>BTRK01000005.1:27954212-28554212 GCA_036245805.1 Pristionchus mayeri | reverse complement strand
TCCCATTTTCTTCACTCCTTCCTTCCATTCCTTCGATTGCCTTCATGATTCCCTCGTAGATTTCCTTTAGTCTTCTCTCATCTTCATCCTCTCTCATGCATTGATTCACCCCTGCACTCACCTTGTTGATGGCCTGCAAATCTATTTTCACATAAAAGTAGTCGAGAAAAACGGATAAGATAAATACCTCTAGACACAAGGCACGATACTTCAACTTGAGATTCCTCCTTCTTTCTTCCTCTTCCTTCTCCCTCTCCCTCCTCTTCACCTCCTCATCATCCACATAATGCGACTGAGTTGGGAAATCCTCCTGAAAATGGGATATCACGCCTCTCATGAGAGAATCGAGCTGAATTTGCAATTCATGGGAATGGAGGAAAATCGTGAATTGAGTTCTAACCGGTTTTGGCCATCCTAAGGCATGTCTGAGTGACCCCCGAAGTCTTATTGTGCAGACTTCATTTTGGAGCTTCCTACACCGGGCTGCAATTCGGCATCACTCACTTTAAGGGCCGATTTCTCGAAAACGATTATAGATTGAGCAAAATTGACCTCTGGGTGACCCAGACTCATTTTTTGAGCTCTATCGATCAATCTAATTTAATTTCTCTGGATCCGATTTTTAACGGCGCTACGTTACAGGTCAATTTTCTCAAAAATGTAGGTGCAGAAGCAGCTCAAATTTTCTAAGTGAATGCAGCTCAGCGAGAGCTTTCAAATGAGTGGCTTGCCAACAAAATACGGACACGGTGGTGAGAGTTTCGCCCCTTTCACGTTTTTCGATTATTTGAAGGCGCTCATTCCTCACCACACCGCACGTTTTTGAGAGTGTAGAGTGAAATTATCCCATTGTCCCTCACTCCCCCCCCCCCCATTGTTCTCACTCATCCCTCATTCCAATAATATGTTCGGTGTGCGAGGAGTGCCTTCAATTGATCGAAAAACGTTAAAGGGGCGAAACTCTCACTACCGTGTCCACATTTTGTTGTCAAGCCACTCATTTTTAAGCACTCGCCGAGCTGCATTCACTTAGAAAATTTGAGCTGCTTCTGCACCTACATTTTTGAGAAAATTGACCTGTAACGTAGCGCCGTTAAAAATCGGATCCAGAGAAATTAAATTAGATTGATCGATAGAGCTCAAAAAATGAGTCTGGGTCACTCAGAGGTCAATTTTGCTCAATCTATAATCGTTTTCGAGAAATCGGCCCTTAAAGTGAGTGATGCCGAATTGCAGCCCGGTGTAGGAAGCTCCAAAATGAAGTCTGCACAATAAGACTTGGGGGGTCACTCAGACATGCCTTAGGATGGCCAAAACCGGTTAGATCCAATTTCACCATTCCCATGCTCAGGTCGATTCTCAGATGAGAGGCGTGATATGATCCTGGTTGGATGAGAAGAGAGAAAAGAGTGGTCGACCTCGTAGATGTCGTCCATCATCGGGACATCGAAGTACTCCTCTTCCCCTCTCTTCTTTTCGTCTTCTTCCTCCATCTTCCTCTTCTTCTCCATCCTTCTCCTCATCATCTTCTTGACTGCTCTCTCCGAGGAGATCCAATAGAAGGGATGCTGCTCCCCGTACTCTCGCAGCTTCTCCCTTGTCGCAGTCACCTTGAAGCCCTGCATTTCAAGACTCAATCAGATACAGTACTCCCCGATCATCGTACACGAATAGATACACCATAAGCACTTGAAACCATTCGATTGCAGCGTCCGAAGAGACGATGAACAACCCAAGTAGGAAGAGTACCTGGGTGAGAATGTGGTCGAGGTCCTTCCTCTGGGTTGGATTGAGGGGAATCATGGTGGGATCGCAGTCGTGGTTGACATGATCGAGACAAGCGCGGACTGAGATCCCTCCAGCCACCATCCAGACCTACAATGAGCAGACTGATCTATGCAGCCCACTAATATTTTCGAAATTGGTGAAAACACTGAAAGTGTATGAGTGATAAATGCAGACATTGATGAATGCGGA
The DNA here is from genome assembly GCA_036245805.1 of Pristionchus mayeri. Taxonomy (NCBI): domain Eukaryota; kingdom Metazoa; phylum Nematoda; class Chromadorea; order Rhabditida; family Neodiplogasteridae; genus Pristionchus; species Pristionchus mayeri. The sequence continues at coordinate 28,552,235 of BTRK01000005.1, read as the reverse complement.
GCAGTGACTCTGCGTCCTTTTCGATACTCGGTTTAGCTGAGATTTCTCTTTCGTCCTTTTCTTGTTTCCCCTCGAGCACCAGAAGTACTGTCGACTGCCATGGTTGCTCTCCTTAGTGAATGTCGCCATCGAGAGAGTCTCCACCCGGTGCTTCCATCTCTGCAATCACAGAGAGATCTATCAAGGAGTGGTTCTATAGTAACTTCTCTCACACCCATCCCAACGCGGAATACTCACATCCATTTACAGTCGTCATGAATTACTCCTACGAACTACCAAGATCCATATGATGATTCACCTCCATCTCTTCGATCGTCGTGAATCTCCTCTCGATCACTTCGAATTCTCCTTCCTCCGAGTGTTTTTCTCTGCAGTGTGCTGCCAGTTCCTCCCTCGATCTCAGACCAGCCACAGTGCATCCCTCCACTGGGCAACGAACGTTTGCGGCCACTTCCTGAAGTGGAAGTCTGACCTATATTCGTCAACACTGTGATTATTTCTCTGAATATCACTTTACATAAAGGAATGAGAAGCAAACTGACGGATTTATTCTCTGGATGCTTCATCCGAATGTGCTGGCGAAGTGATTCTTTGGTGGAGTATCGGAGTGAGCAGAGGGGGCACTCCTCCTTCAGCTTCTCCAAATCCATCAATCGGGTCGATTCCTTCTCCTCCTTCCTCTTTTCTCTCAGGTAACGGATTGATTCATCATTGAAGCCGTGCCTCTTCTGTAAATTATTGAATATTATTATATCACTGAAAAGTACCGTAACCTACCGTAATCATATTATCATGTATTGATCACAATATCTAAAAATTGATCTTACTCAACCATGTAGATGCAAGTTTTACTGTACACAATGCTTCTATCGTACCCTGATACATTACCGATGGGTACGGTAAATTGATCTCGTGACTCACTTGTAGATGTCGATCGAGGTTACCGATCCTGGTTGTGGAGAAATTGCAGTTGAGCTCAGTGCAGGAAGGCATGAATGGAGACTGGTTGGAACTGCAATCCCTCTCTCTCGCTCTCTGCTAGTGTCTGGATCCATAATGGACGGTCACTTGCGATGTGTGAATGACCTCTCACACATTCCCGATTTTTTAAACTCATCTAAAATTTCCTTCTATCGAAAGCGTCTATTTGTTCAATTTAGTCACCCATCTAATCAGCTCGTGGCGACTACCTCTCACCTGCAGAATCACACAGATATTCACTAGAAATTGTTACATCAAAACAAGATACCTGATGCATCGAAATGGCATAACAGACAAACTCAAGAGAGATATTATATTCAACCTGCCTATTTATGTTGTTAATCAATATATTAATTTAAGAATCTTTCATACAGTATGAACCATACTAATAGAAAATGAAATTGGGAAAGGTAAATTAACTTAAGTGATAATAGTGCATGTTCATATATGAATACCGATCCTTCTGAAGCACAAAAGGCAGTTCTAAAGCCAATTTTATGTAGATTATTCAAATTTGAAACAAAATTCAAAAATAAATAAATAACGAAACGCGCAAAGAAAGGCGCATCAGAGATACATCTTGTACGCACGAGAGGTGTATCGGCCGGGCTCAAGAGCCCGGCACGCCACCTCCCAAATACTCACTTATTTTTGTCTTCCCTCCTCTCTTTTGCATCGTCGATTATTCTCTCATGCGTGTATCATAGTTTCTATTATATACCTATCACCTACACTTCTCCCTCTTTCCATTGCGTCCTTGGAATTGTGTTCATTTTCTCTGACGCCATTAGTCGCTGATTCATCTCGCCGCAGTGTTTCTCTCTCTCTTCTTCCCTTAATCGTTTCAGTATCTCTTGGATGTCCTCGACGGGCCATAACAGCGAGTCGTCGAACGATCGTGGAGGTGCGGGCGGTGCCCCTCAACGGCCCCCCGGTCGGGTATCGATGCGAGACCTGTGTTGTCTCTTCTGTTGTCCGCCCTTCCCTTCCTCCATCGTCTCCAAACTGGCCTTCATGCCTCCAGAGGCCAGCTACGCCATCACAGACGATGGACGGTGAGTCACGAGGGAGAATCTCCCCTTCCCAGCCCTAGTTATTCATGCGAACCTATTGTATTCACAAAACAACATTTGTATCCGTTCGCTCGAAACCTTTATTTATTGTTAGCCTATCAATTTCAATATAATAATATATTCTAAATATTTAATACTGAGGGCATAAGGTACTGTAATAGATACTCTTATATATTTCTATCGAGTGAGCAATGTAGATCTTGTTAGTGTACTGAACCCCCACTCTTCTCTTCTCATTTCCCCTCTTTCTCAGTCTCTTTCACCCTCTTCCTCGCTCCAATTAAGCGTTTATGCATACAAGGAAATGGAGGATCGTACGGAGTTCTTTTTCCATTCTCACTTTTCCTTCTCTTTCTTCCTTGAATAGACAACCGAATGTTGCTAGGGACTACGAGTTTTCCTGGAGAACCCATTAGTGTTTAGTTGAGTGGGCAAGTCAGCTGAGGTTGTATGGAGCTTGTATTGACATAAATAATATAAATTATAGGTTGACCCTAGTGGATGGTCGGACGGAGTGGCAGAATGACGAGTCTTCTCTTGAGAGAGTACAGGTTGGATCCCTCTCCCTCACGTTGACTACACGTGAAACTTTGAATCGCCTCTTAATTGATGCGTCTAAGAGAGTTTCTCGGTCTTTGACAAGCTTGTTAAAGCGTTATTTCTGATTGCTGAAAATCGATAGAATCTACTAACGAATCTGAAGTGAATGGCTGAGGTGCCAGGGTACGAATCAATAATGTGTTAAGATGCTGACGACTCGTACCCGTCGAGGCAACAAGATCGCGTGCATGATGGTGCGACCCCCGATTGACGCCCATTTCACCATTCTATTCTCTCACGGGAACGCTGTCGATATCGGACAGGTACTGTAGTCCTAATTTATCGATTTTTCCTTTGCATTGCTCAATCAGTCATTGGATCTAAATATCGGGTGGTCATTTGATGTACTGGATACTAACTGGAAAGAGTGATGTGTTGTGAGTTAGAGAGAGGGAAGGAAGCGAAAGATGGACAACTGTCTCTAGTGAGAGAGAGAATAGAACATGACACGAGGGACGAGAAGACGACCAGTTGGCGACGAAGAGGAACTTCCACGTCGAGATTACTGTAGGGATGGATTGGAGAAGGGAATTCCAGATGAGCTCGTTCTATGGAGGACTCGGCCAGCGATTAGGAGTCAATGTCTTCAGCTATGATTACTCAGGTGAATAGACTATCTTATTGATGCCTCCAGATTCTCCATTTTTAAGTGACCATAGAGTAACACGAAAAGTTCCAATGTTGCCTTTCTTGTCCCAAATTTGTTCTTTTGTGAAACAGACAACGTGTCAAAATTAGGATAATGCACTTCACGGAGGGTAGCCTTTGAGCCCACCCCCACTACTGAAAATGTTGAATTAGCAAAATATTAGTTCTAGTTCGTATCGGCTTCCATGATTCATGTCTTTAAGGGTACGGTTGTTCTACGGGTAAACCCTCCGAGAAGAACCTATACGCGGACATACAGGCCGCCCTCGAGGTTAGACACCTCACTTTCTATCTCTTCGCTCATGGATATTTACTATGAAGAACATATTTTCGATTTTTTCTTGATGTCACGTGTAGTGTTTGTTCAGGATATTTTAGGTTTCAGTGGCAGTTCGGTTTCTTTAATTTTCCTCCGTTCTTGGTCCAAACAAATTGTATTGGCTGGTAAATCGGGTGAATGATAATTCTGCGGCCTTACATAATGTGTGTACAGGTGCTGCAGAAGGAGTTGGGCATCCCCGCCTCTCGCGTCATTCTCTACGGACAGTCCATCGGTCAGTTTGCACCCAATCACTTCTTGTTAGACCATGTAGCTATTGCAAGTCAAATAGACACACCAGCAACAAATAATCAACTGATATTTTCTTCAAGATAAGGGGCAATGACAAAGAGTGCAATAGTTGTTCACTGTTCCTTCAATGGTGGTGGTCTCTCCTCCCTACCCCTCTCTCTCTCTTCAGGCACGGTTCCCTCAGTGGATCTTGCTTCTAAGAACCCCAACGTGGCCGCCCTCGTTCTCCATTCTCCTTTGATGAGTGGGATGCGAGTTGCCTTCCCTGGCACTTCTCGCTCGTGGTGCTGCGATGCCTTCCCTTCCATCGACAAAGTACCCAAAGTGAAGGTGAGAGACTCAGTTGTTCACTTATTTCCAATTGCTCGCCTTAACGCAGGATTTAATTCATTCACAATGTTGCCACAAAAGAAATGCATGAATCTGAAATTGAGTCCAAAAAATCATAGATGCTACTTTAGGTAAATTCGTCTGAGATAATTGTGGTTGTATTTTATAGATGAAAAATATAATTGTGGGAACATCGCGGCTGCAATTGTCTCTGTTGACCATCCCCACACTATTTAATAGTGACTGAGATGCCATAGATAGCATTGGCTATTCATCCGTTGAGGTGCCTACATTGGTGATTCACGGGACGGAGGACGAGGTCATCGACTTCTCCCATGGAGTATCCATCCACGAGTCGTGCCCCGCCAGTGTAGAACCACTATGGGTCAGTCACTTCAGAGGGAGAAGAGGGGGCAGATGTCCCTTCTCCCATACCCACTCGAATAATCTTGACGATCTCCTCTACAGGTCTCTGGCGCTGGTCACAACGATGTTGAATTGCACTCTGCGTACCTCGACAGACTCCAGCGATTCATCAACCACGAGGCCACCGGTGGTAGTACAGTATCCAGCTGATCCAATCGAACGATCGACGAATGACTTATTATGGTCAATCGATCTCCACAGTAGGTCACCCAATTGAGTCGATATCGATCGACGTCCTTCCTCTATTTCTCATGTTTGATTGTTCTTCCTCGCTTTTCCCTAATCATTCAACTGATCACCTCTCACTCCAACTGTGAAACCCGCGCGCCCCTAACTGTATCGATACGCTGTCCCCCCTTATCCCCTCCTCTTCCTTTCTCTTCTCCTAGTTCTCTAATCACTTTGTCTCGCTCTCTCGGGTTGCACTGGACTAGCTTCTGAATTGGAACCAACGACAGATACCAGATCGATAACCCAGTCATTCTACAGTATCCTCTCCTCCGTCTTCTTTCGCAGACAGATTCGGCCGTCCTGCCTGAGCTTTCCCCCGTCTCCCTTCTTCCCACCTCGCCTATTCTCCATGTTTACAATCTAAAAACAGTTGCAAGTATTTCGATTCAGGTCTGAATCAGCCTTTATTTATAGTTCTCCTGATTTCAGCAAGTCCGATTTCGGTTCATCAGATAACATTCTGTTACGCCCCATTGAATGTACAGATCTTTATTTTATAATGGAGATTTGAGCGACTATTTAGTGCTATGACAGTAATCACGTTGTTAAAAAGAATTCCGCCAAAACGTTTTCCCCAATTGCTCGCCCATGTGTTTTTTCGCAGATTATCACCAAATTATCATCGATGTTCTTGATAGTATTGGATGCCCCTCATTGTCTTGTCCTTCGACGCTTTCTACTAATTTGTCTTTATTTATTAAATGTCGGAATAATCAGTCGATAAACAGCAACAATGAATCAACAAGCATGCATGAAAACATAACAACCAAGCAAAATAAGTGAAGTGTGAATTAGCATCCCTACTCTGCCCCTGCTGCGAACTTGTCGTACATCTGCAGCATCTTCCGATCGGTGCGAGGACGAACTGCTGCCAGAGCGACGTCGAAGTGACGAGGATGCACCTGCACAGACAAGGGTAGACACAAGACACCGCACACGACTACGACTAGGACGATTCGCTGGCTGGCGAATTGCTCTTCCTGCACATATGCTCACTCGAGAGAGAACGACATCACAATTCTCCCCTGCCCACCTTCTCGTTCTCCGTCGTGGGGTCTCTCATGGCAGCCAATGCTGCAGTCTGGCAGACAGCCACAAGCTCCGCCCCCGAGTAGAGGTCAGTACGAGCAACGATCGAGGAGAGATCAACCTGCAGTCAAGGGAATACCGTAATCTGAAGACTGCATCATTTAGAACACAAGTAAAATCAAAATTCTACGTCCTACAGCAAATCCGCATCATCTATAAGAGACAATTATATCCCTAGATACAGTAGTGCTCACAGTTTCATGGAAGGGAATCTTGGTAGATCTCAGTTGCAGGAGTGCCCTTCTCGTCTCGGGAGTGGGCAGAGGAACGTAGAGGGCACGATCCAGTCGACCCGGTCTATCAGGGAATGATTACTATAGTTGGCAAGAAGATCCAGGTTGTGAAGTACTATGACACTCAACAAAGTGAAAATTAAAAGAATAGTTAAGGATGATATCAAAACGGATATCCAATTGAACATCGCAATCCACTTGTTCCCGTCCTACTCACCTGAGCAGTGCCGAGTCCAGCTGGTCTGGTCTGTTGGTTGCAGCGAGGAGGACGACTCCCTCGTTGCTCTCCAGTCCATCCAACTCAGTCAGCAACTGCGCCAGCACTCGCTCGTTCACTCCACCACCTGCACTTAGTAGTTTATAGAATGCCCTATGCATTGCGCTATTCTCAAGTCTACAGTCTCCATCAAAAACGAGTGATAAGAAAATATATAGTATCCCGATCACGCAACCCAGTATTTTCTTTATTTCCAGAATACTCTAAATCTTCACCCTACGAATTGTTACAAAATAAACAAAGTGGTTCACCCGATGAATTAGCTCCTCTGGCAGAACCGACTGCATCGATCTCATCGAAGAAGACGATCGATGGAGACACCTGCACCTTCCCGTGTCATCCAGTTACGAATATACCATTTTCACCAATAACAAATAAAAAGATTGTATTCCCATTTATATAGAAGAAGTTCTCACATCCTCTGTCTACCAAATCGACATAGTGAATGAATGCGTGGAAGCGACATGCTTTGGTAACATTCAAATAAGTCATCAGTTGCGTGCCCCCCATCCTCCATCCATCCCCTCTCCTCACCTGTCTCGCTCTCGCGAACAACTGCCGAATGGCCTTCTCCGAGTCTCCCACCCACTTGGAGAACAGTTCGGGGCCCTTCACCGAGATGAAGTTCATCTTGCTCTCGTGCGCCAGTGCCCTGCAATCCGAATACAAACTGTGTCTTCTCCTTTCACCGTTTGGTTGAGTATGGCTAATACTGTATGATGGAACATAAGACAATTTGCCCTATCATAAAAGTGTTCGTCAATGGCTCACCGTGCGATGAGTGTCTTACTGCATCCGGGTGGACCGTACAGCAGGATTCCCGATGGCGCAGCCACTCCGAATCGAGCGAACGCAGCACAGTTAGTCAACGGCCAGATAACTGCCTTCAAATGACAGCCTATTCATCCATGTAACATTTGTTTGCAATATTTCAAAGTGGTGAATGTTGTAAGTGAGTATCTCAATCTGCGTACCTGTTCAATCTCCAGCTTCAGTTGTTCATTCCCTGCGATATCGGCCCATCTCACAGTGGGCACCTCTAGTGCGAACTGTCTGAGTCCCGTGGGGCGAACGCGGGCGCGCGCTGCTATCAACGCCTTCTCTGGAGTCTCAGAGGCCCCTCCATGGGAGTAGTCACACGCAGCGATGCGCGCCATCGACACGAGGTCACCCGCCGTGAACGCGTGCGTGCGTCTGCAAAAGAGAGTTACACCCATGAAACAGCTATACACCGAAATTGTAGCTTCGCATTATCTTGTCTTATTAATATCAAATTATCATATTTTATTTATTATTTCATCTTCCATTATTTAGAATTTTAGTGTATCTTTATCTTATTTTATCGCATAACTTTGCTCCCTTTCTGCTCCCAATTGAAAAAAATACAGATCAATCCTCTTGTTTCACTTTTTACCAATAATCTATTCACACCTAGAATTTCACATTTTAGCAACGATCCAGACATATGCATCCTATTTAATCAGATGAGCTACAGTAATTATTCGATACCTGGCCAAGTCCTCTGCAGCCTCATCGGATAGCTGGGAGACGAGATACTTGAGGATGGCAGCTCTCTCCTGCTCCGAGGGAGCGCCCGTCTCCACTTCTGCCGAGAATCGAACTCGGATCGGAAGGGGAAGGTCATCGATAGACCGCACTCCCAACACCATCGTCAACTGAAGAAAATATTTTGTATATTGTTGTAGACAGGGATGAAGTGGAATCAAATGATTCACAAAAAATAATTAATTACCCACATTTCAGCATAAATCAACCAATCTGATACCATGTTATATAGAGGTTAATGAGTTACCATACCCCTCTGCCGATTGCCTCGGGGATCAATCGATAGATGACGTGCTCCTTGTCCGCGGGTAGGTCATTGACATCTGCGATGAGGAGAGTGGATGACGAAGAGGAGGAGGTTGAGGCTCCGTCAACTCCCGTCAGGGGAAGTGTGTCTACCAGCTGAATAGAATATTTTTTAGGGGAAGTAACTTGCAAAACTAAAGTTTCTGGATTCCTCCCGTTGCAAATTCGTCCATTACATTCTCAAACTTTAAATTCCTTGTGAATCGTTTCTAATCTGCCCTTGACTGACCTCACTCAGACTGGTCACAAGGGAGGCAGCCAGTTCCCTGCCCAGTGCCTGCAGCAGCAGCGACTTCCCCGTCCCCGGCAGCCCATACAGCACCACTGAACACGGCTGCAGACCCCTGCAATATCCGGATTTCGGATTTTAGATGTGTTTCACATCTAAAACTATTTTAGTAAATTTAAAGTAAAACATGTACACTATTTTAGTAAATTTAAAGTAAAACATGTCCTCGTTTTCATTTATGATTTCTTAAGCATAATAAGTGTAATAAGTGACCCACATGATGGCTGGCTCTACGACCAGTTGCTGCAGTGTCTTCTTTGCCTCGATGAGACCTGGGATGGCCTCCCATTTAGTGGCTGGAGAAGAGTCGCCCGCTGCCTTCCTGCTACTCGTGCTCAGGGAGACAACGCATGTGGGAGAGAGATGAAGCACAGCTGACATCGGGGGAGGACCTGAAAACTGATTTGTCATGATGAAGTCATAGCAGGCGGTCCGTTATCGACCATTAGTAAGTTTATTATGAAGGTATGCGCTCACCTTTGGGTTGGTCTCCGTCCTCGAGAGAGAGCGAATCGATGGCTGCATCCAGCAGTGCTGCATCTGCTGCAGGATGGGCGGGACTCAGGGAGAGCTGATGCCCGCAAAAGGGCATCGAAAGGGGATGAGAGGTAGAGAGCAGATAGCCACCACGCAGATACGCCTGCAATGAGAAACGCCGACATTCAGATCCTGGTGTCTAGCTCTTAGGATGACATCATCAGAACGGAACCAATCGATCTGGGTACGATACCTGGACGTACTGCTGAAGTGAAGCGAGCCCCTCAGGTCCCATTCCCTCCGCTCCCTCGACACGAAGCTGCAGCGAGCTCCTGTAACGACATTTGTATTTAAATGAATTTTCCTTCTGATCGAGACTGCTCGGTTGCACTCTAGTTTCCATTGCCAAGCTCTTTACCACGACGCGATAAACACATGGACGTAGAGAGGCAGAAAGTGAGAGCGCGGATTCCGGAGTGATCTCACCTCACTACGGGCTCTGTAACCACTCTTATGCCCACTTGCTGCTCTTTCGGTCCATCACGCATCCAAACACGCATGGGCGAGACCTGGTGACATGAAGACAATAACGCAAAAACTGCATAATCTGCTAGTTTTCAGGCAATAATAATATTTTGCATTGACTTACTTGCGATGAAGGCCAAAGCAATCCGGTAGAGACATTACCAGAGGGGTAAAAGACAACGACGGGCTGGCGAGGCTGCACATCCAGTGCACGGAGGGTCGAGGGATGGACAAGCACGATACTTCGCTGAAAGGAGTAGCCCTTCTTCCATAACCGTATACAAACTTACCTTCGCCCATCCGAACGCGTTCTCGGGTAAATCTCCGTATACTTCAGCAATGTGCTGCACTGATCCTCGGAAGAAAACTTGCGAGACAATTATCGATCGCTTAAAGATGTTCACTCATTTTCACTACATACAAGTGTGGCAACCTCCTCGTCCTCGTAAGGATTGCCTGAGCACGATTCTTTGTGTTTCACGTCGTCTTTCACCAAAATTGAACAGCCACACTTCCCACATTCCACTAAAGCAGAAGCCTTCTTCTTGTGAGAAGACATCTGGAAGTGGGAAGACGATTTTCCACGCCAGAACGGGCTTACAATCACATCATCGTTGAAAAATGAAGAAGCGGAGCTCGAGTGTACAAACGTGGAAATTCAAAGTCCAGATTCATATCAGTGAATTCACACCTCAGCAAATCAAAGACGTTCTCTATCAAAGTATTCGCATTGAATGTAGAACAATGATAAGCAAAAAAAATCTTTATTATGCAATCATCTTTATTACTTTGCACTTAAACACAATTCATGAAACTTCAAAGATCAGGAGAATGAGGAATGAAGAGTAAGGCCTTGGGCCTGGGAATTGCGCTATGTACAGGAGATCGCGTGAGTAGTTGAGAAGAGCATTTAGCGGTTGGCCATGTTGACGCGAAGGGCGCGGCCGTTGAAGTCCTGTCCGTTGAACATGGAAATGGCGTTCTGGGCAGCAGCCTCATCGGCGAACTCGCAGAATCCGAATCCCTTGGGACGTCCGGTCTCACGGTCGATCACGAGGCTGAATAAATATCCAGTAATTTTGCTTTGACATTTAACCGATAGATTAAAAAGTAGCGTCGTTGCAAAGTATTTTAAAGCAATAACATACCGGACGTTGGTGACATGTCCGGCCTGGCTGAAGAAGTTTCCGAGGTCGTCCTCAGAAGTCTGGTAGGAGAGGTTTCCAACTGAAATAGGAAAATAAGTACCTATAAGAAACCAAGTTTTAACACATAAAGCAAACCATAAGGAAAGTGTCAGTCACGATCCAATGAAGTCATGAAGGCGGATGCACCCTAATAATGCACCTAAACTAAATCCTAGAGGGATGCGCGGTTCAGGTGATTCGACACACTGAATACCTTCAACTGGTTCTATTCCCGTAGAGGCACCATTCAGGGGACGACGCGACCTTGTCGAAGATGTTTACAGAATTTATCTGAAAAACAGGGAGAACATTAGAGTGAAAGCGCACTACGGGGACAGAAGATAAACGCCTATCCATCAAACCTGAAATTTGTTAACTTGAACAATCATAAAGACTCACCGTAGACGGAGAAGCGAGTGTTTCCTCCTTGAGCCATGTTGAATCGACGGGTGTTGTAAACGAAGAGATCCGAGATAAGGAATGCTATTTTTTATTTTCCAAAATTTGGTTGAAAATTGCGTAGCAGCCCCGAATTTCGCTGCGAGTCAACACGGTTTAAATTATATTTTAATGGTTTACTGTAAGAGATTTCCTCAAACTTTAGAGTTTATGATAGAGTTGAGTCACATTTTTTTCTTCTGCAGCGTTTTTTAATCTTTGCTGTTTTTTTTCTACTTATTTAGCCATTGCTTTCCTTGCAACCATAATGATTGTCCTGAAACGGGATTACTAAAAAGTAGATTAGTTGTTTTTAAGTAGCGGAAATTAAATTCAACAGGAGGGCGGGGAGTTGCAAATTTATGATAAGTGCTTATGATAAAGTAGATCTAGATTCATGAGTGGCTTTCGGTTTTTACGTACCCTATTACATTAATTCGTTGTGTTCCCTCTAGCTAGTAGTATAGCAAGAAATAGGAAGCACATAGTAGCCCAACTGGTAAGTTAGTCCGAATGAGAAAAGAGCTAGTGTCATGCATAGTATTCCCTGTTCACCTCAACTCTCCTATTTAGAATGTATGCGCTTTGCAACCCTATGATGTAATCAACTTTATCACTTCGCACTTATAAACATAACGCAAGAGACTTCAAAGATCAAAAAAATAGTGAAGACCTGGGGGAACTGCACTACATACATGTACATACATGTACATGAGATCGAGTGAGTTGGTTGGCAAAAATGCGTTTAGCGGTTGGCCATGTTGACACGGAGAGCGCGGCCGTTGAAGTCAGCTCCGTTCAAAGTGGAAATGGCATTCTGAGCAGACTGCTCATCTGCAAACTCGCAGAATCCGAATCCCTTGGGGCGTCCAGTCTCGCGGTCGATCACGAGGCTGCATTTATAGCACTTATTTCGCTATGACATATCACATTTCGATATATTGAGGATGTTTGTAATATGGGGTTAGACGCAGTTTTGAATCAACATGCATGAAGAAGAGACTCACCGAACGTTGGTGACTTGTCCGGCCTGGCTGAAGAAGTTTCCGATATCGTCCTCGGTGGCCTGGTAGGGGATGTTTCCAACTGAAAGTATATTGTGTTCACCAGGAACCTAATAATTTTTAACACGTAAGTCAAACCGTAAGGAGAGTGTCATATTCACAATCCATCATCGTCACGAGGCAGGAGGCACCCTACGTAACCCTAATGAATGCACCTAATGAGACTAAACCCTAGTGGGATGCGCGATTCAGGTGATTCGACACACTGAATACCTTCAACTGATTTTAATCCCGTAGAGACACCACTCAGGAGATGCCGCGACCTTGCCGACCAGATTTACTGAACTTATCTGAAAAACAGGGAGAACATTAGAGTGATAGCGCACTATGGGGAGAGAAAGTAAGTCGTAAATGCTGATCTGAAATTGAAGAACAGAATCTGAAACAAAACCCGTAAGATCTACCTAAAAATGAACGTCGTTACTTACCATAGATGGAGAAACGAGGGGATCCTCCCATTTGAGCCATTTTGAATTGAAGGGGAATTAACAATGGAGTTGAAAATTAAAGTTTGTCGAGATCACGAGTGCCCTGAGGGACGCGATTACGGTGGCCACACCATTTGGATTTCCACTCGGGAAAGTAAGGGTCAGGGATCTTCGTGCATTCAACAACTTACAGTAAACTGCAAAGAATTCGTAGTGTCAAGGCACAGCCAATATTTTCATAATCCGTATGTTCAAACGGGCGTAATAGTGCCAGATCGTGTATTTTTATACAATCAATAACCTTTCCTGCATTTTCAATACAATGCGCTCTGAGAGGAATTTAAATGTATGCCTCAAAGAAATTAGATTATTATCTATATAACCGATATGTTCAGACATCCTACCTCCGTACAATCTGCAGATGATACAGCAAAGATATATAATAGGTTGTGGAAAAACAATTGCCTCACCCCCCCCCCTTCATTCAAATTTATTTTCAGATATTGATAAAAGTCATCATTAACATTTTGAAGCATGAGAATTTATCTTGGTGCACTGATAAATATTGAAGAACAAGCGATGTAAATGCGCTATGTACACGAGATCGAGTGAATTGTTCAGAATTTCGCTTCTAACGGTTGGCCATATTGACACGGAGAGATCTGCCATTGAAGGCTACTCCGTTGAACTGGGAGATGGCGGTCTGAGCAGCCTGCTCATCTGCAAACTCGCAGAATCCGAATCCCTTGGGGCGTCCAGTCTCGCGGTCAATCACGAGGCTGCAAATAAATTGATAATTATGACATTTGTCACTTGCATTGTTCTTGTTTCAGCTAATCTATTTATGAAATCCTACTTACCGGACGTTGGTGACATGTCCGGCCTGGCTGAAGAAATTTCCGAGATCGTCCTCGGTGGTCTGGTAGGGGATTTTTCCGACTGAAAATATGATATATTGTGTTCGAATAGTAGTTCTTTTTAACACAGAAAGCAAACCGTAAGGACATCAGAATCCATCATCGTCACGAGGGAGGAGACACCCTACGTAACCCTAATGAATGCACCTAATAAGGCTACACCCTAGAGGGATGCGCGATTCAGGTGATTCGACACAGTGAATATTTTCAACTGGATCCATTCCCGTAGAGACACCATTCAGGGGACGAATCGACCTTGTCGAAGGGGTTCACTGAATTTATCTGTAAAACAGGGAGAGCATTAGAGTGAAAGCGCACTACGGGGAGAGAAAATAAACGCTGATCTGAAATTGATCAATTCATTATATTTGGTATCATCAGCACTACTTACCGTAAACGGAAAAACGAGGGGATCCTTCCATTTGAGCCATGCTGAATCGAGGAAGAGGAAAGGGGGTATTAACAATAAATTTGAGAATGAGGTGACTCGAGAGGACGCGACCACTTGTGAGAGACGCCACTACGGTGTTCCCACGCTAGTGAGTTCACGTTGGGACCATGGGGGTCGGGACGTGGCGCATTCAAAGTATCTTCATCCACGCTGTCTAAATACCTCCTAATATTGAGACTCGAAAACACCCCTCCCCCTTTTTTTATCTGCTTATACCACTCTAAGAAGCTCTTAATAAGCATTCATGGAATGTCAGAATTGTTATGTTTTCAACAGAAAAAATCTGGCGGAAACTACTGATTCAAAACTATGTGAAACATTGTGTGCCATCTCGGACGAGTGGTTGAATAGCCTTAGTTAGCTGTCGTCCTTGCAGATTCGGTTTGGGCACAACAAACTGGGAGGGTCATCATTCATTTTCTAGACATCCTTCGCTCATCAAAAGGGGGAACTCGTTCTCCATCACACCATGCATTGTGGAGTGGGAGTGGGAATACACTCATTCGGAGGTCGTACTACTGCTCTGAGGATTTGAAGATCTCCCATTCTTTCCTATTACCAGACCACCACTATTTCTGTAGAAAAAGTATCGGAGGTATTGTTCTGTGATCAGTGGGATATCTCTACTAACTACTGCAGCATCGTTGGCAACCAAAGTAGTGCAATCAATTCAGTGGGTGAATCTCAGTGGTGGCAGTCTTCACAGCCGTCTCTCGGTTAACGATATTAGTAGTGGGGATTGAAGGGAGGATAGCCGGGGCGTCATTGCCAGAGGAAATGGGAGGAAGAAGATCTGAGAAAGGGGAGGAAGAGAGATAAAGAGACGCCCATTCTGGCAGAAGCCGAGTTCACCCGTCTCCCCGCTATCTGATCTCACTTTCCACCCGGATATGCTCCTTCGAGGTTGGTCCTTCTAATATTATGTTGTATACACAGTGGCTTCAGCATTTCTGCTCCTTCTGCACGTTGTTGATGGGAGAAGAATAGTCTCGGAGGTGGTCAGAGACCTCTCCATTCAATTGTGTTCGCACGAAAGAGATCGACAATCACACAGCTTCGGTCTTCTACACGTTAGTTTCAGGAAAATTCCAAAAATTGTAAAATGTTCTCAGTTCTCACCTGCAACAGTGCAATGGTGCGTTACGGCCACTACGAACAAGGTAAGTCATCAAGCTAACGGAGATCAAAGATCAAAGAGCAGGGTCCCGTCCAACACATCGAGGACTTTGCCCGCTCGACCAGATCCTCCTCACTCATCACTTTCTCATGGGCGCCACTCCACTCACCACTCGCTTGCTCCATTCAGTTCAATGTGAGAAGAAACGATAACTAGAGATCAAAGAACACGACAGGGATTTCGATCGATCTATCGACTCTCGCCTGATTTCGGTGCCTATTCGTCATGCCAGTCTCACCTCTCGAAGCATGTCCATGGCCTGTCCCATTCGCTCGGAAAGCGTAAGCCACTCCAGGGGACTCATGGTTGATCTTTGATCTCTCAGACCATATTAGACGAAGGAGGAGGGAGGACGACGAGGATTGTCCGATCATCAACTTCCCCAAAACATACAATGTGCGATTCAAAAATATTATCGATGAAAAGCTTTTGAGTGTAAACATATCATGCGATAGTATTTAAAAGAAAATTTGTCTCATCTTAAACACCGTATTATGTATGTTGATCATCAAGTATTTTTCTTTTTCTTTAGTATTTCAGTGTAGTTATGGTCACTATTTACTGCTAGAATTACAGCAAATTGGTTTAGGAATTCTCTTCATGTCAATTGATTGCGGAGACCTGGTACAGACTTGACGCGAGATCAGCCATCTTCAGCGAGGAGTACGGAAGATTCGCCCGATCTTCCCACACTCCGAATTGCAGATTTGTGAACGGATCCTATTCGACTCAATGGGCTAACAGCACTTCCCATTTCATCTTCAACACCAACTTCGTTCTGGAACGAAACGGAACTGCCGATCAATGGATGTCGAGAATCCTTTCGATCGACGCGAGGGTACGGTAGCTGCTGCATCCCTTGAATCACAGAATGAATTCAGCCTCAAGATTGTACCTGGGCACTAGTGCATGTGACTGTGGCCAAGGAATGGACTGACAAGCAAGAGGTATTCTTTGAAAGGAGAGAGATAAACAGTGAACATTCCACCGAGCGACTTACCTTCTCATCTTCATCAATATTGATCAGAAAAACAAATCTGCAGGTTTCCATTGTTTATCGTGTGAATTCTGACCGTGGTTGGAGTCAGAGGAACATTAGTCACTACTCCATCTCCGATTGGAATGTTCTTCCTGTGAAATTGGACAAAAAGTTCCAAAGGCATGAAGTGTGTGCACATGTGAGTAGATTTAATTGCTAACAATTCTGTTTACCTATAGATATTAGATAGTGATATTTTTTCAGCTTCGCCATGAAGGTCCGAGGAGAGGTCGTGTCTGCAAAATTTTCTCAATTTCGAGAAATTGCACCATAAACTCCACTGGAAGTACACATGTATTAATCGGTGTTCTGATTGCATTGATTTATGCAAGTGCTCTTATGTGATGGTATAGCATTATTTATCGATTAGGAGCAATAAAATATTTTTATTTAAAAAGTTCACTTCTCGATAAAGTCGATTACGGTATTTCTGTATTTATTAATTTAAACAAATGTTCCCGCATTTTTCATCCTTTTTTCTATTTTAAAATATATTTTCCCTTTCTGTTTTCATGATTTTATGCTTTTGCTTTCAATCGTTTCTTCTTCGGTACGTTACGCTGGTTACGCTGCTTTCGTAGGGAGTTCCCCAAATCAACCTCCCCTGGAGCTTGATGTTAAGCACTATCTGTTTTTATTGAAGTTTTTGTTGGGCATTGCTTATTGATTAGAGCCAGTAGCTAGAAGTAGTGAGTAACCTAATTGACGCAACGAATGAGATCTTGTGCCCTGTCCATCCATCTCCTCTGTCGATCCCTTTCCCAATGTCGCTTGTGACCTTCTTCGCATCATAATTTATCGCCTTTTTCACTGCGAAGGTGAAGAGGAATCGACCGTATAGCACAACAGCTATCGATTCCTCTGTCCATACCTTATCCCCTCTGGTGTGTGAGGAGGATCCACAACATCTGTACTAGACTCTTCTCTCTTTCTAAACGAGCTCTCTGTCCACCCGCTTTCCTCCCCACCCCATCTCACTCGCCTTCTTCCATTTTCTGAATGGATCCCCGTCCCATCCGCCCTCTCTCCTCTCTCCTTCCCTGGGTGTCAATTTACTGCTTTGCTCTTAACACTCTCTTATCACAGTCCCTCTCTCCTCCGATACGATCACACTCCTTTCTGTCTCTCGGCCCTTTGATCCTCCCGCTCCTCATCTCTTTTTCGTTGGCTGCAAATTGGCTGGCCCCGATTGATACTCTGTCCATCTCTTTCCCATCACATCCTCCCATTCCCTCGCCTCGATCCCTCTGAAACCCATTGTCCTTCCATCAAGGTAACGACGTTACACACTCTTCTCTTCTTTTCGCCCCGTCCCATCCATAGTTCGTCTCCAATCGTCCCGAACCACGATTGAAAACACATTTTTAGCTTAGGATCAGTGCTAGCTCCTCTCTTTCCTCCCCTGTTCTTGGTTAGTTTCCTCTGCCCGATAAGAGTGATCCGATAAGGAGCTCTGTGCGGGTGGAGTGGCCTCTCTCCGTTCCTTCCCTCATCTGACATTCAACAAGATCACATAAATCAAGCAGTATCGATTCCTCCCTTCGTAACGTGTGAGTGGAGGAGGCGAGTCAGTGATGGGCAATAAAGGAGTCGAACGAGAGAGAGAAAGGGCCACGGAGAGTCTAGAGAGAGGGAGAGGAGCGAGAGAGAGGGCGAAGCGAGAGAGTGCACACTCTCCTCCAGAGATGGGCCATGATACCATTCACGCCTCTTACTACTCTTGCCCCTCCCTGTCCCTCTCCTCAGCCCTTCTCTCTTCCCTTTCCCACCCTTGTCCACTGCCCTCATAAGAGTGTCCACTATTTCTCTGGTGAGAGAGAAGGATTCGCGAGGCTATCCATTCCTAATCACCTCTCTACTCTCATATGATCATCTGTCCCTCTAGAAAGCGGGCCTTTATCCTCCCTCCACCCTCCCGCTCTCCCTCGCCCCATCGCAATAAATTGTGAGAAGCTGGATAAAATATGGTCGTTTTCAGACAGGACAGAGCGAGTGAGAAGGAGAAGAAGGAGACGACTCCTCCCCCCCTCTAGTCCCTTCCTCCCTTCCTCTCCTCTGACCTCCCTCGAGTGGAGGACGTAGTCGACGAGTCACCATGATCATCAGATTACTACTCTTGGTGGTCGCATCCGCAGCCACTGACACCGGATCTATATTCGAACAGGTATTTAAAAATTAATTAACCAGTTTGTTGATCAATCTTTGTTATTTTGTTTTGACCATTTTAACCGTGATTTTAATCACTATAATTTTCATAATGAGTATAAAAGTCTACAATGTTTAGTATATTTATGTTAGCTTCGTTAACGTTAAATTTTCGTTAATAATTTTAGTCTTAGTTATTTGAATTAATCGAGTTTTTTTGTAAAAATATTCTATATTTTGAGACAGCGAAAGGCCGATGTGTTCCGATGCAGCAGAAGTTGTGCTCGGACATTCCCTACAATATGACCTACTATCCCAATCCCATCTCTGCTACCGTACGTTATTTATTTATTCATTTTTAATTATCTTCAATTTATCATTTATATCTCCTAATATATTAACTGGCTACTTTTAAATACTTTTTATTCCTTCCTTTCCTTTCTTTATGGGTCTGCTTGAATGTTACGTGACCTATCTCGAGTGCGCATAAATCACGAGTAGTGATGGGTTGGGTTCAGAAAGGGTATGGCATTCTTTAGCAGTAGCAAAAGGGCGAGGGGCGAGGGAGGGGGTACACCAATGGGCTAACGCAATCTCATTTGAATGTGAAGAGAGGGTTTGGCGGGAGGAGGGAGAATGACTGTAGAGAGAGGAGAGAAGCGAGGGGAGAGGTCATCTCTGCTGTCTGTCAATATCGAAGAGAGTGGAAACCCAATTAATGGGCAACGAAGTGACTCGAGAGAGGAGTCATTAGTTGCATTTATATGGATGGGTTGCGTGTGATGAGTGGTGGCGAAATTGAGATGAAAATTGGAACTAAATTCAATCGTTTATCCAATTGGGTTTGACGATTTTGTTCGCAGGAGCAGTCTCAGATCGATCACTTTAATCCTCTGATCAAGACGAAATGCCATCCCCACATCAAGTTCTTCGTCTGTTCGGTGAGTATTCGAGACTGCGAGGAGGAGGGAGGAGAGAGGGCCTGTACCGGAAGTCAGCCTATTGTATTACACCCTTTGATGGAGTAGTCCTGCCCCGGGAGAGGGATGACGTCATTGCAGGTCTTCGAACCAATGTGCCCTGAGCAGATGCCACAAGCAGTCACTGCCTGCAGGAGTGTCTGTGAGGAGGTACGAATCATCTTTCATCTTTCATTTTTGATCTCAATCCTGTGTTATCGCTACTTGTATCCATGCATTTTCTTATTTTTTCCTTTGATTTCTAGTCAATTGCAATTTTCCTAATGTTGCTCCAATATAACTGGAGTCACTCCGACTCGTTAGTCTTGGAATCGGGAGAGAAGAAAGGGGGGAAGCAAGTCGTCTGGAGACGCCATAGATTCCCTCCTTCCCCGATGTGCTTACGGCATATTTATGTGAGGCGATATATTGAGAGTGGCGAGGGATCGTAGCGGGGAAGAGAGTGCAGAGAGAGAGAGAGAGAGAGGGGACGAGAGAGTGGGCGATGGGAGGAGAGCGACACCTAACAGTGACCATAAAAAGGACCCATTAAGGGACGCGGGGACAAAGAGGGGCTAACTCGCGCGAGATTACCATCGTCCCTTAGACTGTAGCCCAGTCCATTTCAATGTCCAGACGATGACCAGTCGCTTCCTTCCTTCCTTTTCATTTAATTATTTATTTTACGTAACCTTTCGTCTATTTGCTTGCTAGTCAATGCTACACTCCTCGCCCCTGTATTTTCTAGCATCCCTTCATCGCGCAAAATGCCAGTTTCTTCAGAATGTTCTGTTTCACGGTTCTGTGAATTAGTTGATTCCCACCTACCGTAGCATGGCATTTGTGCCTCTGGTGGGTCGTTAGATCCTCTGGGGGAGGAGGGGTGGTTCAGAATAGAAGGTTCACTCCTTGTGTTCCTAATTAGAGTGAATGGGAGAGTGGCCGGAAGCCCCTTCGGACTGCCATATGGGCAAGATGAGGAGGAGGAGGGGGTAGATCAACACGTGTAGAGGAGGGGATAATGGGAGTAGAGCCAGGTGAGGAGAGAAGCATATCGAGGGAGACACGCTATGAGGTTAGAGAGGACAAGAGAGCAGATAGATTGGAGAGAGTGAGGAAGAGGGTAGGAGGAAGGAGCAATAATATACAGGCACCTGCTAGGGAAGGAGGGCATTCATTCATCCACTTCCACTCCCTCTTGTGATTACTTCCCCTCAGAAGGAATCTATCAATCTACTCTCCATTCCGCCCATTGAGATCACTTTCCGATGTAGATAGACTACTGTAATTGCGTGCCACTTTCTAGAATGACCCATGATGTTTAGACTATCGTAGACTACTGTAAGTGTTGCAGGTCAAGCGAGAGTGCGTCTCCATCATCGAAGAGTTTGGTCTCTCGTGGCCGGAACTGCTCGAGTGCTCCAAGTTCCCCGCCCATCCTGGTTAGTGCTTCTTTTTTTATTTTCTATTTGAGAAGATCGATAGCCTTATTTAAATAGTATCTTATTTTCTAGCACAAACTCTCATTTTTTGTTAAAGATTTATGTTGATATCATAGAAGCGCATTCATTTTTAATTGTTAATTAACTTAATTGCAGATCTCTGTATGCAACCTAGCAACGACATGGGCCACTCCGCGAGGTATTGTGTACTTTTATCATCGAAGAGATACGCTCCGTTGTTTTGTACCACTAATTCAAACATGAACTTGTGTATTTGTCGAGTAGTGTATTGTCCCAGTGCGGCAGGTGCTGAAATGCATGTAGGGACTGTAGAGATGGACCAGATGAAAGGACGCCGCGTCCTCCCCTCTCGTTTACTACTCCCCTCCCCCCTCTCCAATTCACCCTCTAGAATCCCTCATCTGATCTATACTCATCTCTCCCCTTCTTTTCTTACCACAATGGGTCTCTTTCTCCTGATCCAGCCATTACGATTCGCCTCCTTTGAAAGGAGATTAGAAGGCGATAGGATAAGGAAGATTTATAGTGAGAAGAGAGTGAAGGGCTATGAGGAGCACGAAAAACAGATGGAATCGTAGGATGAAAGAAGAGGAATTTGAAAATTTCGAAGGAAAAGTGAAGGCGCCATAAGAGTATCCGTTTCAGACCGACGTCGTTGTCTCTCTTCCCTCGTCATCCTTCATCGCAGTCGTGTCCTTCCTTCCTGGTGGATACCGGTGAGTGACCAGATGCAGTGGTGATACAGATGGAAACTTTATTTGAGATGAATATTTCTATAAAATCAGTCGTTTCCATCATTAGTTTCCGTTAAAAATCATTAATATTGACAAATGGATAATGGAGTGCGTGAGTGGAATGAGAGAGGAGGGAGAGGAGGGAGGAATTGCAGACGAGGACGATCCGATGGCCCCGTGCGCCCTTCCCTGCAAGGGAGACGTACTCTTCTCTGTCATCCACAAGGTAGTCCATCTATGAATAGAGGAGAGGAAGAGAAACATGGATATGAAAACTCTTATTGAAGCAGATGAAAGTAGTGGCCCGAATATTTCAATTGTTCAAAAGTTTGTCATGTTTACATTCGAACCAAGGGTCTTGATTTGATTTTCCCTTAGAAATTGCATTATTACTTCTTCAAACACCGCATTCATCGAATCCGAATTCGCTTTCCGTGTTTTCTCTGCCATGCTAACGAGAGGTCTCCATGATATGAGTAATCCCCTCTCTCTGCAGGCGCAACTGCAAAAATGGCTGTCGGGAGTGGCGATTGCCTCGTGTGCCTTCTCTGCCTTCGCCTTCCTCACCTTCCTCATCGATCGATCACGATTCCGATTCCCTGAGAAGTACCGTATCTCATTCTTCCCAAAGGGACCTTTCATCTCATATGGGAACCAGAAGCTATAATGAGACAAACGGGCGAATCTTAATTGAAGATTTGTTGCCAGTTTCGCATGAGTAGGAAGAGGGAAGAGGGGCACTCTATTTGCATATAGACACGGAAATGGATCAACGATTAGGGAAATGGGATGAAGGGAGAAAGGGAGTAGTGTGGAGATGGAGAGACATTAGAGGGTTAATCATTTATGGTGTGATGCTTTTATTGTTCCCTTTAGTGATGAAGAGTATGAATGAAGGATCCTCTATCCTCTACAGTGTTTCTGTTCAGATGCATCTTCTACCTCTCGTTGTGCTATCTCTGCTACTCCATCCCCTTCCTCGTGGTGGGTCTCGACCCGCAGATGCAGCCAGCATGCAGTCAGATGCACCACGATGGACAGGTGAGGAGGATAGAGTCAAATCAATATTCGACATTGGTAGTGTGAGTGAAGGCTATATTTAGAACAATTGCGAATGCCTTGATCGTGTTGAGTTCATTTCAACGATAATATATTTTGACATTCTCAGCTCCTTGCTGTTTATGATTTCACTTTCATTGTAAAATACAAATGGTATATGTAAAAGAAATACAGGGCATGATGACCCCTTCCTTGTTTTAAATCGTTGGATTGCAGCCTCCTCATCTGCTGCAGCAGCAGGTGGACTCCTCCCTCTGCACTCTCTCCTTCTTCCTCACTTACTACTTCTCGATGGCAGCTGCCCTCTGGTGGTTCATGTTCGCATTCACTTGGTGAGTAAGGGACGGGGGAAGAAGGACTGGTAAGGGGGGGGGGGGTGCTGACTGAATGGGAGAATACGGGATGGGGAAAGAACGAGATGATTCCATCTAAATGCACCTTGCTGGAAAACTATCCATTTGTTCTCTAGGTATCTCTCTGCGACTCGTAAGTGGGTGCCTGAGTCCCTCGAGGCAGCTTCCATCCGAGTGCACGTCGTCGCCTGGTTCGGACCCATCGTAGCTGCCATCGTCGTAGTGATGACACACTCGGTGAGGGAGCAGAGATCAAAGATCACAATGAAAACGAAAATGAAAACGAAAAAAAGTTAGCCTAATGAATAACGGTATCGATCACATGACTCGATGCACCGCAATATCTACTTCAATGGAATCAAATTATATCGCTTTAAATTCTTGGAGAAATCTTGGTGAATTCTTGGATAAATTCTTGGTGATTGGTGAAATTGGAAGGACATGAGAGATCATGGGTAATCATATTTGATCGTATCTGTGCTTTAGGTGGATTCTTCCGAGTTGACAGGCTTGTGCGGAGTGGGCAACACGAATAGAGTGGCCCTGCTATTCTACTCATTCCTTCCGAGAGCTATCATTGGTGAGAGTACAGTGGATAATACAGTAGATGATATTATTATGATATAATAGGGATATCATAATGGTCAAATTGAAGGTAGTGTGGCGACTCTCTTCCTCCTCACTGGAATCACGTCGATGTGCAGAGAGAGGAACAACTTCAAGGATAGAGTCAGTGTCTCACGCATCGATTTGAATAGCGTCGTTCACGGTTGGAATCCATTCCTGCATCCAATTATCTAGATGCAGGGTAAATTACAGTGATTGGCCCAGGGAAAATTGTGTATCCTCCTTGGTCTTGTTTTGGTGTAGGTCTGAAAGGGAATGGAGAGAGGAAAATCGAATTAGGACAAGAGAAGAAAGAAGAAACGTACAACTAATTGGTCCTTTGTGCGGGCAGTCTATCCATTTTGCATCGGATCTCAGCCTCTAGTTTCTCTCTTTCTTTTTGGAAGGGAATAAATGGAGGGACTCGAGATATCCCTCTCATCAACCATGTAAACTGCTCCCTTGAGGGATCTCAGAGTACAAGGAACGAGTGAGGAGAAAAAGAAGGTTGGAGTGGGAAAGGGATCTCGTTTCGGAATATGGGAATAAAAAATGGGGGATTCTAAAGGGGAAAATTTGGAGGTTGATGTACGCAGTTTAGGAGAAGGGGATTTACTTTTTCCTTGGGACTATGTAAGAAGACGTATTTCTGAATGTGATTTGTATAATAAAACTAGCCAGTCTGGCACCCGCCTACGGCGGGGGCCCCGTCCTAGCGAATTTCAAAAATTTAAATCATAAATCTGACCCACGGAATAATGGATGACCCATGGCTAATTATCGATTAGTATACGGTAGTTGACCCAATGCTAATTATTGATTGGTATGCGGTAATTCAAAGATCAAAGGTCAAAATCATAAATCTGACCCACGGAATAAGAGTTGACCCATGGCTAATTATCGATTGGTATACGGTAGTTGACCCAATGCTAATTATTGATTGGTATACGGTAATGGTTCGAAGACTTCATCAGTACCTCCCCCCCCCCCCCGATTTCGCAATCCGAACGGACGTACAGACGCACACAGCGCTTTATATATAGGTAATGATAGCAAGCAAACACTGGTGTATGAACAAAATTCATTCCATTGCCCGACAGATATCACTTACCTAAATAACGTGGGTATTAGTATATTGATAGTGCGATGTTTGCAGGGCACGGACACGTCGAAACTGGACAAGTTGATGCTGAAGACGTGTCTCTTCCTGGTGGTGTACGTCGTCCTCTGGCTGGCCACTCTCGCTGCTGACCTGTACCACTACGCACAACTGCAGGTGAGGAAAGAGGAAGAATGGATTGGGGGGAGGGGTGGAATGGTGTCGAAGAATGAGAATGACATTTTGTTGCAGGCGTGGCAAGATGCGACTATCGAGTGCAAGCACTCGGGAATTCCCTGCCTCTCCCAGCCACCTCGACCCAATGGAGACATCTACCTCATGCAGGTGGGAAGGGAAGGGAGAGGAGGGAGTGAGTGGGGTTTACGAGCTAGTTCTTCAGCCGGCAAATCCACAAATATATATATTTTATCTACGCTCGAATGCGCAACGAGAAAAATGATGCTCCCCTCTTGTTGATGATAGAAGATATGATTGTTGTGAGTGCAGGTGCTTGCTCCTCTCTTCGCCTTCATCGGTCCCTTCATCTGGTCCTTCTCCCTCAAGACATTCTCCTCATTCAAACGACGCATCTGCTGCTGCATCTGGCATCCCGCCCAGTCTAAGACGCCCTCCCGACCACTTCTCGATGGATCAGGTACGGTTGAAGAAGGGAGATTACTGTAGGGTCATCAGAGAGGGATTACAGTATCTGCTTGCAGGTGGTGGATCGGGTCTGGGAGGTCCGGGTATTCCCCTCCCTCAGCCTCCAGCTCCTCGAGGTGGTCACCATCTGCAGTACGTGCCCCTGTCCACTTCCAGTCAACCTCGATGGCAGCAGAATCACTTGTGATGGTAGACTCGTTCCGTTCACTCCTTCGTCGTTGCTCCTCCATCGGGTCTCCCACTCATAACACTCGCTCCATTGTATATCCATTCCTGAGTAGTTTTCAATACGCACTTTTCATACTTTGCTACACAAGAACTAAAGTACGGGTTCGGATTAATGTTGCTCTATTTTATACGTAGTTATTTTGACATGCAACAGCCACTAAACGGGTGAATGCTCTGGCTATAATAGTCTCTCACACACAAATTCGATTATCTCATTATTTTTTTACTTAACCACCAATTGTTTCGATATGATCGATTATTTGTTCGGAAAAACGTCAGATGTTTCTCTAATTTGTATTGTGAATCGTCGAATACTGTAACAGTGACTACCATGACTGAATGTGAGTAATGAATTTGTTTATACCTGTGTTTCTCTTTGCACATGACATCTACATAACCTAAAAATGGATTTCATAGTACAAATAATGACTATTTGTTACAAAAAAATACCCAAGAAATAAATGTCAAAAATTGGAAGATTCCGTTGACACAAGGAAAAAGATTTGACACACGGACTACGGAGGGAAATATAAGAGATACAAATTTCATCCATTGAGAAGGTTGTTTAATTCTCGTCCATTTTGCAATTGATCGCGTTTTAGATTAATTTGATTTATATTATGTTCTGTTTTTTCTTTTGGCATCACATTTACTTTAATTCCTTACAAGCCATCTTCAGAAATCGACAGTAGCATTTGTATCATGTCCGACATAAATGCGAAATATTTGTGAGTCTTCTTCTTTTAAATGTCTTTTTCAATTCAATTAATGTAATGGAAAGTTGCTATATTTGCGCGTATGTTATAATTCAAGAGCCGAGGCAAAGCAGTACTGGGAGAGGTTTGAAGGGAGGGTCCAGGAAAGCGTTAACGAGGTACATTGTTTGCAACTTTGAAGACTCAAATCAATTTATTTTTTTCAGTACCTAAGTGCGGGGTATTTTGATGGGAAGACGTTCACCCGTTATGTACAGAAGTTGAGCAGGCGGTACGGAGTAGATATCAGTGAGTTATCTTTGAATGCTGTTTACATGTAGATGTCTTTCTGATGTAAGGCACAAAAACAAAATATTATGTGGTACGTGGAAACAGAAAGGAGCGTGTATTCGCGTTTCTACCTGAATTGCATAAATAGTATTGCTTTGAGAAGCTCGTTTAGAATATGAATTCGCTTCTGGTACGAAAGTCTGGTACAGGGAAAGATAAAAAATGAAAAGAGATGTTTGAGGCGAGTCCGAGATCGAGGCGACGCGTGTCGTTCTTACTGAGAACGTGAAGACGGACGTGCGAGAGCGAATGGACGGCATCGCAGAGAACATGAAATTCATGTGAGGAAATGATTACTTTCTATTTGTGTTTCCGCTATTCCGAAATTGATCGAATCGCTGGTATGCCGATCTTATTGTGCCATTGCATGTTTAAATGTTATAATTTAAACAACTATAATATTTCCAGCTCTAAGTTCGCCGAGATCTTCGAACTTACCGAGAATGCATCCGAAAGCGATAAAGTTGCCATTAGAAACATGCAGGTTCGTCCCATTCTACTAATTTTATCAATATAATTTCGCTGCAAAGTAATTTTACACTTAAAAATATGCATACTTTTTAAAATGATGTGTTGGTATGACAGGGCAATTTTTTCAAGATCAATTTACTCTCTACGCACTGGGAATTCGAACAATCAATTAAATATTTAATAACTTGATTTGCAGAATCCCCAGATGGACATGGCTGTGTACAAGTTGGAGCCCACTGTTCAGTACGCCGATCAGATTGAAGAAATTGCTGCCATGTATGAGGAAATGAATAAGGCGAGCCGAAAAAAATAAATTACATTACCTTGATTACTTCTCTATTGTTCCATTAAAATCCAAAAGTGATTTAGTCTGTTCATGACCACCAATAGTTTGCGAATTTCTTATTTTTGAGGTTAAAGTTACCGGACAAGGACGAAATTGACCCCCTATTTTTTGTCCTCCATCGAATAGCCGATGGCTGAATTAGTTGAGAATTAATATACAATAATGCTAAAAATCAATAATAGCCTCAAGAGAAAGCCGGAAATGATCAGCGTCATCCCGCGCTCTCTCACTTTTGCATACTCTCGTTCACGCGACGAGATCAGGGTCAGATCAGGGTTTCGTCCTCGTCCGGTAACTAACCATTATAATCATTAATTGTTTGAGAACATGGAAGAGGAGTTGGTGGGAGTAGTGGATGAGATGGCGGAGCTGCGAGATTGGATCAATAAGGAGATCGAGAGGAGGACCAGTGAGAAGAGAAACGCCCACTCGGTCAGTCGAGTAGATCCCAATCTCGTTTGTAGATGGAAGTAAAATAAAAATTTTATTTTTATAATGATTTTTCCGAACTAGTATAGGCATCAGGGAACGCAGATCTACTCGATATGTATGCTATTTCCTCGGGAATAGATGATAGTAGTTTTATCCACATCTCGCATCTACCCCTTTGAGGAGCGCAACGAGCGTCGTGCCAATCCCCGTCGTCGTTCATCTCTCGGCACTCTCAACACCACACTCAGCAGACGATCCATCGACCATCTATGATCTCTCATCTCTCTTTCCCTTTCACAACTCACTCAATCTAACTGTATGTGTATACTTTCCATCGTATTAAACGTTATTACTAATTTTCAGTTCGACTCTGTTTTAATTTCATAGTGGTTCATACAAAAGAACTGTGTTCTCTTAACAATCTCGAACGAAAACGGTAAAATAAAGGATTCTAACGATAATATTAATTACGAAGAAGTCATTACTCTATAAGAAACAATGAGAAACAGAACTGAACTTTATCTAAAGGATTTTCGAATCAATAACCTGGAGAGCTGCATTTTATGTTTGGTAATGGAATTTCGATTTTGTATTATGGATATCATCAATGATTGAATGAGAGAAAGGGCGGGACTAAGTGGAATATGAAGCGGACGAAATGAAAAATACGAATGCACATTCCAGAATAAAGGGTAGATACATCGAAGGATGAAGTACATAGTTGCACTATTGTTGAAGCGATCCATCGCTCAACCTGCTATAAAAAAATTTTAAATTAGGTACTGAACTGCAGATGGTTATGGTAGGGAAGGAACGGCCATATCAGTTACATCAGCTCAACTAAACATTCATGCATAATTTTCACGAACAGATTCGAAGAGTGAATGAGAACATGCGAAGGATGGAAGAGAAAATATGGATTGAACTTTCATTGTTTGTTGTCTGCACTATGTAACATTGAAATATTTTAAATATTTTCCGTGTCAATAAAAAAATTCATGGACAAAATAGAACGGTCGAATTGGTGGTGTGGCGTTAAACTTACAATTGTGGGTAACCTACTACCGACGGACCTGTTCGTCTCCAGCATTTCGCAAGGGTCTTATATCACTACCCAAATGTGCGCACACTAGGCGGGACGAGTTCGCGTTGATATGAGTCGGAAGAAAACACAGAAACAGAGAAAAGAGCAAGCTGAAGGGGAAGGAGAGAAGACAGAGAAGGGGGAATGGAGATGAAGGGATCATACTGATAGGAACAAAAGGCCAAGTCAAATAAATGTATTTGGAGCAAATGGATGATCTATGGGGAGGTGAAAATTCCTCGGAAGGAAGCAAGTTACTTTATTTCTAGTCTTACATTCAAGATGCACATATTTGGGTGATAATTGTCTTATCAGATAGTCATATAAAAGTCAAAGAAATGAAGTATAACAACTCTTTATTAGCAAAACTTACATATTATAATACAAACAAATTACAGATAACGTCTACGGTAATATCTCGTATCCACGAAAATGTGATTTGGAATGAAACCCCGTTGCGAGTCGACTCCGACACACAATCAACACGAAAACATAAATATATTATTTACAACATCACAACACGATACTCTGTCTATCTCTAACAGTCATGTCCCAGATATTGGCATAGTTTGCGAAATGATCACAATTATCAAAATAATTTTCTAGTAACCCAAGCGATAGTTTGTACTGATATAGTGAGTAGTAGCTACCGTAGTGAGCAGATACCGTAACCCTCAGTTGTCGATCAGACGTATGAGTGGAGGGAGGCGATGGCTCGTGCAGTGGCGACTCTCACGGAGACATCCTCCACGTCCTTCAGCAGCAGAACGAGACCTGGAGTGAGTGGAGTGTCGTTAAAGGGAGATCTTCTTCCCGTAACATCCTCGCTACTCATCCACACCACCCCTTCCCCAATATCATAAATCCGTTTTTTTTGTATTGGGCTAACAGTAATGATCACAAAGAAATCTCGCATCTCACATGCATCCTCAACTTCATTCGAAAAAAATTCATGAGCATATGAGGCGAAATTTTCGAAGTTAAAAAAAAAATAGGATAAAAACTGCATTTGGCATATAAAATTTGCAGGAAACGATAAGAGAATAGTGAATAGCGTACCTCCGAAGATGATATCTCTCGAGATGGTCGATCTGATCTGCGGAGTGAGGGAATCCAGCAGATGACCAGTCAACTGAGCTGCCCCCGCTCGAATCCGAGACTGAGAACTCTCCAAAAAGTGGAGATTAAAGTTACCCAACAAGGACGAAACCCTGATCTCACCCTGATCCCGTCACGTGTACGAGAGAGTATGCAAAAGTGAGAGAGCGCGGATCATTTCCGGCTTTCCCTTGAGGCTATTATTGATTTTTAGCATTTTTGTATATTCATTCTATACTAATTCAACCATCGGCTATTCGATGGAGGACAAAAAATAATGGGTCAATTTCGTCCTTGTTGGGTAACTTTAAACACTATTATGACTTAAACTTTTAAGAATAGTCTCAGATGGGCTGCAGTCTATGGATTGCAAACAGTGATGGTCCCTTGAGTGTTCCCTTTACTCACCTTGAAGTAGTTGCTGGTGGTGAGTGCGTAGCCATTGACTCGATCGGGGAAGCACGAAGTGAGAGCCATCGCAGTCTCTCGAAGGAAGAGAGGGTAGTTGGAGCAAGAGAAGACATCGGGAGAGGAGACAGAGGGAGAGAGATGTACCTGCAGAGGGAACATTATCACATATCGACTCCAAGTGAACAAACAATTTACAGTTTCATTTTCTTAAAAATCTTATTTGTAGTACCAATTGGGATTCATCGACTTTTTTAGAATCTCCCCAGTCTGTTTATAGCAATATTAAAAGGTTCCGACAATGCTAGTTGACCACCTAAGCCGCTGAGCCGGCCTTTAGTACTTTAATTATTATACTCTTAAAAGTGTTTTTAATTTAAATTCTTGCGTTTAATCATCACCACATGTCAAGCCACAGGGATTCAGGGACATATGCGGCAGGGAAAATATTAGGAAATAACTTTCTAATTTTTCGTTCCGCTTGATTAGTCGCGTACTCCGAATGGTGTAGGACATACCTTTCTAATCCAATATTAACCGCAGCTTCATCTCTCGGTTATCCCTGCCTTGTCTCGATCCCCTTCCCTCTACTCATCCCTCTCCCTCCTTCCCTCACCTTGGCCACTCCTTCAATCAGCCCGTTCCCGAAGACTGCCGCACACTTCGCCAGACACCCCGTGCATGCCTGCAATCATGTGAGGCTACTGCAGTAATCTCAGGGTGTCTACAGTAATCGAATCAGTCTCCTAGAGAAGACTGCGCACCTGTCTGACTTCCTCATCCTCCTCGTTCATATGCAGGAGGATGATGACGATGTTAGCGTGCAGATGTTGGAGGAAATCAGCCTTCAAATAGAGAGGGGATGTGCAGATTGTAAATGTATTTCTTGATGAATAAGAGAGCATTGATCATTGAAATGAACTGCCGTACTGAGAATATATTTTTGAAACATGGAATGACATAAATGAAAAAGATGCGAGTTCCCAATTTCAGAACAAAACAGAGCCAGCAGGGAGTGGATACCTGCTCGACCGACCCGACCCGTGATGCCATCTCTCCGAAGAGACGGAATGCTGCAGCACGCAGGAACGACGACTCCTGCAAGACCACTCCATCTCCTTTTCGATATTATCCGGGATTGAAAAGCAATCAGATCTGCGAAGAGAAATCCCCATCGATGCACAGCATCAGCGAAGAATTGACTCATCGCACAATGAGAATAGTACAGCATGATCTATTCAACAACAAATGAAAGGATATAGTATAACTGACCTTATCGAAGCACGGCCTCACTTTGAGGAGTACTTGGGGGAGGATCGACCTCAGTTGAGTGTCCGATGCATTCCCGATCAACTTGTTCAGGGCCACTATCGATTCTGTCGCCACCTATACAAGTAAGGCAATTGTAGTAGGTTTTGGTGACAAATTATAAGATCGTATGACTCATAGTAATGGAAGATTCTCGTATCACAGTCTCCATGGTCAGATCAGTTCTCGATGGTCCACCTCCCACCGTACCTCGTCCTTCCTATCTCCGACATCATCCAGTCCTGCCATGGCTGCATCGACACAGACGGAGGCGTAGCGAGTAGCCCGATCTGCCAGTTCGCCCATCCCTCGGATCGATAACTGAAAGGAAATGATGGGAGATTATGGACACTCCTTTCAAATATACCCTCAAACTTCATTCATATCGGAAATGACATGAATTATCTATTTCATGTCGTCTCTTTCATCATGTTAATTAACATATCCTATTGTGCTGCACAAATCCAGTGTACTTCGTTTCTTTCCATAACTTTATCGATCAATAGATCATTACTCTATGCATTTTCTTCATTGCCTATTCATAACGCAATACAACCCCATCAAAGGTACAGTATATCACCACCCCATAAACCAGGCAGGTAGATAGGATGCTTCCGACCTCTGATTGGCTTTTCTCCCTACCGTATTACTCTCTCTTACCCTGCGCTCTCTCGCTTCCGTGTACTCTCTCTCCTCGCTTTCCCGCCCCTCCCTCCCTCTCCCTCCTCTCTCTCTTCCGTCCCCATTCCCTCTGGTCGTCCTCTTCCTATCTGATCCTTCCTTCTCTAACTGGGTCCATCTGATCTCTCGATTCGAGTCTCCTCACTAGTCATCCCTCACTCCATTCCATCTCCAGATTCTGCTCCGAGTCACTCGTCTATCCGCTCCTCTCTTTTCCTCCATCATCAATGGATCCGTACTTCCCCATCCATCCCTGGCCTAACCCTGATTCCTTCTCGGCATGGCCTCATCGTAAGTTCTCTTTCCCTTTGATTCCCCTAATCTCGTTCCCTTCAGCTCCCTTCTTCCTCTGCTCGACTGTTCCTTCCACTGACGAGTCCCTCCATCCACATCAGACGGAGGAGACGGAACTCCACGAGATGATGCCCATGTCGACGCTCACCAATCTACAGTCAGACTCCTTCTTCAACTACGCCGCGCACATCCAAGAGGTTAGTTCCCCCTCCTTACCATAGTTCACCCACGCCTGTACGATAATCCTCTGGTATTTCAGAATGGACCTCCTCAGCCCACTCCTCCCTCTCCCTCTTCTTCCGTCGGCAGCTCCTATCACTTGTCCTGTATGATCCCGCCCCAACAGACCATCAAAGTGAATGAGGTGAGTTATCCATTCACTCATCCATCTCCTCTCTCCTATCCCCTCTCTTTGCAGGCTTCGTTCTCTCCTCCCTGGCTGCTCAATGAGATTCCCAGTTGTGATTTCGCGTCGCCCCCCAGTTGTGCCTTTGCTGCTGCAGGAGGACCTCCTCCCACTCAGAATGGAGATGAGGGAGGAGCCGATGCCCCGCCCCCTCCCAATGAGATACTCGTCCCTCCCCATGAGAAGGAGGAGAACAATGAGGAGGGGCAGGAGAAGAGAGGGCAGAAGAGGAAGAGAACTGAAGAAGAAGACAATGAGGATGATCCGGATGTGAAGAAGGTACACTTTCTACCCTAGTCTAATCGATAATCTCTCTCTCTTCAGGAAGAACCTCCCTCTCCTTCCTCACTCGTCACCTTTCGTCCGCACTCTGTCGTTATTACGAATGAGAAACTCTTCTGCGAAGTAAGTGTCCCATCTACCCCTCCTTCTCCCTTCTCCCTCCCTCCCCAATCATCCAGTCCTCCTCAGGTCACTGGTCGTCTGTCTGTAGTGGGATCAGTCAAGACGTACAACGTCACCATCAACGAGATCAATCGTCGCACTGGTCTCCCCGAGTGCCTCACCAGGAGTCTCGTCGGACCCCTACTCAGAAGGTATCAACTTGCTACCCTCTGTCTACTCTACTTGACTACCGTATCCCTTGTCTGCCCATCAATGAATCCTCTCAGGGGTAAGGTCTCCAAATGCGGGGACGAGTTGCAAGAAATAATGGAGGGCCACGGACTGAGTGCAAGAAGCAAAATCGTAGTCAATCGCAAACGCCAACGACTGAACACCTTCAGCGCCCTCCTCGAAGGTACGTCCTCCTCCTCGTGCTAGAGTACCTCTACCATAACCTCTCTTCTTTTCAGGAGAGGCGATGCAGCTGTCTGCTGACCACGCGGAGATCATTCGCACCAGTTTCCCCACAATGCCCTTGGCGAGAATCGTCGTGACCGACATCAAGTCTCCATCCGAATTGTATAGAGATTCACAGGAAGTGACGATGGCCAGGTTAGTGCTCCCTCCCCCTCTAGTGCACCCAGTAGCCTCAATCTATGCCCACTATTACACATGTTGCTTGCAATCCGACGAATCCCCTTGCGAAAGCTACAGTCCCCTCCCCCACGAATGGTCTCTCTCGCTCTTGCAGGCGGGCAGTGGATGAGTGGATGGAGCTGCTTCAACAATGGACGGGAGGTGGATGGGCGGATAATGCCGAGGAGATCTGCACTTCTCCCCTGGGGGAATTCGCCCTGAAGACGCACTCGTTCGGAGTGGAGGAAATGCTCGTGATGGCATCGCTTCTCTCCCGATTCCTCGCCACTCTCGAAGAAGAAATGAACGCCCAAATCGACAGAGTGAGAAAAGCCGCCGGTGGAAAT
Organism: Pristionchus mayeri; assembly: GCA_036245805.1. Taxonomy (NCBI): domain Eukaryota; kingdom Metazoa; phylum Nematoda; class Chromadorea; order Rhabditida; family Neodiplogasteridae; genus Pristionchus; species Pristionchus mayeri. The sequence continues at coordinate 28,517,662 of BTRK01000005.1, read as the reverse complement.
CCCACCGTCTTCTTCTACCCTGTGGTTCGTCCTCGTACTCTTTCATTCTCCCTTACTTGAAGCTCGATACCTCCACATCAGCTCTAAAAGTTCTTCTTGCAGTTTCCTCCTTCAACGGTGATGCCCGAGATTCCTGAGGGGAAACTGTACGTGCCCGATGCGTTGGAGGACGCACTGGGATCGGGCTCATTCTATGAGGTACCACACCGTTCCTCCCCTCATCTACAGTACCCATCTCCTGCCTCTTCTACCGTATCCATATTACAGATCCCGGGTCGTCTGTCACTGAACAACAGGAAGTACAACATGACAGTAGCCGAGATCTACCGTCGTCTCCGAGCACCCGAATCCTTCAATATCTCCCTTCTCGGCAGTCTCTGTAGAAAGTGAGCGATACTGTTCCCCCGCCACTTCTATCTATTTCTAACCACCGTAATCTCTGAGTAATGGCTGTTTGTTGCAGGGGCAAGACGAGAAGCAGCTGTGAGTGGATGAAGAAGCAGCTCGATTATAACGACATCGATCTGCATGCGGGTAGAAGGAAGAGTTCCCCTGTGACTCTCTTCACTGCTCTGCCTGAGGGTATGCACCCACTCCCTCCTCCTCCCTCATCTCATCCACTACCGTAACTCTCCCTTCTCTTGCAGGCGAAGCTCTGGAATTGGCGAAAGACATGGACGAGGAGATCATTCTCCTCTTCCCCTTCGTCGACATTGTAACCTCCCTCGCCCGTCCTCCCACCCCTCTCTCTTCCAGTCAGCGCGCCTACCGTCGATCCGCATACACCGCTGCCAGGTACCACCTTCATCCATATACCGTATACATCTCTCGATGACCTACCGTATTATTTAACTTTCAGCCGTTTCGCGGGCTGTCTGGAGAAGGCAGTGGATGATATGAAATTGCCAGTGTTCATTCGATACCCTCACAAGCAGAACCCCCTCGCGTATCTCATCCTCAACTACAGCAGTCTCACCCACGGATACGGACCTGACGCTGTGAGTGGCACACCATTGCTTAGGAGGGAAACCGTCGTAGATCACTGGGATACAGTAATCCAGGGAAGAACTTACAGTATCCGTTGCAGGTTGTCTCATGGATGCGCAACTTCCGGAAATTGTTCGGTTTCATCGAAAAGGAGATTGCAAAGATTGCTTAGAAGACGTCCACCCCTCCAGTATCCACTCTTCCAACCCAGTAAGAGCTCTGACGCGTGTTATTCCCATTCCCATCCCACATCCGGTGTAGTGAACCCCGGATATTAATATCACCTACTAATATTTCGAAGAGCAAAATGTTGCAATATTATTCTAAATCCCTATTGAAATTTCTTATTAGTCCATCCCTATTCTATTTCTTGTCCAATCACCCATATATTGTATCTCATCATACGTCTGCAATATGCTTTGCAATGTACTTCCTGATTTAACTCTCAAGCGATTGAATAAATCTGAAAGTTGTCTTAACATGGGAATACCGTATACCTTTCTTATCCGCAGACTCTGGTCCTTGAGTGCTTTCTGTAGACTTGATACACAGTCGTCGAAGAGCTCGCCATTGAAGGACCCGTCTCGGCCAGGACATCTGAGATGACTGTTTAAGAGAGGGCAGAGTGGGCATGGTGATTTCTCACCTGTCAATTATGGCTGCGACAGCTGCGACGGATGCAGCACGGAGAGGCTCTCGCTCCGACTGCTCCTTCATCTGAGATGACAAGCATTGCGGTCTGCTGACAAGGATTGTCAATTATGTATCCATCGTGCATTACTCGAAACCGAAAAGTCCTTCAGTTCGTGCACTTAGGTAGCACCACGCAAATTGGATAAGAATGGACATGGATAACGTGAGTATAGATTGTCCGAATGCATCGCTCCTCTTCACCCTCTCTCTCTCACCTGCAGTCCCCTGACGACAGCCTCCACCCAGAGGGGACGATGGTCACACAACGATCGAAGCAGTCGAGTCACCTGCACATCATCCATCACCCACTCATCCAATCGATACAACTCACTGCATTCACGTGCAGCTCGCGGTCCGTGCACTCCGTCCACGCACGAGCCTGTAGAATGGCCTTTGATCTATTGATCCCAGGAGTATCATACCGTGTTCATCTCCTCCATCACTCCATCTACTCTGGTCCTCGTGAGGAGTGCCCTGATAGCATTAGTAACGAGTCCTGCTGGTCGATCGAAGGCTCTCCTCAACTCAGGAGTCACCACGTTCACAATGCCTGAAGTTGAAGAGTAATTTTGAGTTACAAAATCCTACAATGAGCGCTCCTTCTATTTCCGCTTCACTTAAAAAATGAACAGTATAGCATGTATGAAACCTTCGACGGCGACGACGGGGAATTGGCAGTCTGCCAGGGAGAAGAGCAGCTGGAGAAGCACCACCAGAACAGAGGAGAGACGATCGTGAGGAGAGGGAGAGGAGGAGGGAGGGAGGAAGGCCGAGGAGGGAGAAGAGGGAGAAGAAGTAGGAGAGGACAGCACACACTCGATGTCACCACCCTGCAAGTGGGGGTTCAATTGGGGTCATAAGGACGAAAAAAACTACTGAGTGGTCTATCCTTTCTATTCAAGTGTTATAAGTGACAAAAATCGATATCGATTTGACGTTTCTTGAGTTTTTACCCACGCTTTTAACAAGAGCATTTATATTTCATGATTAGAACCGAACTAACTGTAGTCATCGTACCTTGACAATATCATGCAGCGCTGCCGCGTAGGCGCATACCTCCTGTCGCACGACTGCAAGAGACCTCTACCGTACTCCTCTTCTTCCTACCGTACTCACCCTTGGTGGCGGTTCCTCCTCCGGTGTCAATTACTGTGTGTGGGTCCTCTAGTGCAGCAGTAGTCAGTTCGAGTGTGTACTCGACGAGGGAAGGATAGAGGGAACGCTCCCGACACAGACACTCCCACGCATTAGACACCTCCCTGCAAGATGAGCTAATCAGATTAGACAAGTTGAAAAGATTTAAAAAAATTCCATTTGAATCAGCGACTCACGTTGAGTATGGCAGTGGCTGTTTGAGAAGGTCGTCGGTGACGATCACTTGTTGATGGAGGGAGAAGGCCACCAGGGCAGACAACAACTCAGAGTACGTCTGCACGCAACCGTGCACCTGCCAGCGAGTATTTGCTGACGTCAAGAAGTAAAGAGTGCCACAACTGGTTAGTGAACTCTCAAACTTAAAAAAAGTTATTCTTTCCTATCAATCATAACCATAAATTATGCATTTCGAATGATGATTTAGTGAGCATGAAATATTGATGGATCTGGAGAGCAACCGAACCTCGGGCAGCTTGGAGAGCAGTGTAGTCACCAGTGTTTCAGCCTGCAAAAGGAACACTCAACCGAGTTGCTGGTGAAATACTCTCTCAATGGGATCTATTTAGCTTCGACGATTTGTGTTGATATGTTTGCAACACATACTTCACAATCAGTATTACGAAAAATTTTTGCGACCCCCGGGTCATTTTTGCTTTGCGACCTCCGGAACGGTGCTCGTTTTGCGAACTCCAATGCCATGGCCCCCTATTGCGACCCTCCGGGACCCCGGACTTGCGACAACCCGGACCCTCCCAATTTGCGACCCCCCCGGGTAAAAGTAATATTGGAAGCCCACCACTGTTCACAATATAACACAGGTATCACGAGTCAGTGAAGGTGTGCGGGAACAATTTCCAACTTTTATTTTTTGTTTTACTTTATATTATGGTCGTATCATACACTAGAGCCAACTTTCCGAAAAATCTAGGTTACAGGTCCCAGATCCGGCTTTTAGTAATTTTCCGGTTTCACACCCGGCTCTACCGTATTTCAGCCCCAAGTTGTGCTACAGACGTGGGAATGGGCTCAAAATAAGCAGAAAAATGAGATGAACAACTTTTATGTTAATTGCGAAGCTGTGGGTCTGCAGGTTCAGAAACTATGAACGAAAAACTGAAATTTACAGTATAAATAAAATCATACTACCTCGGTGAGTGACAAACCCAGTGAATTTTATTGCAGATTATGAAAGTTTAACTTCATTCGCATATATATATATATAGGAAAAATAGTAATTGGAAATTTTAGGGGGGGGGGGGCTTTTTTCGCAAATTTGGTCCGAATGTCGAAAAAATCAGTGTCAAGTTTTGAAAAATTCTCATCTCGCAGAGTTATCATTTCAATCGATCAGTTCAATCAATTTCTAACATGTCTTGATCAAAGAAGTTAGATGACGTTGAAAGAGATTTAATTTTCAGCACTTGAAAAAAATCGATTTCCGACCCGCCTAAAATGCCAAGTTCGTGAGCATTCAGCTCCGGATTTACACAGCTCTGAAATTGAACTCGAAGTGCACTCAACAGTAGTGACTGACATGAGTACATTATACCATTCTGGGCTCTCCAGTCGGTTCCATTCCCTTTATTTATGCGCTCGAACTTGCAATATCGCGATGGTCGAAGTTCAACAAAAATATATTTTGACTAAATTTTAAACTTTGCTTGCTATTTTCGGGCACTAAAAATCATTTTGAGAGTAGATTAGGTGAAATATGATATAATTGAGGACACTTTCTAGGTTTTTCAAAAATTCAAAATTCAAAAAAGTGCAAAAATTTCATGCATTTTTAAATTCGCAGTATATCGACATTGTCAATGTTTTCTATCTCATCTGCTTTCAGAATGATTTTTAGTGCCCGAAAATAGCAAGCACAGTTTAAAATTTAGCCAAAATATATTTTTGTTGAACTTCGACCATCGCGATATTGCAAGTTCGACCGCATGAATAAAGGGAATGGAACCGACTGGAGAGCCCACAATGGTATAATGTATTAATGTCAGTCACTACTGTTGAGTGCACTTCGAGTTCAATATCAGTGCTGAGTAAATCCTGAGCTGAATGCTCACGAACTTGGCATTTTAGGTGGGTCTGAAATCGATTATTTTTAAGTGCTGAAAATTAAAGCTCTTTCAACGTCATCTAACTTCTTTGATCGAGAAATGTTAGAAATTGATTGAACTGATCGATTGAAATGATAAATTTGCGAGATGAGAATTTTTCAAAACTTGACACCTGATTTTTTCGACATTCTGACCAAATTTGCGAAAAAAGTCCCCCCTAAAATTTCCAATTACTATTTTTCCTATATGCGAATGAAGTTAAACTTTCATAATCTGCAATAAAATTCACTGGGTTTGTCACTCACCGAGGTAGTATGATTTTATTTATACTGTCAATTTCAGTTTTTCGTTCATAGTTTCTGAACCTGCAGACCCATAGCTTCGCACTTAACAGAAAAGTTGTTCATCTCATTTTTCTGCTTATTTTGAGCCCATTCCACGTCTGTAGCACAACTTGGGGCTGAAATACGGTAGAGCCGGGTGTGAAACCGGAAAATTACTAAAAGCCGGATCTGGGACCTGTAACCTAGATTTTTCGGGAAGTTGGCTCTAGTGTATGCTACTACCATAATATAAAGTAAAACAAAAAATAAAAGTTGGAAATTGTTCCCGGGGTGTGTTTTTTTCCTCCGCTGACTCATGATACATGTGATAAAAAAATTAAGCAAACGGGAGTAATGGGCAGAATCCACCCGTTCCCTTCCCCTTGCTTACCTCTGCATGCAGTGACGCTCCTCTCGTCGAGAGAATCTGCGTCAGCAATTGTGCTGCCGCTGAGCTCACCTGAAAACAAATTGGATTGGAAAAACAAGGATGTGTGTCGTTTCTTTTGCAGAATGTCACACAATGTCAAAATGGAAAATAATTATATAGCTAATTTCGACAAAATATTAACCGTAAATGAACAAAATATTGGTTCGCAGCTGACCTGACTCTGCCTGTCCAGCAGCATCTCGAAGATCGCCGACAGATACGTCTGGATCTGCGACTGAGGCAGACGAGACTCGATTATCTAAAGAGAGATCAGTGATTACGAAAATTGTTAACGAAAAAAAGGCAAGAACTAATATTATCCTAGAGCAACCCAGACATCACTGTGCTACTTTCTCTCTCCAAGACCATCTGCCCTTCCATTCTTGTCAGTCGTACCTCTCCGAATCTCTTGACTGCAACCTTGGCAGTCTGTCCGTCCATCTTCCCGTCCTCTCCCAGATGGAGGTCATCGACGAAGGAGGGCACGTCCACCACACTGCTACCCGTCTCCAGACCGTGACCCTGCAAGTGAAAAATTAGAATAAATAACAAGCGTTTTATAATTTTAACGAATGCGAGGAAGGATTTTTTAAACTGACCTTGTGTGCATGGGCGAGTCTGAGTGCCTGATGGAGTGCGTGCAGTGACTGCACCCTCACACTACTCAGGGAATCCACGAGACGAGGGGAGAGACGACCGAGGATGCACGACAGGGGACCGAACTCTGACGCCGTCTGCAACATCCCTTTCAGGAGCAGCTAGGATAGTACCATGAAAGCTATCAATCGCAGAGAACTATGCCATTACTGCAAGCTGCAATCTTCCACCACCCCCTCTCACTTACCCCCAGTTTGATATCACTGGCGTGTTCGTAGTACGTCCTCAGCACGACGACAGTCAGATCGACGGCGCGTGCCCTCTCGTGGTCACCCGATCGATTGTAGAAGGGACGAAGCATCTGCAGCAGTAGAGTTAGTTAATATTATATCAGGAGAGAAACCTCAGGACATACTCACAGATCAAAGCTCAAGAACAGTTTGCGCGGAACCAAATCACCTAGTCTTGCATTTTCTCCCAAACCCACAAAAGAACGCCTTTATAAAAAGTGATCCTCTTTTCAGAAAATGCTTTTCATAGCTCACTCATCCATAGACTCCCCCCTCCCCTCACCTTGAGCAGTAGAGTGACCGTCTCGATGGTGGGAGAAGTGGCGATGACTGCGACGACGAAGGCTGCCAATTGAGTGACTGTCGCCTCCATCGTCGTCGACGACGAATCGTCCTCCATCTGGAGGAGAGAGGGATTGGAGAGTGTCAGGGGTTAGAGAATCTTTGTGGAATCTAGATTGAACATAGGAAATCATTCTATTGTACAGTATGATAATACGTAAACGGTTAATCGAGCACAAGAGGTGCACGTGAAATCACAGCACGCCTTCCAGCAACTCAAATCTTAGGCTAAAGTGCAGCAAGCTCTGCTCTACTCTGCATGCCCCTCCTCTCTCCTCCTCTCCCACTCTGTGTCTGAGTCGTGCAGCAGCAGTGGCAGCTGGGCCGAGGACGAAGCGCCAGTCGACGTCGATGTCGTACGAGAGCTGGAAGGGAGGGAAGAGAACGGTAAGTGGGGTTAGAACTAGATCGATAGATTAGCGAATGAATAGGGGTAGACGTATGTATGTTAACATCGATCCAAGGGTAAGTGGTGAATCTGCAGCGTGGCTCAATTCTGCGTCTTCAGGTGATGTGTAAAGCATTCATGCATCCATACATGTCCACGTCCTCCCTCTAGTGACCCCTCTCACCGTCTTCAGTCCGCTCTTCTCTCTGTTGATGGGTAGGACTGCAGTGACGAGGGCGTTCCCCAGTTCCCAGATCTCGTTCTCACTCAGGCGAGGATCCAGACGACTGCAAGAGATTCCGTGTCCTAGAGTTTCCTTACTATCGTTTCTCAAAATAATAACTAGATACAAAAGAGTGCCCTTACACGAGTACGGAAGCGGCCTTGCATGCGAGCAGTCTGAGTGCACTCGCGAGTGTCTCCGACTGCTCCGTCTGCACGTAGTCCTGCAGCAAGGAGAGACTAGATGCGGCCAAATAATCGATACCATTTGATGAGAAAAAGGATACCTTAGCTCTATATAAACTGATTATTGATGAAAATTACCCATCAAATCATTTAAAAATTTCACGTTATTAAATGCACATCTTCTATGTCAATATTCAAATGAATTTGTGTTTGTGCTTCCCATCCCCGACAATATGTATTGTATACAACGAATATCACGATTGTTTGCCTTGTTCCCTCTGCGTACCTTGACATAGGCGACCAACTCTGCCCTGTTGGGGAATGAGTACTCGGTGCCTAGTCTGGAAGGGTGCACTGCACTCCCGATCAGGTACATGCACTCCAGCAGTGCCTCCCGCACCACAGTCTCCTGCTGCAATTGATGAGATGTTACATCGAGATGGATCAAGGGGAGGCGCTATTCAAAACTGCATCAATTACAGAACCAGTTTTTCGTCAATGCAAAATGGCTCTACAATATATCCCACCGTACCTTCTGATTGGCCATGTAGTGACGCAAGAAGACGATCACCGTCTGCTCCACGTACTGGCACACTGACTCCAATGGACATCCTGCCAACCATAATTCTATTAATTTCAACCACAACCCCCAAACTCTAACCACTCGATCGTTTCAGCCATTCTTTGTGCATCTCCTCTCTACCTACCCTGCACTAGATATCCGTAGCTGAGCATGAGGGTCGCTCGCAGATTCACCATCTCCGTGTCCGTGTACTGCGTCTGCCAGGGATTATTTACAATTATTGAAAAATAATAATACGAATATCTATTGAGCGACACTAATTGCACTAATGGAAAAGCTCATAGTCCAAATTCTTTCTATTTGATACCTTCATGAAGCTGAAGTATCCGGATCTCTTCTTGGCGTGTTCCCACTTGGCGACATTCTCCAACTCGATCAGGAGCAGATCAGTGTGCACCTGACGACAACATTTTGCATGAACTCACATTCAGATAGCAGTGAAATTGAAACAACAAAACCTATGAATGAGCCATATTACAAGTGATACATGAATCCACATTTTTTTTATTGAAAATCCAAAATAAAGCAAACTATCAATATATAAAACAAAATTCCATAACTATAGAAATAACCTTTCCGATAGCTCCAATAGCCTGGGCGCATCCCTTTCTCTCCCTTGTCGAGGTATGGTTTGCACTTCTAGAAAAGAAGTCAGTAGCCTTGGGAAAAGACAAGAAAATCGTCCATAATGAAGTGATTTCCATTCAATTGTGTCCAATTCTTAAATATGGATCTCATAGTTCACCATAAATTCAAATAATACAACAATATCGAATAATACACCTGCCATCTATCTCAGGGCTCATTTCATAGTTGTTTTTCCTCCAATTTTAAATCCTCGATATAAGTGAACTAGCCTGAAGAGCAGCATGATGTGCTCGGTGACGAAGTGGTGATTGGCGATGCGAGAGAGAACGACGCCCAGGGCACGCATCAACAACGCCTGCAGGAGAGAGATTATGGTGCATGGTGATGATACATTCATCCCCAAAAGGAAGAAAACAATTTCCTGATATTTTTCGTGGTATTGCATTCCCATAAAGTAGCTCCAAACTTCCCCTCCACCCTTCACTCACTCACCTTCTCATCGGGAAGATTCGCGTAGAGGTCCATTTGCTTCACCAGCGAGAGAGCCACCTTGAAAATTGTTAGTTCAAAATATAAACAAACTACACACAAATAAATAAAAGTTCCTCTCATTCCTCTCATCTGCCCTCTGCCCCCACCTACCTCCTGTCTCCATTCTCCCTCAGCCACATGGGAGACGATCGAGTCGAGAGCCGTCAGAACTGCGTCGTGCCAGCTGTAAGGAATGAATTCACAGTCTCTATCTAACCAATAATTCGCTATCACTTCGGTATATTTTTCAATCAATCATACAAATTACAGTTAACAAACCGTGCCACTCTGGCAGCTCTTCTCTCGGGGGCGCCCTGAGCAGCCTCTCCGGGTCGAGGAGAGAGGAGGGAGACCATCCCCGCTGCTGCCGAGGCACCCGTCACATCTGAAAGGGAGTTGCATAAAAGGAAGGGCACACCAAATGTTTGATATCGATTTATACAAAAGCATGCATAGTTAAACTAATTTTGAGAACATCTCAATGAGAAGTAACTGTATTTTATTCTACGTTAGGTTTTAACATCGATGCTTTAGGCGATGTTCAGATTTTATGCAGAGGATGCAGCATGAATGTACAGATTGAGGGTCAGTTGACTTATCACGGGTCTTCTGTAAGAACATAGGAAAATGAACCACTTTTGCCACAAGAAAAAACTCATAGTCATGGATTTCGACGAAACTTAGTTTATGGATACTATGAGGGGTCCGAAGAAGGTACATGTTTTTTTGACCACTTTTATCTATTTTTTTCTTCATTCCCCTTCGATATTATTTTCGTATTCGATTTCACGGATTAAATTAGTGGGGTCCCTGTTGAACATTTTTTATATCTCGCGTACTGTAATGAAGAAATAGTAAGTGGAGTCCCGGACTACGTCGATTTTTTCGAAATTTTGATTTTTGATAATATCTCAGTTCAAAATGATCAAATCAGGCATTTAAACAGTGCATTCGAAAGCTCTCGACAAGCCCCATAAAATGTTCGAAGTGGATCATAACGTTAAAATTGCTCGTTCTCAAGTTATTTGATGTATTTACATTTGGAGTGAGTCATCAAAATTTCCCCTTTCACAAGCTTTCGAATGCAGTGTTTAAATGCCTGATTTGATCATTTTGAACTGAGATATGATCAAAAATCAAAATTTCGAAAAAAATCGACGAAGTCCGGGACTCCATTTACCATTTCGGCATTACAGTACGCGAGATATGAAAAATGTTCAACATGGAACCCCACTAATTTCATCCGTGAAATCGAATACGAAAATAATATCCAAGGGGAATGAAGAAAAAAATCGATAAAAGTGGTAAAAAACATGTTTTTTGGCCAAAAGACCTCGATCCCGGCATTCCCGGTTAGGGGGAGTGAAGAGAAAATTGTAGATCTCGAGATTTCGCGTAAATTGGGAAAAAAGTAGGCTGTACGATAAAAATTTACCGATTTACAGTATCCCGAAGGGGTAGATGAAAAAAAATCGATAATGACCGAAGTTGACCAAAACAAGTGGATGTACCTTCTTCGGACCCCTCATAGTATCCATAAACTAAGTTTCGTCGAATTCCATGACTATGAGTTTTTTTCTGGTGGCAGACGTTCCTGCATTCTTACAGAAGACCTGTGTTATAAGCAAAGATCTTAAAGATAAAAGCATTCCTGGTTGAAAATATCCATTTTAAATAACATTTCCAAATTCCTTGCCCCCCCCCCTGACCATCGATGAGTGCCTCCAGATGCTCCGCCCTCCTCACGATGGTGTCTGCACTCGAGGCAGGGTGGAACCACCCCGCCATCGACTTCAGCAGCGATAGAGACTCACGACTGCGTCTAAAGCAGGTGTCGTTATCAAACCAGAATATATATTGATGATTTCCCTCTGTCTCAAATATCAGAGCGAAATTAATGATAATCTTCGCTTTTAAGGGTATTTGTATTCGTTGTTTTAAGAGCATGCGAATTATCGCTCGAGATATTGAGTGTCTACAAGGAGATAGAGAGAATAGCTCGTCATACCACATTTGTTTTCTTTCAAACCAGAACTGGTGATTCACGTGCACTATGAATGGCGTAATCAACGCGTTCCTCGACAAGAACAAAACACTTGCCATTCCCACATCGTACCTTGCATAGAATCCATTGAGAGGGGCGTTGGCCTGGCAGACGATGAGACGAGTGAAGACTGCGTAGCTGCCCGCCACTTTGGCTGCAATTCACTTGTTCCGTTTTCGAACTTTCTTTTGACTAGACTGTATCCTTCCAAAAAATAAATTTTAGATGATTTAATGAAAACAAAAGCACTCGTGAATTGCGCCACAAGAAAAAAAATATTCTGCTTCTATTATCTGAATAAACAGGGTCATACGATTATCAAATCCAGTGGTGTAGTCTGTCTGCTTGTCCTCACTTGCGTCGCGTTGAAGAACCACTCGGATGCACTGAAATGAGAATACGATTGTGAGAAATATAATTGGCAATAGTCCTTCCGGAGGATGAAATATTAGTACTCGTGAATATATATCTGAAAGAACATAAATTTCCATATAACATTTGAAATGCTTACTCCTCCAACAACAGTTGTAAAAGTGTCTCGATGGCTCATATTCATCAACAATTTGATAACAGGATTCTGATACCGCACCTTACAGAGATCGGCCATTACAGGCGTGTATCGATCGACGCAGATGAACTCGAGAAGGTAGGGGAAGAGGAGCTGGAATCACAAAATGAAGCTATATGGCATAATGATGAAATATCCAAAGATCATTCAACCATGAAAAATTACTTTCTCAAAACCAAATGGTAAACTCTCGTCATCAATTTCCGTTTCTTGTACTAAAGATCAAAGATCAACCTTGGCAGCAGATGGACAGGTGGAAGCAATGGTGTTGAGTGCCTGTGCAGACTGGGTCTTCAGCTGATTCACACTGGCCACGTCCGAGTCAGGTCGACGGGTCTGCGAGAGGGACGCATTCGAAAGGTTGTGAGAGAATAATTCGCAATTTTGATGCTCATCAAAATAATAAATCACCTGTCCCGACTCTCCCTCCACCGTCGCCACCAGATTGCGCACGAGGAAGGCGATGACGTGGTCACCACCTGATTATCACACGGTTAAGGTAGATGAGGACGTTGTAAAGAGCCTTCACGATTTATTACAAATCAAGAATAAGCTATCGACCGTTTCTTTCGATTCAGAAATTTCTGAACGATCTATTAATGAGATTTCACACACCGCCATCAATTAAGCACAAAGATCAAAGATCACACTTCTCACCGTCCGAATCAATGAAGGAGTGATCGGCGAGGGCGACGCACAACTGAACCATCGCACGACACACACGAATCTGCAGAGATGAGGCTAATTATTGAGTCACATGCCTTGACAGTTTGGATATAAATTATGTTAACTTTTTTTCTCAATAGCCTTTTTAAGAACTTCTTCAGCCGCGATTCCTCTCATAATAAATTGAAGAAAGGTTCTTCTGCCCTCCACTTCCTTCCCTCACTCACACTCATATTCTGCTCTGCTATCAGCAACTTCCTCAGTCCCATCATCACCAGCGCCCTCTTGTCGTCCATGTGAGTAGAAGCTGCAACCAAAACAGTTAAATTTTTTCAGAAGAACAAAGAAAATGCAGAATGAAAAATCTATTCCCGCGAAAGCGGCGCGGACACAAGGTGCGCTATTACTTCGTGTAGAGAACTTCTTACGGAACACTGTAAAACTGACCCTACGACACTACTTCATATACTAAACTATTAAACTTGCCAGATGAGTTGAGCAGATGCCTGAGGACGTTGATGGCGCCCAGCTTCTGAATGTCCTGCACATTCTGCATTTTGTGCAGAAGGTAGTACACGATGCGATCCGCGTATCGAGAAGCTGCATGAGAGATATACTAATTCAAAAGAATGATGCGATCTGACAAATTGAGTATAATGGTATCAAGTTGAACCATCTTTCCTAACATTAAACTCAAATATACCAGGGGATATTGTTTTACCCGAATGGCAGCCTTTACTCACCGGCGACGTGGAAGCATCTGAATGCCTCCGAGTGATTCTTGATCGCTGCGGCATTCGGAGATGCAGAGACGTCGTCCGCATCTCAACATTATTGATTGATGGCAATGAACTTCAGGCTTATCATGTGAGGTAGATAAATAATTATAATTGTTGCTCACCGAGACAAGCGTGCGGGAAGAGGGCGTTCAGCAGATCGTCCACGTACGCATCCAGAGGAGTCGCCACCTGAGAACGATGCTATTTATTTCACTACTTCTACTACAAAATAAATCTTCTAAGCATTCATAGGACCTGATCTGTGGAATGTTGAAATAAACCATTCACCTCGTCCATGCAGATCGACTCGAGAACGCGACAGATACCCTGTACAAAGTAGAATATAAAATCCCAAAAGTAATGTACAGTGCATTGTGAGGCCAGTCCAGTCATAAATATGTTTCCCTTGTGGAAGCATACCTGCGTAATGAGATGATACTGATCGGGGACGGCCTTCTTGTACAGACCGAGTATCGTAGTCACCAGACGCTTCATCTCGTCCGTCACCTGCAAATGGGGCTATTCATTTGGTTGAAATTCCAGCAGATAAAGTAGAATTGCACAAGTAATTGCAACTAACAAGCAATAATGCACTCAAATTACTGAGCGGGGGACATATTCTCACTCGCAGGCTCTCTCTTTGAATACATCAAATTAGCGATTCAATGGCCTTCTAAACTCTAAGTTCATCATAAATCAGCTGACCTTCTGCTTGCTCATGATTGTACACAACTCGCCGACACACTCGGCAGCCTCAGCTCGCACCTGAGAAGAAAACGAAAATAGTTATGGAAAACGATAAAATAGATCATTAAGCTGAAGACACAGAGAGACAGCTTCACCATTTGTTTTCACAGTGCACTGAAAATTCAGTTTAAATCTCCCAATTGGTAAAGTTTGATCAAGAAAAACATTTAATATGCAATCCAGAGGAAAAAAGAGAGCGGAAAGAAGAATGGGATAACATCTATCTCCTTCATCTACCCCCGTTCCCTTCCCACCTTGGAGTCCTTGGCAGTCATCCATCCCACGACGACATCGAAGGCTGCCTCTGCTTGGTCGGAGTAAGTGAAGCGAGAGACCATCTCATCCTGCTCCAGACCTACAATCAGTCATTGATCATTGGCGTGAGTTCCACAATCAACGGTATCAATATTTGATGATACGAATCGGAAATATCAGAAGCTTATTCTGATACCAGGTTTTCCTATTCTAATCCCTTGAGTGATATTTTCTCAGCTTCTAATTAACCCGTAAATCAAATTTCGAAAAAAAGAACTAACATTCCTTTCCATTCTCGTGTTCCTCCTCCTCTTCTTCTTCCTCTCCACTCAATTTGCTCTTCCCACTCTCGCACTCTCGAATCGACTCGCAGAAGGCACACAGAGCACGAGCCCATGCACACCTTAATCCATTTATTGATTACTTCATAGTTTAAGTTTGCATATTTAACGAATATTGCGTTTGACATGCATTACTTGCTCTACAGTGAATAAATAATTAGCTCGAGATAAATATTGAATGGGATTCCGTGCCAGCAAATCCTATCGTAATCTACCGTACCTCGACGCTTCTGCCTTGACATGTGGCAGTAGTGGAACAGTACGTGACAAGATGTCAGTAAGGACGGGCACGAAACCGAAGGCTGGAATGACTTACGGTAGCTGTCTTTATGATACCGTATCCCACATGTCATACTAACGTACTTCAAAACTGGTTATATTGGAGATATATCAATATTAGTACCATTATGCTGCGCGACAGCTCCGAACGTCGCCACGATGTTCTTGTGCGGACCAGTTGTGAGACCTGCGATAGTTCACGTTTCAGACAACATATTTCCAACTGAAACAACACTACTCACAAGAGTGATTGATTATTTTCATACAAAACAATAAACAAATGTTTACGATAGAAGGTAGGAGAGGATAGTTGATCAATAATATGTAATCTCAGCATTTGATCAAAAAAGTCTCATCTACTTCTTCAGATACACTCCGTATTGGTAATATTACATAGTTCCGCCTTATATTAAGAAATCTTTTTGAGACAATTGGATGTACTAACCGGGCGGGAACTTCTGGAGGAGAGCATCGAGGACGAAGACTGCGAATTTATTGGAGGAGGCGACTCGCACGAGCAGCTCCTGAGCTGCATCCGACCACTCCGACTCAGAATCCTGAAGAGAGAGAGAGAGGTGATCTACCGAATGATTACCCCAAGAATCGTGCTGCATCACGAAATTATGCATAGTTCAAGGTTTATAATTGAATATTTGTGATCAAACTGCTCATCAGAAACCAATCGTTGATCTATCTACGTGTGAAAGTACTGTAACAACAAAAATTTGTCATTGATCTACCGTTAGAATAGAAGTACCTTAGCGAGTGTCATCTCCTGCGTCGCGAGATTGATGATGAGCAGGAGGAGTTGCTCATCGAGAGTCTCCAGCACCTGTATATTCATCGATTAGTGGTAGATCAAATGAAGGGTTACTGTAGGTGGGGGAAAATAAAGTTCACCTTCTGATTATTCGCCACGGAGCACATGCAACGAATGATGAAGGCTCGACTGCTCGCAGATAACTGGAAAAAAATTGGACTCAATAAAAAAATAATTTTGAAAAATTTCTCTAAATAGGCAACCTTGGGATTCTTGAGCAGGAATGCGTGCGAGGAGGTGAGGAGAATGGATGGTTGATGGATGGAGAGTGACGTCATCGAGTCTTGCACCTCAAAAAATCAGATAAAATTGAACAATGGGTGATAATCTACCTCTGTTCTGACTGCATCACAACCAGGAAGCGAAGCGACGCAGTCCAGTAGTGATGTTACGAGATCTGATGGGATGAACCAATAACCGGGCATATTCTCCTATCTCCCATAAAAATAGACTGCTAATCTGACGTGAGTCGATGGTGAAATACAGGAGTCAATGTCACGAGAACGGTGAATAAACAAGGATAATCAGATTTCTCGACTAACCTTCCAGGTTCTGGACGACCATACTTGACCCAGCGCATACAGAGACCAAGCCTGAATGAAGCACAATGATATTGGAAAAGAAAACACGATTAAAATTCAATGAAACTAATGAATTCAGAGCAAACATCATTCACGCGACAGAATCTGACTCAGCTCGACATCTAAAGGTTGCTCGGCTGTACTGGTGCGCTTGGGTCATATTTGTAATTTTTTTAAATTTTTTTCAATTTTTTTTATAATTATTGATATTATTTGTTAAGCTTCTCGATTTAGTTTATTCTGTTTATTGTATAACCCCGATGTTCGAATGGGTGTTTCCAACTAGATCGATTAGGTTCCACTCGTATTGTACAGCAAAAAAAATAGCTGAACTCTCTAAAGCGCGCTGTGCCCATTTCTCTGCCATCGCCGTTCGTCTCTACACGTTAAACTGCCATTTTTCGGTAAACGGTCAAGAATGTGCGACGGTCGAGAATACTTAAGGTAAGCGAGACTTTTCGATGTACCAATTTACTTGCTCTCATGTAGAATTACCGTATCTTTCTCAATGACACCACTCTTTTCAGATGGAGGACCTCAAACACCACGATGATCGCCAGCGAAAGGCCGCCTTTCTCATGGTGAGACTCGCCGATCGATCGATATTCTCATATCGTGCCCTTCAGATTGCCCTCTCTACCGTACTCCTCGTCACTTCTGTGGTCGTCATCCCTCTCGTCTTCCAGAACATCCAGGCAATGGAGTCGCGCGCCATGGCCGACCTCGAGCTGTGCAAGGTACGGTAGATGGGATACTGTAGCAGTACCATATCCCATTAGGGGGGGGGGCGTAGATAAATTATTATTATTATTATGTATTCAGACTCGTTCTCGTGACATGTGGCGTGAGATGATCTCGATCCGTGCTGGATCGGAGGAGGTTCGCGCTGGTCGTGCTGCACGCGCTGCAGAGACACTCCAGGTAAGACTGTATCCCATTGTGTAGCTATCGATCGATAGTCAGATGTACAGTACTCTATCAAATCGATAATCAGGGTCGCGTCGAGCGTTCCTCGGGTGGTTGCTGCTCGTGCCAGCGAGGTCGTCCCGGTCCTCCTGGTCAGGATGGACTCCCCGGAGTCAATGGAATCGATGGAGCTCCTGGAGAGATCGGAGAGCCCGGTACCTACATATACCATATCCCCGTCCCCTACAGTAACCCGTCTCTCTTCAGGAACCGCCGTTGATGAGCCTGCCTTCGCCTCTCGTCGTTTCCCCGAGCAGTGCCCTTGCGATGGACCCCAAGGTCCTCCCGGCCCCTCTGGACAGCCTGGATTCCCTGGCGCCCCTGGAGAGCCTGGATCGCCCGGAAGCCCCGGTGCACCTGGAGAGAATGGAGAGAAGGGTCCCTCGGGTCTGGCTGGTCGTCCGGGGGCCCCTGGTGCCCCCGGAAGACCCGGACGATCGGGTACTCTCATTCCCGGAGGAGACAGCGGTCTGCCCGGACCCGCTGGAAGCCCTGGTCTGCAAGGAATGCCCGGAAACAAGGGACTGCCTGGACCAGCAGGAGACAACGGCGCCCCTGGCCATCCTGGCCAACCCGGAGCTGGAGGACCTCCCGGACCACTCGGAGCAGCAGGAGAGCCTGGAGAGAAGGTACCGTACTCTTGGCACAATCAATCCATAATACCATATTCAGGGATCCGACGGAGCTGCGGGACGTCGTGGAGGCTGCGACCACTGCCCTCCTGCCAGACTCGCTCCCGGATATTAGACTACCGTATCCTCTTGCTAAATGTCGGATACCGTACCCCGATAAAGATACATTCACATGCAATTTTCTGTGTTCCCTTTGGCGTTTCTCGATCGCAGAATAGAATATCTCTTAGAGGCATGTAGATTAGTTGCTATGACAGCATCATTCAATTCCACTCTCACTCATTCCATTCGCACTTTCAGTCTCCCCAATGCGTTTTCTCTCCCGTTTGTTGATCTCATCTCGTCCCTCTTTTCTCCATATGATGAAGCCTCCCCCCACCCCTCCTCCCTCCACTCTCGCCAGTCTCCTCAAACTGTCTACCGTGTCCGTCTGCTCGGTGAGATTACTGTACTACGTGAAAGGGTATTGATTGGTATTATTGGATTTCAGCTTCTGGTGGGAGGAGGAATGGGCAAGTTGATGGCGGATTTCCTCGAGAACACTGAACTGTTCATTCACGTCGATGACGACGATTAAACTGCCTCCTTTCGATCTCTTCTTCTGTGCATTATTTATTCGCGCATAAAATGCTTTAAACAGTGATTTATGATGGAGATAGCGACCAATGGAGGGATTGAGTGTTCGGAGGGAGAGGGTTCACATGAGAAATATCACAGAGCGGGAAAACGAACGAGTTATAGACACGCTTAGAGAAGGAGAGAAAAGGGGCAACTATGATAACAAACGTCGATTCATATCCTGGCAATTCTACAAGAATTTCACTGGATAGGACAGGGAAAATGTCAATGTAGAGAGGCAATTCATTTCTTGGAAACATTGCTTATTTGGTATAGAATCTAATAGGCTCTTTAGTAGCAATCGAATAATATGATCTATGGCTGTATGGAAACATACGAAAGTATAGGAGCAAATTTGGGGATGATCATATGGCACGGAGAAAAGACTAGAGGGAAAGGAAAGATAAATCCGTGCGATGCCGCATACTGTGGAGAAAAAGGCAAGAAAAATGATTACGTGATCGAAAAGGGGATGATACGAAAGAGAGACATCAATCAATAACGCGATTATCACTATTTGATATTAGCCAATACGGTATAGGAGGCGCGATGAAACCAGGCACTAGTCGATAACTCGTGGAGACAAAGGGAAATGTTAGCGGGAATAGGAACATAAAGTGAGGCTGGAACCTTCTTGAAGTAAGGGAATCCCTCCTCTCTCTCTCTCTCTAGATATACTTGGGGATCTCCTGTCCCGTCAGTAGCTTGAACATCGAATTCGGCATCGTCTTCATGTGAATGTCGCCGATCGCCGTTGCCAGCATGTGCACTATCCTAAAAAAAGATTTTATTAATTTATTGAAAGATGTAGATTCTTCGTTTCACCGCAGGCACAAAAATATCTCATTCATACAAAAAAGGAAAAACTAATCTTGATGTAGCTATTCTATCCCTATAATTATCGACAATCAAAAGTACTGCGCACCTCTCGTGTGCAACAGCCACGACCGACTGTCCGTTGATCTCGATAATTCGGTGGCCAACGCGGATGCCACCACGCTCAGCGATGCCGCCTGAGAGAAGAGAGCGTGTGAAGAGTCATGTGAGAAACTAGTCATTTTCACTCTAATCGAATAAACGTCAATATCAGTCAGATAATTTACAGATAGCGAAACAGAACACCTCAGAATGACCTAAGAACCTCCACATCCTTCTTCCGTAGAATTCTCCTCACTGACCTCTCAACAAAGAGCAGATGATTCCGTTTTGGACGGAGAAGCCCAGCTGATATTTCGTGTCCGGTCGACGAATTCGAACCTGCCATAGTATTGTTGAAAACAATTTAGAAAACAACGCAAAGAGAGGATTTCGATGAAAGGATTCTCCTCCAACCTCGACGACAGGCGGGGTGGACACTACAGTCAGTCGCACTGCAGTCGACGTCTTCGCGTTGCGGATGTGAGTCTGAGCTGCCGATAGCTGCAGTCCCACCAGACTGCAAGAGCTAGGTGGATGAAATACGATAGTAACAAAGAACATCAGTTTGTCTAAGTTAATCTCAATGTTTGCAAATTATGGAGTGACTTGGATTCACTACGGATCTATCAATTCGTTTTTGTGTGCATGCATTGTTGTCTACAGTCCGTACTTGCAGATTTTGCTCAAATGTATAGAAAACACATCGTGGTAACTACCATTTTTTTCTTTGATTCAGTCTACTTATTTCAAGTCGAGTATATTTCTTTAATTGTCTCAATACCGCATTTGCTCACCTGATTCCATTGATGGCGATGATCTGGTCTCCTACATTGAGTGTATTGCACCTCGATGCGGGTCCTCCAGGGGCGAGATGGGCGAGTACCACAGTGGGCAGCATCGAACCCCATCCGGACTCTACCACGATCACCTGCAAGAAACCCCTTCAGAGAAGATGAGTAGTTCGATCTAATGAAATCTATCATCTCACCGATTTGTCAGATGTATCCAAAATACGAAAGTTTTTTAACCTCAATACATTAGTTGTGCGAAAATGAGTATTTTATAACTATTTTAATTGTTCAGCAACATTCTCTCCCCTCTCACTCTCTCTCCCTCTGCACTCACCCCCAGTGCCTCTCCATTCTTCTTGGGGACGACGACGTCCTTCTGTGTCTCCCTCCTCGCGAACATCTCCAACTCGTCGCCCATCAACTCCTGCGAGTTGAGCACCTCCTGCAAAAATGATGATTCAGATTCAAGAGAGACAGTTAGTCAGATATGAAACAGAAAGAATAAATATTGTCGAAATCACACGCCGAATGCATCAAAGAAAGCATTCCATTTCCAATGGAGAAAATACTTGCATATCAAAATTTCAATAGACGTATTTATCACCGATATAGCTCGATTAGAAGTACATTTTTCGTTGACTCTCCCCACCTGGTAGTCGATCTGTCTCAGATAACTCGGATCGTCGATCCCATTCGCGCGCAGAAATTCGACGTACGCCACCTACAACTTCGATTTCGTGGAACTGTTTGTATGTATTTTTTTCCGAAGAACATGAATTCACTTATCCATAACCGCAATATCGAAAAGATGGTATGATGGCACAGTAAGATCTCTTCCAATCTCCGTCCCTCACCTGGAATGCCTGTCCTATGGACTGCGCGATAAAGGCAGCTTCATCTGACTCGAAGACGTGGCAGACGACCTTCGGAGACTTCTTCACTCCATCCCTGCAAGAATCCATTCCCTTCCCTCTAAACTCTCTCCGTTTCGCCCTTTCTCTCCTTCCCTGGAAGAGGTAGAAAGTGCACTCTCCCCATTCAGTCTACTATCTCTTCTTCTCTCACTCCAAAGGGATCTCAATGGATGCATGCCCTCTGCCATCGAGAGCAAAGCTCTTCTTCTCAATTGGCGATGCATGAATCAATTTGATGGATGGCAGTTCATCCGTCTTCTCTCTCACTCCTCACTCTCAATGATCTACCATCGGGAGAAACCCCCATTCCACACCCTGCTATTATCGCTTCTAGTGCTTCTCAAGTATTCCATTGCAGACGAACAACGGGTTTCTACGGATATTTCAGGCAACAACAACGAGCTCTTTGTATTTCACCAAAATAATCTTCGCTGATTCTACAAGCTACATGATAAAAAAAATAATTATCAAACAATGCAAATGGCGTACTCATCGTGGGTGTCCTCACTGCTGCTGGAGTGAGTCATCCTCCTGGCCATCAAGACAACGATGTCCCCGATGTCGGCGATGTAGGAGATGGTGCGGAGGGCGTGGTCCATCAGGATATCCTGCAGGGAATGGTTAATCAGTGAATTGACCGGGAAAATAGATAAAAACAAAATGATAAAAATTTTATTCACTGGATTCCCCTTTCATACCCACAAAAAGAACTATTATCCGCAGATACGAGTGTACAATTCGTTCCACGTTCAAATCCCAATCAGTCATCCCCCTTCACCTGTCGCACGTCGGTGTCAGATATCCTCTGCAGATCGGTGTTCAGCACCATGATCTTCTCCGTCGAGATGAACAAGTCGATGTCCGTGCCTGGCTGCATCTCACCGTCCGGCGCCTGACCAACATTTCATCAGTTTCTTTCTGTACTGACTCGTACGTTGACCCGTTCACCCCGAGGTTTAGTCATCTCATGATTCGCGAAAAACTTCCGCATATTGCGATAGCGCATTTCTATCTTTTTCGTGCATAAAAATGCTTCTGTAAAATATCAACCCTATTGTCGTTTCAGCAAATTCTTAAACGTTGCTAAAAATGGTCGTTCTCTCCTCCACGTACCTTGACCCTGGCGACGGCCTCCTGTGCCTGTGCCATCCTGGCAGTCTTGCTTCCTCTCGTCTCGCATGCCAACTGCGTACTCCCGATGTAGCGAGCACGGAAGAGCACGCCCTCGATCAGGACTGCAGGCTCGTGAACCATCGCTCAAGAGGGAGAGATCAGGGAGGGACAGGCTATTGAGGATGTGCACGATGCTCTACCGACTGCAGCCCCGAGGCACACACAACGACAAAACACACACAGAATGCAGGACAGGCGTGAGTACTGTGAGTGTATTGTTCTGGAGAGCTGGGATAAACTACATCCGGGCTATCTACCCAACCATTAAGATATATTGAAACTGAAAGTTAAGGAGGTTGGAGGATTAGGAATTGGTGTGAAATGCAACTAAAATGAAAGAAAATAAGGTAGCTTTTCGTGGGTTAGACTTGCCCCGCCCGCACTCGAAATCGTCGAAATCTCTCACCATTACAGTTCCAATTCCATTTTCAGACTCGACTCCACTCACGATCAATACAGTGAAAGGAGAAGGATGCATTAGTACTCTCTATCATGCATGTTTTCATCCGATTCCATGGGCACTTCCACAATATCAACGATATACTTATACTAGCTTCACTCACTCTCTTTGGAGGCCTTCTTCGGCTGCGTCTGCTGCGGCTGCAGCCCCGCTCCCTTCCCCTCCCGATCGTCCAGCAGCCGATCCGTCTCCTCCTCCTCGTCATCGCCCGCGCCTGGGAAGAACAGAGATTAGTATGTGAGGTTACGATAGCATAGATCACAATAATCTACCGTACTCACCATTGTTGTTGGGCGTGTGATCGGGGACTGGCTGGGCAGTGACAGTCTCTGCCGCCCAATCCTCCTCCTTCTTCGCTTGCTGAAAGGAGAGGGAATTACAGCATTCAATATTAACTAGTTCATCAATCGAAAAACAGACAAAAGGAAAATTCTGAGCTAAATTTTGGATTGTGAAACGGTGCACCCACCATCTTCTTCATGTACGAGTCCCTGAGTACCCACACGGGCTCGTTCTCATTCGCCCCTTCGCCGAACTCTCCCGTGGCAGCTGCTGCAGCTGCAGCTGACTGGTCGGGCCATCCGGCGTCCTGCAACAGTCAACACTTACACCACGAATAAATGCATAATTGCAGCATCCTTAAACGGAAAGGTACGATGACTAACGTGTGGAATGGAGGTGGAGGTGGAGGGACCAGTGGCGCCGTCCCACCCATCCAGAGGAAGACCCGAGTGCTGCCCCTGCTGCATCGGCTGCTGCTGATGAACAGCCTGCAGAATTAATTACGATTTGCAAAAAAAGACAAAAATAAGCAATCGAAAATGCACGCTGAATTACACAAAAAGCAATATCAATAAATGCGACGGACCTGTTGGTAAGAGTGTTGAATGGGCGTGGTGAAGGGGTTGATTCGAGCGGGGACGCCGTTCGGAGCACGAGTCACAGGCACTCCTACAATTGGCACAATTTTTGTAATTTTCAAGCAATCAAAAAAGGAAAGTGATCGTGCACTAACCAGACGGGGGCGGGGGAGGGCAAAGCACGGGCATCGCAGCTGGCTGCGGCTGCTGCAACCCAACCATGGCGTGCTGCATCTGCTGGGGTGCAGCCATCGGCTGTTGCTGCATCATTGTCGAGTGTTGCTGTACGGGGGATGCAGAAGGAGCAACTGCAGGTACGGCTCGAGTTACGGCAGCGGACACTGCTGTAACGTGGATTGTAAAATGCAAGAACTCCTTTTTTCTCCCTATTAGGCAATCTATCCACATCAACGAATAAAGATTATTCCGAGATTATGCTATTCCATTACTTCATCATAAATATTCACAATAAATTTTGAACTTTATCAACATGCAAAATTAACTTCCACCACCCACAAAATAAGATACAGTATTAGCATGTCATAAATATAGAATACAAAATCAAAAATAGACGATAGTTTTGTGTTGACTCACTGGCATCAGTGGGGAGTCCGAATGAGTTCCTCAGTTGGTTGAGTGACTCCTTGGGCGGGGCTGCAGCCTGCGGAGCTGCTGCAGCAGAGAAGGGGAGAGCAGCCTGGAATGGAGGGGGATTGGAGAGATCAAAGATCACTCTGGAACGATGAATGACAAGACGACAGTCGTGGCAGAGCATGCATAAACGCATACAGGGTGTAGGTTACTCTGGTTAGTCTACTCATGGGGGTTAGAAGGGCAAGCAGTGGTTCATGCAGCAGAAGGAAGACAAGATCACGACGAGCGACGGATGCAGACTGCAGTACCTCCTGAGACTCCTGCATGGCCTCGAAGTGGGCGACGAACTGGGGAGGAGCAGTGGACCCGATGAGTTCAGCCAGACCAGTGTCGTCGATCTAGGGGGGAAGAGGAGAGAGAGAGAGAGGGAGGAGTGATCGCCCACCACCAAATCGTCTTCGCGGAAAGGACGAGCATTGAATCTCACCTTCCTTTACATTGAACATGTGAGTGAGAAAGGATAGCGTTGAAATGATAGCGGTTCACCCTTCACCAATCTTACCCCGAAATTAAAGTGCCATGTTGTATACTGCATTTTGTTCAGTGATTTCCTTTAGAAATGGTCGTGGATACAAAAATACGTGAAGGTGAACCGTGATGCACCGTAATCTACCGTACCTTCTTCACATTCTTATTCTGCGCCCTTCTGTTGATCTCCTTCTCCATCTCGTTCATCTGCTTACGGATCAAATTTGTCTGCAATTATCCATTCAGATGATTACAATATTTAAAATTTTGCCTAATAATATATAACTAATAGCTATGCATATGTTTTTGTTTAGCACGGTGATAGTTTTATATAGCAATTTGCCGCTCCAGACATCCGTAAAAAATATGAATTTGAATTTATCTCGAACTACTAACCGTTCTCTCATCATGGGTTGCCTCCGGGAGGGAACTCTTCCTCTTCTCCTCTCCATTCGTTTCCTCCACTGCCAAAGAAGGCTCACTCGAGGGAGAGACGTCTCCCTCCTGATGATTATTTATATTAATATTGTTTTGTGTACCACCACTGCACATAACTTCTGATCTACAACACTGACTCACACACTTCTTTCTTATCAAACATCCCCATAGTCTTTCATATCGATTTTTTCCATAATACATATCGTCTAGTTCTAAATAGGTTAACGTCCAAATTCCATTTTATGATAGTTCTCGATCACCCTCACTGACCGTAGTCCCTCCCGTCTCTCCATTCCACTCTTTCTCCTCTTTCTTCTCCGTCGACGGCGCTGCAATTAAGAGAATATTTAAATGAATCGTGCTCGATGAAATATCGCATCTCTCACTTTCTTCACTCTATTTCCGTAGTGACTCCATTGCCCGTTGTGAAAACACCTCGTATTATTCCGACCCCCTTTCCTCATTTCCCCATCTCCCGTTTTGTACCACTTCTCTCTCTCTCTTCGACTCGAAAACACGAGCCGATTTCAGTCCGCGCGTCTCGATTTCCCAATGAGAATAGAAGAAAGGGCGGAGAGGAAGGGAATTCGAGATTGCAAGAGGGGCCAGAGAGAGGGGGGAGGGGGGAGGGGGCGAGTTCTCGGACTCCTCTTCGTCTCCCTCGAATGCCCATTCCTCTTGAGTCAGAGTCCCCTAGATAGTATTCCTCCTCTTCCTCCTCTCCCTTCCCTTCCTGGCTTTTCAGTGAGAGGAAGGGACGAATTAGACTGCGAGATCTCCTCTTCCTTCTCTTCGTCCATCCAAGGGAAAGAAGAGAACGAAGAGAGCCACGGAATGAACCAAATCCGAATCTCTCATTTCGCATCGGTCGGAATACAAAAAAGGAGGGAGGGAGAAATTCCATCTAAGCAGTCCCTTCCTCATCTTCTTCTGTTTGCGTATTCAGACCGAACCACACTCAGCCGACTATTAGAGAGATGAACAGAGAGGAAGAAGAGAAGGAGCAGATTATTGGTTAGAAAAAATAGTGAAACCAACGATCGAAATCGGAAAAACTTCAAGGTAATTGAACCAATACCGGAACCATGATAGTCCAAGTGATTCGAACATGAATCACATGGGCTGATTTATGATTTAAGCATTATAACATCGAATTATGATTCATGCCATAACTTCCTAATCTTCCCCACGTGATTTTTGATCTCTGCCCACCTGCATCTCTCTTCCTCTCGGGAGTTCCTCTCGCACTTCCTCCCACTGCCATTCCCTCCACGTGACTCGCCAGTCTCTCTGCCACGTCTCCCTGCAATCGATCGATCCTCGAGTAGATCACTCTCCACTTTCGGTCCTTCGACCCCTTATCATCCCCTCTATTCTCTCTCCAAATATGAATACAACCGTTTTGAGTGACAGGAGGCACAACAATTTCTTTCTCTCACAGTCATGGTGTCGTCACTCTCTCGATGGTGCCATTCCTTCACTCGGACTGCACTGAGGGACACTTGGCATCTTCACTTGCGAAATCAATCACTCACAAAAAGACTAGTAAGATAGCAGTAGGAGAGAGATCAAGGCTCACTTCGGAAGGTGGACTGGATACAGGGTGGGAGAGTGGTTGGGAGGGCTGCATCATCATGGGGAAGGGGAAGGGCATCCCTGCAGCAGGCTGCATCCCGCCCATCTGCTGCTGTGGAGGCTGTCCCTGAGCTGCCACCATCATCTGCAAGTATATCAGTGAAGGGGCTTCTGTCCTCCCTCTCACTAATGAGCAATAACTATTAACATTTACAGCAAACATTCAGGTCTCAAGGACCTCGACGTAGAGTGTACGGGATTGTGAACATGTATTTCCGCTTTCACCTTTGATCTATTACATAATGCGGATTCTGCTGAATATCTAAAGATGGCCGTGCCTGCTGGAAGTAGTGCTGCATCATATCCTGGTACATCTGGGGAGTCATCATGAAGTGAGGAGGAGCGGGGAAGGCAGCAGGAGGAGCAGCTGGCATTCCCGAGGGAGGGAATCCATTGAGGGGAGATCCCGCCGTAGAAGACTGCTGACCCGGCTGCTGAAGGAACACACGACACTTATCAACCGAGACCTCCCATGCATAAGAGATAGCCCCATCCCCTCTCCTCTTATTCTTCCTTAAGCATTCACGCCCCGAGAGGAACATTCACGAAAGATTCGACACTTGCGTTTTCCAGTGACTTCTAGCTCCACATGATCTCCATTTCGCAAATTTGAATACATACTTTTACGGGCTAATCAGTCATAGGATGAATTCAGAGCGGAAATAAAACTGACTGCAAACTCGACTTGCTGCGGCATGAAGGGCGACATAAAGGGATTGGCGAAGAAGGGAGGCATCATATCTGCAGTTATAGGATTTAATCTACCGATGAGTTCCTTCCTCTGCTAGGATGAGTCCTTCCTTCCTCTCCCTCTGATTCAATGTTCGTACTTGTCGGAAGGGCTGTTCTCTCTCTCTCGAAGGATTCAATTCTTACATCATCCTCTCAACTCTCCCTCTCCCTTTCTCTCCAATTAAGCATCGACTGAGCGCCAAAGGGAGAGAAGGGGCGAGTGAGGAAGATTACCCTATTAATTTGCCTTCTCTCTTCTGAAGAGTCCTCCCTTCCCAAGAAGACGAAGCCACTCTCACACTATTGCCACATCCCTCGAACGAGTCAATGAGAACGATCCCACTTGTCAGGAAAGTAGGACCCAAAGTGATCGTGTATTTAAGAAATGTAGATAGCATCTATCACAAAAATAAATTACTCTCCAAAAATTTTTTAGATTAAATGTAGGTACTATTAAATATGAATAGCATTAATCACCTGTAATCTGTCATTCGCATTTACTAGTACCAAAAATCAATATCAAAAAATTCTAATTAATCTATAACCTTGGAAATTCATGCTACACACCTCCTACATATCACAAAATCGACAAACACTTCAGTGATTCCTTCATCCTCAGAAATGAAAGTAGAACAATGTCTCATTGCCACTATAGAAGAAGAATAGTTTCCCTTCTCAGTACTCACTGGTGAATTCGTGCATTGGCTGTGGGGCGGGAGTGGAGGAGGAGGAACTGCGCATCGTCTCGAAGGGAGAAGAAGACGACACCGTCGAGGTGCTCTCCTCCACGGGGGGAACCTCGTGAGATGACGTCATCGGAGGAGACTCCGTAGACATCCAGAGGAACTCCTGCACGGAAGAAAGATACTCTCCCATCACAATATTTGCTAATATTTCATGGATATTGAGCGAAATTCGGCGCGCATAGGAAGTGCAATAGACCAATGAGGGAATGCAACAACGCAGTGATAACCCCTGTGAGAAGCCTGATAAGATATGAGAAGGGTGTCTCAACTGCGGTTAGCGAGTTATGGAGATAAAGAAGGAACTAACGAGGCAATCAACGATGGGGGAAACTCGACAAGGTTAAAGGAGGGAAGTAAACTGAACAACGAGATCGATACAACCCACTCAACTCTGGAAAAGTTCACGCAAAAAATCGGAGTGATCCAAGTACTCGCGTTATTTGTTCATTCAACAGGGTAAACAAGATGAAGAGGGTGGCAGTCACTGACTAATACCCTGTCCTTACTCGCAAGCAGAGCGGAAGAAGGGATGATGATATTCGATTAGTGTTCCCCTCTGGTAGAACACAAGAGAGACCAAATCGATGCAGGCCAAGCCTGCTTTCCATTCCTCCCACTCTCTCCTCCCTCCACTAAGCCAGAGAGACAGATAGAGCCAAGTGTACAACCCTCTTCGCCCTCCCTTCTCTCTCTTCTCTCTCCACTCTCTCGTCTATCTCTGCCACGCGATGCGGGACGCGCCAGCGGTCACTATGCATTCGGAGCAACTGTCTTACTTCCCCATCACCACGAATTGCATTGTTATTCTCTCCTCTGGCTTTAATGCATGCTTTATTACTTGTAATTAACGTACAAAATATGGAATATGGCGATGGCTACATTATGCAATAAATGATATGTTGCAGTAATCACTGATCTTTTATCTACTTCTGTGCATTAGGCTGATTCTCAGGGATTGCCTTCTCGAAAGCGTCGATCTTGGCCAGTTCTTCCTCGATACGGAGCAGTGTGGGGAAGGCAGCCACATTCGATCCCCATCTGCAGACAATGAGAAAATCGAGAAGAATATATCTACCGTAGTGGAGAAGTTAGAGATTCCCCAGTTAGCCATCTCCAGTGCATGGAATGTTAGATCGAAACACAAAAGTGCATGAAAAATGCGGAAAAAAATCAAGCAAAAAACTATAAAATAAAATAAAATCTGGAGAAAAAATAGCATGCTGAAAGGCATGATCGTGCTGTGCATATTATATGCGTGCAGGCATGGAAGTTAAGTATTAGTGCACCAGAGAACCAGCGGGTGTTACGTGCGATTCAAAGTGAATCATTACTAACAGCCCAATGCAAACAAGCACGGTTATGATCTACAATAAAGTGGTGCAAAATCTCACCTCCTGGCGTTGTAGAGGATGGAGGGAAGACAGAGATCGGCCACCGTCACCTCGTCACCCGCCATGTAACGACCTGCCATCCATCTATTTACTTATTGAAACCCTCGCATGGATTACATCGGAAGGGAACAAAGCCACATTGATAAATTATTCAAGTAGCTTAAACCCCCGTGTACGAAAACCCAATCCTTTTGTCCATTGCTTGCCTATTTTCATTTTCTTCCCACAATGTCATAAATCCTTTGCATTGTTAGATTGTTTTTTATGGCTGCTAATTCCGATGTTTACTGTCTGCTATGGTGGGTACCTGCAGTCTTCTCGACCATCTTCTCCAGCTGACTCAGCCCCTCTGTCAACCAGTACTCTGACCACTGCAATGTGTTCAAGTTTATTTAGAATTTGGGATACGAAATTCAGGGTCGCTCCAACTAAGCTGAATTATACCGAACTGGCAATAACTCATTGAATAGGGAAAGCATGGTTTGAGAGTGGCCTCTTTGAATGGAACCCCCGTGAGTGGTCGTTCATTCCATCCATTTCCCTCCCTCCCATCGCAATCTGTCTCGCCCCATCCACTCCCCATTCATGTATTTCATACGATCGTCAGCAATAGATTCGCCTCTCCCAATACACCTTATACCCATTGATAATGCCCACGAAGGCTTACCAGGGATCTTCATCTACAAGTGCTTACAAAAGCTACATCCACAGAATCCTCTCGTACACAAGGAACCGACAGGTCGAAAAAGATATTTCCCATCAAGTCCTGTACGGTACTCCCCCTGCCCTACAGTACCTTCTGTCCCTTGCCTGCCTCCTCTGAATTCAGCTTCTGCATCACTCGCAGATTCTGCAGGGGCTGGATGCCCGATGTGATCTGCACAAATTATTTCCTCGTTATCCGATCAAATATAAGAGAGAAGGAGCAAATGAATTCAGAGATGTTCGCTTAGTGAAATGACAACTTTGTCTATCCTTCTTTTAAACTTTTTGTAAACTTCTTACTTTGTCTATCCTACAAATTTCAAAGTAATCTTACATGCAGAGCGAGAGCGCGTGCAGTCGCTCTCTTCACGGGGTCCTTCGGCAGCAGAGACACTCCAGGGAAGATCTGCAGAGCACTCACTACCGTAATCCACTTGCCGATCTTTCAAAAGTACTGTAGATTACAATCTCTAATCTCCTATAGTACCCCTCTACCGTACCTCATCGATGTATTCGATGATGGCGAGTGACTCGCAGATGGAGTGTCCTTCGTGCACGAATACAGGCACTCGTTGAGAGGGATTCAGGGAGTAGCACTCCTCTGCGAACTGAATGGGCAATGATGGAGAGAGAGATAGGTTAGATATATTGATCTATTAATTCCTTCCTAATGGAAAAGTAACCATACAGCTACGAAAGCCTTTCAAACCGAATTGTTATTATGTAAACTATATATAAATACCCACCACTCCAGTCTTTTTCACCAGATCGACGGGTCTCGACTCGAAGTCAACATTCTTGAGGTTCAGAGCTACAATAGTACTCTTCATGCAAACTAGGATTACATCTTCTTACCGATTCTGACCCTCCACGCGCAGGAACTTCTCCAGTACGTATAGAGGATAGGCTTGGACATGCTACAATGGGACACTGGCCACTGCAACTCCTATCGCCAATCTCGATACACGTGACCTTGACTCTATCGACCACGCCCCTTCACAAGTAGTAAATCCGCTTAGTTACAACACACTTAGTTATTTGCATGCACTGGGGAACACAACCCAGTACTGTATAGCCAGTGGTGATATATGGTCGCGTAACGGATGTTTATCTGAGGCACAAAATCAACAATTAACAGGTAACAAGGTAAGAAGCTGAGAAGGGCAACCGATCTCGACAAAGAAGGTAACAATTGGAAGGAATAGAACGTACGTACGAATAGATAGTAGGAAAAGGAATGAACTTATAACAAAAGATTACTCATTTACTCGTCAACTGCGCATTTCGACTTGAAGTCAGTGTCAATAACGAGCGTGCCCATCGACTCCTTCACCTCGTCGTACAATTCCTGCAATTCCAGAATTAAAACCCGACAAATATTGAATAGAAAGAAGAAAATGCTTAACATACCTGGTAGTCCTCCGAGGGTCTGATCATCATCACAACCGAGGGACGCTTGTGGCCAGCAGCAAGACCGAGATGCTCGCGGGAAGGAGTGAAGCAGTACGGGTAATCCTAAATTAGAGCAATAATCTTTGAGCACGAAAAAAAGGAACGCTAGATCATAAAATGCTCATTAATCACTAACCTTGTCCTCGCACATGGCAGGGAAGTGAGAGTATACATCGATCGGCGTCACATTTCCTGAATTAATTCACATATACTTTTCAATCGATGATTCGAATATGTGAATAGTAAAGAAAGAAAATATTAACAGAAAAGTAAAAAATTTAATTCGAACCGGCGAGCACGACAAGTCCCTGCTCCTTCTTTCTGATAGCCTTCTGCACGTCTGTGAGACCTTGACGAAGTTGCCCCTGAAAAAGCATAAAACAGTAATTAAAATAAACTATATAAAATTATACCTTATTTTTGGAAGCCTTCTTGATGAGTTTGTATACTTTCTTAGCCAATTTTCTATTTGCCATGGGCTGCGAGATAGCGTTGGCCTGAACAGTTTGTGTAAGCCTATATAAGAATAGAACATTTGATAAAAATAGGACCAACAAGGGTGCAGAGAGCTTCATACTCCTCCTTATCGGTCGTGGGTCCCTCAGCAACTCCCTCCTCGGCGAAAGGCTCATCAGCTTTACGCTTAGATCCTCCCATTGCTAATAACCTTTAAAACGAATATAAGAATATAAATTAGGGGACATCGAAGATATCATAGTGTATAAAATACACATGAGAGGGACGAACGTAGCAATATATTATAAAAACGATTTATTGGAATTTGAGATAACATAGACACAAATAATGTCCGTTAAGACGAACTTGGAAATGAATTGTGAAAGCAACAACGTTCAGTACTAATAGCATAACTAAGTAACCAACAGAAAGTGAAAGCAAAAAGTAAACGTGAACAATAGGAACAACAATACTTCACTGAACAACAATATGAACGGAAATCAACAATCTTTTCATAATTCCTCTTGATAAATGTAAATTCACTTAGTCACTTTCGTCGAACTTAATCGAGTTGACGGCCATCGAGATCTTTCCGCCCGCATAGCTGCCCTGAAAATAATGTTTCTTTTGAGCTATTTCTTCAACATTTTTCCACTAGAAATTAATCAGACAAGAAGAAAATAATTACCTTCTTCTTCTTAGTTTTCTCATGTCTGAATCCCTTTCCTTGAACCTTGCTCAAATCTGCGTGTGCTTTTCTGCCCCAATCGTCGTGGCTCTACAAGAAAACATTCCTGAGTTGTATATTTTTATGCATAATTAAAGAAATAAGAAAGAACTAACGCCATCGAAAGAATTGTCAGCGAACTTGCTCTTCACTTGATCACGGGTCATCTGCACTCGTCGGAAAGGCTCGTTGGACTTGCGCTGAAAAAAAAGTAAAATTGATTTATCTTCCAAATCAAACACCAATTCAACACATCACGGTCATGCACTACTTTCTCAACTACTGACAGCGGGTCTAGTCTGACTCCTCTGCTGTTCCTGCTGCTCTTCACCGTCCTCTCCGTGGTTTTCCTCTGTGTCGTCCTCTTCATCCATGGGCTACAGTCACAAGCAAATAAACAGGAATCCCTACATACACATGTACGTGCTCGAGCAACGATCACTACCATACCGCACAATACCAACATGATATAATAAACTTCGATCGAGCTACTACTAATCAATTCAGTTATCAGCTGAAGCCAATTATAAGGTGTCACCTCAGATGCATTGGGCTTAGGAGTTACTGGCGCAGATTTTCCCGCCTCTTCATCGTCCGAGTCCTCGCTCGAAGAGTCTGCCTTCACCTTCTGCAAGTTTTTAAAAATATTCCTAATGTAACGTAACGAAGATAGCCAGAACAAATGAGATCGCTCATGTTTAACATTTTACCTTAGCAGGTGTGGGGGCAGCTTTTTTCTTCTTGTGATCATCGTCTGATTCAGAGTCATCTGAGGAAGCAGCCTTGCGCTTGAGAGCAGGGGTCTGCAAACAAACCGTAACTAATGAAATATTGTATTCTGTACTATATTTTAAAAAGTGTTCGTGTCCGTTCAGACTGGAGCCCCCGCCGAAGGCGGGGGTGCAATCGTGCTAGTCCATATAAATATTTAACGATGTCAAATATACTCACACTTTTAGCGGGGGTCTTCTTAGCCTTATCGTCCTCGGAATCAGAAGATTCGTCCGAAGAAGACTCCTTCTTCTTGGTAGCAGATTTAGGCGTAGGGACAGCCTTGGGAGTGGCGATAGGCTTGGCAGGAGTCTTCTTGACCTTGTCGTCTTCAGAATCAGAATCCTCGGAAGATGAGTCCTTCTTCTTGGCTGCCGACTTGGGAGTTGCAACAGCTTTGGGGGTTACAACAGGCTTGGCTGGGGTCTTCTTAGCCTTCTCATCCTCAGAATCGGAGGAATCATCTGAGGAAGATTCCTTCTTCTTGGCCGATGACTTGGGAGTTGCAGCAGCCTTGGGGGTTACAACAGGCTTGGCAGGAGTCTTCTTGGCCTTCTCATCCTCAGAATCGGAGGAATCATCAGATGACGATTCTTTCTTTGAGGCAGTCTTGGGTGTTGCAGCAGCCTTGGGGGTGACGACAGGCTTGGCAGGAGTCTTCTTGACCTTGTCGTCCTCGGAATCAGAAGACTCGTCGGAGGAAGCTTCCTTCTTCTTAGGAGCAGCTTTAGGAGTGGCAACAGGCTTGGCTGGGGTCTTCTTAGCCTTCTCATCCTCAGAATCGGAGGAATCATCTGAGGAAGATTCCTGCTTCTTGGCCGATGACTTGGGAGTTGCAGCAGGCTTGGCCGGCGTCTTCTTGGCCTTCTCGTCATCAGAAGAATCATCGGACGACGATTCCTTAGCAGCTACCTTGGGGGTCGCAGCAGCGGGTTTGGCAGGGGTCTGAAAATAATTTTATAAATAGCAGCCCTTCATAATCTGTAAATATGTTTAAGGAAAATAAACACACATTCTTGGCAGGTGCCTTCTTCGTCTTCTCATCCTCAGAATCGTAAGAATCATCAGATGACGACTCCTTCTTCTTTGGTGCAGCCTTGGGAGTTGCAACAGGCTTGGCAGGAGTCTTCTTGGCCTTCTCGTCCTCAGAAGAATCATCGGACGACGATTCCTTAGCGGTGACCTTGGGGGTCGCAGCGGCGGTCTTAGCAGGAGCCTGAAAATAATTTAACAAATAGCAGTAAACACAACTATCAAAAATAAATAACCGTAATTCGCACCGTGGCATCCCTCCGGTTCTGTAGAAGTAGAAAAACAAACTCACACTCTTGACCGGAGCCTTCTTAGCCTTCTCATCTTCAGAATCGGACGAATCATCGGAGGAAGATTCCTTCTTCTTGGGGGCAGCCTTGGGAGTAACAACAGGCTTGGCCGGGGTCTTCTTGGCCTTGTCATCCTCGGAATCGGAAGAATCATCGGACGATTCCTTAGCAGCTACCTTGGGGGTCGCTGCAGCGGTTTTGGCAGGGGTCTGAAAATAAATATAAACAACAGCTCTCAGTAACTTGTATCGTAAGGCTCAAATGCTAAGCTTCGCTAATATGGTGTTTAGTGTACTATCGTCCCAGAGCCGGAACAAAATAATAACTGCATGTATGTATTGATTTATCCTAAATCTGTCCCTTACTAAGCGCAATATTAATTGATTAAGCAAAATAATTATTTCGTAGAATCCTTTGTCGGCGTTTGATAAAATAGAAATATTAAACGATAGCAATAATACGCGGAACGGGATATCTTCTTACAATAAACATATTTTAAAAAGGCAAACTCACATTCTTGACCGGAGCCTTCTTAGTCTTCTCATCCTCAGAATCGGAAGAATCATCAGATGACGATTCCTTCTTCTTTGGTGCAGCCTTGGGAGTTGCAACAGGCTTGGCCGGAGTCTTCTTGGCCTTCTCGTCATCAGAAGAATCATCGGACGACGATTCCTTAGCAGCTACCTTGGGAGTCGCCGCTGCAGCAGGCTTTGCGGCTGCGGCCTGGAAATAAAATATTGCATACCTCATACACGAAGTTGTACAACCTAATGCTATAGTGAGTACGCTTTTTTGTTTCAATCAAAAAATCAGATCGGAGTAACATCATCAACATAATTTTACTCCACTTCTCTGCCTGGTCAAACATAACGAAGCGCCCCCCCCCCCCCCCTCTTTCATTAACCCCATTAGTTTTGTCGCATATTTGGGAAGGAGTGCTCATTGAGCACATATTGAAAGATTATGAGAAAGTTTCTAATTTTTAATAGTACTACGCATAGTTTGTTAATTCTGACTCACACTCTTTGCAGGGGTTTTCTTTGTCTTCTCATCTTCAGAATCGGACGAATCATCGGAGGAAGATTCCTTCTTCTTGGGGGCAGCCTTGGGAGTAACAACAGGCTTGGCCGGAGTTTTCTTGGCCTTGTCATCCTCGGAATCGGAAGAATCATCGGAAGACGATTCCTTAGCAGCTACCTTGGGGGTTGCAGCAGCGAGCTTGGAAGGGGTCTGCAAATAATTATCATATTTATAAAAAAATATCCTTACGCTGATTCGAACATGATCTGTTAAAATTAAACTGACATTCTTGACCGGGATCTTCTTCGTCTTCTCATCTTCAGAATCGGACGAATCATCGGAGGAAGATTCCTTCTTCTTGGGGGCAGCCTTGGGAGTAACAACAGGCTTGGCTGGAGTCTTCTTAGCCTTGTCATCCTCAGAATCCGAATCTTCAGACGACGATTCCTTAGCAGCGACCTTGGGGGTAGTGGGAGCGGGCTTGGCAGGGGTCTAAACATGCATATCGTTAACCACGCTAATCCAAAAAAAGTAAACTCACACTCTTGGCCGGCGTTTTCTTAGCTTTCTCATCCTCAGAATCGGAAGAATCATCAGATGACGATTCCTTCTTCTTGGGGGCAACCTTGGGAGTGACTACAGGCTTGGCCGGCGTTTTCTTAGCTTTCTCATCCTCAGAATCGGAAGAATCATCAGATGACGATTCCTTCTTCTTGGGGGCAACCTTGGGAGTGACTACAGGCTTGGTAGGTGCCTTCTTGACTTTCTCGTCCTCGGAATCAGAAGAATCGGATGAATCCTTTGACTTCAAGGGCGCCTTCGGAGTCTGAATGAAGTAATTAAACATGAAAAAAACAAATACAAGGTACATTAGTATTTCAATGTACGAAAGTTTTAAAAAACTATATTTTTAAAAAGGACGACCTGTGAAATAGGCTTCGATTGAGTGGGTTTCTTCACAGCAGGTTCACCATCAGAGCTATCGCTGGACGATTCCTTAGCCTTTTTGGCTGAAGGGCTCACTCCGTTCGATGTGGCGGGTCGCTTTCTCTTCAGAGAACTCCATGACTCGACCAATTCATCAAGGGATGGAACATCTGCAGACGCAGCCTGCGAAGGATATACATGTTTACTATCTCGACGTTGTGCTCAGCAGAACTTTCTTACCTCAGCTGCCAATTTCTGTCGTTGCTCGGCTCCAAACACCTTAGAGATGGCTTTGGGGCCATGTGTTTGGAGAATCTTGTAAAGAAGAACGTTTTTCAACGAGTCCTCACTCGACATGCTACCCCTGGAAAAAAAAAGATATTTGCCAAAGCAACTACTTAGGCGATATGAGGTGCAAACAACAATCATTAAAGCGGAAATCAATCGATAAATAGGTCAAACTCGAAATTTAAATGAACAAATTTTGAACCGCGCGTGTTTGCACCGTACGTCAGGGTTTCCGTACGAGATATTTTCAGATCAAATTTTTGTCTTGATAAATTTAGTGCACCAAATTAAAATTGCAACGGGAATTTCGGTGTCCTAATTAGCATTTTAAAATTAAAAATGATTGCATGAATACTTAGAAAATATCAGCATAAAGTTTGAAAAAGCTGCTATAAAAAAGCGTATTGGTATACTGTAATTTTTAAATGATTGAAAAGTTGACTTTTTTATATTTTAAATATTAAAAAAAATTGCCAACTGGACACCTGGTTTATTTAGAACAAAGATAGTAAAATATATCCAATCGAAAAAATAAGGGAAAAAAATTTACTTACATTTAGATATTATGGAAATTTACTCAATTATAATTTGACAAGTGCCCGATTGAATCGATTCTCCATTTATTCTGTACGAACTGCGTCTTCCGGAATGGTGGCCCCTACGTCCAAATCGAAAGAGGGCAAGAAGAAGAAGAAGGAGGGAGGAGGAGGAGGTATCGAGTACTGTTGACTTCTTCTCGAGACCCGTGTCTCGATCAGAACACAAGGACGACGCCCGTCCTCCTACCATCGACTGTCCCAAGAGTGCCCTGCACGAAGGGAAGGGAGAGGGAGACAAGGGACTCCCGAATTGTGTCACCTTCTTCCCCGATGTTGTCAGTTCTCATTTCAGACAATTCAGAGATCAAAGATCATCTTCGTTGTAGATCACTTTCCAACCAGAGAACAAGAAACAAGTTCGCAATCTGGAGGTGAAGAACAAAGGAGATCGATCGATAATGTACAAGGTATTCGTACTCCTACCGTAATCAGCTAATCGATGTCATGTGAAGATGAAATCGACTTCTCCGGGAGTCTACCGTATGCGCCCCATCCATTTCCTTCTTCGTCCTGGAGAGAGCAAGATCATAAAACTGTCGTACAAGGGCTGTCCCGATGGAAAATCTCCAAACCCTAAGGTACCGTAACCTCCCTTCCTTATGTATAGCAAATTTCATAGGATCGATTCACCGTTGTAATGGCATACCCACCTGGTAATGAGGCCAACATCAAGCTCATGTGGACTCAGAAGGCCTATGTCGAGGTATACTGTAATGCACTCTTATATCGACTCACTGTTCCCTACACCAGAAAGTATCTGATAGCACACATCGGAAGTACATCAAGGTGCACTTCGATGGTTACGACGTTCCCGATAAGAAGGTACCGTACTCCTCCTCATTCCTTCTCCCCTTACCGTTCTCCAGCCTGCGACCCCCTCCAAGATGGCCGACACCCCTGCAGCTGCGCCCCCTCCAGCTGCAGCCCCTGCTGCACCTGCTGCACCTTCTCCTCAGCCACAACCGGGCTTGCCCGGATGGCCTGGAATGCCAGGGATGCCTGGAGGAGGAGGAGTCGTGTATGTGATCTACCAAGGAGATCAACAGGGACAAGGAGGGAAAGCAGCTCAGCCATCGGAGGGACAGGAGGATGATAAGGTACGGTAGATGAGGGATACGGTAATGAGATGGTATTGACAGGACGACAAGGAAGGAGAGGAGGAAGAAGAGGAAGAGGACGAGAAAGAGGACAAGAAAAAGAAGTAGACAAGAAGCAGCACTCGCATGGATCCTTCTCTGTGTATAAATATTGTGCTGATTCGACCATTTGAGATGCTAATATCTGCATTGCGTGGGGATTGACACGGGGGAATGGATACTAGGCAAATACACATATTTCTATCAATTCAATCTCAATTATCTATATATATCTCAATATATCAGTAATATAATATATCAGTATATCAGTCTCAATTCTCTTATTTGAAAGAATTCATTAGAAACAGGCGTAATAGAAGAACGACTGTGACTGTTTGCATCTGCACCCACTTTCAATTGGGATTCCGTTCGATTACTTCTAAGGCGTTTAGCAAAGAAACATTCCTTTAGATCGATAATACTTTGATGAAAAGTATTCCAGATAGATCTTGCAGCAAGGCTCAGAAGGACCCTTTGAGATATTTCGAGAAATTATAATAAAATAGTGCGGTTTGAATCCGGCTGCTCCAAAAAGGATGCACAGCGGTGGCCCAATGCTTAGCTACAAATTTTTTTCTAAATTGTATTCGAGAACAACTTTATTCTAAATAAAACATGCTAAGCACATCAAACAACGAGGTAACAATCAGATAATATAAAATAACAATGAAAAAATGAGTGTCATATAATATTTGAGAAATGTAAGCGCGTTCAGTAGAATTATATAAGCACAGAATTTTAGAGTAAAGGTAAAATGAAGCTCTGATAAGTGACATCTTCATGTTAAATTAATTAATCTTGAGAACAATATTGCAGCTTGTTAGTCTTTTGGAGTTTTCTCCTTGCTGGCTCTGGAATAAAACAAAAATGCAAATATCTCGGAAATATCATACATCATGTTCGGGTACCCTCGCAAAGCTGTTTTAATGGGTATTAACCATTTCAACCCCAGGTCTATTCATATAGAGTATCTCCATTGGTAATCTCGTCCACTCACCGACTCCTCGGTCTGGGAGTGCTCTCCTTGCTGGAGGGATTGCTCCACTTCCTGAGATTGAGCCAGCTGGCAGTTCCCACCACTCCCTTCTCCTCTATGTGGCATGATCGAGCCAAGATGAGTCCAGATTGACCACCTGAAGAGAGAAATTGAGGGGGGAACACGAGTACAGACTACTATATTGTTCATGACTCAGTGTAGATAGTAAAAGTTTTTTTCGATAGAAATACAATAGTTTGAATGTTTATACCTACATTACTCTTAGAGTACCCACCCGTAACAACGATATGGTCGATGGGGGACGTAGCAGTGTGAGAAGAGAGGGTGATAGCATTCAGTGACTCCACCCGTGAGTCCAGCAATCCCTGAGGAAGGGCAGGCCCTGTGATCTACAAGAAATCGATTAGGTAACAGTTTTGAATGCATGGGCAACTGACCGTATCTGCATCCTCACACACGATATCCAGCCACATCTTGGTGGTGACGTCATCGTGAGAGACGTAGACTACAGGAGGAGCAGGCTTCTGATGAGAAGAGCTTATTTTACCTACTTCTATCAAGAGAATCGTTTTCCTTACCCCCCTCGCTTTTTTCCGAAACATTATATCGAGCGCAGATTTACAAATGTGAAATAGCCCGTACCTCTTTCTTATCTCCATTCACTTCCTCCGTCTCCACTTGGACCTCCGCTTGAGGCTCTGTTACTCGATTCCTGAAACAATGAATGAACATCCATTGAACTATTCTTATCGCATTTCGATGTCAAAAAGAACAAAAAGAAACCTGATGAGTAGAATGGGATCAGTGTGCAGATTGACACTCAGATCTCTCGAGCAACCACGAGGAATCACCTGCAGTACCAATCATCTTTTTCTGTCTCCGTCGCCCACTCAGTCCCTCTCCCCTCCTCACCTTCCCATTCATACTCAGTTGCAGTCTCCCGTCTGCACCCGCAGTCCCGATGACTCCCGAGGAAGACACGCCCACTGCCCACACCATCAGACCGTGTCTCAAAGCACCAGGGTTCATGTCGTATAAGATCTCTCTCTATTACTCGTAGAACAATCTTGCGCCTCGGTAACCAACCTTGGACTAATCACAACCAGGTAATTAACCTGTTAGCGAGTGGGACGACGAAGTACCCGTCCTTGTCTGCCCTGTATGCCAGATAGACGACGGCTGTCTCGGGGGCTTCACTCGCAGTGTAGAACTCGGACTGGAAGATGAAGAGACCCTCGAAGCACGCCCCTTCAGCCATCAATGCCTTCCCTGCGAGAGAGGGGTGCATTCAATGGCACCATTTGTAGATCATAGATGAGGGATCAAATCACACGACTCAAGTGCAAAATCAGCATGATCATTGAATGAAACTAGCTGCCTCATCTGTAAACAATGTTGTACCCATTTTCTTCACTGAAGATCCTTCTCTTCCCCCCCCCCCCTCCCTCCCCCCTGATCGCAGTACCTGCAGTCCTGACAGTGTTGTCCTCTAGCAGACATTCTCCCGTCGAAGTATCCAGCACACGCACCATCCTCTCCGCAAACGAGACTCCCACTGCAGGAGAGAAAAGAAATTGTTGAGAAGGAACAAAAACTGAAGGATAAGCTCCTCTCACTGATCAATGCTAGTGATTTATTCTTACAACCTTCATGCACCTAACACTATCAGTACAAATGTTTCATAATTTTGGTATCGAAAAAACTCTTATCGTTTCTATCACTTGCAACATGTCTGATAAATTTATCTTGAACCTTAAATGTACACAATCCCAGATATCATAATTTTCATTTCCTTTTCCTTTTATTTTGCCTTATTTTCT
Source organism: Pristionchus mayeri (assembly GCA_036245805.1). Taxonomy (NCBI): domain Eukaryota; kingdom Metazoa; phylum Nematoda; class Chromadorea; order Rhabditida; family Neodiplogasteridae; genus Pristionchus; species Pristionchus mayeri. The sequence continues at coordinate 28,475,591 of BTRK01000005.1, read as the reverse complement.
TCTTGCAAATGTGAAAAATATAAATAAGTGGATAACCACTGACATAGATGGGTGTCCGTCCAGCCCACATTGATGGCAGGGGAGACCCATTCCACATCGACGAAGAGTCGAGAGGGAAGTAGGCAGTCCTCCTTCCTCCTCCCCTCTCCTTCCCTCTCTTCCATATGCTTCTCCTCCATTTCCCACACGACCACCGTCCCTGAGAATGGTACACTCGAGATTTGACAAAAATGTAAATCTTTAAAAAAAATTTCCACAATGATATACCCCAAATAATTTTTACCTACCAATAGCATACTAAATACAATCATGAAACTGGAATCCAAACTGCCTCTGTGCAAGTCCATTTTCTGCTAACGGAGCAGATTCCGCTTCAGCACTCACGACAGTGACCCCTCGTTCCGCCCCTCTCAACTCCTCCCCCTTCCCTCTCCCCTCTCTCCCTCCTTCCCTCCCCCCTCTCTCCCTCCTCACCGGCAGCATCAACAGCAGCGATGGCACTGCAGTCTCCGAAGGGGGACCAGGCAACGGAGATGAGGGGAGGCTGCGGGGGAGGACCCTCCTCCGGCTACAAAACAATTACTAATTCAATCCTTTTTCTGAAATAAAAGAAGCTTCAATTTGGCAAGAATGTGTACCTTTGCCAGTCGCATCTTAATTTTCTCCTTCCTTATCTCAGCCTTCGACATTCGAGTAGGAGTCTGCATCGGCTGTAATTTGCAATTGTATTAAAATAATTTGATTTTTTTCAAAAATCGGCAACTATTGTCACTGTCTACAACCAACCAACGGTTGTTGCCCGATCGTACCCTTAATCTTCCGGGTCCTCAAGATACTCATCACCCTTCTCTCTGTACCTCCTTGATTAGAATGGGTGCAGTACTTGACCCTTCCGTGTCTCCCTCCTCCCTCATTTCTCCCTCTCCTCGCACGAATCCCGAGATCGGTTTGACGTCTTCCAAGTTGAGAGCAGTCACTGCTGCAATCAACTAGTTTTCTCTGTCAATACAGATTAAGAACATCGAGCAGAAAGAATGTATATACGAATTATCGTTTACTGTACAGATCTTTCCAGAAGTGTGTTCTCAATCACGAAGACTGACCGATGGGGAGGGCACTCGCTCCGTTCTCATTCATCGCCTTCGACTGCTCGATGGCCGTCGCCATCTGAGTTCGCCCACTACGAGTCAGTCGCTCCCTGAGAGAAGAGAATCCATCGAGAGGTAGATCACTCTCTCTTCCATCAACACCAACGATGTACAAGAAACAAATTCATGCACGGGTTAAAAGTTAAACATACTCCATATGGCCGAGTACATTACTATGCGGTTGATCTTTCCTCCTTTCCTGTCGCTGCTTTCGCTTCAACTCGCCCACCTCAATAAAATGACTTCAGCCTAAAAGTCAGACCCATATCGGCCCTAGATTCTGGCACACAAATAATATTTTTCTGGTAGGATATCATACTCATGCAATTTTTAAATATCATTTATCTAAGAAATTTTAAGTCTAGCCGATTATTCTAATATTGCATTCCAACCTGATTTACTAAACATAAAATATTTGAATAAATATCTCAGTAATTAAACCATAACTATTATTCGTTTCTAATGATTCGTTTCCCACCTCCTCCATAGTGGGTGGTTTGAGTACGAGTATGGGAGAGGGCGCGACCACCCTCACTTCCTCCTCCATTCCATCCTCTGGGAGGGGCACTGCCTCCTTGTTGATGCTGCAAAATTCATTGTGTAAAACAACCCAAGAATGAGAAATAGAACCGGACATGATTACTATGTTCTCTTGTCGCAATGAAAACATACAAAAAACTGCTGCACTGTTGCCTGAAAAATAAACAAAGCTCTGATTACCAGTAGATGACAACTGTTCCCTCGCTCATGGCGACCGCCAGATAGCCGACGAAGTGTGAGTCCGTTGATTCGCGTGGCTGGAATAAGTTACAGTAACCCCCGCCCCTCCCCCCATTCCCTTCTTTCACTGACCATCCAAGTAGCAGCGAGGGCGAGTCCTCGACCCTCGATGCGTAGGACGAACCACAGAGAGAGATCGCATCTGGAGATGAGAGAATTGAAGGGGAATCAAGTACTCGAAGGGTTTATTCATAGCTGTTAAACATCGTAGAATTTGGCAGCAAATACTCATCTGGTTAGAAAGGCCCCCTGCGCTTTTAAAATATTACAAAATTGATTTACGAACTTAATGGACATTGTTTGTAGCAATGATTGCTCATATTCCTGTAAATCATCTATTCTAGACAGCTCCCTTTCCCAATGTAAATATTCTGCTCCATTCCTACTCCTTCCCCTATTCTCCGTACCTGGTGACCTCTCTCGTATCGTCCCTTTCCTTCCTTCTCTTCTCCTCTCTCGTCTTCTCCACTTTCCATAATTGGATGTATGCGTCCGTCGCCCGCCAACTCGCCTCCAACTGCTCGTGATTAGTAATGAAGAGCAACGTTTAAAATTCGTTTGAACATTGCTACACGTGATATTTCTACAATCAGGAAGATTCTAGCTGCTTCACTGCTGCATCAACAATGTTTCATTTAGTCGTACTCAATCTGACCTTCCCTGTGGTCGTATCCACCAGATTCTCGTCGTCGGGGAACGTCAGCACTGCCAGGCATTCCGAAGCTGCAAAGGACTTCACCCGTCACCCATCTGCCACAATTTTTTGCGATTCGGGGATCGCAAAAAATAGAATAAAACAATATTCGGATTTTTCTATCTCTCTTCATCACACTTACTCTGAGTGAGTGGAGCGGGCGCGAGTAGAGTAGCTGCGATGGGCCCTCCCGCGTATCCGATCGAGACTGTGGGAGAGCATGCTGGCTAAAGAGAAAAGAAAGTGGATGCATAATCATCAACAATAGCACAATCATAACGAGTGGGGGTCCTAATCTGTGGCCATCTCCCACTGGCCTCCTCTCTCACCTCGATAGTCGCTGCAGTGAATGCCGATATCCTCGTCAGTTCGTCTTCGGGTAGACTCACGTGATCCACTATGGGAGGAAACGTCGTCTAAAATCGTTTTTCTCACATAAAAATGTGTCGATTCATGCTTCACGAATATATGGAGTGGGATTACTCGTAACTCCTCCCTCAGACTACGATAGAGTAATGATGTGTACTGACCCTCCTACTGTTGCTGCTGATCTTGGCCTCTGACTGGGCGAAGTCTCCCAATCCCCTTTGTCTCAATCCGATCGATTGCTTCTCTCGCAGAGAAGCCACGTACGACCTCAATCACACTCTTGCTTGTTGAGAATACAAAATAAAACAATTTTTGCGCAAAGATATATTGATTTTGTTACACGCTAGGACGTTAAATAAATCGAATTGAAACAGATTGACGTGCTCATTAGCGTTATCTGATCACTGCTACGACGGTCTCACCCTTCTTCCGCTCTTTCCCACGGCGTCGTCTGTGCTTCGGCACGTAGTCGGAGCATCTCACAGAACGACGAACTAGAACGACCATACTATCAAATCTTAGGGGCTGCATAGACAACTACATCTATTCAAGCACATTTTTGTATCCGGAGAAGGATATTGTAAATGTTGCATAAAATTTCCAGAGGCAATTTTACGTTTCTGAGAACTGCCGACCTGCCATGTGTCTGTTGGTGCTGTTCGATGGCTGCAGCCACTGCTGAACGATACACCTCGAGATCCGTTGAGATGGTGATGTTGTGCTCTGCAAGTATCCAAATTGAATTGTGTGCAATTATTAACTAGTAAATGCATCAGGGTTTCGGAGACAAGCAATGAAGGAAGATGGTGGAGATAAAATATTTTGGGTAGTCAATATGAGGCCGTTTGCCTAAGAATCGAACAGAGTCTGGCACAGCCAAAAATGTAAAATTTGGGAAAACATTGATTTTCGGGGTTCTCGAGGGTGCTCATGACGATGGTCTGTTTCATTTTGCACAGGAAGCTTCCGTTGGCTCCAGATGACGTCACGTCGAAATCAGGAGTTCCTTCATTTTTCTGTTCCCGGTGCCGCTAAAATTAGCGGAAAATAGTTTCTGGTGCAGTTTTTACAGGCGATCACGCCTATCTTGTTTATTTTTCAAAAAATAAATTTTACAAAATTATATTCACTGGAAAATAAATTTTCTTAAAAGTGCGAAGTGAGTTTTTTCATGCACACAGTTCGAATCCTCTCGACGAGTGGATTCCAAATCTAGATTTTTATGCAATTTTAGATTGAACAATTTTAGATATTTCAGTTAGAGTTCTTTTTTTGCCAGCGAGTCCCCTCACCATCCCTAGATCAACCCCCGACTCTCCCCCTATAGTCCCTCTGGCAGTCTTCCTCCAACCATCTGTGGTTGAGTGGTATCGAGCTGGGACAGTTATCTGTCAGCCGTGGGTTCGGTCTCCGGCTGGGGGCTCTTTGTGCTGTATTTTTTGCGCCATAGTAGTCAACCTGAAAGACTGTTTAAACTCAATCGGATCATTGATTGGATTATTTTTAGCTATTTGGTTATCGATTATCGAGCTGTAACGGCAATGTTCGAAACATCTTTCTTCATGAACGACTGCCCACAAATCTGTTTCATTGGTCAACTCGTGAAATTGAAATTACGTACTTCCCCTTCCATAATTGACACGATGAATTTGATCTCGTACTTATGGCGCGGAAAAACGAACATAGCAAGAGTTAACGAGAATAACTAGACTCTTCCCCGCCTGCTACTGGCTCGGAATAACATGGTAGGTGAGTTTCTTGATGAAGACATCGTCTGTCGGAACAATACTAGGTCGCAGGGCTGGATGTGCAAGATAACCCCGGAGACATTTTGCAAATCTGAACTCTGATTCTGTCTGGGACCCATCATTGTGGCATGATCCATGGGCAGTCGTTCGACACATGAGAGGAGTGCAAAGATTGCAAAGAGGAAGGGAAGCAGAGGCAGTTGACACATGTTTCGAATAATGCCGTTAAAGCCGTTCAATCTCGATAATCGTTAACCAAATAGCTAAAAATGATCCAATCAATGATCCGATTGAGTTTAAACAGTCTTTCAGGTTGACTACTATGGCGCAAAAAATACAGCAAAAAGAGCCCCCCAGCCGGAGACCGAACCCACGGCTGACAGATAACTGTACCACTCAACCACAGATGGTTGGGGGAAGGATGCCAGAGGGACTATGGGGGGAGAGGCGGGGGTTGACCTAGGGATGGTGAGGGGACTCGCTGGCAAAAAAAGCACTCTAACTGAAATATCTAAAATTGTTCAATCGGAAATTGCATAAAAATCTAGATTTGGAATCTACTCGTCGAGAGGATTCGAACTGTGTGCATCAAAAAACTCACTTCGCACTTTTAAGAAAATTTATATTTTTGTGAATATAATTTTTTAAAATTTATTTTTTGAAAAATAAACAAGATAGGAGTGATCGCCTGTAAAAACTGCACCAGAAACTATTTTCCGCTAATTTTAGCGGCACCGGGAACAGAAAAATGAAGGAACTCCTGATTTCGACGTGACGTCATCTGGAGCCAACGGAAGCTTACTGTGCAAAATGAAACAGACCATCGTCATGAGCACTCTCGAGAACCCCGAAATTCAATGTTTCCCAATTTTGAAATTTTTGGCTGTGCCAAGCATCTCCGGATTTGCTCGATTCTTAGACAAACGGCCTCATATGTTAAAAAAAATACGACTCAAAAAACTAGATTGTAAAAAACAACACACGCATGGCCTCGCTCTTCCTGAACTTGAATCTCTTGAGTCCCGAGTTGGTGATGCGTGTCTGGCTCGATCCCTCCGGAATCACTCCTGCAATCAGGAAATGCCATTCACCATTGAACTGCCATTCGCATGGCGTATTTCATAGCGTGAGACAAGGGAGACAAGTGGATGGCGTCATACCAGATGCCATGGACACTCCTACTGATCGACGTCGCTTGCCCGAGAGCTCAGCCAACGCCTCCTACAATTGAGGGATTCGTCTCTTCCAAATCTCGTGTTTCATCAAATGGCTATACTTGAGTTGTGCGCCTAGCTCAATTGATCGGAAGTCAGTGAAAACGAGCGAAATTATACTCCACTAAGATTAAGAATCAATTTTTATGATAGAGTGTGGGGATGGTGCTGACCCTATCCATCTCGTGCTTGCTCAGTCGTTCCTTCTTCGGTTTGAGTGCCTCACTCGCGGGCACTTGACACTCCTCGAGGTGAGAGTCCCTGGAATAGTGGAAATGGTAAAAGAAACAAAACTATATTCAGAAAATTGTAGACCAGCTCACCGATCGCCGACTTTGCCTTCGAAGCCGCATCGATAGCACTTCCAAGGGATCATGTCAGCGTTCTGCAATGAGAGCAGTCTTTGGATACACAGTTAAAGTATTCCTCTAGTTCCGTCTTCTCTTCTTTCATCGTAAAATGACGAAGTAATCATAACAATAGAATACCTCTAGATTTCAACCAGCAGCGTACTCATCCACATATTTAATGAAAATTAAAACATTAAAAAAGTATAGCTTATATTAAATAAGACAGTACGTACATCATCGGTGAATCCGCACCTATCGAGGTGGTATGCCAGTCCGTACTTGTGGCTGAAGATCTTCCCGCACGAGAGACACGGCAGTTGACCTCCCTGAGGACACAATATATATCAGATATATGTTCGGCATGTTCGGTCAATGCTCTTGGTGATACTATCAGGTTGGTCCATAAGTCTTTTCCCTTTTCCGCAATTATATATTTTTGAATTTACGAGCCCTCACTTTCAACCGATTCTCATATGGTTCGATGCATTCAGTGAGTGCATCGATACTCTCTTTAGCGCACACTGAGTCAAGCCTCTATTGACAGTATTGCTATCACCAGGTAAAGTCAAATGCTCCGTCGTGCGAAAATAGAGTTACTTTTGTTTCGAGTTGTGCTCTAGGGATATCAGACATTTGACTAATATCATACCATCATTGAACACAGGGAAACTGGCATTGATTCGCAGGACCCAAAATCTCAGGCAAAAACTCACTCTCATTCTCCGCCATTTTAGCCAACTGCCGCTCTGTCCAAAACAAACTACATTATCTTTCGCAAATCCTTTCCAAAAAGTATGCTATGATTTGCCTCACTGAGACTTGGCTCTCTCCAACCTTCCCTACCTCGCTTCTAGTAGGTGACCAAGATCAGTACTACAATTTGTTCAGAAGAGATAGGAACTCTAGAGGCGGTGGTGTAGCGATCATCCTACACTCGTCCATAAGTGCAGCACAGATTGCTGATGAAACCGAACCTGGATCCCACGAATTATTGGCAGTCGATGTTGACATAAATGGTGACCTAATAAGGATTGTGTGCGCTTACCGTAATCCCAAAGCAAGTACGATACAAACTGCCTCTCTTACTAAGTCAATTCTTGATCTTTGCTCATGCCCTCAACCAACAATAGTTACTGGCGACTTTAATCTACCCGATATCGACTGGTCAATCTTCCCCACTCCCCAGCCAAACGCAGTTACCCCTCCCTCACAATCATTCATTGACCTTTGTAACTCAGCAAAACTTGCCCAATTTGTCCAAGAACCCACCAGAAAGGAAAATATTCTTGATTTACTACTGTGCAACCATCCCGGTCTCATCTCCCAAACTGCAGTGGGTCCCCCTTTCGAAATGTCTGACCATTCAACAGTCGAATTCAAATTCTCAATGAGTCATTCGTCACCCGCTTTCACTCTTAGGCGTGACTACAGAAATGCTGACTACGACCTCATTAATTCACAATTAGCAAACATCGATTGGACAAGCGCATTTTCTAAAATAGCAAATGTGGATCTCATGTACGACCTCTTGATTAGTGTCATTCAAAAATCAATAGACACCCATGTTCCTTGGACCAAAGTGAGCCTCTCTCATGGGAAACTCCCCCCTCATATTGAACGACTACTAGGAAAACGTTTTCAAGCCTGGCACAAATCGATTAATAGCAACGACCCAAACGATGAACGTGATTTCGAGGTTCTGAACAAAAAATTCCGCAAAGAGTTACAACGGTATCACAAAACCATTGAGAAAAAGATAATCGAAAGCGACGATAAGAATAAGTTCTTCCGTTTTATGAAACGCTGTGCCAATAAATCCAAGGGAGTAGAACGATTAAAAACAGCTGATGGTGCTCTAGTCATGGATGACTTAGGCAAAGCTAATTTACTTGCTGAGACTTTCGTAAGCGTATTCACCATCGATGACGGAAAACTGCCCAATACTGGAGCCCTACCTCAGCTTGGTACTTACGAAGAACCCCAATTCCTTAGACACGAAATCTGCTCCCTTATCGAAAAATGGAAACGTTCCTCCTGTAAAACCCCTGAGAACATTGACCTCACCTTCATAAAACGAATTGCCGTACCCATTTCCGAAGCACTTGAAATCATTTTTAGGAACTCTTACCAATCTGGAATGGTCCCCTCCCATTGGAGGCATTCCATAGTAACCCCCGTCAAGAAATCACCCCCCTTTTTCCAATTCCCTAAATTACAGGCCTATCTCAATTACATCCTTCTTCTGCAGAGTTTTTGAGCGAATTTTGTGCAAATCCATTATTACCCATTGTGAGCAATTTTCCCCGATGAGCAGTACGGATTCCGAAAGAAAAGATCTCGTGAACTCCAAATGCTCGAAGTCCTCGAACACTGGACATCCTCTATTAGTGATGGGAAGCCAGTTGACGTAATCTACTTCGATTTCGCAAAAGCTTTTGACAGAGTATCCCACCCCAAGCTAAAACTCAAGCTTAGTGCTATAGGCCTCTCCGAAAATACAATCAAATGGATAACAGGACTAGTTAACTAAGTTTACCGCCTTTAAAATCGACCAAGTGAAAAGATTTTAAATTCTGAACAATATATTAATCAAGTTGTTCAGAATAATACCCGTTATTCCCTCAAAATACTTTCTCCCCTTCACTCCAGATAACGTAAAAACGATCTACCATTATCACTAAATGCTCATATACCCGAGCTTATTCGACCACCAGCTAACCCGTCAAACGCTTCTGGTAACCCCGACGCTCACTCCCGCCTTCGGCGGGAGTTCGCCTTTGAACTAAGTTCAGTCAGGGCTCGCCGCTACGCGGCGAGCCGGGACTAAGTTGTTCTAAAATTACACCACCAGTCACGCCCCTCATTAGATTATCTCACCTCCGCTCTCCCACCTCCCCCCCTCTCCTCCGTTATCCTTTCACCTCCGCTCTCCCTCTCACTTGCCTTCGGGTTACTAAGTTGTTCGAAATGATACGCTACTCGTCATTCCCATATAACGTTATTTCCCCAGTCCGTTCACCCTCTCACCTCCCCTCCCGTCTGTCCTCACCTCCGCTATCCCTCTCACTTGCCTTCGGGTTACTAAGTTGTTCGAAATGATACGCTACCCGTCATTCCCTGATTAGATTATCTCACCTCCGCTCTCCCACCCCCCCCCTCCTCCGTTATCCTTTCACCTCCACTCTCCCTCTCACTTGCCTTCGGATTACTAAGCTGTTCGAATTGATACGCTGCCCATCATTCCCTCATTAGATTATCTAAGCTCCGCTCTCCCACTCTCCTCCGCTATCCATTTCACCTCCGCTCTCCCTCTCACTCGCCTTCGGATTACTAAGTTTATTCGAAATGATAGTACGCTACCCGTCATTCCCTAATAACATTGTTTCCCCTCTGCGCTATCACCTCCGTTCACTCGCTCACCTCCCCTCAGCCCCCCTTCCAACGCGCACCCGCCAACTTCCCTTCCTTCCTTCTCCGCTCTCCCTCCCCCCTGGCTGAACTCGCGCGCACCCTCGTTCCGCTCTACTTAACCGCAAAAGTGAGAGAGCTCCCTAACTGTCATCGTGGCCGAGTGGTGTGCTTGCTTCTCTCGCTGACCTGAGGTCGCGGGTTCGACTCCCGCCAGCGCCCGCCGTCTTTTGCCGCCCTCCCTCTGACCGCTGGCTACACCCACATTTCTGACAGAAAAGCTGCGGACGCGTCACCAAATATCGAGACGAAAGAGTATAAAGAAGGGATATCTCACACATAGAACATTCCAAGTGAGAGTAAAAGATGTGCTTTCTACCTCAATGCCTGTGACTAGCGGCGTCCCACAGGGCTCAGTCTTAGGACCTTTACTCTTCCTAATTTACACCTCGGAAATCCCTACTCTAGTGCAAAATCATGGCGTTGTCGCAAGAATGTATGCCGATGATATAAAAATATATTGATCCTTTAGGAAGGGAAACTCACCTGCTCCTCTCCAATCAGCAATTGATACAATCGCAAAATGGTCAGAAGAGTGGCAACTCCCTCTCGCTGCGCATAAATGTAACTCATTGCACCTGGGCAGAGCAAATATAAAGAGAACATATTCTATAGGAACCACAACTTTAGAACAAAAAGAAAAAGTGAAAGACATAGGTTTTGTTATCCAGAAAAACCTCTCATTTTCCGACCATTGCGCTACCGTTTCCATTAAAGCCAAAACTGCCTGCCACACTATACTCAGAGCCTTACGAACCACAAATATAGAAGTACTCCTAAAAACGTACTCAATGTACATTAGACCGATTTTAGAAAGCGCTTCATCCGTATTCAGCCCTTACCAAAACAAGGATAAAAAGGAATCGGAAAAGGTACAGAACTACTTCACACGACGTTTATTTATGCGCTGTTTAAATCATACATGGGAAAACATGCCCTCCGCTCTCGATCGCAACAAGAAACTAGGCATTGATTCCCTAGAGAAGCGTAGAATAGCGATTGATATGAGAGTAGCCACAAATCTCATCCGAGGCAAATATAGTATTTCCAACCGAAAGCCACATTATTTCAAAATTTACTACACTCGAAACGGCATGAACTTCAATAATCCTGGATCGAACCACAACTACAGACACAATAGTTTCTTCCCAAGAGCGGCAAGGCTTTTAGTAAATTCCGAGAATCAGACCAGTTCCCCTGAGTAGATCCCCCCACCATTGTTATTCATCCGTCATTTAATCGTCATCAATTTCATGTTCTATTACAGTTTTTTCACACGTTATTTCGAACGAAATAGCATAAATATATATATATATATATAGCGTGGTATTCGTACTTTTGAAAACACTATTGAACCCTTACATCCCAAGAACGATTGGTCCAAACTGGTGCGCTTAAAAAATTACAGTTATGATCAGCATGACTGTAGTGATTTTAATTCACCATATCTTCGAACCAACATGCATAGGCACCCCAATTCTAAACATACATGAAGCTACATCTTTATTGAGTTTATATTCTCGTTTTGGTGCATGTAACAATAGTCTTCTCAAAATTTATGTAACTCAATGATACAACATGGATATTTAGTTATGGAAATGGACATTTTCGGAGCATCTTCGTTTTCAGCGCCGATTGATGATTCGATATTTTAAGGTTTAACGCACAAGCTACCTGTCACCTACCATATATTAAAAAGGCAAAATTCGGGAATGCCTCTTTCATCAGGAGATTGGACCTTTTCGAACACTCCAGAAATTGAATTTTTGACAATTGAATATACAAAAATGCTAAAAATCAATAATAGCCTCAAGGAAAGGCAGGAAATGATCAGCGTAATCCCGCGCTCTCTCACTTTTACATACTCTCTCGTACACGCGACCAGATCAGGGTCAGATCAGGGTTTCGTCCTCGTCCGGTAACTTTAAATGTTTTTACAATAGTGTGCCCCAATAGTGATTGAATGTAGCGCCCCTACATAGAATCCAATATCTTCGATCCTCGGATCAGGAGTTCCGATCGTTTGAGCAGCATTTCATTGCACATTTTGGGATTTTCAAGCCTGTATTTCGAAATTTCGCAAAGTAAGCACATGTTCCTACAAACTTTTAGAAAGAGCAACTAACGGGCTTTCCATTCATGCCAAAGAAATGGTACCGCAATATTTCTCCGCTGAATGATAGCTGATCAAACAAAATAAAAAATTTCAACGAAAATTTAATTGGAAACAAACTAGAGTTTTTTGGAAACTCTAAAGCCATGATGTAATTCTAATATATGGTAATGAAGTTCGAGCGTACCCTTATATAATGCCTCGGAGTCAGGCAATTCTCTTTTGCTGGAACAATTTTAGATGAAATCGAATTGTACACTCCAAAAGGGAAAAGACTTATGGACCAACCTATTACTTGAATTATCAGTTGTCCTCCCGAAATACTAATCCGAAAATTAGAGATCCCCATAATAATAAAATATTATCCGTGTAATAATGATATTTCTTTTCTTTTCTGCATTCGTAAATGTTATATTATAGAATGAACAATTAACTCCGAAGATGTTTCTCTATTTACTCTCTTCAACTCACATTGGAGGACATTCCCATTCTAATCAGCACCGACTTCGTCTTCTTCTCTAGTGAACGGAAATCCTCGATGTTAGCCTGAAAAATAGTTCGCATTCCACTCTATTCTTCGTTAACTTATGTGAGATCCGTGCAACTGTAATTTCATTAATTCTAGTTCCAGTCTCAAATTGTATCGTCATTAGGACATGACGAAACCAATAATCGCTGAATACTCGGGGTGAGGTTCAATTTCATCGCCATACCACCCACTCTCTATGATTCGTTGATCTCCCATCATGCCATTGCCCTTGTTCCTCCCCTGATTCACGGGTTGGAAGGGGCAAAGTACCCGCTAGCATTCGAGTCCATTATGTTCCATTCCAGCACATTCTGATGCAAGTCTCGACTGAGCTTGATCGTACTTTGGGACGAGCGCCTCTTCTCTTCCCCAGACAGAAGAGGGACACTTTGTTCCCTCCCTTATCAGTCCCGGCCTTCGACCCCTCCCCCTCACTCCCCCAAGAGTGCTCTTCCTGTTCACCTCATTAAATTCCACAATGCATATAAAAGAAGGCGCGCTGCGATGGTTCCATCATCACTTCAACAAGCCTTCTCTTCTCCTCTGAAATGCACCGCCCGACTCTCCTTCTCTGCCTTTCCCTCACTCTTCTCTCAGCTACCGCAATCCCCTCGTTGAGATTGGTGAGCGTTCAATCAATACAGGAATCTACTGTAACTCTCCCATCACTATCCATACCGTACCCTTTCTAGATGGGTACTCACTCCAGCGCTCTCTGCAACACTTGCATGCAGTTCGTCACCGAGGTCAAGACCATCGCAGATCAGAACTACGATGATGATAAGCAGGTAATCAATAGCTTCCATCATGAAAAATTTGGTGCCATCCTCGACAATAGTTTACCCTTAGCTCAAGGTGCCATTGAAACCTCAACAAAATGAAAAACCCAAAATGTCTGTTGTTCCATTACTGTTTCATCAATCCCACAAACTAAGAATAACTAAGAGTCTGGAATCATTAGGAAGAAGTTCACTCTTCATTCCCTCTCTCTCAGGCGCTTCAATCAGCCTGTTCTCGCTTCTTCTCCTTCCTTCCCCTCCTCGAGTACCAGTGTGACGTCATCGTCGTCTGGGACATCTCCGCCCTTCTCCATGCCATCGACAGACACGCCGACGACCCCCAAGCAACCTGCTTCGACTTCTTCCACCTCTGCGAGAAACCCGTCTAAGTCCCGCCCCCATTGATCTTTGCTCCCTCCTCCGGTCACTGTCTCCCTCGCAACGGGTCTTAGCAAACTATTATTCAATTGTATGCGCTGGCGCACATTTCATACCCGAATAAATAATTATGCTTTAAAATGATCAAAGATTACTAATCATAAGTCGTGCACAATAAGGTATTTCTTTAGTATTCATATCTCAGATGTTCTTTGCCTCCACTCACTCTGAATTGGTTGTAGGTGGGCACGCAGCAGAGATTGAGGTGGTCGATCAGTTCGGCTGCAGAAGTGAATCGACTCGCCCCGCACGCTGGAGCACGCACGCATTCAGCTCCGCTAAATATTGTTTTTAAAGCAAATTGCCGCTGCTATTATAATATCAGACGAGCCTCCTTCTTCCCATCTTTCCTCTTACAGTTTCCCCGTCCCTGATTCTCCCCTCACCCCTTTCCCTCCTTGAGTGCAGCTGCAGCCATCTCCTCCTTCGCCTTCTTCTTCCCGTTCACCCACATCCATGGACGAGTCTGCAACGAGAAAGAGATAGTTAACGAATATGGAAAACGGTTTTCGAAGATAATTGTTTATAAGTTGGATGGTCCAAACCCTCACCTTTACTTCAGTGTACACGAGGCTGTCATGCACTGCTTCGAACTCGAATGTAGTCTCCTTGCACCTCCAATTATTAAATTTCATTATGAATGTTTAAATTTACAAAAATTTTCAAACGCAGATTAAACAATCGAAATCTACTTAGTTTTTTCGAAACAAGCAGCAGAAATTAGAATACTACATTTCCCTTAGAGCAAAAAATTATGCTCCAATGTGACATAAAAAAGCATGCGACCCCTTTCCATTCACACACCTTGGAATGTGGTAGGCGATGCCGGTGTGGGAGGTGAAGGTCCTCTGGCAACCAGGACACACCAAGTCGTCCCCCGAAGCACGCATCGCACCTGAATGGAGGCTACTTCCATGGAATAACAGAAGTAATATAAAAAATAGTTTCGGAATCTCACCATATGATTAAGAACAGTTTTTTTCTTTTAATTTTGTAAAACTGTTGAAATTATTTTCGTATTAATGAAATAGTGAGCACCTGCGAGGAACTTGGTCAGTTTCTGCTCCGAGGGATACGCTTCGAGGATGTCCTTAGGAGCCTGCAACCAAAACCAGTATTGAACGTGTGAGGATTGTTGAGGATCCACTCATGTTACCCAATAAGTCGTTCAAAAAATAATTCAATGATAGTATCGAATAGTAGTTCACAGATCATACAAACAATTTCCTTGTATTCAATTCAATATAGTTTTATATCGTACCTTTGCTCTCCTGAACTCGATGAGATCCTTCGTGTCCTGGGCATCGTTGACGGGTCCAGCACTCTTCTTCTTCTCACTTCCGGTGGATGGTCGTCCCTTTCCTCTCCTCTTCGTGGGCGAACTATCCGAATGAGGCTCCTCCTGCATACAACCATCTATATTCAATGACGTCTACTTTAATTGGATTATTTTAGCATTCACTATTTCATAATTGAGAAAACAACTATTTTCTCCGATCACTATATGAGGCAGTCTAAGGGACGAACCTCCTTGACCATCTTCATCTGCTTCGCAGATCCCTTACTCGATTTGGGCTCCTCTTCTGCAACAAACAAAAACAATACTCCTTTTTTTATTACTAAATATGGCTGATATACAAAATGAGTATAATTCAACTTCGGTAATGGTATCTGACCGAACGAAATGTATTTGAACAAATAACAGTAATAATCTATCTTCATGTTCATTCTCACCGTTCTTCTTCTTTTTCTTCGGCGACGTTTCCTCGGGCGTCGGGTCGACTGGCTCCGTTTTAATACGAGTTGAACGACGCATCTCAATTTACCACATTTACCTGTTTACGTAATTCGATTTCCAGTCTTCGCAATTAACATCTGAAGCAACCGTCCCTGCATTGTAGATATTCTTCAATGGACTATGACCTTTTCTATGCAAACAATTCTCAGCGTGGATAGAATAACACCGTTTATAGCATCAACTTCAATTCATAACATACACGACATAACATCGAAGAGAACAAAGAGTGATCAGTGGAAAGAAACAATCGGGAAACGAATCTAACAACGTTCATATTTATGATGTGTAAAAGGACAAGGTAGAAATTGATAAATATTCTAAGAACGATGGAGCAACAAATTAGGAAGAGAGTGGATCCATCCATCATTCGTCTCTTCAGCTGAGCTTGGCTGCAGTTGCGAATGAAGTGGCTCTCTGCTGGTGTATTCTCACCATCGACTCCAGCTTATCCAGCAACTGAAAGATAGACTATACTTATCAATGTGCAGTCGATGGTAATTGCCCAAATAAGGTAACAACAACGAAACATTAGTGATTTTATAACCAAATATCTTTAATCAAACTGGCCATTCTTGTCTCGGGAGAGGTCTCCTTCCTCGCTACTTCCATCACTTCCTCAGTCACAATGTGCGGGAGCAGAGTACGAGTGTCCGCCTGATGTTTTTAAAACATGATATTTTACGTCTTGCAGATCAATGTATAACTCTCATTCCAATTGAGTATGAACTAGTGGAACAAAAAATGTGAGGGTTTACTTTTTCTGAGTTCAGCTCCTAGTACAGTGCAAGGACTCACGTCGACTATCCGATCAGCTTCTCTCTTGTAGCATTCGTGGAGGACAGCGAGTGCAGTGTCCACTGCCTCCGCCCCTCCGTAGTCCACCAGCAGACGACAGTAGCCACCCGCGTTGCCCTTCTGAACACATGCATTTTTTGGTCGAATAATGCTCGAATAATATTGTGAGACAGAAAATTCATCATTTTGGAACTTTGACAAAAATCGTCTGCGTCCCACTTGTGATAGTTATTCAAACGGATTCTTAAAATGTTGAACGTGTGCTCAGAACATCCTTCGACTCCCCAACCCGATGTGTTTACTCACGCTGAACTTGGTGTGCAGCCAGTAGGGTAGGGGGATGTCGTGGGCGAGGAATGCCCTGAGGGCAGCTCGCAGACTCCGCTCGTCCTTCGGCCATCGCTCCCTGCACTCCTTCACCAGACCACGCACCACCGACCAGTGCTCCCTGAGAGGGAAAGGGATTAGGGATGGAGGAGAAGAAAGAAGTCATTCTACCGTATCATCGGAGGAGATCTCAATCTGCGAACCGGCCCAAGGAGAGACGGTGACTTCCGCACCGGCCCCTTCGTCAGCGACCCCAACGGAGATCCGGATGACCTACTCAGAGACTTCCTCTCTCGCACGCGCTCCTTCCATGCCAATTCCTTCTTCCAGAAGAAGTCGAGTAGGCGATGGACATGGGAGTCTGCGGGAGAAGCCAGAAAGACCCGTCTCGAGTTAGACCACTTCATCACAAATCGCCGCTGGATGGCCCAAGACGTTTCGGTCGTGAGTGGATTCACATTCCCCTCCGACCACAGACTCGTCCGTGCTCGGATTCGCCTGGATGTGAAGATTGAGAAGAGCTGGAGATACTCTAAGAGGAAGACGCCCCGTCCCGATATTGATCCCCTTCGATACGAGGAAGCCATCCGCAAGTACGAATGGAGAACGGACCCCGATCCCTCGAAGGACTACTCCCTCTTAGCCACTGGGCTGAAGGAGTGCTCCTGAAGAGCGGAAATCCCTCCCGTCCCTCCTCCTCCTCGCCTCTCAGAGAAGTCTCGCTTCTGGATCCAGAGAAGAGGACAATGTAACCGAGACCCTACATACCTTCGAGAAGGTGATGGCACATCGGACGTGCCAGGCCTCAGTCAAGTTGAACCTCAAGGAGCACCGCAAGAGAGTTTTGCTGAAGGCCGCCGAAGAGAAGAGATCACTCAAGAAGGCGAAGCAGTCTCTCCACCAGGGACGAACGCCGATGGACGCAGTGCTGGGCCGAGATGGAGAGCCGATTACGAACCGCTCAGCGATGGAGCATAGGATTCAGGAGTTCTACTCGGACCTGTTTCGATCGGACACCCAAGTTCCCCGCTGCCCTACCCCTCCGCCAACCACTCCACTGGCCATTCTCCCATCGGAGATTCGTTCCGCCATATCCCGGACGAAGAAGGATGGAGCACTCGGCCCCGACAGGATCAGCACAGCCATGCTTCGCAACGGTGGTCCCCCTCTCCACTCTCTCCTTGCCGGCCGATTTAGCCGCTACTTCGCCAACATGGACTTCCCCAGCCAGTGGAAAGGGTCGAACTCCATCCTCATCCACAAGAAAGGAGACCACGCCGACCTCAACAACTTCCGCCCGATCGCCCTTCTTTCCATTCCATACAAGCTCTTCACAAAGGTGCTTGTTACGCGAATGGAACGGACGTTGGACGATGCTCAGCCAGTTGAGCAAGCAGGATTCCGCCGCCGGTTTGGATGCATCGACCATATCCACACCTTGTCCACCATCATCAAACACCATCGAGAGTTCCACCTTCCACTCGGCCTAGTCTTTGTCGACTACTGCAAGGCCTTCGACAGCGTGGAGGTGCCGGCAGTGCTCAATGCCCTTGCCCGATCTGGAGTCGACTCTTCCTACGTACAGTGCCTCGAGTCGCTGAATTCCGGTTGCTACACCGAGATGAAGCCATTCGACCGGCCTGTTCGCATTCCAATCGGCAAGGGAGTACGGCAAGGAGACACGATCTCCCCCAAGCTCTTCACGGCCGCCCTGCAGGATTGCATGAGAGATCTCGACTGGAGCGAAGTCGGAGTCACCATCGACGGGAAGAACCTCTCCCATCTTCGCTTCGCCGACGACATCGTACTACTCGGGACGGATACATCAACTCTGGAAAGGATGCTGAATGAGCTAGCCGAGACAGGAGAGAAGATAGGTCTCTCCATCAACCGAAAGAAGACCCAATTGATGAAGAACGAGTGGTGTCCCGGCCCCGCCATCTCCCTCCACGGTGACCCACTCGAGGAGACGGACTCATACGTGTACCTCGGACGTGAGCTCCGTTGTGACGGATCCCTACGGACGGAGCTTCTGAGGAGGAAGAGAGCAGCCTGGGCCGCCTTCGGGAGCATCAGAGAGGTCACATCGCAACTCCAAGATGCGAAGCTACGCGCCTCTCTCTTCGACTTTCACGTCCTTCCAGCCCTCTGCTATGCTGCTATGCTGCTTGGCCTCTAACGACGACAATCCTCTCCTTCGTGCAGACTACTCATCGTGCTCTGGAGAGGTCACTTGTCGGGACGAGCCTTCACACGATGCGAGAAGCGAACCGAAGCAGCGAAGATATCCGACGCCTCTCCCTCCTCACCGACCCAGTCGACTACATCAGGAGAGCGAAGCATCGCTGGGCTGGACACGTACTGAGACGAGACGACGATCGATGGTCTACGAGAGTCACGCAGTGGTTCCCTCCTCCCGATCTCACTCGCCCACAAGGAAGACCACCCGCCAGATGGAGAGATTCGATCGAGGAGTACGCGAAGATGCCCTACAGCACCGGACGATCCACCAGATCTTCCGCTACGAGAGCCCCCTACCGCCATTGGACCACGCGGGCACGCGATAGAGAAGACTGGCGGACTTGTGATCCACGCGGCACCGGCCGTTGAAGATGGATCTTCTAAGTATCCTAAGTAAGTAAGAGAAGAAAGACAGAAAAAATAGCTAACAAAGAGATGTAAGGAGATCAAAAGTCTCAGCTAGACCACATGTGAATACTCTAAATCTCACAGTTTCTCCTTCTTATGGGCGAGTCTCCGATTGGCTCCCACCCACACGGGCATGATATCCTCACCGCGTACGTCCACCTGCACAACCGACATTTTGATTATTTGCAACCACATTCTTTCCTGCTTCGTCGGTGAAAAATATGTTCAACAGTAAAATCAAAATGTGACACCATCCGTTATCGAAAGAACGTGATTTCATTCGAGGGTAAATAATGGAGTGCAATAGCAAGTGTGATCATACCGAGATGGCTGCAGTCGTCGCGTGCTCGATCAACGCCGACGGGTCCTCGTCCAACACTCTGATAAGGAGAAGGAATTGCTACTTAGGAATACCTAACGATTCGAATAGAATGCTCGACTAATAACAACTTCTTGCAAATCGAAAACACGTGTCTATTTTATTCACGTTTAACACGTTATTGTAAATATTCGTTATTACTCTCTTCATTCCGTAGCATCCGTTTCTACTCAATCAGAGTGGGAGAGAGAGCATTCCGAATAGTCTAATCATCTCTGTCATCTCAGGATCTTCACCTGCACATCTCGATGGCAGCAGCATACATCTTCGCCTGCGTGAGTGCCTTGATCAGCGCCGTCGGCTCATCAGGAGGAATCGAGGCTGCAACAAGAAAGATGATTCAAATTGAAAATGCGACAGTTATCAGCCATTTTTATGAGCGTACAATAATATGATAATCAATACTGCAATCAAATACTATCAAACATGTTCCTGGATGATCTTTAATTAGGTGCACCCATCCGTGCAAATGCGTACCACAAAAAATAGTATATTTTGTGTTGACCATAACTCTACGCTCACTGACAATTGACAGCAATGAGAAGGGCGCATCTTCCCCTCAGCATGATCCACTCCCTCTTCAATTCCTCGTACTTCACGATCATCATCGTCTTCCTGCTTCCAGATGAGAACGAAACCTGCAAAGCACGACTCACTCATAGAATATTAATTTTGTTTTCGTAGCAATATTGGTACTCCAATATTTGCGAATTATCCTGAAAATTCGAGAAAGCTAACACAGTTTACCCATTCTCCTGTCCCACATCCTCTCCTTATTTCCCATTTACATGAGAGAGAGTACAAAGAGTAGAGAGTGGATCACTCACGATATGGGGAAAGGCGATGAATCTCTTGTGCTCGGGCATCAGATCGAGCAGCGTCAACGTCATCGTCACTGCTCGCTTGCATCTGCAAACCATCCTTTTATTGATTTCACACAATTTCGAACCCCCCTCAACCATGTTAATAATCGTACACTGACCTCATGAGTATCTCGGGCGACATGGGTACACTCCTCAGTCCCACTGCCAGTTCATACTGCACCAGTGCTCCTGCAATCAACACACAATCAATCGCAGTATTCCCCGGAAGCACACGGTCCTCCCAAATATCTTATCCGTGTTCTTAAACAAATCACAATACAAAGATCTGTTCTTTACATGTCGTCTTAAAATAATGTGCCCTCCCCTCCTCCCCTCTGCTCACCCTGGTAGTAGTTGTTTCTGCTCACGTGGAAGGCGGAGACCAACTCGAATGGATGGGGATTCGCACTCCCGACATCGACACTACGAGCGTGATTGAGGATGATCGACTCCACCTGAACACCCACCATCATGTTCATTTAATTTCGTTTTATATCTCATTGCGCTCTCATTGAAATAAAACACAAGTTGTATCCACCTATGCCCTCCCTCTCACCATATTGGTGTTTGCTCCGAACTCTGCACTGATGATCATCTGCCATTCCCCTGAGGAGAGAAGACGAGAGAGCAACTCGTGCAGAAGATGACGACGGAGAGAAGGATCAAGGGTTGACTGCAAGTAATACCTTCCTATGCGACCACATGGATGCAGCTAAACAGCCTATACATAAACGAGTTGAAACCAGAACAATCAAATCGAATAATCAGGTGACATCAATACTGTGCCCAACAGCTCACTTATACAGTATTCATACCGGACCTCGATGGTGGCGAGTGCCTCACTCCACTGCTCCCCGTCCACTTGTTGCTTGAAGAGAGTCGCGTTGATCGACGACTGAAACAGAGTTAGTGTTTTGAATGATAGAACAGCCTTATCCAAACTAGGTGCTACCGGCAACTAATACTTATGAGCATTACTTCTAAACTAAGTGATCTCTACACCGGGTGTCCCTCACCAGATGGCTTCCCTCTGGCAGATTGTTCATCGATTCTCTGCTCATGTCGATCACTTCCTGCTGGTGGCCGTGCTCGTTCAGCACCTTGATCACCTGCAAAACCACACTTTTTTCTCTCTAAATTATGTTCTGATTCATTGATAACTGCGTGGCTCTTCGGCCCCACCACATCTTAATTAGGTAACACGATATTAAATAGTATTTAATAAATACCATATTAAATTGAACAAACATCAATAAACTTTAATAAACACGTTGTTGAAATTGTTATATGCTTCTTCTCCGTCATCCTATTCCATCTCTGGGGCTAACTCACATTGACATAGAATACTCCGATGCCGATCTCATTCTCCTCTTGCTCTCTTTTCCCACGAATCAGACCGAGAGGAACCAGGGCACGAGTCAGCATCTACACAATCAGGCCTTCACGTTTCATAATTAATGGAAAAATATGCCTTACCATGTCAGAGAATTATTGATTTACACGGGAGAAAAAAATCTGTAGAGAGAGGCATATTTGTTTACCTTATCGCCCATCTTCATTCCATTCGCAGCTTCCTTGAACTGATCGAGTGCCTGCAAAAACAAAGTTTGCAAAGCAAACGTGTTCTAATAATTTCCTGTTAAACTAGGAGTGCTTTACTTTACATTAAGAATATTTATCCCAATTATCAAAACTCTCAGTTCCGAACTTACTCTAACCCACGAAATAATAAAGATCACGGTATCGTTCTCACCTTCCTAGGCATTCCAGTGCCTGACAGTGCGATTCCGTTGTAGTAGGCGGCGACGTATTTGAGAGCAATCGGCAGTTGACTGCCCCACAGGGAGTAGATTCGCTGAGGATGAACCATATTTTCAGGAATAATTTGTCGCGCGAATAATGGATCGACATCAAACATATCGAACATATTTTAGATTATACATGCTTCGCTCTTTCCTAGATAATTAATTTTGGAAACAGCGATATCAGATGTCGGTGAAAGAAAGTAACAATCTACGAAATTCGACCTATTTTAATAAATGTTTAAACTTTTCCTTCACACGATTCCTTTAACACTCTCTCCCCTGCTCACCTTGATAGTGTCGTGCTTGTCCCTCACAGCGAGTAGTTTGGGAATGGACTGAGTGGGC
Source organism: Pristionchus mayeri (assembly GCA_036245805.1). Classification (NCBI taxonomy): domain Eukaryota; kingdom Metazoa; phylum Nematoda; class Chromadorea; order Rhabditida; family Neodiplogasteridae; genus Pristionchus; species Pristionchus mayeri. The sequence continues at coordinate 28,453,000 of BTRK01000005.1, read as the reverse complement.
GAGAGGGGATGGATGGCAGAGAGAACTGCCTGAAGAGAGATGATGTGATGGAAAATAATGAATACAAACAAATTGAAAATTCAAAGACTGCTGAAATATCTAAGTGAACACTGAACACAATAATTCGCAATCAGAAATTTTCGCAATAAAAGTTTTTCAACTTTATCGAAAAAGTTGAAAGGAAAATATTATCTAATCCACCCTCCCCTCTAACAATACGAGATTCCTTGGTAGCCTCAATGACGCGAGATCCCATTTCATTCCCCTCACCATGACACTCCTGTTGATGAATAGATGGAGAGGAGGTCGTTCCTCGTCCTCGTCCCCTGTCATGTTCACGTCGATCTCGTAGCCTCCTCAACGATCGATAGTTAAAAGGTCGGTTTGAACTGATCCTATTGGCTTTTCTGGAACTTTCCTAGAAGCCTACCAAGCCCCGCCCACTTGGCCATACCCCCTTGGGGGAGTGGTAGTGTACCTAGCCTTAAGCAATCTAAATCTGAGCCTAAGCAGTCTAAGCAAAACTCTAAGCAACATTATCATAATCTTAAACAGTCTAAGTCAGGTTCTAAGTAACTTTATAATGAGGGGGGCGGGGCTTGGTAGGCTTCTAGGAAAGTGCCGTTTTTCTTTATACACGTAACACTAAAATAATATCTGACCCTCAATCCTGAGTAGTGGTAGTGCCTGTGCACTGAAGAGCCATCCGGAAAGCGAATCGATCCCGCCGGACTCCCTACCAAAGTTCATTTCGTTCTCGTGATATTTAGCCATAATGGCAGACTACAATTCTCAGCTCATCTTTTCGGAATAATAAACTCCTTCATGAGCACAATTTCCAACGACAGAATAATTATATCTAAATTCCAATAACCTCTAGTAACCACCCTATCCCCTCTTCTGCCTACCTCTCTACGTGGACATCCAACTGTGCTGCGAGGATGCCCAACGTGCTCACAATCGACCTCAGCGACTCGCGATACTCCTCAAGAACGAAATTTATTATTTCCTTAATGTTTTTTTATATTACAAGAAGATAGTTTGATTCGTTACGCATAAGCCCAGTTGAACATCAGCTATCCATCCCCGAATCAGCTCACCTCCAGACAGGTCCTTCCCTTCTCCATCACTCTCAGCAGTCGGGAGGCGATCTTGTGCTCGTCCACAATTCGACAACGCAGGAGAGAAGATATCAGACCTGAAGAGTGGCTTAACAATTAGTGATCAAGAACGAAACTCTTCATAAAAGATAAATCACAGCCAGAAAGTTTCTCATTCGATAAATTGCTCATACATATCCTAAATCTTCGAATTTTTTATTATGTCAACACTTTCACGTCTCACAAAAATCTCGTCAGCAAATACAGTTCTCTTCTTTGATAATGCATCTCCTTCAACTACCCCCCCCCCCCTTACCAGCGGAGAAGCTTCCTCCGTAGGGGCTGCAGCAGTCCTCGTCACTCATCGGATCGGAAGACAACGACGTCGGACTCTCGTTGCTGCTGCGCGAATCCTGCAGCAAGCATCGTCCCCAATCCAAATGGTCGGATGGCAATCAACAGATGCCTCCAACGAACCTCCATCCTCTCGATCCCTCCCCCCTCCCTCTCGTCGTCCTCTCTTCCATTCGTCTCCACTCCATTCACGAGTCTCTTCGCCCTCCTCACGAATAGTTGCACTGCCTCACTCAGCCACTCCTCCCCCTCATCTGAGTCCTGTCAGAGAAACAAGTTAATATTGAAGGGATCGCAGTATCATTAGATTAAGCCCAGTACTCTAAATGACACTCACCAATCTCTCGTAGGTCGGTCTACTTCTCTTCCTCTCTTTCTCTTTCAGGGATGAGGCCGGACTCTGAAGAAGTGCACAATTGTCATTTTATTCCTTAATTCAAGATGTATTTATTTCAAAGAAATTACGAATCGAGGGAATATGCAAAAATTTCACAAAGATATTTAAGCTTTAATTGATTTTATTAAACCATTAAATGGCTTTCATCTTGCCCACTATTATCCATATCAAACCTCTCAAAGACAATATCTCCCCAATCACCTTCTCCTCGTCCTCCTTTGCCTCTTCGAGTGCCTTGTTGAGTGCCTGCAGCTGTTCATCACTCAGTCTATCTGCCAGCTCGCCGCACGCGTCCACTACCACTGTCAGACGAGTCTGCAAGCGGATATTTTAAAAATAGATATCTACAGTACCTACAAGCGTATTGGATCAAATTAAAGCTGAACAAGTGCAGCCGGAAATTCCCGAGTGCTCAACGACATATTTGTCTCATACCTCCTGTATGACTCCGACGAGATGGGTGCCCGCGAGAGGAGTCATGAATAGACCGAGGGGACGGGCCATCGATCGGGAGATCTCCGTGCAGGAACACGAGAGGGCACGGTAGAATCTGAGTGCATCAGGGGTAGTTATTGACTGTACAGATGCAATAGACCGCAACAAATACTTATCGTCAGCACTTACCTAATTAACAATTGGCATTGATTTTTTTCTGCACTCAACACAAATCAATCAGCAAACACGGTTACTCCTAATGCCATTTCCTTCCCCCCTCTCCTCACCTCATTTCTCCCTCACTCTTCACGTCTCTGGTGTTCACCACCGACGTCGTCTGCCAGTCCGAAGAACCGAACTTACGCTCGAACTGCAGAGATCAAAGATCATTCTATTCTTCTATCTTTTCCACGGTCTACCTCGGAGGATCGAATGTAGGTGTCGACAGCAGCCATAAGCCCTGCCCAGTCGTTGTGATCGGGACGAAGAGAGGAAGAGTTGTCAGTGGCGATCTGCAACCATTACCATGTCAACCAAAATAATGGACAAAGTATTCTAAGCATGTTACTCAAAGATCGAATTATTGGACACAAATAGAGACCCGAATCGGTGTTTCGATCGGACATAAAATGATGAAATGTCTTCATAAACTCGCTTTGACTGCTCGTAGGACGACATCGAATTGGTTGTTCTCCACGTTGAAGACCTCCCTCCGCAGCATCTGCAGATGAACACAATCAGTAAATACTTCAGATTCCCTCCGAATACCCTTCTCCTTACCTGTGCATTCTCCTTGCTGCTGGCAGCAGTCGCACTTCCGTTCGTCGCTGCCTCCTGTCGCAGTTTGTGACGCAGCGAGAACCTCTGCAAGCAAGCCGCAAATCGGATGTGCAAATTAATACGTCGGAAAAAATTGGGTCAGTCGCTCGAATATTGATAATGGAATCGCTACCCACCAACTATTAGACCATGTATTAGAAAATCAGGAATAAAATAGATGAGGTACCTCAGCGAGTGTTTCTCCCACTCCCCTCACTCTTTTCCACTGCGTGTTCAGTCGATGCTGCAGCTGCGAGTCGGGGCGATGGATGTACGACGAGGGACTACAAGAATTTACTTAATACATTAATTATTTAGACCTGTTTACGTTCAACTGTAAACGAATATAAGTTCTCATCGTTTATGGAATTAGAAATTCTTCTGGACCATCAAAATATAAATCTCCAACTCCAAAAGATAAATATTCGCTCACAGGTGCAGGTCCATGTACTCGAGTGTATACGTGTCTACAGGACGATCGAACGAGTCTTCCTCTGCAATCCAAGACTTATTTTTACTCCCCACTCTCCATCATCTCTAAGCAGTCAGCAAATTTCTGATTCCGATTTCCCCGTTCAACCCTAACTTCAGCTATATCTCATTATCAAATTCTATAATGTCATCCCAATAGAGAGTGCATTCCTCTGCCCGTACCTCTCCTCTCTCCTCCCTCTGTCTCCTCTTCCTTCTCTCTTCCCATCTCAGAGGGGGCGATGCCTGCCACGATCCACAGTCTGGCGATATCTTTGCCAGCCACCTCGTGCACCCCGAAGTCGATCAGACGAGAACACTGACAAGAATTATGAGGCTAGTGGCATTGACGAATATTCCACGATATTGTATACGAAATACAACGGCAACACCCCCCCCCCCCCAAACAAAGATTTAATTAAGTTGGTAAAATTCAGTAGTGCCTAGTACAGCATTGTGAGTTCTCAGGGAATAAATAATTCGTGCCCAGACCCCCTCTGGATCGCTGCTCACCGTGGGTTTCCTCGAAGAGGCGACCCTCACCAGCTGCTGCCTCTCCAGATCTCGCAGCAGCAGAAACTACAAGAGATCAACCTTTCATCTGTTTCCTGTTTAATCAAGATTAAGTATTTCAATTTTTTGGTCTTAAAAATTTTAAACACTGCGAGAAGAAATCTTCCATTGAATTACGAATCGTTAATAACGATTGTCATTTTTTTCAGAGAATAACATATCTACAATCGAGCACTCCTTAATCCCCTTCCTACTGACATGGACTGAGTTTGCAGTGGTGATGGAGACTACGATGAGTCCGTTCTCCCCGCACTTCGTCCATTTGATCGATGCGTGCAGCACTCAAACACAATTATTAATTAACTTCTTGATAACTCCATTCTTGATTTGGGCACTTCCATGAGTAAAATCCATTCATTATATACCGAAATTGTACATCCCTCCATCTCCATGCTCCATTGATATCCCCTTAGACAACGCCACTCACCTTCTCCATCAATTGCCGTGAAATCGTTCCAGGGCACGCTCAGCGCCGTTTGACACGTCTGCAATGAGGAATAACGTACTCTTCACAACATCCAACGTAGCTTCCACGGGGAATACCAGATAATTGACACATATAAACAGCATGAATGCACCAATGTAGAATCTCAGAATTCAAATTTGTAAATTTGACAGTGAGTGTTCCTCTATTCCCCCCTCTTCATATTTCTCTCACCTCTCCATTCACGATTCTGATGGTGCTGTCCTTGTTGACTGTGTAGAAGGGAGTGAAGTCGACGTCACCCGCTCGACGACACTCCTACATAGTTTGGAGTGAGACTCTTGATTGGACAAGTACTCTGGTCTCCCTCTCTCCAGCGTACCTCTCTCTCGGTGCACAGATCCATCACTCCCGTCATGGTCTTCCCCACGAATCTCTGCATGAATCCCGCCTCGGACACTGGCAACTCGTCCATCTTCCCGCCTCAGAGAAGGATGCATCATACAAGTACCACAAAGGTCAACATTTGTTTTCCATTTTAGGATATCAACAATCAAGCTACTGGAGCTATAGTGACTCTATAGCATAAGCTATCACAGCAGCCAGAATCCTCCAAGCCCCTTGTCCCGCATCCTCCTCACCGATTCCATTGCCCATGACGACGACGACCATCTGTCCGTCGCTCAGTCCGACTGCGACCCTCGTCTCCGCTGGTCGCACGGCCACTGCTGCATGGACGGGAGTGCTGCGGGCAGCCAACTGGTGCACGTCGTGGAAGTCTGCTCGTAGCACCTGTAGCACAATGAAGAATCCCATTACAATTGTTGAAGTAATGACTGAACAAATAGGACTAGACGAATGTATAGGGAAGAAGATATGCAATAGAAACGCAACAAACCTCCTTTGAGACAACAACATCGAGCAGTTGGGAGAGGGTCGATTCCACGGACTGAAGTGCGCTTTTAAGTATAAACAATAGCAACCAAATCTTGTAAGATGTAAACAACAAGCAGTGACTCTCACTTCGCTGCTTTCATCGCTCTCGTCGATAGCGAGTCTGCACATGAATCGATGGACGGACGACTGAGTGGTCACCACCACAGACAGAAGGTTGTTCAGCAGAGAGATCGTCGTCCCTGTAGTTGCCACACTTTACTTATTATAAGGCAATCAAGGCCTCTGTTTTCCGTTCCCATAAACCATCCAACTACACAGTATGCTCTTTTCATCCTTATATAAATAGGCATCATTCACAAACCGGGTACGATGGGTGCGCGTGAGAAGTTGAATGCGATGCAGCTATCGATGACTGAGTGACGCACACTTCGCTCCTCCAGAATCAGCAGAGTACCCGTCGCTCTCCTGAATCACTATCACCAATGTAATAAAAAATTGACTTTTGTTCCAAATATTAAAGTTTACCAACAAGAATAAAAAGTTATTGTCTCAAAGAATACTCTTCATCAAGAGTCAATCTAATCTGCCAGATAGGATCGAATATTATCAATAGACAGCTACTGCAGGACTGGAACTAACCAAGTTATGAATCGGTCTCGCCAAGGCGTTGCAGCGGGGAAAGTGAAGGTTCCAGATGAGAACTCAACCTCATCGTGGCGAGTCTGCACTGGTGCATCTCAAACAGATGCCACTCAAAACTTGAGTGCAACGTAAAATATAAGGATCTTTTTAAAACAATCAATAGAAACATAGAATATACCTATATTTTATTTAAATAAAAAATAAGATGATATATACAAACTCGTGGGTATTTCCACGATCCGCTTCGGTTTGCTTAGATGCGCAGCGTTAAACGTGTTCTCCGAAGCAACGAACACATCCATCTGAAACGAATATGATAATACTATAGCACATGAATAAGTTAGAGTAAAGTATGCGAGCGACGAAGGTCTTTGAAAAAAATTTAAATTCCAAGTTGGCTCAATGCCAGAAGTTTCACTGTTTTTAGCGATGGAGGGATTCCAAAATTCGAAGAGTGTAAAATGCTCTTTCATAAATCAAAATTTAGAATCGATTGAAATCATAGACACACAATAATATTTTTATGTATTGTTTATAACGTGTATCACGAGTCAGTGGATGAAAATTGACCCCCTCGGGAACATCTTGAAAAAAGTTGTGGCAGATTTGACTCATATTATAATGTTAGAATGCTTAAGACATAAGATTTCAAAAAATGTGGATCATGGGTCCCAGAACCGGCTTTTAGGAATTTTCCGGTTTTGCACCTAGCTATACTATATATAAGCTCCCAGATGAGCTAAAGGGATGAAATTGAGCTCAAAATGTGCGGAAAAATATTTCCAGAAACTTTCCTGTTGAATACGATTGGGCAACAATTGAAAACCATACAAATAAAAAACCGCTTTTTGATCCAAATTAAAAATGTTTTCCATGTAAAGCTGCGGAGCGCAGCAGATTTTTAATGCAGATTAAGAAACAAAAAGTCCTGATGTATGAAAGAAAAATATAAAAACCGAATTCGAACAACCTCCAAATCGGCAATTTTCGATCAAAGTCGCGACTATGTGATGGCAGAATCTACATAAAATGATAAATCGGAAATACAAAATGCCAATAAGCCACATTTGGCATTATTTTGCGTTTTCTGACTAGACAAGTTAGATGACATTTAAAAACGCGAAATTTCCAAACTTTGAAAAATTCGATTTTTTCAACCTCCTAAATTGCCAAGTTTACAAGTTTTCAACTTCCGATGTTTGTTTCTATGGAGATCCATTCGAAGTGGAAATAAGAATAGGTGCCACCGTCAATAGATACTGACATTATTAGCTTACCAAAGCTTTCCTTGTCCATGATTGGTGTGCCCAAACTCACTAGTCCAGAGAGTACGATTCGGAACATGTTTCGATTTTGACTTAATTTACTTGAACTATTGCGTGTTTTGATCACTAAAAATAATTTCATAAGCAAAAATAGTGAAAAATCTTGAAATAGACGCAATGTTCCCTACAATTTGAAAAATGAAAATTTCACAGATGTTGAATTTCGAATTGTAGAGCATCAAAAACTCAGTATGGTGCGAGTATCCTACTCTTCCTGGCTAATAATCATTGTTAGTGATCAAAACACGCAATAGTTCAAGTAAATTAAGTCAAAATCGATACATGTTCCGAATCGTACTCTCTGGACTAGTAAGTTTGGGCACACCAATCATGGACAATTAAAGCTTTGGTAAGCTAATAATGTCAGTATCTATTGACGGTGGCACCTATTCTTATTTCCACTTCGAATGGATCTCCATAGAAACAAACATCGGAAGTTGAAAACTTGTAAACTTGGCAATTTAGGAGGTTGAAAAAATCGAATTTTTCAAAGTTTGGAAATTTCGCGTTTTTAAATGTCATCTAACTTGTCTAGTCAGAAAACGCAAAATAATGCCAAATGTGGCTTATTGGCATTTTGTATTTCCGATTTATCATTTTATGTAGATTCTGCCATCACATAGTCGCGACTTTGATCGAAAATTGCCGATTTGGAGGTTGTTCGAATTCGGTTTTTATATTTTTCTTTCATACATCAGGACTTTTTGTTTCTTAATCTGCATTAAAAATCTGCTGCGCTCCGCAGCTTTACATGGAAAACATTTTTAATTAGGATCAAAAAGCGGTTTTTTATTTGTATGGTTTTCAATTGTTGCTCAATCGTATTGCGTTCAACAGGAAAGTTTCTGGAAATATTTTTCCGCACATTTTGAGCTCAATGCCATCTCCTTAGCTCATCTGGGAGCTTATATATAGTATAGACAGGTGCAAAACCGGAAAATTTCTAAAAGCCGGTTCTGGGACCCATGATCCACATTTTTTGAAATCTTACGTCTTAAGCATTCTAACATTATAATATGAGTCAAATCTGCCACAACTTTTTTCAAAATGTTCCCGCACTCGTTCACTCACTCGCGATACGCGTGTTATTCTCAGCGGAGCTAGATACCGATGTAAGGGCAACGATCCAGTCCTCATTCCGAAAATTTTATCGCATATATTACTTAATAAAATGTTGAACATAAATTAACGAAGTAGTCTGAGAAAGATATTGTCAAAAGACGGTTAGAGAAAGCCTTGAATCAGTCAACACGTTTTGACGTGAGAAGCCGATAATGAGTGAATGAGAAAGAACTATTAGGAGCAAATAGACTTGTACAAGCACAAACACGAGTAGGGAAACAACACCTCAAGCGAAAGGGATGCATACTACATCATTCAAACAATGGGCAGGTCCTTAGTCGATAGCACCGTAAGTTGTCACTGCTCAAGTGACTGAGGCAGATTAAGAGCGACACCGTAACAGTTCCAAGCTCAAAGACATTCTTACGAGAATTAAAGAGCTCTTTCGACAATTCAGTAGATATTGAAATCAGAAGACTTACGAAATGGAGCAAAGAATCTCATAATATGAGAGCGTTTGCCTAAAAGTCGAGCAGATCCGAAATATTTTGGCACAGCAAAAAAAGTCATTTTTCCAATTTTGAGTGATTTGGGGTTATCGATGGCGCTGAAGAAGATAGGCCTACTCATTTTGTACGTAGAGCTTCTGTTGGCTCCAGATGACGTTGCGTCGTTTTCACATTTTGAGGCTTTCCACAGCTCAATTTAGCGCTAAAATTAGTGGAACAAGTTTTCTGGTGTGAAATTTTATGGCGAACACGCCTGTGTATTTGAATTATCATATTTTTCTAATTAAAAACTTAAAAATTCAACTTTTCGCTCCATCAAAAGCGAGCTTAGCAAATACATGGATGGAAACGCCGTGACGATAGGATTTCAAGTATGCAATTTCATCCAAATACGACATCAAACTTTTGAGAAATGTTGCAAATAGTGCTCCGTTTGAACCTAATTTGCCGTGTTATCGTCCGATCTTCCTCCTTCACTTGACCTCAGACCCTCTGGCAGTCCCCTCCTCTGCCTCTATCCCACGCCCCTGGCAGTTTCAGTACATTGTCTCGTCCAACCTCGCGTTTTCATCTGTTTTGAGCGCAGTTATTTTTAGTTTTCTCAAAAGTTTGATGTCGTAATTAGATGAAATTACATACTTGAAATCCTCTCGTCACGGCGGTTCCATCCATATATTTGCTAAGCTCGCTTTAGATGGAGCGAAAAGTTGAATTTTTAATTTTTTAATTAGAAAAATATGATAATTCAAATACACAGGCGTGTTTGCCATAAAATTTCACACCAGAAAACTTGTTCCACTAATTTTAGCGCTCAATTGAGCTGTGGAAAGCCTCAAAATGTGAAATCGACGCAACGTCGTCTGGAGCCAACGGAAGCTCTACGTACAAAATGAGTATGCCTATCTTCTTCAGCGCCATCGATAACCCCAAATCACTCAAAATTGGAAAATGGACTTTTTTTGCTGTGCCGGGCTCTGATCGAATCTTCGGCAAACGCCCTCATATGAAACTGGTCAATTGAGAAATATAAGAGGAGCTACTATATAAAAATCACTTTTATACTCACTCTGAAAGGGTAAGGAAACTAGAGGGGTAATGAGTGAGAATTTCCCCAGTTATCCTTCATCACTCCTCATATCCTCTCACTGCTGCACTCCCTCTTCTCCCTCCATAGGCACGTCTCCCCTGTCTTCTTCAGCGAGGTCGACGCCAAGAGGAGGGCATCTCAACGGATACATTATAGTTTACTAGTCCGGCTGCCCCCCGCCTTCGGCGGGGGCCCCGTCCTAGCGGAGTAGGTTTCGCAATAACTCGTTTCGCAACTTGTTGACGCGCGATCTCTCCCTCCCCATTTCGTAATCCTTTCACAACTGTTTCGCAATCCGGACATACGGACACACACTGCGCTTTATATATAGGTATAGATAGCAAAATTCATACAATTTTTCGAAGATTCGCAATCTACTACTCAGTACTTGCTCCCTCACACACCGTGATTCTTCATGTTATCCTCCCCCCCCCCCTCTCCCCTCACTCCTCTCTACCTCTGCATGGGGACGACTTGTGGTTTTCCCCTCCATCCCTTCCTGCAGAGGGGACAATTCGACTCCCATGCATCCGTCATCAGCGAGTTACGCAGCGTAGACTGCAATCCACTCCATATAGTATATATTACACATAACCGAATTATATTCATCTAATTCCTTTAAACTTTCTTCTAGTAAGTCCCTTGATGAAAATGCAATCAATATAAACACGACCAAATTAAATGGTATCATGATTGGCATACCGAGATGGATCTCTCCGGGGGCGGGGCTGCTCTCGATGTACCAGAGATATCGGCGGGAGCTCTTCCATCTCTCATTGCTGCTCTTCTCTCATCGTGCTCACGATCGAATCTCTCCTCAAAGATATCAATTATTGAGTGAACACTATTTTGAGCCTTGGAGGAAACTCAAATGCACGATAACAAAATCCTGATGCTCTCACCCGATCAGCTCTGAAGGTGGAGAAGATGGCGTCCAGGGCGGAGGAATTCGGATGACGACCCGCTCGATGCCAACGGTTGCAGCACCTGCAACAGTCCATGTCACTGACAGTCAAGCTATTGCAAAAATTTTTTTGAGTAGTTTTCAATAATAATACAAATAATTATGCAATTAAAATATCTAGTCACTTGACACGAATAGTTAGCTCACTTCTTGCATCCCACGAGTTGGCGACAGAACTGGCAGCCCATCGGGTTGCTCGGCTCGTCTGACATGCAGATGCGACACTCTCCCCACTCCGTAGACTTGAACGTCGACTCTGAATAGAATACACATTCTAGTCCCTTCACAACATCACTCAGCCAATGCAACTCAAAATCGGGTGGTTCCTATGCCAACTGTTCCTTCCAAAAAACGAGTTTCCCTTTTCTCCCGTACCTTCTGCTTCCTCCTCGTCCTCCTGCTGTCTCAGTCGTTGCTCGTTCTGGTCTGGTTCGCCTCTTCCCTCCCTATCCAGCTCCGCGAACATATTTCGCATCTAAAACGGAGTGATGATCACCATGAAGAACACAGTATTATAGTAGGGAACGAGCGCATCAGAATGCCTAATCTCTGCACTCACTCCAGGGAATGGTCTCATCGCGAAGGTGTACACCCTCCTGTTACCGTGTCCGTGCTCAGCTTCCTGAAGCACATTGGTGAACTAATCAATGAATCTAGATTGCATCATTCCTAGGCAATCGCTTACCACACTGTCGACATTCTCGACCATCGCCTGCAAGAGGGCGAGGAACAGCTCGGCAGTATCTGAAACCACTCAGGGAATGGAAGGACAAGGAAGACTCGCAATTGGCGTACTCAGTTGACGGGGAGGTCCTCCTCTCAGGATTCTGGCTGCATCCATGTTCAGTGCTTCGATGGTCCTACAGCACGCATCGACGATACTCTGCAATCCAATCAATCCTTCCATCTAACCCTTCACACTTCCTCACCGTGATTCTCCGATCGTAGTCGTCTCCCGTTCGTGGACGCTCCTCCCCATTGGGGCCCGTCCGTCCAATGTACCTCGTCAACGTCGTTAGTCTGGGGACAGTGATGGGACGATCGAAGTGATCGATGGAGGGCACAGCAGGGAAGTCGACGAAAGTGAGTCGAGGAGGGAAGGGAATTGCATCCGATGGAGGGGGGAGGGGAGGGTTCAACTGAAATAACGTCAGTAGGGTTGACGAAACGAACACGAACAACGAACAGTTCGTATCGAGAAATCAATTTCAATATAATGCGCAATCTCTGGGATTCAAATTGCGTTCATTGCGCAATAAGAGTCGAACAAAGGAGTGTTCGAATCGAATTCGAATCAATTTCATTGTTCGAATCGATGAGTAATGAATTGGTATGAAAATCGAATCTGGAGTTGTTTGAATTATGTTTCAAGTGGAATATATAAAACATAGATCACATTTTATCGACTTTCACACTTTGAAAAAAAGATTCAGATATGTTTCAATGTGACAGAACGAAATTAAGTGAGACAGACCCCAATTTGCATTCATTGCGGAATGAGAGTCGATCGAGGGGGATTTCGAATCACTGTTCGTATCATTCCGCACGTAGTTTTCGCAATCAGAGTCATTCTACGTGTGTTTCGAATAGCTGTTCGGCGTTCGTTTTGTCAACCCTACTTCCTACCGTACCTCATCGATTGGCTCGTCGGAGGCTTGTGTATCAGGGGGTTGAGCGGCAGCTGCAGCTTCCCTCTGCTCGCTGCAAAGACTAAGTATTCACATCACATAATATATTGAGACTTATGCGGCTATACTTCCACCGATCATTTCCACTCTCTCTCTCTCTCTCTCTCTCTCTCTCTCTCCCTCACCGTAGTGCTCTCAGTTCTCGTACGATTCTCCTTCTGATATTGGAGAGTATTCGTTGGGGGGATGGATAGAGTGGAGGGATGCCAGGGGGAGGGCCCGGGACGAGACGAGGGGAGATCAGTCTCTGCTGCGCTCTCTGCAGGAACGGAGGCATCAGACGAGCCTGAATAACAACAATCATCAGCAAGTTCCCACGTATTTTTATACGGCAATTCTGGAATTCAGAATTCTAAAGGAAAACCATTATCTACAGTTACAGAAAATAATAATGTTCTATCAATTTAAATAAATGTGATCGGATGATTTTCATTCTCCCTAATGTAGTAGCATGGTGTTCGATGCCCATTCCCCTCCCTCACCCGTCTCTCTGCATCGATTTGTGCCCGTGCCCCCTGTCCAGCCACTCCCTCGCTCCTTCTCTGAATGGGTGCTCGATAGGGGGCGACCCTGGCTGCTCCTCCCTCCCTCTCCAATGCTCTCTCGTTCCTCGCAGCCCGTGCCTCTTGAATCGCTGCCTGCAGCTCCACGATTCTCCTCCTCGCTGTCTCCATCTCTTCATCCACATTGGCAGCAGGGGCTACAGCTGCAGCTGGCTCCGCCCCTTCTCCATCTGCTGCTGCATTCCCCAGTCCCTCGGAATCGGGGCGCAACTGCATCACGTCCTCTGCGTCGGCGATCACTCGAGTAACCACACGTTGCACCTCCTGCAATCCGCTCACTGAGATAAGCAAGGCAACAATCGTTCACCAAAAAAATGAGCATTCTTTATGCCAACATTCTTGTTAGAAAAAAAATGATATGTACCTCCGGCGTGAGATCGGACAGTCTGACACGCGTAGTTTGCTCGACACCCTCTACCACCTGCAAGGTGTGGACAGGTGATGCCCAGTACTTCTATACAAGATCAGACCAGTTGAATAATGGTAAGAATGTGGCTCGTAATCTTATGAATTTGATGAAGTTCCAGAGTGCACTCAAAAGAACGGATCCTTCTCCTTACCCTTCTTCTGCCCACGTGGACGACTCCTCCTCCTTCAGCATCCATCTCATTGAGAATCCGGTCGAGATCTGGCTGCACCTCAATGTATACCATATACTCGTCGTCCATTCTCCTTCCTCTCACTGCACTCATCTCATCTTTTGCTTACCTCGGAGGAGAGGACGTCGATCTGGAGATCAAGTCTCACCGTGGTCACACTAGTGCCCGAGTGAGACGGAGACGCCTCTTCCACACTACAATACACCCACTTTCAAAGGATCGCCGAGACTCCTTTTCATACAATCCTTCATCTCCTTACCCAGACTCGTCTCCGCTCACAATGGATGACGTCGCTCTCTGCATTAACGCCGGGCGATTCCCACCTCAAAATGAATTATTAGCCATGAATAGGTTCATTCCAAGATTGAGGAGCAGGCTTCTTATAAAGTGATCTTGCTTACCTCTAATAGGGATGAGTCTGCCATTGCTAGCGTCTCGCTGAAATCGGAAAGTGCGAGGCTGAGCCCCGGGGACCTGCAAAATAATTTAGATCAGATTCGGAGAAAAATAAAAAATGAAGAAAAGTATGATTAAAGAATTTAAATGTATTGTAACATGAAAACAGAGCAACAATTAACGAAATTAGAAATTGATATCTCGGAATGAACACACTTCATTACGAGCCTCGTGAAGCAGCTGACCGAAGAAATCGGGAGTTATGATGTCATCCAGAAGATTGTGCTGAAGAGTAGGACTTGTCATAATCAAATATGGAGAGAGAGAAAATATAAAACATTTTAAGGATGGATACTATAGATGAAAGGTTGAATGACTCACCACCATCTCTTCATCGATCGTGGCAAGATCGTCGTGGGCGCCTACACTCGAAGAACGATTAGCTGAAATCATCACAATTATATCTGGGCAATTAATAAACAGGCTAATGTATCAAGATTGCCAGTGCCCCTTCCCCCACTCACCAGCCATTTCTCTGTTCGTGGCCTCTCTCGCTCTCACTGCGGCTGCACGGGTTGGACGGACGAGACGAGGAGGCTGCTGAGCAGCCAGCGACTGAATGTTCAAATATTAATTACATAATAAAATACATGAGCCGTGTGTACCTCGAGTGCTCTCTGGGTGGCAGCACGTCTGCTTCTGGGAGGGTCGGCAACCACATCCACTTCCCCCACAGGCCCATCGATCCAGCTTAGATCATGCAGGGCGCCCAGCTCAGGAGATACAGAGAGATCTGGAGTCGACAGGCTTCCCATCACTGAAAACGACAATCAAAAATAAATAGATTGGCCAAACTATTTGGAGAAAGCATGATTCGATCCAAGATCGATGAAGATTGATAAAAATCGAATTAAAACCAAGTAAAATGAGAAAATGAATATGTACCCGAATCGAGACTTGACGAGCGACGCACGCGACGAGTTCTCAAATTGATTAATTAATCGAATATTCCCCGTCTATTACGCACCTCGAAGACGACGTCGATTCACTCGACGGGGGAGTTGGAGCAGCTGCATTCGAAGTTCCCGTCGGTTCTGAATGAGTCATAAAGAAGCAGAGAGGGGTATTAATCGATTACCATCGGTTTGAGTTCCCGCAGTGTTGCGAGCACTGAAAGGTCTGGTGCGGGCTGAAGTAGAAGGCGATCCACCAGTTCCTCTTCTTCCACGACTGCACAAATACTTACTATTGACACATTGAACTCAGCCAAACCTCGCTCGAGTGATTCTTCTCGTGGAACTGGACTCTGGCGCATCGAGAGTGGTGTTGGCCTCGTTACCGATTGGGCCCTCCTGCACACCCTCAGTCGCAGCCGCAGCGGCTCTATAAACAATTTATTGAGATATACATAACTGATTACCAGTAGTGCGAACCTGGAGCGAGTTCTCCTCGTTGAAGTCGGCTCGCTTTCTTCGCGACCAACACCCGTGTCTTCGACACTCAGACGACCCCGCTTAGCTTTAGGAGGCGGCATCTGACTCTGAATAAAGAAATTATATTCTGGAAATGCATAAAACTTAGAATAAAACGAAGGAAATGGAGTAAAATCGAAAAAGGAAAAAACGTGAAAGAAAAAGAAAAAGCCCATTTCTACCGTAACCCATCAGTTTGTGACTGGGACGCTACAGTACTCATTTCAAAAGATCAAGGTGAAAGCGGCTGTCTGTGTGAGATCACATTTGTCATCGCGTTCGCTTCGTTGCTTCATTTCTTGTCGATTTTCTTTCAAACAGCACCAACTAGTCCGGCATAATGGTGCAGGAAAGCACGATGATCTGGTTAGTTCATTTTGCTCTTTTACCATGTCGTTAATACAAATTTAGCGTGGACAACTCCGAATGGACTCGCAACGGAGATTACACACCCACTCGTCTTCAGGTAATCTGTTTCCTGTTTCTACCTTACTCCTTAAGTAAGCATGCTTATCATTTCAGGCAGAGACCGATGCTGCCAACCTGATTGTGCAGTGTAAGCTGCGCGCCAATCCCGAAAATGCCGTCGGAGTTCTCACTATGGCCGAGTTAGTTTTACAACCAAACCCTTTCATTTGTTTTACCATCACCCAAGAACCCGAATTATTGTCGCGTATTCAGTGATGTTTGCGTGCTCTCGACGATGACTCAAGAGAACAGCAAGCTCTTCATGAAGCTCCACGGCATCGAACCTAAGGTTGGTGTTTTTCGAATGTGAGTTTCCAATGAAATGGTAAAATGCAGGGCCAGTGCCAGTTCGTGACTGCGATCAAGGTAGCTCATCTAGCCCTCAAGCATCGTCAGAACAGGAATCATCGCATGCGCATCGTACTCTTCGTCGGCAGTCCCATGACTGATGTCGATCAGAGCGAGGTATATCACCGTCCATTTTTATCTATTCGATGGTTAGCTACTGAACTAATGCATCTCAATAGATCTCATTTACTATCGATAGGTTTTGAAATTTCAGCTGTTGAAGCTCTCGAAGAAGTTGAAGAAGGAGAAGGTGCAGATGGACGTGATCTGCTTCGGTGACCCCGACATCGATAATACCGCCATCCTCAACCCCATCATCGACGTTCTCAATGGAAAGTGAGCATAACCTATGTTTTTTATTATTATTTTAGAATCGATTTGGTACATGATCGCCGTATTATCCAATTTTTTCTGATGTGATACCCCGCATTCCAGAGAGGGCAGCGGTTCGAGCATGGTAGTCGTCGGCCCTGGATCGAAGCTCACCGAGGCCATCGCCTCCTCTCCCATCATCAGGTATCCTTTTGCTATTACTAAAAAAGGATGAGAGCATTGCCATAGTTTGCTTTTATTCTCACTCGAAAAGAGCATTTATATTTCATCGTTAATACTATCCGTAAAGGATGAGTAGTAAAGGAGGTTTGTTGAGGGGCGAGGATGGTGCAGGAGCGCCAGTGGTGGGTGGAATGGGCGGAGGATTCGACGGATTCGATGCCGACGACGACCCCGATCTCGCCCTGGTCAATCACTTATCATTACTTATATTTGATACTCTATTGTCAGTATTCCTTCCATAGTTGCTAATATTGCATAGTGGTTAATATTACGAATGCAGGCTCTCCGCGTCTCTCTCGAGGAGCAGCGTGCCCGCGAGCAGGCCAATTCTGGAGAGGAGGGAGGTGAGTCGAGGAATAGATAGTTACTCATTTACCCCCTTCTTCATCTACTGTCATTGATCTTAAAGTTTAAGAACATATGCTTCGATTTGTGATTTAATAATTACTACAAGTCGAAATTATTTTACCGAAACATAGTTTTTGAATTGAATTTACCCATCATTGATGCAGAGTAATATATTTGCTTCTCAATATTAATGAAATAGGAGAGAATTTCCAAACCTATCCCCAGTGATAAATATCTCGAGCAGGCGCAGCTCCTGCGGCGGCGCCTGCAGCAGAGGCGCCCGTGGACATCATGGATATGGACATGGGGGCGATGAGTGAGGAGCAGCAGTTGGAGTGGGCACTCAGAATGAGCATGCAGGTACGAGGGAGGGTCGAGTAGATCACATTTATGTATTAAAATGGCCAGATAATAAAAAAACAGATTAGGATAGATTGTGAGTGAATTGTGGTTGAAAGTATTCCCATGTTGATTGTCTAATGGATGTTGCCTGCAGGACTCAGCTCCTGCAGCGGGAGGAGCCCCTGCAGCTGCAGCAGAACCCGCCCCGATGGAGCAGGACGGAGAGCAGCCTGCTGCTGATGATCTGGACGAGCTGATGAACGACCCCGACGTGTTGCAGCAGATGATCAACGAGCTGCCAGGAGAGAAGAAGGAGGAAGACAAGGCCTAAGGGTGAGAGACACCGAGTATTTATTGATCCGCCACCATCTGAATCGATCGTCGCCCATTGTATAATTTATTCATTTATGTACTCGGCTAATTGCGACTCTCTCTTGTGATTGATAAATATTTATGGCTGAAAAGGTGAATATTATGGGGCAATGAACATGGCGAATTGGGAGAGGAATTAGAAGACAAGAATATCCATAGTCGAAAACTATGTAGCTGTGAGTTTGAGAAAATAGTCATTAAATTGTATTCCATCGCCATTGAGCTCGTGAACGCTGTCAATCAGTCCATCAATCATTTATCTCTCATTTTTCCTTGATATGAATATCAGCAGATCCCTCTGTCTACTCAGCTCAGTCTGAGAGTGCAGCATTTAGCCGAACCTCCGGCCTGCAAATTATTAAGTATTCTCGAAATTTGGATAACATTCGACCTTGATGAATTCACTCATGTCCACGTGCTTAGCCTGGTAGCCATTCTTCCTGAGCAACTGAATAGATGAATTTCACGTACACACTTCTTCTAGACTATAAAAAGTAATGAGAGGAAGGCGAGGAAGAACAAGAGAGGGAGACTGACGAGTGCAGTCTGGGGGTTGTTCTTGTTCATGATGACTGTCGAATTGACGACGACTGCATTGCATGCGAAGTTGTTCGCCTCCTCGTCGGGAACCTGAAGAAGGAGAAGAGAGTCGATCAATGGAAGAGGAGTATCTTCTACTTACCGTGAGTAGTGTGAGTTCATTGGCCAGATTGTGCTTGGCTGCATCATCGAATGCGATCGGATGCCACAGGGCAACCGACTCGTTCAGTGGACAGAACGCCACGTCGATGTGGTAGAATCTCGAACAGACTACGGTAGGAAGCATACTGTAGTCCACTACCTCTGGGAGACGAGTTTGCAAGCGACGGCCTTGACCGGGTCTACCGTACTGGAGAGGGCCTGCGCGACCTGAAGACGGCGGCTACAGTATCCTCCTCCCACAATACCGTACCTTGGGCAGGGCGACGGTGGTGGATCTCGGGCCGATGCCACAGAAGAGCAGTCGATTGCCTGCGCCCGCGAAGAGAGCGTCCCCAGCACCTGAGAGAAAATTGATCTTTGATCTATGGTCATCACTCGGGACGGGGTTAGTATGCTGATATAGCATTTGTTATGATGTTACTAGCCGAGCTTTCGCTCGCTAGGGGCACGCCGTGATTTGAGTTCAAAAAAGATTTATTCAGGAATAGGATTTCTAGCCGCACAGAATAGTCTTGTACCTGGTCGGTACCAACTTGGTACCGCGTGGTACCAACTTGGTCCGCCTTGGTACCAACTTGGCACCGCTTGGTACCAACCTGGCACCATGTGGTTCCGATTTGGTGTCACGTGGTACCGTCTTGTTCCGCCTTGATACCAACCTCTTACCATGTTGTACCATGTGAAATGGATCTGGTACCTCGTGCTAGTACCTTGGAACGGCGTGGGACCATCTCGGCGCCGCTTGGTACCAACTTGGTACCGTATGCTACGGGCCTGGAAACTCGTGGAGCATGCGTGGTACGGTCATTGGAGTCATCTGGTATCGCATACTACGCCCTTGAAAGTTCATGGTACCGACTTGGTACCACATGGCTCCGACCCAGGAATGGTCTGGTACCAACTCTTAGCCGACCCTACCATTAGTTGCCTCGATTCCTCTCGATATAAGCCTCCCCCCACGATTTTGGTCGATTTGTTCCGAAAAAGCCTTAACCCGGACCCAATACGGTGCCAACCGGTACTAGGCACGCTTAAAACACTCCCAACGCATTCCCCGACCCGATC
Source organism: Pristionchus mayeri (assembly GCA_036245805.1). NCBI lineage: Eukaryota > Metazoa > Nematoda > Chromadorea > Rhabditida > Neodiplogasteridae > Pristionchus > Pristionchus mayeri. The sequence goes on along the minus strand of BTRK01000005.1, from coordinate 28,433,023 downwards.
CTACTCAGCAAAAAATCGGGCAAAGGCTGTGCCCCGCGCGGGAATCGAACTCGCGAGTCGACTCAGCTCTTGCGTGCTAATTATTTTTTCGCACTATCGCGACGTTCCGGCGGCTGCTGCAGCCGTCGCCGTGCAGCTACCCACCAGACAAATAGATATTCTAACGCGTCTCGTCGAGACGCACACGCCTGTCCAATCCCCGAGTCGCTACGACGCCTAGTTCTCGAGAGCGTACGCGAAAACCACCAAAATCTCGAGGGCGTCAACTTCAGATGCCAGTTTGACCTACTCGACGACCTCCAATCGACTCGGAACCACCGCCATTCGATCCGCCATCATCTCAAATACCTTAGTCTACTAATTCCCACATCTTGCACCGCGCCTCCCGCCCTCCAAATCGAGTTTACTTTGACCAGGGGATCTGGGGACATAGGATCCTTTATGTAGAGGGAACTAGCCGAGCTTCCGCTCGCTAGGGGCACGCCGTGTTGATATTTGAAATCTGTGCAAAATTCCGAGTCGAAAGAGGGTTTTCTAGCCGAAAACGGAGAAATTTGAGTCGAAACATGTTTTGCGCAGTAGGAGCGCCGGGTTGGGTAGTTGGAGTGTTCGGGTGCACGCTAGGACACTTTCTGACAACTACCCGACACATTGGAGGAATGCTAAAAATGCTGCAAAAGATGTGCACCCGGCGGGATCCGAACTTGAGCCGTTGACAGCACCTTTTCCCACTGCGCCACGCTTAAATCGAAAGGTATTAAAAGATCAAATAGCCTATCCGAACCGCCTCAACGAGTTCTACAAGAAGGTGTATAACTCGAATCACCATTCTAACAAAGAAAGGAGCGAGATCAGGAAATGGGTTTTCCGGACACCAAACTTCCTCCACTAAAATGGAGATATCTCACTTCAAAGTTGACCTACCAAGACGGCGTTGGTCTCATTCGAAAGAGCGGCGTTTTCTATACAAGAATTCACTTTGAGCTAGTATTTACCACGACGTCTTTCATATTTACCAAGCGCGAGAATGCGATTCGGAAAAAACGCAAAACTTTGACCCGTCATATCTTCCTTCAACGACGTCCTAGAAGGTCGTCCGTTGAGCGAGTTGCATAGCAAAAATTTTTGCACCGGGGTATCTCGACGAGATCTACAATTTTCTAAGCAGAACCGAAGCTCTAACTTCAAAGAGAAAAAAGTTATAGGCAAAAAACGGCAAAAATTGCGAGAGTGCCAACTTTGGCGGCCATTTTGACCTACCTACAGTAATCCAATCGATTTTGTGTCAACATGAAAAAGATGCGCCGTCATCGATAGTACCGCCACTATATATTTCCCACATCTTGCCATCAAGTTCCAGCATTCCCCGAGTGTTATTAATCTGAGCAGTCAATTGGTGACATGAGTTCTTTTATGTATAGGGAATAGGGAACTAGCCGAGCTCCGCTCGCTAGGGGCACGCCGTAATTATTTTCGAAATCTCTGCAAAATTCCGAGTCGAATGAGGGTTTTCTAGCCGAAAACGGAGAAATTTGAGGCGAAACGTGTTTTGCGCAGTAGGAGCGCCGGGTTGGGTAGCTGGAGTGCTCGGGTGCACGCTAGGACACTTTCAAACAACTATCCGACATATTGGAGGAATGCTAAGAATGTAGCAAAAGGTTTGCACCCGGCGGGATCCGAACCTGAGCCAATGACAGCGCCTTTTCCCACTGCGCCGCGCTTAAATCGAAATATATTAAAAGATCAAATAGCCTATCCGAACCGCCTCAACGAGTTCTACAAGAAGGTGTATAGCTCGAATCACCATTCTAACAAAGAAAGGAACGAGATCAGAAAATGGGTTTTCCGGACACCAAACTTCCTCCACTAAAATGGAGATATCTCACTTCAACATTGACCTACCGAGATGTCGTTGATCTCATTCGAAAGAGCGGCGTTTTCTACCTTAGAATTCACTTTGAGCTAGTATTTACCACGACGTCTTTCATATTCGCCAAGCGCGAGAATGCGATTCGGAAAAAACGCAAAACTTTGACCCGTCATATCTTCCTTCAACGACGTCCTAGAAGGTCGTCCGTTGAGCGAGTTGCATAGCAAAAATTTTTGCACCGGGGTATCTCGACGAGATCTACAATTTTCTAAGCAGAACCGAAGCTCTAACTTCAAAGAGAAAAAAGTTATAGGCGAAAAACGGCGAAAATTGCGAGAGTGCCAACTTTGGCGGCCATTTTGACCTACCTACAGTAACCCAATCGATTTTGTGTCAACATGAAAAAGATGCGCCGTCATCGATAGTACCTAACCTATATATTTGCCAAACCTTGCCATCAGGTTCCAGCCCGCAAAAAGTTACGGTAATCTGACCAGGGAATTAGGCATTCAATGTTCTTTTATGTATAGGGAACTAGCCGAGCTCCGCTCGCTACGGGTAAACCATGAAATTTATTACAAAATGTGAATTTGTAAGCTTTTTGGGGAGTTCTAGCGTGAACTGGGTTGAATTTTGAGCGAAAGGTGTTTTGCGCCCTAGACGCGCCGGGTTAGGCTGTTACAGTACTCGGATGCACGCTAGGATACTTTCCGACAACTCCCCGACACTTTCCTGCCAAGCAAAAAATCCTGCAAAAGGTTTGCACCGAGTGGGATCCGAACCTGAGCCCCCAGTCAGCGCCTTTTCCCACTGCGCCACGCTTAAATCGAAATATATTAAAAGATCAAATAGCCTATCCGAACCGCCTCGACAAGAGCTACAAAATGGTATATAGCTCGAATCACCATTCTAACAAAGAAAGGAACGAGATCAGAAAATGTGTTTTCCGGGCACCAACATTCCTCCACTAAAATGGATATATCTCACGTCTCCGATGACCTACCGAGATGGCGTTGGCTCCAATCGAAAGAGCAGCGTTTTCTACACAAGAATTCACTTTGAATCGGTATTTCCAAAGGCCTCTTCTACAAATGCCGCGGGCGAGAATGCGATTTCGAAAAAAGGCGAAACTTTGACCCGCCGTGTTTCCCTTCAACGACGTCCTAGAAGGTCGTCCGTTGAGCGCGTTGCTATGCAAAAGTTTTTGAACCGGAGTATTTCTACGAGATCTACAATTTTCTCAACAGAACCGAAGCTCTATCTTCAAGAACAAAAAAGTTAAGACGAAAAACGGCGAAAAATGCGAGTATGCCAACTTTGGAGCCGATTTTGACCTACCTACCGTAATCCTATCGATTCGGTCCCAACATGAAAAAGATGCGCCGTCATCTCAAGTACCTTACTCTACTAAATGCCGCATCTGGCCATAAGCCCCCCGACCTCCCCATGAAGTTTTCTTCGAGGTGCAAATTTTCGGACAGTCGATTGTTTATAGTGGGGTCGAATCGAATATCTACTGTAACACTGTTGTATTGTATCGTGCACTATTCAACACAAGTGGAGGTTGATCTTTGATCTGCCTTACCCTCGAATGCGTTCATCTTGTCCTCGTACACAGTGTATCCTCCTCTCTCGAACCATCGTCGATTGAGTGCAGTCTCGCCCTGACGCTCCTAAACGGATACGGGTTACTGTAGTTCAAATACAAATCAATGCAAACTTTGACATGCTGTAAAGAAATAAATAATGGTCATTGTTCTTCATCCTTCGTCTCACCTTATTTGAGAAAGTGGCAAGGAATGCCTTCTTGCCCCTCACTACAGCAGCATTCGCCACGAATACCAAATCGGGTAGATCCTCCCCGTCCTGAGAGATCAAAGATCAAGGAAGGAAGGTCAACCATCACTCGCATCGGGTTCCATGACGTCCACTTTGCCTCCGGCATCCTCGATTGCCTCTCTGAATTGACTTGCTAAATGCACTCCCGTTTCGTAACCTGAGTGTCTCCCACTGGTCCATGGCTCGAAATCGATCGACAGGCGCAGTTTTATCCATCCATGGATTGATCGAGTAGTTCACCTGTGAAGAGTGAACATTCACTATTGTGCGGGTGCACTTCTCACATTGTAGAAGGTGGGTCGACACATGAGGAAGCGAGGAGTTGCAGCGATGAGAGAGGAGAGACGCATCGAGGAGGGAATGGACCACTCTCGAGGAGGGAGAGGAGGAGCAATGAGGAGGAGCAACAGAGATCACTCTCATTACTACAGTCTATGATGATGATGAACACTTTATCGAATTCCGTTGAATCAAACCCGTCAACAATACTCGTAAGGGTACACGCTACCGTAACCACCTGGCTACCGTAATCCTAAACAGTGGCTGCTCCACTCAGTTTCGTCCCATTCGGAAGCGTCCTGGGCAGATGCCGTTCGTCTGCTATCACACAGAGAGGAATGGAGAGGGTGAGTGGATTCGATAGTTTGCCGCATTTCACCCTGAGAGGATACGGTGATTTATTGATCGGTTACCATGACTACCGTAGTTGCACGAAGAGTCCTCTGGATATTCTCCGAGTTAAAGTCTCACTGTTCGATAGAATGTTGTCTCGATCCCTCCCTAGAAGATGTCTGTATGAGTGACATAATCTCAACGAACCTCTGAAGGGGACAGAACTGTCTGGAATCCAGCAGTCGATTCCAAGCCATCGACGAAAAGTATCGCTGCTCTGAATTCAAAACGTTTTCTTCCTCTTTTCCAATTCTGATGGACGCTCCAATTCAATTTTCGGTGATATTTCTTTCACTAATGTTTTGAATAATTGAATCGCAATCCCACTTTGCCTAGTTGATTTTTTCAGAAATTCAATAATGATAACTGAAACAGACTTTTACAACCCCGAGGTCCTTGGTGTAAATGAGTTCCTCCTCTTCCTTCGTTGCGAATGGGAGTCCCTTCGTGATCCTGAATGGCATCTCATTCAGAAGTCTCTCCACTACAAGGGGGATAACTCACACGATGAACTTCTCGATGACACTCAATTCGACGTGCAGCTTTCTGAAGCAGTTGAGGACCTCGACGTTGCAGTAGATGCACTCCCCCGGAAGGACGCGACTTCTGAAGACAAGGGAGGTCGGGGAGACAGAAGGCCCTTCTAGCACGAGATGATAACTGCAGCGTACTTGTTCAGCTTGAGAGTAGCTCCGACCATTCCACTCGCATCCAGAATGTTCCTGACGTAGGCCACCTGAAATTGTAGCTGTTCTCGAGCAGGAAATCGGAGAACCACCGTATCTGATGTTATTCTACCGAGAGGGAGGCCCACTCTCTCACTTTTCCGTACTCTCTCGTCACCAGCTGACCGAGTAAGACTAACACAGAAGGACTATCGATGGGAAAACAATTATCCCTTCTCATCGGGCTGAGGGACGATTGGCACTCTACTGTGTACGTACTAGAGTTCGATAAACGAGACGGCCCGATACCACGGGGCCCCCTTCTGTTGGCAAACCGACGTACAATTATTGAGAGAGGCCCGATACCGAGAGGGGGAAATGCACTTAAATACCTTCTTAAATATTCCAGATCGTTGATCTTTCGATCTCGTGAGTTCGCGAGATCATTTTCATTTCATTTCTTCATCTTTCTCTCATTGGTGGTCGAGGTGCTATGCGGAAAACGTATGATCCTTCGGTCTCTCTGAGGTACGCCTTACGCTATATTTTCTAGCAAACCATTGTTGCTAAGATCTTCTAAGAACTTAAAGAAAGATGAAAAAGTAACATCCACAGTTCGTGGTGCTCCTATTTCGCTGTAAGGCAGGTAAGTTCGAATGTTTGGCTATTTTTCAGTAAAGGGGGGGAGGTTTCTTTATGTTCCAAAATTTTGAATTTGAGTGAACAATCACGGTTAGTTAAACATTAAATAAGTAACCAATCGATAACCATGCTGCTGGTCTGCTAACAACTGCCAAGTTCGTACTTCGAATTGCTAGGGTGCTGTGATTTGTTACGTTTTGCCGGTATACGCTTTGCCACCCCCCCCAACAGCCAATGAAGATGAAAACGATAGGTAGAAAAAACCTGTGCCCTTCTTCTTCGCCAGACGTGCCTAGAATTGGGGTGAGTGATATGTTTTTTTCTTAACCGGCTTCGCTCTTATTGTTCCTGAGAAATAGCCAAACATTCGAACTTACGGTATATAACATGACTTTACAGCGCAATAGGAGCATCACGAACTGTGGATGATACTTGTGGATCCTAGTAACTAAGATTTGATAAAAAAATATAGCTTAAAGCGTAACTCAGAGAGACCGAAGGAGCATCCATTTTCCGCATAGCACCTCGACCACCAATGAGAGAAAGATGAAGCAATGAAGTGAAAATGATCTCGCGAACTCACGAGATCGAAAGATCAACGATCTGGAATATTTAAGAGAGTATTTACGTGCATTTCCCCCCTCTCGGTATCGGGCCTCTCTCAATAATTGCACGTCGGTTTCGGGCCCTTTCATTCTTCGCTCACCGATCGCGGGCCGCGGTGCGAGACCGAATGGCCCGGCCCGAATTGCGAACTCTAGTACGTACTAGAAAATCGAATCAATCTTGTTTTCAGTCCTGTCGAGTTGACTTCTGTTGGCAACGGTTTCCAGTGGGGACGACGGTGAATTTCCTAGTGATCAGTATACACCAATGTGGCCCTTGCCAGTGGGAAGCTTCTTTGTCATTTCACGGGAAATTTGCACATTTCTTTTCCTTGCTGTTTTTTGTTCCTGGCTCACCTCTCGTGCAATCCTCACATTCTTGGTATCTGGCCAATCGAGGCAGACGCCCTCCATTTCCACCTCAATCACTATATTATTGCGATGTACGAACTGGACGTCACGAGAGTGACGTCATAATCTCAACATATTTTGATATTGAGGACTTCACTGACGTAGAGAGTACACAAGCATGTAATTGTATCTTCTTTCACTCTCTACTCTGATCTTCTCCACAAATTCGAGATCTAGCAACTGTGAGTATCGAAGCACCCTCCCCCCCCTCCCTCCCCTCACCTCTTTCCTTCTCGTGTGCTCGTTAATCGTCCTGTTGATTGCCTCCGAGAGACGCACCTGAAAACGCGCACTTTCCTCTCCTACAAAAGAATCATAACAACCCTGCGTTATGTCACGTTTTGTTTATTAACCAAATTTGCGGCGCGTCCCCCCAAGCAAAATCGGAAATCTCTCACCTCACAAAAATACTGCAGATAAGAAATGATGGGAGTTGGCTGTTTGGAAGTGGAAGGAAACGCTAAGAAATCGCCTGCAACTATTTTCTCTCCATCTTCCTATGAGATTCACTAACCTTTGGCCAACTCCATAGTGGTTGGTAGTGTGAGTGGAGTTCCGATGGAGAAACGATAGCAGTACGATCCTAAATCAGTCTGTTCCCCTCTTCTCCTTTTCCCGGTGATCTGACCAGGAGGGAGATAACACTCGGAGACTCCTCTCCAGAGATCGCACGACTGCTGGAAATATCGACGGAAACGGAGGGACTGAAACACACTATCGCACTAAACGACAATCGAGAAGGTCTTCCCCAATCCCCCCATAGGCTTCTCTCCATGACTGACCCCATCGGCATCTCTGTATCCCATCTCTCCATAGAAGAGGACGCGCACGTTCCTCACCAGTATCTCCTGTCCCTGCAATCATTCCCTTCCTCATTCCAAAGATCGAGAGACGAATGGAGGAAGTCAAGTTCAGCTTTTAGTCGTATAATCATTGTGCCTAGATGTTTCAATAGACGCATACGTGGTCAACATAAAGGCCTTTTCGTCATTTGACTTCTAGTTCCTCCATCCCTCGTGCTCTCTGATGAGGGGTTTGCCTCATTCTCGCGGTCCTCACCCACTCATTTAACCGAGCGAATTTGTGAGGAGAAGAGTGCTTCTCACTCGTTTCGCAACATTGATTTTCCACATTTACACTCATAATGTGATCAATGGAATAGTATTTGATTTGACATGGCTATTCCTGGATGTCCCTTCACTGTAGGAGATGCGATTACCCAGTGGCTATTTTACTGAATGGAGTCTCGAGTTCGAAAAATGGATTATCCTCTTTTCATTTTTCGCGATCTTTTTTGTCACTTGACATTCACATTGAGACGACTGGCCCATACCACCCCCACCTCGATCAACTCACAGTCTTAATTCTGACTCTCCCTTCAATGATATCTCCAGCATGGAAGTTAGTGTTGTCGTACTCGATGTCCAGACTGCAATTCGATCGAATCTCTCCTTCTCTCCAAATGCCGCGACCTAACGGAGTTATCCGCAGTATAGCCATCTCTGACGCGTAGCTACATTTTAGTTCCCCTGATCTATCCTACCTAGATGTGAATTACTCATTGCGAAATGGGTTGTAGGTGCTCGATTCCCTGAATAGGGCTGTTTATTTAGAACTGCAAGCACCTGTCTAGGGGATTATGGATCAGATAAGTGTGGCAGATAGCTGGCAATAAAAGGTGTACCTCGTGAAGGAGGAGTGGGGATGGCGGGATTTCATTCCAATCGATTCCCCATAATTTGATGGTAGAGAGTAGAAGGGGGGGGGGGGGGCGAGGGAAGGGGAATGACTAGTCATGGGGGCTTACCTGTCTCTCTCCCTCTCCATTCTCCGTGATCCCCAATGGAGACACTGTGCAATTACATGATGGGTCTGTCTTCCCCGCAAGGGAAGAAGAGTCTATTAGAAACACTCAGAATGCATCTCGTGGAGTTAGAGCTCGATCCCTGAGATTATCCTGATTCCCAAGAGGTGGTAATGCATCTATGAAACACGCTTATTCCGCCATAAATGAAACGTAATCAATCAGTTAGAGTGCACTGAATGTCTTCCTTAGGATAATCAAGTATTTATCCCGATAATGTATCTCCTACTTTGTCTCATTTCCCTATCTATTTTTTAAAGAACTTTGGAATAACTGCGTTATCGCGCATTGGAATCATAATCTGACGAAATCTTCTTGTTTTCATCTTGAAACAGCACATCAGTCAACATTTCTCACATCAACGCCTTCTCTTCAAGGGATTAAATGGGGGTGCAGAGAGCGGAAAGGACTCTTCCACCCCCACTTCCATCAGCATACTCCGCACAAATTGGGATGCCCACCCATGTCACTCCCTCCTTATCCCATATGCTGACGAGACTTCTTCTCTAGATTATGACCCCATCAAACCCGGGAGGCTAGTTCTCTGACTTGTTTTATGCTCTGGCTGACACATTCCTTCCCTCTCTCGGTCTAATTTCCCCGTAGTTTCAATCGTCGTCAAATCGTCGTCATTCCATTTCCTCTTCCACCCTCAATCGTGACGCCCTTTCACTGCTCTTTCCCCATGGACTCTGAATAGGTCTGCGACGTGTCGAAATGACTGACTCACAAGTTCAGAGGCATGCCTTCGAATATAGGTACACAGGTTTCTTATCGTCACCATTCTCTTCTTCGAATGGGTGTCTATTTGTTCCATTCCTTCATGCGTCAATCTCCATTCTCCCCCTTCTCAGTGACTGATTAGGTTAGCAGATCGATTGGCTCTCCTTCCAGTCTCCATGTCGACCACATCCATCATCGACTGGCCTTCTTATCCATTCCTCCTGGAGGGAAGGCAGGCAGGGGATTCGTCCTGTTTCACGCCCCTCTATGACAAATTGGCTTTCGATCGAGCCCATTCCGTGCGTGGGTCAGAGGAGACTGACGCACTCTTCATATCTCATCTTGCCCCACTCGCAGTCATATGAACATCACCTTTGAGGCATGGAAAAAATCAACCAATATATAAGAGTGGAATACCCGTGGTTCACCATATTCCTTACCCATAATCGTCATCAGACGCAATTGAAATCTCTCTCTCTCTCTCTCTTTTCAACGCGTTTCTTCATCATATTTCTTCTTTTAAGATTAAAATCTTCGAATGTTGAGGTAATGTTGTCTGTGCAGTCTTCCCTCGTGCTTCTCCTCCTTCTCACGGGCGTTGCCACTTTCAATGCAGACAGATACGAGGTATCCATAGTGGTCCCCTAGATGCCACTCGAGGGACCCCCCCCCCCCCTCCCCCTCCCCCATGATCTCTCCCCATGCAGGAATTCCCCTCCGAGATGCGACTGGCCACTCCCGACAGAGACACGTCAGTACCACAGTAGTTCATAGTTCTAGAATCGATTGACACACCAGAACGAATAGCGTCATTCTCCATTTCGTAACTTTCAATCAGTTCTAAATCGAATTGAATCTGATCTCGGAAGCAGAAATTCGATTTCGCACAAGCTTCCAGATTAATCGAACCTCACGTGTCGCAATTGGATTGAATTGAACGACGATTCAGTTCCAATAGAGAATGAATAGCCAAGTATCTCATCCCCTTGCAGGCTGATTCGAGTGCTGAAGCGTGCCTCCGACATGCAGATCTACCGTCGTTCTCAGTCTCAGAATGTCCTCAATCGGAACCGATGCTTCTTCTCTCCAGTCTCCTGCTGAAAGTAGTCTCCTCTAGTCAGCCAAGTGATCTCTCCTTCGCTCGATCTCAAACCGATTCCTTTGCGTGATAAACACTTCTATGTTAACTCCCTTCGCTTCTCTCTCTTGCAATTAAGGGTTTCCGCCAACAGTTTCAGTCACTCGTCCTTGACTCTCCGAGATAGCAGAGATAAGGGGAACGAATCAGCTATTGGGAACAGGCGACTCGCCAAGGCCACTGTTTCTCGCAGATCTCATCGTACCAGTACTCTCTCTCACTTACTTCCACATACCAGTGGTCACAATTCGGGACAGGGCGGGGTTCATTCCTCTCCATTTCGCACGCTCTCTCGCTCCAGAATTACCGAGACAGTAGAGTTATCGGAGATGGTTTAGCAGTAAGCAGTAAAGTTCATGGGTAGTCTCTCTTCCTCTTCCATGCTCTCTGCAGCCACGAAGGGGATGGAGGAGTGAGCATCGGTAGGGGGAGGGGGTATAAAGGGTGGTGGATGGGAGGGTAGATCAGTCTCTTCGAGATGTCCTCTTTCCTGGTGGGAGTGACCTCGGCTGCGGCCATCCTCGCCACTCTCGCTTGCCTCGTCTCCATCTCCTCCATCGTCGGCAACATCAACAAGCTGCAGGAGGACATCAATGGAGGCATGACCGAGTTCAGAGTGAGTGCATGACCTACTCCTTCCGTAGATCATCGATTGATTCCCTATGTTCACACTCCCCTTGCAGGTTCTCTCTGAGGACACGTGGGTGCGTATCATGGCCCTGCACATGAACCCCACCGGAGCATCCAAGGCTGCCCCCACCTTCACCACTCTCTTCGGAAGAAACAAGCGTCAGGCCAACTCTCAGTGCAACTGCGGACCTCAGTCCCGTGGATGCCCCGCTGGACCTCCCGGAAACCCCGGAGCCCCTGGAGAGGCTGGAACCCCCGGAAAGGACGGAGAGCCCGGCAGACCTGGAGCCAACGGAATCGCCCTCGCCGCTACCTTCGACATTCCCGGCGGTTGCGTCAAGTGCCCTCCTGGACCTCCCGGACCCCGTGGACCCCCCGGAAACCAGGGACCCGCTGGACAGCCTGGACGCCCCGGAAACCACGGACCCGCCGGAAACCCCGGAGCTCCCGGAGACCGCGGAGAGTCTGGACCCAACGGACAGTCCGGACCCGATGGAAGACCCGGCCGTGATGGACACCCTGGACGCGATGGAGTTACTTACACTCCCGGACCCGAGGGACGCCCCGGACCCGCTGGAAGACCCGGCCCGGCCGGTCCCCCCGGCAAGGCTGGCTCCCCCGGAAACGATGGACAGCCTGGCAAGCCCGGAAATGCTGGAAGGCCCGGATACCCTGGACGCGCTGGACAGCCCGGAGGACCAGGAGAGAAGGGATCCGATGGAGAACCCGGATCAGATGCCGCCTACTGCCCTTGCCCCTCTCGCACCGACTCGTACCAGGCTGCCACCGACGCCCCCTCGTACCCCGCACCCGCATATCCCGCTCCCGCTCCCTCATACCCCTCTCCTTCGTACCCCGCTCCCGCTTACCCTGCTCCTGCTCCTGCTTACCCCGAGCCTGCCTACCCCGCTCCCGCCCCCGCCTACAGACTGTAGAGTGGATATGCAGAGTCATGATAAAGAATTGCTTCAGAAACTGATAACCACATTATTATTGTGAGAACAGAGAAACTGAACGATTGAGTTACTCAACGAGATCACTCTTGTATCTAGTCACTAGAGCATGCTACGGGAAACAAATATCGTTTCATTCAAAAGGGAGAGGAATGGCTGCTTGACAAATGCTTATTTGCAGATCTATTGCTATTATCTTTAAGCAATAGATGTACACATCTGTGAACTACTGCAGCTTTTTCCACGTATACGGTCGACGTATCTGTCCTTCTGAATGAGGTAACGGATAAAGCTGGCCAATGTGTTGACATGGTTCTTCCCCTCGTGGGCACTGTCTCGCGAGCGTTGCTGCATGAACAAAAGCAGTTTGCTGCAGTCACTCACATCCCCAGGGATGCAGGATATCGCCCAGAGGTCAGAGACCGAGGTCTCCTTCCCCAACACTCGCCGAGATGTCCGAAGTCAAGTCGCCCAACTGACAATGATCAGAGAGGGGGGTTAGCATAGAGCGAGTGCTCTCTATACACGCCGGGTGAGATACGATGCACAGAGCGAGACGGAGAGGGAAAGAATTGTCGAGATAGATCTAATAACGAGGTCACTCATTCCATCCATAGAGAGAGATGCGCGAAGACGAAAATATGCATTGCGATGTATCAGGTTGTAACATAAGTTTTGTCGCGTCCAATCTCTTATGCATTTTAACCTCAGAAATTCTTCGAATTAATTTAATCTCAATTTCGTTATTCATCATCAGTGAGGGCCTTCGTACTCTTTCTTACGCGCTTTACTTCAGTCCTGTCAAGGCAGTTGAGGAGGCACATTAGTCAGACAAAGTTGTACTGAGATAAGGATTACAAACCATTTTCACGCATCAGCTCTTCTTGAAAAGGATAAATTATGCCGATTTTGTGTGATTTGCGTAAAGTACTACATATGTGCATAATTTTAAACCACTCACGGATAATGACAAACGAAAATCGTTCTAGAAATGTAGACGAGTTTGTATAATGTGGATGGTTGGTGACGGTCGCGAAAACTTTCGCAAGCCGAATTTTCTTCTCAGTAGATATCCAGATCCAAATAGTGGTGGAATATAGTTCACCCAAAGTGGTCAGTGTGCAGACAAAGTTTGGGGTAGATTGGGTTCTGTTGAGATAAGTGGCTCCATTCAGAACGATGGTATGTAAATTAAACTACTGAAATCGGCACTTTGTTCATATTCCTACCTCGCACACATGTTCAATATCTGATTTGTTGTGTCCATCCGAACCATAAACCCTTCCCTTACTAGTATCTACTTGGGATAAGTTTGTAAATAAATAGCTTTTGAATGACAATCTTTAATTCGAAACACCTAAACTTGCAAATGTTGGTAAAATTGTGCGCGAATTGAATTAATAAAAATTCAAATTTCCCACAAGTGGAGTGTTCTTTCTCTAACTTGTTTAATGATAAATTATACCTCCATGAGTGGTAATTGAACGCACTTATGTTAGTCACTGTTGTTGCAATTCTGGATTCAGAAGAGTTGGTCAAGTTGGCTACGAATCAGCGGCTAACCTTACACTCAGTGAAGTATATCTTTGGTTCCGCTCAACATAGCACCATATCTGGCGTATATTTTGAAAGAGCATTGACGGGGTATATCACCATGCTGTAGAAGTTTGGTTCATTATTCATCTCTGCGAACTAGCACCCGATCAAACGAATTAATAAAATCTGCACCAAATTTAAATCAGTTCATATTAATATTTTTCGCATAGCCAGCGTGCGCAGTTCAGCTCTACCCTATGGTTTGAATGTGCATGAACACCCCAAACATATACTAGGAGGTCAGGCATTGATAATGTTTGAGAAGTATCCTTCATGGAAATATTGTGAACCTCCGAAATGCGACAAAACTTATGTTACAACCTAATACTTGATATCAGCGCTTTAGAATGATGAGAAAGCAACATTTATATAACGAATATATCAGAACTTTAAATGAATTACTAATGCCCTGTTAATTCTCAGGAAAAATCGGCTGGAAATGGAAAAAGAGTGTTAGTTCTCACCCTGCGCTATTTTCCGGAGGTGAAAAAAAATTTGATTTCACGCAATTGAGTAACTTCGTTCTCCGTGGAGCTAGAGACTTGAAATTTGGAATATAAGGTTCAGAGGGTCGGAAAACCTTATTTCCCAAATTTCAAGTCTCTATATCCATGGAGAACAGAGATACCCAATTGCGGATATTCAAATATTTATTTTTCCCTAGAACTAACGCCACGTTACAACTTTTCTTTTATTACTTCGCTTTTATCTAGTGTAATAATCATTGGGGATCATAATGTATTTTTCCGTGTTCACTTAGGGGTATGAGTCATATACCACGCGTGTCGCGTAAGGATCGAATAGACCTTTGCACATTCGAAATGTCGAAAATTGGGAGAACACATTTTTCGATAGTCCTTAGGGTCCTTCACAACGTAGCGGAGAGCGTTTTGGTCGAAACTCATTTTCAACGACGTCAGACGTCGTCAAACTTTGTGAAGGTCGAAAAATGCGAACTTTGAAGACCTGTAGCAATTTAGAGGGAGTTATATGGTCTCACCTTAGTACGCGAATTCGTTCATATGATCAGGCTGAATACGCCAGATGTTATAGATCACAGATTATTTTGTTATTATTTTCGTAAATCGAATAAAATTATTCACCACATATTATTCCCAGAATTTTTTTAGCTCAATCGATAGAGCTCGAAAAGACGAATCGAATGGTATGCTGTTCTCATATGCTCCCGAAGTGAGAAAGATGTCAAAATCACGTTTTAAGATTTCAATAATTTTATTCGATTTACGAAAATAATAACAAAATAATCTGTGATCTATAACATCTGGCGTATTCAGCCTGATCATATGAACGAATTCGCGTACTAAGGTGAGCCCATATAACTCCCTCTAAATTGCTACAGGTCTTCAAAGTTCGCATTTTTCGACCTTCACAAAGTTTGACGACGTCTGACGTCGTTGAAAATGAGTTTCGACCAAAACGCTCTCCGCTACGTTGTGAAGGACCCTAAGGACTATCGAAAAATGTGTTCTCCCAATTTTCGACATTTCGAATGTGCCAAGGTCTATTCGATCCTTACGCGACACGCGTGGTATATGACTCATACCCCTAAGTGAACACGGAAAAATACAAATTATGATCCCCAATGATTATTACACTAGATAAAAGCGAAGTAATAAAAGAAAAGTTGTAACGTGGCGTTAGTTCTAGGGAAAAATAAATATTTGAATATCCGCAATTGGGTATCTCTGTTCTCCATGGATGTAGAGACTTGAAATTTGGGAAATAAGGTTTTCCGACCCTCTGAACCTTATATTCCAAATTTCAAGTCTCTAGCTCCACGGAGAACGAAGTTACTCAATTGCGTGAAATCAAATTTTTTCTCACCTCCGGAAAATAGCGCAGGGTGAGAACTAACACTCTTTTTCCATTTCCAGCCGATTTTTCCTGAGAATTAACAGGGCATTAGTAATTCATTTAAAGTTCTGATATATTCGTTATATAAATGTTGCTTTCTCATCATTCTAAAGCGCTGATATCAATTTCCGCAAGTACATCGCAATGCATATTTTCGTCTTCGCGCATCTCTCTCTATGGATGGAATGAGTGACCTCGTTATTAGATCTATCTCGACAATTCTTTCCCTCTCCGTCTCGCTCTGTGCATCGTATCTCACCCGGCGTGTATAGAGAGCACTCGCTCTATGCTAACCCCCCTCTCTGATCATTGTCAGTTGGGCGACTTGACTTCGGACATCTCGGCGAGTGTTGGGGAAGGAGACCTCGGTCTCTGACCTCTGGGCGATATCCTGCATCCCTGGGGATGTGAGTGACTGCAGCAAACTGCTTTTGTTCATGCAGCAACGCTCGCGAGACAGTGCCCACGAGGGGAAGAACCATGTCAACACATTGGCCAGCTTTATCCGTTACCTCATTCGGTGATAAGACATTTCGCAAAAAAACATTTCGGAAAACGACATTTCGGAAATTCTATCTCGGAAAAGGACATCTTGGAAAATGTCAATCCGGAAATGGACATCTCGGACAATTTGGCAAAATTCCAAGAGCGCTCACATGGCTTTTGAAGCCATTTTCTCCTAACTAGAGTAATATTTTTGCTATTTTATTCTTCAATTGTAATGCAGATCAAGTAGAAATATCTAATAATAACAGTAAAATTGCGCGAAAGTGGATTTTAAGTGTAAAGTTGTCCTTTTCCGAAATATTTTTTTCCCGAAATGTCTTATCACCCCTCATCCAGAATGACAATTGTACTACTTAAGTACGTCGACCGTATACGTGGAAAAAGCTGCAGTAGTTCACAGATGTGTACATCTATTGCTTAAAGATAATAGCAATAGATCTGCAAATAAGCATTTGTCAAGCAGCCATTCCTCTCCCTTTTGAATGAAACGATATTTGTTTCCCGTAGCATGCTCTAGTTACTAGATACAAAAGTGATCTCGTTGAGTAACTCAATCGTTCAGTATCTCTGTTCTCTCCAGACTTTTTAGCATGTCCGGGGGTCCGGGCCTTCCAGCATTTTCGGGCTTGCCAGGCTGTCCATCGTTTCCGGGGGAGCCAGCCTTGCCGGGGGGACCGGCCGAGCCGGGTCTTCCAGCGGGTCCGGGGCGTCCCTCGGGTCCGGGAGTGTAAGTAACTCCATCGCGACCAGGGTGTCCATCACGGCCGGGTCTTCCATCGGGTCCCGGCTGTCCGTTGGCCCAAACTCTCCGCGGTTTCCGGGAGCTCCGAGGTTTCCTGCGGGTCCGTGGAATCCGAGGCGTCCGGGCTGTCCAGCGGGTCCCTGGTTTCCGGGGGGTCCACGGGGTCCGGGAGCGCGCTTGACGCAACCTGAACCCCTGGGTATGTGAGTGACTGCAGGAGACTGCTTTTGTTCATGCAGCAATACTCGCGAGACAGTACACACTAGGGGATGAACCATGTCAACACATTTGTCATCTGACTTCTCCCATCTCATTAATCATTGGGAATTATACCACACAGCATTAAGCATGAAATATGTTAGATTTGTCCAGGTGTGTACTACTGAGCCCTTGGTTCTGAAAAGGTCGATTTGGAATGACACGACGACACTACCGTACGTTTCATATTGATGATTCATATCTGCTCGATGACTGTAAAGACTGATCACATGCCATAATGACATTTAGCTATTTATCGAGTTTTCAGGTAAATATATGTTATCTTATTCATGTAATCCCCTCCCATTGGGAGAGACAGCAGGCAAAATAGTCTGTTCAATACCAAGCGTGTGCTGAAATGCTATCGAAATTATTTCGTTGTTTTATCAAATTCCTAATGTATTGCGGAATAAATCAAAAAGAGCAGGACGGAATAAGTAACGATGTCATTGGAGGAGGAGGTAAAGGATATATGATGTCATTGAGGAAGGGCCTTTCATCCTCGATGAATGGGAGTGAGTGATGGAGGCACTTCCCAATGAGAGAAAGGGCGTATCATCGACCGGAGAAGTGGAAGTCAGCGTATGGAATAGCAGCTGATCGTCGATGGAAGGTCAGAGGGTAGGAGTTGTAAGTGTAGAAGGAGGGAGGGAAGGCATTGAAACGACGCTTCGTAACCTGCAATCAAAGACCGAAGGAGAGAAGAGAAGACGAGCAAAAAATACTCAAATAACGGAGATCGCTTCTCCAGTGAACAACTATCGTTTTGGTCATTCCAACACAAATTTCGAAATCTATTGTGAAGAGAACTTCGGAAACTAGAAATTATTATTTTCCGACACTTCGACATTTATAATACTGCAGAATTAGATATTTTTACCGCAATAGTTTGCCTGCCAATTTTTCTCTATTCTATACATAGCAAGTGCAGTGCACTCACGGTTTTCCACTGGGCGTTCCTCGAGGGGCGATAGTTGTAGTAGGAGGGGGTTCGGAGTGAATCCCGCATGAGAACCTCCGTCGGGTCACTGAAAGAAATCCCTTCGAAGGAGTCAAAGATCACAGGGAAAGGAAGAAAAGCTGAAGAGCGAGGGTACCTGAAGTATCGAACAGGCTCTATCCTCGCCTGAGTGGAATGGAGGAGAACGAGAAGGGAGATACAGAGGGAGAGGAGCAGAGGGTTCATTGAAGAGTACGGTACTGTCTGATGAATCGATTAATTATTAATGAGTGGACAGTAAGAGTTCGCGACAGAACTTCCAAAACGAAGAGGAAAATGAAAAACAAAAGGACGAGGACGAGACTAATAAGATCTCAGGTGGAAAGAGAGAGTGAGGAGATGAGATGAGTCCTCCCGAATCCTCCCCCAATGGACTTACAATGGATCCTCCCCTTTCGGACGTCAAGCCTCCCCCTCCCCATTCCTCCCCCTTTCAGACCAAAATAAAGGCAGGATAATCCCAAATTGGATTGAAGAGAAGGATTGGAAGCTGAGAAAGGGGGTGAGTGAGTGGAGGTGGTGAAATTCCTCGAGATCTTCAAGTTACAGACCCTCGAGTGCACTTCTTCCAGGGGAGAAAGAGACCTACAGGGGAAGAGAAAGAATAGATGATGTTGGAGGTTGATGCCTTCTATTGAGCTATTCTGCAGAGATGAATAATAATCACGCCTCCATTGGGGAGAGAGAGAGAGGGGGGGGGGGAGCGGAGGCGAGACCAAGAAATAAATCAGATGAGGGATTAAAGTCATGCGGCAATAATTACTGCACAATTGACATCATTTGAAAACAAAAAAAATGTTGAAGATACATGTACAAATATGCAGTATTAAATACCATGCAGTGATTCGGACCCAAATGTGCGAATGATGAGTTTTCGGACAGCGAGCAAGAGTCTTGGAAATAAGGGTTAGTGAGGACTGGGAATTGTGAAGGTGTTGAACTCGTTTTGAGTGAAAACAAGGAGTGTGGAATGGAAGATGACGTCGTCTAGCACGTCTACCTCCCTCCCTCGGGATGAATGGAGGGGCAGTACCGATGCTCTTCCTTTGTCACTTCCGGCTCTCAATGGAGATCTTCGCCCCTCGCACGAATAAACAAATGAGAGCACTTGAAGTGATACCTGTGCCATGCCCTTCGACGAGTGAGGGCACAGTATTAAGCCCCGTGCAAAAGCAAAAGCTCATTTCGCGCTCCTTTTCATATTCAAAAAGCGGCGAATTTGCTCTTGCACGGAATTTTAGCTTACTGTATCGAGTTTTAATATGAACCAGTTGTGAAACCTAGAACAATTGGGCCTCGAAAACCGTTTTCATTTCATAGGGTTTGTGAAACACAAATGGTCCTAATCTGTTTCGAAGCACGGAAGTGGTTGATTCATTCATGTTTCATAGAAAATTAAAGTTTTAGGTGCGCTTTTCTGTTTTGTCCGTGGACTGCCTTGCGCTTAATACTGTGAGGGAAGAGGAGGAACTGAAGGAGGAGGAGGACCATCTAGGACCAGAAGGAGAAATAGGGGTTGCAAACAATCAACCGAAGGAAATGAGAGTGGCAGATAGGAGAGTACGTGGGAGGAGGAAGGACTACTTCCTGATTTAGACAACTATTACGATAGAGAGAAACCCAGCCTGCTTGTATCGGCGTGACATGCAAATAGTCTGGTGGTAATTTGGAAATTCAATAACATTGAATAATTCCTATAATATTGAATAATTCACACATATATATGTCTTTCAAAGGGAACAAAAAAGGATGGTGACTGCAAACCAGTGTCTAGTAAAATGGATGGAAATAATTATAGGTCGGTGGAACTTTTACAATTTTTAAATGTTATTAAAACACGGAAAATATAATTTTTTTTTGCTACGTTATATTACATATTTTTTTAATTAAAAAGGAAAACAGTTGCACAACGAATGCTTGTAATAAAGTTCCCTCTATCTGAAAACAAATGAGATAGTTATAAATAGATCTCCCATGTTCTCACCGTTGACACTCTCCATCTGCAGGTGTACAATCATCCATTGCTCCCACGAGGAGATGGATATCGTCTACGACTGAGTCCATCCTATTCCCGAAGTCTTGATTGAGGCAGTGAGGACACGAATTACGCAAGAGTAGATTGATGCATTTGAATCAGAATGAAGCGTGACTCAAACGCGTGACTTGTGGGAGAAAATGAGCGCATGATGACTACAAGCCACCAGAGACCTCTCGATGAGAGTTGTGATGACACAGTGAATGATGAGATGGTGATGATAATCGAATGACGACCAAACCCCAGCCATCCTTCTCACTTCTCACTCAATTTCCGGCAGATACATAGACGAACGTCATAAATCCCTGTCTTCTCTCCTTATCTGATTGGTTATCTGAATAACTGCAGATATTGTTACCGCAACTTTTGGATGCAATCATCAACATTCAGCATTTTAGATATCGAGATACTGTTGTACATAGATACTAACATAGATGCTGGAGCAAGTATAATCTGCTTCTAATTCGGAATGTGGAATGAATCCATCCTCATCTCGTCCTTTCGGGTACTCTATTCCTCCTCCTTCCTCTCCCCCTCCTCCCTCCCTCCCCCCCCCTCTCTCTCCATCGTCAGCTCATCCATCATATTTTCGCTTCTTCTTCAGAGTGACCACTCACTCGTCCTCTCCTTCTCTGCTTGCTTTTCCCCATTTATTTTGATGCTGCGGGCACAGAGAGAGAGAGAGAGAGAGAGAGGGGGGGGAGAGGGAGCACGCTCTCTTCATTCCTTCCTCCCCTCCCTCTCTTGAGGTTTCTCCCCTCTCAGTCCTCCTCACTCCTCTCGCTCTCCACTCCTCCGTCCGCTCGTTTATGGTTCCATTCGAAATGCATATATATGCACAAGTAGAAGGGGAAGAGAGTGGAAGCCTTCCCTCCATTGGCCCCTCTTACCTGTCAGTCAACCGACCGAATTCGGAGAGGCTTCTCCTCTCCTTTTTTTCCCCGTTGCCGAGCGTTCCAAGCGAGAAGAAAAGTTGTATTGTCTGAGAGCGCGCGTCAAAGCATCGAACTCCTTCCTGCTTACACGATGCATATTTATTCTCACTCTCCATAATTAGAGACCGCAGGCTCCGCCCACTTAGGAGGAGAAAGAGGCGCGTCGAAATCTGGTTCTTGAAATGACGCAGCGAATACTTATCCAAAAAATATGGAAAAAATATTTTTGGGTACGTCTAACTAGTGTCCATAAACGACAGGGTGCCCGTCATGCATTATCTAATCAGAAATATCTAAAAAAGACCGATTTAGGGTTCATGATAGGGGAATGAAAAGGTTCCGACGACAATTCTTAACACGGGCATGGTGCGATGGATAGTTCCTGATTTTAGGCGTCGATTGAGACCGAGAACGTATTTTTTGGATTTTTTTCCGATTAATCATTTCATTTCAAAGGTTCAAGAGCGTGCGCTAATGGAACTGCAAAGGGGCGGTGCTTCCTCTCTACTTGCTCGCTTATCTCTCACCCGGCGTGTGCAGAGAGCGCGCGCTCTTGAGGACCTCTACCTTTCCTCTCCTCCTCGAGCAGCTCGACGCGAAGCTATGCTCAAACTTTTGGAGAAACCGGGCAGAGCGGGCTCCGACCACTTCGCTCTCGTCCCGATTCCGACTCCCTTTCCGTTGCGACTCTTTCGAGGTGTTTTTGGGCCATAACTCGAGTCAACGATACGATATCTCCAAACGGCAAAAAGCATGGCCTGATTTAGCCCCAAAGGGATACATTAGACCCACAAATGACCCTGCCAAAGCAATTCGGTCACCCACCTTGCGGTCTCTATCCATAATCCGTTGATTCCCTTCTAATATTCTACGAACCGTTGCTCTATTGAATGTTCTCTCTCTTGCTCTCCTCCAATTTCCCTTGAGATGGGTGGCAGACTGACGTGCTACTCGTGTGCTCCTCTCTTCGACAGCTCTGCAATACAGTGAGTCCCTTCCCTTCTCACTCCTCACAACTCTTGATACTTACCATTTCCTATTGACCATTTTTCCTGTTTTATATTGCCCAACGAAAGTATGAAACTCATTCGATTTCCACGATGTTTACCGGCAGTGGCTGCATTGCTTCTTCCCCTGCATTCTCCATCGACAGTAGTCTTCAGAGGAAGCCACTCCAGTTATGAGTGTTCACTGCTTCTCCTCTACTCAGTAGCTCTTCCCTCCTCTTCCCACTACTTTGTGTGTGTATTCCATCTCTTTGTCTGAATCCACCAGTGCTTCTTCTCCTCTTCCTCTCACCTCTCTATCTCCTCCTTCCATCTCGGATGTCCGTCTTCCATGTCCCAATTCATCACTTTCCCTCTCCTCTTCCATTCTCTCCTCATCCAACAAAGTGCCAATAAAACCAACACACACGAGCCTACCTTACTATGGTTAATAGGTCTGAATGGCCAGTAAGAGTAACAAGGAAGTGTAAAGGAGGGAACGAGGGCGAATAGGGGGACTTGCATGATAGATGGCCTCTCTCTTCTTTGTTCCAGAGTGCACGCAGAACTCTTCTCCCTATCGGGCAAACGCAATAAATGGATCAAATTGCACGAAGATCTTCTCGAGGTTCGCTCTCCTCCACATTCCTCTCCTCTCCTCTTCCTCGCAGGTCAAAGTGCTCCGTGAAGGTCCTGACAATCGCAATTCCTCGGCCATTCCTCCTCCCTCGCTGATACCCGATGTAAGCATCTAGCATGTAGATACGCTAATCGAATGAGGTCTGGCGAATGCGCTAAACCGAATCTGGCACTAAAATCGAAATAAGACTGATTCGATTATGCAGGTGACGTATCGAATACAAGCGATCACCACTGATGGAAGAGTAGTACTGGACTCCACTGTCGGACCACGTGGGTATTGACATTGGTTGAGGAAAAACCAATTGTAGGAGGACAATCCATTGAGAATATGAACTGAACTGTATTCCAATCCGCCCTATCACTTGTCATCTCATTCAGAGGCAATCTGTCGTCTTTCGGACTGCTTCATCCAGGCAGTTGACTTCGGAGGGAGGACTCTCGGTCTCAACCTCATCTCCACCACTGAAGCTGATGCCCTCATGCATGCAATGAGCGGAGAGAAGGTGGGAGGAGGAGGAGATGGAGGAGGGAGGGGGGGGGGGAATTGGTTGGGTATTCACTCCATTGTCCGCAAAAGGACGTCACGAAGCTGTCAGCTGACATTTCAAAGCATTGATGGACTTGATCGAACTGCAAGAGACTGCATCATAAAAGCTATCATTCTTTCAGCCCCTTCCCGAGTCTTCTCCAGCCCCTCCAGCAGCTACTCTCTCAGCACGTGGTCATTCCACCCTCGCACGCATCAGAATAGTCTCGGAGTGGAAGGATGAATCGGTAGGCATTCGAAGGATAGATAGATGGGTACGGTACCCGTGCAGATTCGACCCGTGCGCGATTCCTCGCAGACTACGGTAGTGCTGATCACCCCAGTCTTCCTCGTGTTCCACTACGATAAGGGACTAGTGCACATCAACATTGTGAGTGTTGCGGATACTGTGGATGAGTAGTGTGTCTCTTCGTTCAGTTGGAGAGTGTCTTCGAGATCCAGAGGCAGAACATCCGCATTACATCGGGCAGTCGAATATGGGATCTGGCGGGTGAGTCACTCACGCACGAAGTGAACATGAATTATTCAGTGAAGTTCATGTGGGGGAATTCCTCATTCGTATAGTTCATCTCAAATGGAAACCAAACTACCAACTCCTATTCTGATATCCTTCGACTCATGAATCGATTCTTCAGTGGCTGATCCTCATCGCTTCCTCAGTCACATCCTCAATCAGTCTAGTCAAGTACTCGCCAAGACCTCCTCGAGGCTGGCTGCGACCGTCGCATTGAGGGCCAAGTTGAGACAACTGAGGTGAATTTTCTTCAGAGCATCCTTACCTATTGCAGTGCTATCTTTTCAAGTTTTCCTTGAGATAAAAATGTGGAATGTATTTAGATCATCTGAGCTGCACAGTCGTCAGTCGAGTGCAGAGAATCGACTGAGGATGGCGATTCTGGAGCAGAGAATCAGTTGTCTCGAGGGGAGACTCCATCCACTCATGGTAGATACTCCCCATCATCTCCCTTCTTTGAAGAGAAGAACTGAACTCGTGATAACTCGAGTTGTTTGGGCGCCTCTTCCGCCCTCAGAAGAGAACAATCCATCACGATTATCTCGCTCGCGCACATTTTTGAAATGCAAATGAGGATGTGAGTTGGAGGGAGGGAAGATGAGCAGTGCCCTCTCCCTTCCTCTCTCGAATCATCTCACACTGAATTATTCAGTGAGGAGAGAGACAGATGGAGCAATTATCTCGTGCTCGAGAAAGGGAAGAAATGAGAGAGATGACGGAGTGGCCCCCAGAGGTGCACAAATGACTGTGGAGAAACAAACAAATGGATATCATAGAACAGAAAATTAGGGTGGAACTCTTGATGAATGCTGTAGATGCCCCGTCTGCCTTCGATTCCCTTGCCTGCTTCGTGTGGAGTGAGCACCTTCTTCCTCTACCTCGTCAACATGAACAAGATGAGCGTGTCAGTTATTCCGCATTTCATGCGTAGGTGACATGAATATGTGAGAACGTCCTTTAGAGGTAAAACTGGACCACGCTTCAGCCCTTGAAAGTCTCATTGTATAGGCAGATGCGAAGTGGCAAACAATTCTACTTCAGATGGAACCAGCAATGCAGTCAGTCCTCTCAACCGTGCGAGTGCGATGATGGGGAGGAGCCTTCGACCTCCACTCAGCATTCCTCTTCTCATACGATGGAGGAATCCGTGGGAGGATTCGTCCTCTCCGTTGATTCCCTCGTCAGCTCGAGTGACTACAAGGTGAGCCATCTCCGAAGTAGATCTATCATCATCTTCTCCTTCAGAGTGATTCTCCTCCCAACAGTGGCCCTCTACGAAAAGCACTAGAGGAGTTGATAACAACCGAGAGAGACTACGTGGTCGGACTGAGAAAGGTAAACCCATATCAGCTTTATAATGATGCAAAGTCATTTCAGACGATCTCATTGTACCATAACGTCGAAGTGGTGAGAAACATTCTGGGATGCACGCAACGACTGGTGAAGAATCAGGTAGATCACCACTTATCGATTGATCACACCACTCCATCCCCTCAGGAGCGACTACTGATGGCTCTAGAGAAGTGCTTCTCTCCTCTGCAGAAAGACAGTGAGATGGAGACCCTCACGGTGAGATTCGTCCCTTCTCGAGGTGTAGATATCTTGGTCCCTTCAGGAGATCACATCTGCCATCTCCCGAGTATTCATCGAATCTTGCGGGCATCTAAAGGTGCTCCTTGATCTTGATGGATTAAATCATTCTTTCTATACTTAGAGATAGCTACATTGACTATCTCCCCCCCCCCCTAAATGGTCCACCATTCCTCTCTCCTTCAGGTGCACGCGGAGTACGCAGCAGCGTTCCTTCGATTGCAGCGAGCAGTCGCAGCCTCGGATGAGTTGAAACAACGGTTGAAAGTGAGCAATAAAAAACTCCTGACCGTCAGACCAATACTGCTGGCTGCTATGGCTTTGCAATAATCGTGAAACACAGGCGCTCAATCCGAGTGGGGAGCACTCGACTTCCTACGAGTCAAGGATGATACAACCTGTGCAGAGAGTCTCCAGGTATTTCATTTGCAAGAGTTCTTCAGATCTTATGCTCTTCAATCACTCCATCTCAGATACCCGCTGCTTCTCGATTCGATAGCTCGCAGTTGCACGACGAGCAGAGAGACAGCAACGCTCGCAGAACAAGTACGAATTATCCCATTTAGATACTGTTGTGCCCCTGCCTTGTACCCGACAACGGTTCGTAAGGGATATAACTTTATCCACAATAAGTCGGGGAAATACTAAGAGGGAAAGGGAAGTAACTATTCTCCGCTAGGGGAGAGAACTAGACTGAGAGATGGGAAGAGGGTGAGGCGAGGGAGAGGGAGAGGGAGAGGCCACGCGAGTCGATAGCAAGGGGAGACCTCGAGTGATCTACCACACTCGAGGGCGACTACACAGTCTTGTGAGTAGGGGCAACTCTACGATACAACAGATACTACGGTCTGTTTGAAGCAACATCAATGCTAGGAATGTAATGGATGGTCTTTCAGGCAGCGTCGAAAATGCGTTCTCTGCTTCACTACGTGAATGAGATGCAGCGAATCGAGGAGCATCTCTCCCCCAGACTCAAGTCAATAAGAGCCAAACACGCACAGTTCCTGCTATCCAAGGTTTGAGCATTTGCTGTGTTTACATTACTTGTCTTGCAACTGATAGACGGTTTAAAGTGAGTTTGATTCGCAGGGTCTTCGTATGGAGATGGGCGAGATGATCATGCTGGTGAAGGTGTTGTGGGTGCAGACTACCACTGAGGTGACCACTCCCTTCTCCCTTCTTCTCACTCCCATCCTTCGCAGGTCGATTGCTTCCTCTTCGTCTACTCTTCACTAGCCTTGCTTCTACCCTCCACTGCAAATCCACAGGCCAGTTAGATTGTGAACGTTTGTTATATTTTCTGAGAATTATTAGTGTATTCTTCACTTGCAGGTGGAGTCAGTTCTTCTTCCTCTGGACGAGGTTTCCTTCCAAGAGGCCACGGACGACTCTCTCCTCCTTCTGCACATTCCTCTCTTCTCAGTGGCCTCTTCCCCCTTCGTCTACCACATCAACCTCCCTTCGCCCGCTAGGAAACACCTCATCAAGCACATCAAGAAGGCCAGACTCACCATGCAGTATGTTTATTTCACACTCGATTTGAGTAATTGACGAATGAGTTTTATCGAGGAAATTGTGAATATTGCAGGAAGGGAAAGCGTCCTCTGAGTGGATCATCGAAGAGCGATGGAGGATACGCCAGTGATCACTCTCCTTCCTCGTGATTCCTCCTTCCATGAATAGCATCTCCCATCTCGACTAGACTCTCAATCGTGCTGTCCACTCTGATCTCTGATCTCATCCATTCCTTCTCTCTTCGGGTATTCGCCACTTCACTCAGATGTTTTTGCCGGAAATAAAGAGCTTGAATCTCTGGAGGGGAGAAGTTGTCACATCTGTGGGGAGGGAGGGGGAGATTCCATTGGAGTGGGATTAGTGTCACTGCTCTTCTCCCTGGGGGCCATCCCATTCATGAAGTCCTTCCCTCTGCGCGCATCCTTCTCCATTTTGTCGCCCTAGTGCGAGAATGTTTCGTGCTCGTAATGATCCCTTGTGGGATCCCCCTCCCATCTCCCCCTCTGCCATCGGGGAAGGACAACTGCAGAGGGTAAGCACGCTTTCATAATTCCTTGTCCACCTCTCTAAATTAAAAAAAGTTTGCGCGTTTCTGAGCATTTTCCCGTCCGTTTTGTTTTTCTTCAGGTGTAAGAATTGTCTTCCAGGGAAGTAAGAGAAGTTCTAAGACCAGCGTGGGTTTCACCTCATGCGTTGGTTGAAATTGAATTGCGGGGCAGATATGATTATCCTGCCACAACAATATTCCACTAGTTTCTAACGAGGGGAGGGAGAGGGGGAGAGGGCGACAATTGGTCGGAGATTGCTTATAATAGAGGATTCGGGAGGGGCGACGACGCTTAGAAAGGGACGGGAGAGGGGGCGAATAAGGTGGATAGAGACCTCTCCCCTCCTTCGTCTCCAGTCATTCCGCCAAATGGAGCAATCCCCTCCCGATTCAACGACCAAAGAGCCGGAAAAGCCGCCCATCTTGGTACGCTTCACTTCATAGTTGCATTCGGGCATTCGGGCACTGAGTGAGTGAGTGACCTACCCCCCATTCGATTGATGATCCCCAAGGTCTGTAAGTTTGGTCGTCTTCCCTTGCATGGGTTGATAAGTTTTCGCGCAGTAGGTGATAGGGGAGTCCAATCAGAAGATCTTCTTCACTCACCTTGCAGATTGACTCTGTCTGGGAGGGATTCCGCATCGCCCTTCCTCACGTTGCCCTCGTACTCGCAACCATCTCGTATCTCAGTGTGGGCGCAGTCATCTTCTGCGCCATCGAAGTGGGCTTATTTCTATCTCTCTCTCTTTCTTCCCTTTCGATGTAATGTTAATATTGCTTTTAAAAATTATGAAAGGATCACCGGTCAATGTAATGCAAACGAAAGAATTGAGGAATTCAGATTATCTCCCCTTTTGATTTTTTCTATGTATGATTTTGAGGAACCAGAGGAGCGTCGAATCTGGAATGAGAGTGTATCGAGGATCCGACAAGCAGAGGTCGCATATATATATCTTTTTTTCGTGAGATTCTTCCGGTTCGTACAAATTGCAATACCTCCAAATGTCGACTTCATTTGAAGAGGGAAAGGGTAAAGGAAAGAATGCAGGATGCCTTTCTCAACAGTGGAGAAGGGAGTGATAGAGAGATAGAGGAAGCACTAGAGGAACTCACGAGAGTCACTTTCGAAGCATTCGAAGCAGGATTGAAACCACACGACACCTGGCCAAACAGCACGCATCCCGTGAGTTGGGTGATTTGAATGAACGAGACTCATACTGGTCTCACGAACTTGTGGTCCTCCAAGGTAAAAGCATTGACGAATTCATAATAATCATGTTACAGAATCGCTGGAACCTTCACTCGGCTCTCTTCTTCACTACTACTGTACTCACTTCAATAGGTGTGACGGGAATTGTTCGAATTCTAACTGAGCAAAATTCAGGCTATGGTCACCTCATTCCCGTTTCTCAGCTCGGAAAGATATTCTGCATGTGCTACGCTATCTTTGGGTAAGTTTTTTATAAGAAGAAATTTATTGTTCTTCTTTCTCGCCTTTCTAAATGGCTCACTAATCTCTGCAGTATTCCTCTCACTCTGGTGACAATCGCTGATCTTGCCAAGTTCCTCGCAGATATGCTGGGAACGAGTGAGAATCCACTGGCAGAGGTCAGTTTTCTGTTTCAATCGCCATTCAAAAAGAGCCAATGTCTTGTGGAGTTTAACACGAAATGGATTAGAATAAAATGAGCGTGAGATTTGATTTCGCGGAACCCAATACTAACTCCTGCCCCATGCAGGTCTCGGGTCGTCGCAAGGTCTTCGTACTCGGTCTTCTCTTCACGTACATGTCCATCGCAGCTGGAAGTGAGCATGTCTACCTTACCTCTCTTCTTCCTTGCATCTCCCTTCTCCTCTCTCTTTCCCTCTCCCCTTTCCCCTTTCAGTCTACCATGCTCACGAGGCAGACTGGACCTACATTGACTCATTCTACTTCTGCCTCATCTCATTGGCAAGACACTTTTTATATTTAAAAAATGCACTAAACATAAGCTAGCGAGTAATTCCCATCATGGCTGATATCAATAAATGCACGAATCATTCTCCATCTTGAAGGGAGCCAGACAAATTTTCTCATTTCAGTTGACAGTTGGCTTCGGTGATCTTTATCCCCATGGTGAGATTTATGAGCATCAACTACCAATTTCCTTTTATTCTTCCTCTCCTCCCATCAATTTCTTTTTTCGTTCTGGAAAAAAAACATATTTTTATTCGTCGCTGTGGGGTTGTAGAAACATTCCCCTCTGAAAATACCGCCCTATCATACTTCCACATGAATTTTGAACTTCAGTAACCTAGAGTCAATCGCGCTTTCTCAGGTTCGATGCAGTATTTGTTCTGCTCGATTCTCTTCATCTTCATTGGTCTCGTTCTCACTTCTCTCGCAGTGGATGTACTCGGTGAGTACACCATTCATTCGAGTCATTCGAGACGAAGAAAGAAGAGCAGACCTTTCCTCCTTTTCGAGCTCTTGAACTCTTCGTATCTGCAAAGGCGAAGAAAGCGATATGGAGAAGCAGGAAATTGCGTCTCTGCCAATTTTTTGAAAAGTGAATAGCGTGTGAAAATATGAAAACAACTTTATTTTATACCCGATTCACTTCAGGTTCAGCGTGCATCGATCGATTACACGCTCTCGGGAGAGGACTCGATGCACAGAAGTACGCACTATCATTCATTCTTCTTCCCATAACTTGTGTTCCCCATGCCTTCTCCTCTTTCACCCATTATCAATAGTCTTCTTCCTTTACTAACAATAATTTAACAATAAGCCACCGTGTGCTACTGTAGGCTTAAAATTATAATGCCATATTCAATTGATTAATTTCTCATTCTTCTCTTCCAGATTCCTGGCAGCTCTTCGAAGGAAGACCATCGGAGGAGGAATCACCCTGGGAAGAGATCAGTGGTCGGCTATTTTTTATCATTCCATTTCTATACAAATCAAAATTTAGATTATTGTTAGGTTTTCGTATTGACGGATTTGATGTATGAAAGAAGTGTGGTATGTTTTAAAAATACCAAACATTTTTTATGTGACAAGTCTGTTTCGTAGGTACGCGTTCATGCCCTCGGACTACTCTTCGATCCCCTGGATTGACTGCTCCGAAGGAATTCACATCTCTCCGAGGACGACGACCGTCATCTTCGAGGACGAAGAAGACAAGAATTACCTGAAGCAGAATGGAGTCGCAGAGTGAAGACTATCTATCCCTTTTCTCGCTGATATTCCCATCGGTCATCGTGCACCTATCGAGAATTACAACTTGCTAAGTGTCCATATAATATATTACGAGTAGGCTCCGATATCGATCTCATGTGCCAGTTACGGAACGATTGTTGATCAGATTAGTGAAAGTGACTACTGAGCTAACCCCCGTTCACTTCTCCCCTCATTACTCTGCGCTCCTTTCCATACAAGTTAGTCATATTGTCTAGGAGTATCCAATCAGTGAGGGGCTTCCCTCCAAATCTCAGCTGTTTGCTGTCTAACCATGCGATAAAGGATGAGTCTCCCCTCCATTCCCTCTCCCCCCCCCTCTCTCATCCCGACCGATATCCCGATACTTGTCCTGGATCTCAATCGAGATCCACTTCAGTGTCGAAATGTAGACTGGCTGTGATGCATGGTTAGATAGGCGTGACCTTTCCTCCTTCCCTTGACCGTTCTTGTCTCTCCTTCGATTGAGAGGGTGCGAGGAAGGGGGAGGGGATCAGGTAAGACGGGGAGTGACCCTCTCTCACTCTCTTTTCTCATCTCATCTTTGCCCACAGTCTCTCGATGAGCACACAACTCTCGTGGCCCACTTCCATCCATTCAACTCCCTCCTTTCCTTCCCATACACGCACCCCCGAGAAAACGACATTAAACTTCTCGCCTGTCCATACTGTAGTGCCCCGAGTGATATCTCTCCATCGCGAACTGATCCATTCTAGGTAATTATGAAACTGGTGGCGGTGGTGGTCAATGCAGCTCCTGTAGCCAATGAGAACTCCGATGGAATCCCCACCAGGTTCGACCAGAGGATCGTCGTTCCTTCCTAGAGAAGGAGCACAGATATCCCATTGCATCTTCTTCTTCCTCATCCTTCCGTCACAGGGTCTCGTATCTGTCTTCCTGTGGTTCTCTCCGAGGTGACGTCACCGTCGTCGAGGGGGAGCTGGCCTCTGCCCTCATCGCCATAAGGGAGAACATCGGTACGGCCATTCATCGACTCATTGCGAAAGGGCGAAAAAGTGATCATGGCGAACTTTTCTCGTTCACTCAACGCGCCGTACTTTATTGCACTCGATATCGTTCTTTGCGCTCGATGTTTTGGATTTTTAAGTAATTAAACAATAGTTGTAACTGTAGGGGACGACGCTCTCCTTGCTACTCGTGGTCCTCTCGACCTCCGATGCATCGTCCATCCACAGGCTGCTAGGGAGGAGTTCACGTACGCCAATTTACCTTATTGTTGTTTCGAATCATCATTCGATGAACAATGATGCATCGTCGATTGACCGAATGGAATGAGTTTCTCTGCAGTCCCTCTGCTCCCTTCCTCCGATACATCGATGCTTCTCGACTCTCGGGGAAGCCATTCAAGTCTCCCTCCGATGACAACTCTGCACTCCTCACAGACATCTGCTCGATTCTCACCCAGTATTCACCCGGTGAGGGGCAGATTCATATCTGCATCCATTCATTCCACCCACACATTCAAAGTAATTTGTACACTGATCTCATCTCTACTGCCTGGTACTGCCCAAGACTCCATTCCGGTTATCTCCCTCTCCTCCAGTCACTCAGTCTCTGGCCTTGAGCACCGTCCGGAATATAGGTGGCGCGGCTCTTTTTCGAGTAGATTTCGCGGCCGAATCAATGAGAATTCGGTGTATTCTTTCTCGACTTCTCATTCACCCCCACCAATCATTCTTTTTTTGCTTCTCCTTCTTATTCTCCTCTCGAACGTGAACATGTCGGGGGTTTGGGGAAGTAGGTCACTGATTCGATCCAGTCTCGTAATTAGTATCCCCTTCCCCTCCTTCTCCATCCCTTCCACACCGTCCGGATTAGATATCCATCTAATGTTCTCCTCGAATTATGATTATGAGAGGCATCTCGGTAATAGGAAAGATCCCGTCGATTAGTGGACTTGACGAGTGCAAACACACAATTGATTGAAGATGAAAGAGGGCAACGATGAAGCATGAAAGAGTACTTGAATTGCAGATAAGATCGGGTCTCTGGTGGAGGACATCAGAGTGGGATTCGACGCCGCCGTTTGGTGAGCACTTTTCTGTTACTTCATGGAGAGATTACACTCCATGTGAGTAGTTATGACGGATCTGATGACGTAGAGAAGGATCGGAGTGCATTGTTTGTGGGTATGGTCACTGTGTGATCGGGAAACGACGAGGTTCGGGGAGTAAATACATTTTTGATACTTATTGACATTTTGAAAGTTGAAACTTCGAAATGCATAGATGTTCACGTATTGACTGTTTATTCATTGCAGTGTCGATTCGTGTTCTCTCTCTGACGAGGTGATGTGTCGTGCCCGTGGTCTCCCCTGGCAGGCAACTGATGCTCACGTAGCCCATTTCTTCGCCGGATTGAACATCGCTGAGTCAGTCTCTCACCCTCTAATTATACTTTGACCGTACCTCGCTAGACCCATTACTCATTGTCCCGTACCCTCTAAACTATGCATCTTCTCGAGTCTCCTAGGGAACGATTCTTCCATTCCGAACGCGGTTCCACTAATTGCTCGGCCTAAAAAAGAGGAAAGAAACCGCAAGGTCGCGAACAAAACTGACAGTGTGGGGAATGATCCGAAACTGTCGTAATTAGGAGAAAGGAAGGGAGACTGCAGGAGTGTTTGAATAGTAACTCCCTGCCGATGTGCTCTGATCTGCTGGCTTCCCCTCGCTCCTGACCACTGAGTGAGATTGGTGCCAGTCTCTCCCTTCCTTCCTCATACAATACCTCCACCCCCTCCCCCTCACTTCCCCACGTGAACTCTCCCCTCTTGTGTCCCCTTTGAATGACCCCGAGAGGACAAATACGAGAGAGAGAGAGAGAGATGCAGACTGTCCTGAGAGTGGAAGAGCTCTCCGTTGATGGAAGGAAGTGAGTAACATCTCAAAGTAAGGCTATTTGCAGAGGCGGCATCGCTCTTTGTCTCTCTGCAGAAGGAAGACGAAACGGAGAGGCGAGATATTAATTTTAAATTATTATTCTGAAAACAATACGTCCAAAAAACTATAAAAAATAAACAAATACTCCCAAAATTAGAATTGTGTAGGCGCTGATCCGATTCGAGAACAACACTCAACGGGAGCTCGCCTTGCGGAGACACCGCCACTTCCTCCTCTCCAGGTTGGTCCCACAACAACAAGATTACGGTAGTAGCTACAGTATCACTCAGTAATGACTAATGTTGTTCGGCCGTTTGCGGAGAATGCGTAATCTCATGAGTGCTCTCATTGAGTGGTGACGCATCCCCCGAATCTCCACTCCATTCCAGATACATCGAAGTGTATCGTGCCACTGCCGAGGATTTCCTTGCCGTTGCTGCTGGTTCGTTCACTACCTCTTCCCCTTCCGTCCCTTCTCACTTTGCTTCCATTCTCTCCCACTACTTCCTATTAGGCACTCTTCTCTGAATCTGATCCCTCCTTCCTTCATTTTCTCCCATTGCACAACTCTGACGATGTCTAGTGGTCGCATCCGAATGGAGACTGTCACTCCCAGTAGTCGCCCATATTGGCTTGCCTCTTCGAAATACGATTTATGCATCATTCCATCCCCTTTTCACTGCCTCCTCCTCCTCTCGAGCTTCATCCATTTCCACCATCCCCTTTTTGTCTCCTTTTGACGGGGGGCGTCCGTCTGTTTTCCGTATCCTCCCCTCCTTTGTAATGGTCCCTCGCTTCCTCTCCCCTCCATTCTCAATACCGCACCATCCCTCCGTCTATAATAGTAATTGCTAGATGGAATCCGAAGACAAAGAAAAGGAGAGACGCAGTCGTCGCTAGAGGCAAATTGATAATGATGATTAATCAGGAGTGGGATAGGCACGCCCTATCACTCGTTCCCCTCACTAGATGACACAGAAAGAACTTGAGTAGTCATACTGGGAATCACCTCCTGTCGTGCCGCGATATCCTAATAGCTTCCACCACAACACCGCAAGGGGGCGCATGGGGATACGGTAGCGGGGGCGGATACTGTAGTCGTGCTTGTGGTGACCCGGGTGGAAGGATGTTATCAGTGACAACTGTGCACACACTTGGAGTGATCGACTACTCTGCGTCTCTCATCTCGATCTGCCTATCGTTTCTCTCCCTCTCTCTGACGCTCTCACCCCCCCCCCTCCCCTCCCCCGAATACCATCCGTTTAGGGGGAAGAGAGTATGGAAAGGTAGGGAGGGGAGGAGGAAGAGGAGGAAGAGAAAGAAAGAGAGAATTGTCCCGTTGGCAGAGGGGAGAAGGAGGAGGGGACGAAGAGACCCCACTCATCGTCCCTTTCAAGCGTACCGAGTAGTGCAGCTATTCATTCGACACCCCCACTCATTAATTGGCCCATCAACCCCTCCTGTTGTATCCTCTCGTTGTTCATCTCGATGACGTCATCTTCATCCATTTATGATTCAATCTCTCAATCGATAATACCGTACTCCTTGAGGTTCGTCGTCGGAGGCCGTCGACTTCGTCTCTCGCCGAGCAGCAATGATCGTCCGTATGCGAGGCCTCCCCTTCGACTGCACCGAGGATCAGATCGTAAGTCATTTCTCGATCCACCCCTTCGGATACCGTAGTTCTGCGCCCTCATCAGACGGTGGCCTTTGAAGTATCCGCCCCTGATCCGTACTCCCTCCTTATGGGGATTCGCAGTCGTCGAATTCTCGCCTCCTCCACTCCCAAATAGGATTACTGTATTGTGGTAGGAACAGGGATTAGTGAGCCTATTTTTCGGATACTTTTCATGTGTTCATCACACGCGTAGTTCGGCCAGAGGACGTGGCGATGAGAAGAGAAGAGAGATGCCACGTAGAGAGAAGGAGGGGATGATAGGGGGAGAGAGGGGACAAAGGGGAGAGATGGAGGAAGGAAAGGGTCGCTCGGGGCAACTGTACCCCATAGACGGGAAGGAGACGGGGAAAAAACCAAGGTTGCATCGAGAGAACTCAAAGAGAAAAAGTTTGTCGAGATTTTGGACGAAAGCTTTGAAAGTGGGAGAAGCGTGGCTATAAAGGGGGAGTGTCAGCGTGAGTTTGAGTAGAACTGATCGAGAGATCGATAGAGAGTTTGACTGATTGAGTGAACTGAGAGAGGGAACTAACTGATGCAGTGATTATGCAAGGGGAAGAAGAGAATCCATTCATGAAAAGGCCGTTCCTTTGATGTTGACATTCACATTCAAGAGAAGAGCTTGCAATTTTTATGTGGTCAGGCTCCATTGGAGAGGGGGATTCGAATGTTGCTTCCATGGTTATTGGATAAATAATTCATTGATTGCAGCGTTCATTCTTCGCTGAAGTCGATGCTCCAGTGGTGAATGAGGGCGGAGTTCTCTTCGTGAATCGACCCGATGGAAGACCCACTGGAGACGCATTCGTACTCTTCGAGAAGGAGGAACAGGTACGGTTGAATATCAATTTCTGCAATGGTTGATCTACCGTATGCCAATTGTATTGATTGCAGGGAATGAACGCTCTGAAGAGGCACCGTCACACTATCGGCAGTCGCTACGTCGAGTTGTTCAGATCGTCTCAGGCGGAAGTCCAGCAGGTAAGGGGACACACTTTTTGCACTCCCAAGGAAGGAGTGGGCATCACGATAGAAGCACCCACGCCCTCACGTGTCAGAGGAAAAAAAGAAAATGGAATATCATTTCTTGCTTCGAGAGAAAGGGAGATGTAGATGGCTAACAGGTGGGTAGTTCCCTCTCTAGCTGGTAATACATCCTAGTTTGTCCAGCCCCCAGCTGGCCAAATTGTCACTGTGAAGTAAATAAAATGAAACGGTCACGTCGATGGGATGTGACCCGATCTCCCCCCTTCTAATCTTTGTTCTGCAGGTGGTTAAGCGTAGTGGTGACGTGTCGGGAGGAGTGGGCGGAGGGGCGGGAAGGAGAGACTGCATCAGACTGAGGGGACTGCCCTATGAAGCACGAGTCGAGCATGTCGTACGTTATTCCATCCTTCCCATTCTGAGTTTGTACTCTAGCCATGCATTGGCATTGATTGACAGCAGAGACAGAGCGAATCATCAATTATCACATGTCAATCAAAAGAGTATTAGAAGAGAGGAAGGAATGGTCGGATTCGAAAGAAGAAAAAAAAAGTTCCCCACGAGCACTAAATAATTCAGGTTGAATTCCTGGGTGTTCACTCATCTCAGATCGCACCTCAGGGCGTCCACATGGTATTCAACTCCCAAGGTAAGATAAAGTTTCCAAGTTAGAAGACATTCTGTCACTGATATCCATTCGTGGACATACTTTCCATGTTCAAGGTTAGGCGGAAACATATTAACCTCCTTTCTCGTTCCTCTTGGAAAATTGTCGACTGCTTTGAGACCAACGTGTTTTAGCCGTTATCAAAATAAGATCGAATGTTTCTATTACCAATTCCTTAAATATGATTCTGAATAGTCCTTGATCCTCTCCCCTCTCAGGTCATCCCTCGGGGGAGGCATTCATCCAGATGACGTCAGAGGGCGCATCTGCAGCAGTCGCAGCCTCCGCCCACAACAAGTTTATGACCATCGGGAAGAAGCAGAGATACATCGAAGTGAGCTGATTCCCTTCCCATTCTTCTTCTTTGCACGAGAAACAACGCAGTGTGTAGCTTGGAATTCAACGATGGCAATAAACAGGAATCTATCGCTTCGCCATGTCCCATTTCGATCAAATTCGAGTAATCCTCCAGCATTATGACGAGTTACTGAAAGAATAGTCTGTATCGTTGCCAAACTTTGATAGAGACTAGGAATTTGCTCACTTCCTTCTCACAGGTCTTCCAATGTTCTCCCGATGAGATGAATCTGATGGTGGCAGCTCCTCCCCGTCCTCCTGCCCCCATGCAGCCCACTCCTCCCTCAGCTGCAGCCCCTCTCATCCTCCCTCCCCATCCCAGAATCTTCCCCGGTACGCTACTCTTAAATCCAGATGAATATACCGAATGCATTTTTTCACATTTCACTTTGTTGCAGGTCTTGGCGTTCCCTTCGGTATGCCTCAGTACTGGCCATATCCCTCTCCGCCCGTATCTCCCAATATGCTACTCAATACCGGTAAGATGATTTATCGATTTATTTTCATGATTTTCTTTCCGGTGGAAATGGTTATAATATTTTTTTTTCTGTCAAAAAAGTTATTAGGAAAATTTGCTAGGCCGTGAGAATCTTAGAAAATAAATTAGCAACGTTGTTGAATGAACTTGCGGAAAAAATCAATAACAAATTTCCTTCAACAATAAATGATTTTTTCAGGTGGTCAAATCCTGGTGACTGGACTGGGAATTCATGTTACTCCCGCTGACATCGTCGCCCATTTCTCTGCCAATCCCGACACGTTGGTCGAATCGGTGAGTACCGTATCCGATTGATACAGTAATCATCTTCGACATATACCGTAGATCAGCATAATCGATATCTTCAGGTGGAGATGGTTCGTTGGGCGACTGCGACTACTCCGGGAGAAGCTCTGGTCAGGATTCGATCAACCAGAGATCCCGGTGAGGAAATATTCACATTCGATGTTTTGGTAGTCTGATCGGATGGGATAAGCAAATAATTCAGTTCCTCCCCCGATGTCTCTCTCGACGGGTCTTCCCCAACTGCCTCTTCCCTTCCCATTGATACATACGTAGAGCCATTCCCCCCCTCTCCCTCTCCTTCCTCCTCCACAAAGCTTTTCCTATCCCCTGACGAGATACACAATTGAAGAAGAGAAGCATGTTTTTCCCCATCCGACCAATTTCGTTTGTTTGCCCTCCCCTCATTGAACATAATCAAAGCGCCGTCTGTGATTTGCCTGCCCGGTCCCCGATGGACGGAGCGGCCCCAGTGTTGGCTTGTCCCTATAGTCAACCTCCCCTTTCTCCTTTCCAGATAGTCATCCACTCCCACTCATATTTCCAGAGTTGTTACACATTCGTATTACATTTAATTTATTTATCTTGCCTTTCGATTAATATTTCACTCCTTTCGCTATTTCCAATATTGAATAGAATTGAGCGCGCATAATTGAATCCCGAAGACGATCACAAGAGAAAATCTATTGAAAAGAGCTCCATTATCATGTATCCACCATAGTCATTGATTTCCACCCTGTCTGTCCCCATGAAGAATTGATCCGTGCAAAGTCAATAAAGTTTATTATCGATTAGTGATCTGACTAGCAGCAAGGTTTGAAATTACAAATTATTAGAAGAACCCGAAGGGGAAAGGGAAGGATCTACCATTCGAGAGCACTCTTCGCCCTATTGGAGAGACTTCCATCGGGGAGGAGACGAGGAGAGGAATCAGAGTAGAATTGAGAGTACCAACGACGATGCTTGCCTGTATAATCAGATTCATACTCTTTTCAAATGTTTATGAAAAGTTTCGAGATTTCGCTAATAGTTTATTTTCGAATATCCGAAGCTCACCGATGGGCCCATCATTCTTCACCAGCAGGGGATTCTTCACATATCGCTTGTTAGACCACACGTAGACATCGCGTTCGAACTGGAATTTTTAATTGCTGCCGCATTTGGTTAAAAAAATACGTTGAAGAACTTTCCTACCTGATTTGCCTCTGACAACATGAAGAACTTAGCGAACCAACGAGGAAGATTGGAGTACATCACGAATCTGAATTTATTAATTTCAGATCGACCGTTAGAGGGAGTTGCACGAGAGACCTTATGAATATGATAGTAGAGAATACTGGAAGATTAGAGACGAAGAAATGTAGTGGAATAGGACCCGCTGTTCTTCTCTCTGACTCTCACCTTGCCCTCTGGAATAGTGGTTCTTCGGGAGTTACGTGGTGGAGGACGATTCCCTTCCCGAGATTTCCGAAGTCGAGATGCATGTGAACGATGCCCGGACCGATCTGTGGATGTGGAGTATATTCGACCTTCGAATTTGTCGTTCAAAGACATTCTAATCTTGTTCATGCCATTTCAGTTTTCCTGTATCTTATTTAAAAAATTCATTTGAAAAAGAGGTATTCATTACATTATTATTCATTATTATTCATTATTATTAAAAGTATTCATTACATTTCGATGCAATGGAATGCGTGATTCAATTAAAATTGAAATACGCATTCCGTTGCAACAGGATTACGATAAAACACACCTGGATTGCGTCGAGCTTGCTAGAGGAGAGAGGAATTTCAAAGCCGTGGAACTTCATCACCTCAAAAGTGATTGATTAAAAAAAGCAACATTTTTTTAAAGCGCGGTTATCGAGCACGATTTGTGGATTGCAATATCTACGAGACTGGGTGGATAAATTATTTTTAATATATATTTTACACACCTTTCCGAAATTTGTCTCATTCATCAATAATATGCTATGCTGATCTCACCTGCTCTAGATGCATCTTGCTCATGTGTTTATCCTTCGTCGATGGATTCCAGTTTCCGTCCCACTGATGGGTAATGGAGGGAAATCGATCGGAGAGATCGATGCGGATGACGTCGTTACCTGAATCAGGCAAAATTCATTATCTTATGCGAGTATAACAATCAGCATGTCTAAGTGTCGCT
Organism: Pristionchus mayeri; assembly: GCA_036245805.1. Classification (NCBI taxonomy): domain Eukaryota; kingdom Metazoa; phylum Nematoda; class Chromadorea; order Rhabditida; family Neodiplogasteridae; genus Pristionchus; species Pristionchus mayeri. The sequence continues at coordinate 28,392,969 of BTRK01000005.1, read as the reverse complement.
CACCAACGGGTGCTCCAGCTAGATGGAGGTATCCGAGATGGGCGATATCCGCTCCGTTCTCGGGGATTTCCTGCACGTGGCACGCCACTTCGTGCTCTGTTCGACCCTGCAACGAAGATATGAAACAGTATGAATATGATGGTCAAGAATGGTTGGATCGCAACTCGCCTTGTACGTCCACTGGCCATTGAGAATATCCTCGATGACGGGAATCTCCCACTCTGGAGCTGAGCCATCTGCGTCGAACCTGCATTTCCAAACGTATGCATTTATATTATTAGTTCGAGATGTTGAGTTCCCTTGATGGAGTTGATTCTGGAATTCCAATAGTGGGGACAAAGGAGTTACGCAATTCAATTCCAATAACAGTTTGGAATTCCATTTTGAATGAAATTCCAATTTACTGACCGCTCTTATGCGAGCGCGGAATTGGAAGTGAGTGGTCATTTTTGGAATTCCAATAGTCCAATAATTCCATTAAAGGAAGCGTAGTTACCACTTTAACTTAAGCTAATTACACTTGTATAAAAAGCATTGTATTCTTCACGAAACGAATATCTCATTCTATGAAAAAAACGAACCAAACATAGATGTGCTTATTCCTCTCTACAACGGGCCAGACTGTCACCTGAAATGAAAAGTAGAGGTATTGAGGATAAAGTTGACCATCTAGCGTAACTTTTGATAACCGAGGCAAAAAAGAAATAAGTTAGAAACGTACTCGTGCTTGTTCTGGGATGGTTCCATCATTGTAGGGGATGCGAGTACACGATCCAGATTCAGCCGAGAAGACCCATCCATGGAAGGGACACTGCACACAGTTGTTGTCCACCACCTGCACAAATTAACAGGCTTATTTTTAGTAAAGGTTTTGAAACAGTATTATTTCGAAATAAATTCGCTTCTTTTCATTTCTAAATTTCTTCCAATAATTTCGTTGAAGAAAAATATGTTTTACGGAACGATAAACTACGGTTCACATTTTAATCATTGCTTGCTGCGGCTATTTGATGCAACCATGAATCAAGTGAAAGAGAAAGGAGTAGTGATATTCGTCCCTAGCACGCATATTCATATCTACAGTCTATAGTTATATCGTTGGTTGTATATAATCAGCTGCCGATGCCTGTTCTTCGACCCTCTCTCTCACGTCACTCAGTCTCTGTTTTCCTCTACCTCGAATGAGTGCAGGAATGTCGCTATCTCTTATCGGAATGCGACCTCAGTTGGCTAAGTTTTGCATCTCATTCGCCCATTCTCGATGGCACGATTCGTCGCGCGATAAGACAGAAGAGAACGACTGACCCTTCCTCCCACATTGAAATTTGCCCCCAGATGAGGACAGTAGGAGTCGATGAGATGGGCTGAACCATCCTCGGAACGAATCAGAGACAATTGCTCTCCTGCACAAATCAATTTGGATGAGATATCAGATAACACATAACATCTGTATGTTGCATAAGCGATAACGAATCAGACTCACCGAATACGACGACGGGCAATATCTGCTTGGGAGCCAATTGAGGACTCTCAGCTATGCAGTACCATCCATTGGGGTAGACTGGAGGAAGATCACCTGAGAGACTACGGTATCTCACAAATTATGAGTATCGAACAGAAAGCGCATAAAATGCACACAAAGTGTTATTCATACCTTTCATGCGAATTCTCTTCAGTCTTTCGATTTGTTGGTCTCGATGCTTCCCTGCCAACTTAATGAAAAGGTGAGTAGTGGTTCGTATGATTCATAGCCTATGAAATTCAAAGTAGAATTGAAGCTGACCTCGGGAGTTCCGAAGAAGTATCCGAGGTCTCCATGCCGCTTGATTCGATTCAATGGCTTCGTCAAATACAAGTAGAGAGGGTAGATGAGGATAATAACGACGGCGACTAAATACATGAACAGAGTCATCTGCAAAGAGAGAACAACATTTCGGAGAGGGAAGGGGAATTCGTTCGATAGACCATCTCACTCTACTGCACTATACTGCGGGTGTTTTTCTACAATCAACATAACTCTCTACTCGTGAACACGATCAAATATAAGAATGATACTTGATTCTAATGATTCTAATGATTCTATTATTATATTCTAATGGCATAATGATTCTGGGATGAGTAAGGGAAGCACGAAAGAAGGGATAGATTAGAGGGAGAGAAGTCAGAGAGAGAGGGAGACTAATCGACTCACCGTCAGATGAATCGCAGCAAGCGACTGAAGCAGAAATATCGCCGAGTTCTCCATTTCTGAGAGATAAGAACCTTATCGTTTTTGAAACGTCTCTCATTTCGACCGAGCTAAGAGAAAGTCATGTAGGGCACGGAGCTCAGCGTACACAAACCAAAGAAGCATCGTCACCTGATGAACAAATGGCCGCTTACTGATAGTTTGAAATTACTATCCCTTTTTTTTCTATGATCACATGAGGAGAGGCTTCGGACGTTATCAGGACGTTTGTGCAGTGCTCTACAGTAATCACGTGGATGGCTCACCTGCAGATGTCGTTCGGAACGTAGCAAGATCTCACAGTGAGGGGGTTCAGGTCGATCGCTTCATCCAGCAACTTATCTAATGAGGAAAAGTGAGAAAAGAGGACAAGGGAGCAGAGCGGGAGGATTAGATCGATTTTAGCCAATCGAGAGTGAAAGGAAGGATCTCCTCCCGTCCTTGGTTCACTCTTTTCTGCACTAATTAAAGGTACGATCATTCCTTCTCCATCATATTTCTGCTCAGCAAAAATGAAGAGCTGCGATAATTTTGGTGGTTTCTAACCACCTTCAGACCCATCGATCATCCTCCTCCTTCTCTTCCCTCCCTTCTCATTTAGTTGTGTGCACCCTCTCCGGACACAGTGTTGTATTGAGAGAGTGACTCGTCCCCCTCCGCTTCCCTCCTCTCTCCTCCCCCCTCTTCTCTCTCCCACCTCCCCTTCCCCTCCCCTCTCCTCTCTCTAGACCAAGGCCGACACGACACAGTGGAGAGAGTACAGTGATCGACGAGGTGGGCAGAGAAATGGAATGCGCGAGAGTTTGGAGAGGGAGTGGGGAGGGAGGGAGGGGGAGATAGGGAATGGATGGGAGTGTGAGTGAGAGGGAGAGGGGAGACAGCCCCCCAGGGTTCGCCTACTACTTCCTCCCCTTTCATCCACGCGATCTCTCACTATCCATCCGCCATTCCATCCATTTCACACCTTTTTTCACCCGTTTGTCGCCCTTTTTCACCTTTCTGTTGTTCTAAATCGTACATGTGATAGGGTGAATATCGGGATGCGATGCATCCTCCCTCCGAGCATCGTCAAGCTGTAAGCCATCCATTCACATCTTTCACCAATCAAAAATTCATTTGCAAAAAATAATAGTTGTAAACAATCAATAAGGTTCAAACGATAAGTGCAAGGTGTCAACCACTCTTTGGCTAATCGCTCAGAGTGACGTCGAAATGCAGATAATCTGCGAGAAATTCGCTTATTTCTCTGCAGCGCGTGCGACCTGGCCATCACACGGACAAGTTGGAGCAGATCAGAGACCAATTGAATCAGTCTCGGAGACTCATCGCCCCTCCCATCGACCCCTCCCCTCCCGTGGAGACTCAGGTGGATATCACTCGCAATCTGGAGACTCTCCTCGCATGTGGAGCTGACAGAGTGAGTGAGCAGGAGGAATACCAGATACTCCATTTCAAAATGGAGTTCCGATCAACTTTCGACCGTTTCGCTTTCGAGGGTGGAACAGTTTCATCAACAATTGCCTTTCGCCTAATCTATTGATCTCCTTCCAATGCTAGCTCGATTCCCCTTTCCGCTCTGACGCGGTGCTTGGATGAGTCAGCGAAGTTTCCGACGAGGGTTCTGATGAAAGCGTTGATTGTTGATCCATTGAAGGGACGGGCGATCGAGGCCCTCAGTAAGACTTCCTCCGTCGCCCAAGCTGCACAATGGCTATTCGACAACAATCGATCATCCAATAGAGTGAGCACTATTGGGCTAATGAGTGTACCCAGATGGATTTACATAATCGAACTATCAATTCAATCTGTCAGAACCACGTGCAAGATGAGTACGACGAGCCTCGTTCCTCTGAGATGCCCATCCCCTCGATGACTCACTCCGACAGTTATTACAGTGGTTCGTCCCGTCGGGGTTATCTCAACAATGTTTGTGAAATTACACACTTTTCGAATTGTAAGCCATATTTTGGTCTAATCGGGAGCATCGGAGCAAGTTGAAGATTTACACTGAATTGGCTGTTAAAACTACTCCATTACTTGCTACTTGTGTATTTCAGGGACTCACTCAAGCAGCGACACGGGCTACTATTCAAACGGTCAGTTTTCCATTTCATCTGCCAAATTACAATGTACATCTTATTTCGGAAACCTATAGGCTATAGGCTGTAGTGTGTAAAAATCCTAAACTGAAATAACTTAGAAATCCAATTATTCAGTCTGTTCATTGTAGTGAAGACACGGGTCGCTCCGCAGCCCCCCGTGACTCAGTCTCCCTCCCTTTCCATGCGACCTGACTACTACGATCACTACTACCAGCAGAGATTCGTGGAGGACAAGTGAGTCCCCTCATCCATCCATCCACAGTCTCCTCTCTTCCAGTTTCTCCTCTCGTCTCTCTTCTCCTTCCAGCAATGCCCCTCCACAACATCACACTGTTAGACCCTTTTCCAATCATCATACTTCCAAATTACCATGGTCAATTGATGAATTCCTTTGAGGTCTCTGCGAACTACTCGTTGCCAATGACGACGTCTCACTCGTCTTCCCACTCCTCGACAGTCTTCCGATCTCCCTCCCCCTCCATCGCCTCATCTTCATCTTCGAGACTCGGATTATCGCCCTCGAAGCAGAACGAATACAACCGAACCCATCTGAAGATGACATTGTAAGGGGGTTACTCCAGAAATAGTGAAAAGATTGAGCATTAAGCAATCGAAGAATGAATCGAAGTATGAATCGAAATAGGTTATTGCAGAAGTGCTTCGTCTCCGTATTCGAGTGAGAACTTCCTTCTTCAGTCTCCTCAGATTAGTGGAATCCACGCACCAAAAGTATCCGTCACCAAGATCAATGAACGGTAAAAGATAATAACTATTTCTTTCAATTTCCATAGTGATAAGGGGACGCATTAGTGTGGCACTCATAAATATCAGTCAGATGCTCAAAGTGTAGTCGTTGTTGATGTTCACAACATGAATGTTTGTTGGAGAATCTTTGAGATTGTCAACTGATGACATGACACGAAGTTCAAGTAAAAACTAAACAATTCTCCTTCAGTGAATCTCCAATGTACCGTTCCTCCATCTCTGATCCTCGGGATGAGATGGGAGGAGGAGGGGGAGTTCCCGTGCTCAAGACTCGACTCCCCGCTCTCCCTTCCAACCTAAGCATCAATGTGAAGTCTTTGGGAGGAGGGAATGTGAATGCGAATATATCGAGCGAAGATCATCGATATTATCAATATCCGCACGGTCAGATATTTTTGATATTCATGAGAAGTAGATCACTGAAAATTACTAAAGACAACGTATAACATGAAAAAATAGTTGTGAATAGGGGAACCTTTTTTTGGACTAAACAGTTATTTTGCAGGAGTTCCTTCGACGTCTTCCTCTTCTGTCTACTTGAATTCCGCCAGTTCGATGGACAATGTGAACACGAAAGTGATCTACCACGATGAGGTTTGACTATTACGACATCTATTGAGAAATTATTTCCCGTTGGGCGAGTTGTGCTTGAAATTTATCATTTTTCGCCAACGCTTTTTGCTTTTTGATAGCAATATGGGATGACAATTTTTGATGTAGTTTATAAGGGTAGTTTTCAGGTAATTCGACGGCCGGAAATGAGGCCGACTGCTCCCGAGGTGAAGAACGTCGTTACTACGAGTGCCTATCGAGCCCCCTCCCCCAATCTCCCCACTTACTCCCAAGCTGCGAGGAAACCAATACAGACTGTTCCTATAAGTAAGCCATGAGTTGTCATGCAAGCTCTATTTTAATATTTTTGGGTGAGAAAAGGATTTTGTAAAACGATTGCTATTATCTACCACGAAATAGTGGAATCTCATTCTTCCAGATGGTTCTCCGCAGTTGTCGACTACTTCAGTCTTCATCGGCAGACCCTCGTACCCTTCCACGTCCCAGAATCATGCACCTGGTAAGCCCTCTCCTTCCCGATGAACGTTGACGTCAAGTATGTGCAAGTCAAGTATGTGATTCAGGCCCGTCGACGAGAAACATCATCGTGCCTCCTTCCCCCAACACCAAACGACGCAGTCTCTCACCACTGCCTGAGAGTGTGAACAATAGGAGAAAAGTGAGCATGATTCGAAAATGGGAATACTCGATCTGCGATATGATATTCCTGTAGAAATATTTACATGTATTTCTTTTTTCGAGTTTAAAATTGGTTTCCTTTGAGAACGGAAGTCACACTCGCACGATTGAATCGTACAAGACTCGTCTCTTCCGATTCTTCATGGAGCAGCACATCGAGAGACTCATGGAACAGCAGAAGGACAGGGCAAAGAGGGCGGAACAGGTTCGTCGCTGTATCTGTACTGAGGACATCAATTCTTTAAATCTTTCGAAGTTATTTTTATTGAATTGGGTATAATATTTTCATGTATTAATTAAGTGTATTCAGTTGCGAAAAGAGATGGACGAGGCCAAATTGGCAGAGAGCGCTCAGAATATGCTGTTGGACCATCTAGTTCAGAAGGAGAGTCGATACATGAGATTGAAGAGACAAAAGATGAACAAGGTAAGCATCTATTCGTAACTCCACGAAGACCTTTAGACAACGAAGGTTATTGAGATCTCTATTATATTCATGTTCACATTTAATTCTTTCCAGGACATGTTCGAGCATCTCAAGCACATCGGAGTGGGGGCATTCGGACGAGTTTCCCTCGTAAAGAAAAGAGACACGGGACTAGTCTATGCTATGAAGAGTCTCCTCAAGAAAGACGTCATCAGCAAAAATCAGGTCTGTCAAGAGATAAAAGATAAATGTAATGTCTGAATTATTCATTTCTCATACCGGGCTTCGATGGGAAAACTTCAATCATTGGATGATCGATGCACAATGAACTTCTTGTATTTACTACTACGCATTTGTTCCGTCAAAAACGTATTGAAAAAAGTTATAATTTGTAATGCTAACTGCAAGTGTTTGATAACGGAAGTGGCATTGAAGGCGGCTCATGTGAAGGCGGAGCGAGACATCCTGGCAGAGGCTGACTCACACTGGATCGTCCGATTGTTCTTCTCCTTCCAGGATGAAAGGTCAGTGACGAGGATGATGCTGAGCCCCTTCGTCGAAAAGGAAGAACTTTCAACCAGAATAGGAAAAAGCAAATGTCACAATCTGAAATGAAGCACTGGAAATGCAAGAAATGAATGAAATATTTAATATTTTCAGATGCCTCTACTTCATAATGGAGTATGTTCCTGGAGGTGATATGATGGAGTTGCTCATCAAGAAGGGGTGGTTCAATGAGGTCGAAGCCAAGTAAGATTTTCTATCATTTTAGCTGTCATATGAGAAGCTAAGAACAGTTCAAAATAAACGAATGATTATTTCCCGCAGGTTCTACATCTCTGAGCTCACGTGTGCAATCGAGTATGTGCATAGCCTCGGATTCATTCACAGGTCAGTCATACTACTGATGACCTTTCACTATTTTCGTGAGTATTTTGCAGTAAGTTTTTCGAAAAAATAAGTTGCATTGCAGGGACATCAAACCAGACAACATCCTGATCGACAGAGATGGGCATCTTAAGCTCACCGACTTTGGACTTTGCACGGGATTGAGATGGACTCACGACAAAAAGTACGATTCTTCTCCATTCTACGTTTTGCAGCTAATATACATACATATAAATAGTGAGTAGTGATAAGAAATGATGGGAATCTTTCAGATATTATGGTCCAGAGAACGATGATCAGCCGTCTGGCCACTTCAGAGAGGATTCGCTCACTATCACTTCGGTGAATGCTGATGGATCTGCCGATAGTGGGAAGGTCAAGGTGAGGAAGAGTCTTCATTTACAGAGAAACAATGAAAATCGCTCGAATATCAAACATTTACAAGCAACGGGAAATTTATAACTGGAGTATTTGAGATTCTGGAGGCTCGTCACAGGAAGAAACGAGATCAGGCGCATTCCCTAGTGGGAACAACGAGTTACATGGCTCCGGAGGTCATTCTTCGCACTGGTACGGCATTTCATTTATTTTTCTTCGGAACTATTACTAATGCGGAAGCTCATTGGAACACGCAGAGTGGCGATAATCTGAAGAGATGTGATTGCAGGACACACTCAACTGTGTGACTGGTGGTCGGTGGGAGTGATCCTCTACGAGATGGTCTATGGAAGGGCGCCATTCTCATCAGAGTACGACGATGAGGAAATCAAGTCAAAGGTACGTACATTTTCAGTCGAAATTTTAATATTGATTTAAATTTAAAAATATAGATAAAAATTGCAGATCGTCAATCATCGCTACGAGTTGAAGCTGTACAAGCGAGTGCCCGTTGCTGATGGTCAGTCCTCATTCTATTGCCCTCTTATCTCTGTTGATCAGGCTACAACACACTCTCTGACGAATGTCTCATGATCATCCGAGACCTCTGCTCGGAGCAGAACTCGCGATTGGGGAAGGACGACGGGGCAGAGGATGTGAAGAGACATCCATGGTTCAAGGTGAGCACAAACACGAACAGGAATAAATATGAACTCTGAACTTGATTTTACAAGTATCTTACGTGTGAATATCTTCAGGACGTCAACTTCGAGACTCTTCGTCAGAAGACTGCAGTGTGGAAGCCACAAATAGCCCACAGCGAGGACACCTCCAACTTCGAACCACTCGAGGTACGAACAGATCTTATTGAGGAAGAGGAGTATTGATGATTCCTTCATCGAAGGCATGTTAGAATCGATCAGACCCATCGCTTTGTAGATGATAAATTTAACTCGGAAATAAATAAACATCGGAAATGGTGAAAGAACAATGCAAATAGGTGTGAAAACTATGAAAATTGCAGTTGGCTGAGTTCCCGTTCGATTCCCTTCGTGCCCCTCCACCCAACAACCCCGCCTTCTACGAGTTCACCTTCCGACACTTCTTCGATTCAGGTAAAATGATTCAGACTTCCAATTAGTTCCCCTTCCATCTCAATTCCTCTCAGGCGGCGCGGGTTCTCTCAATCGTGGTCCTCAGTCTCATCGTCTTCCCTTCGCCCGTGCTCCCATTCCATTCGATGGCCTCTCTCAGCAGCAGCATCTGCAGCACTCGCAGCAGCCACAGCAGAGTCGGTCGTCGCAGCCTCCGAACTACGCGAGTGCCACGGGAGGGCAGTCGATGCAGCACATACGGGAAGCAAGCACCGAGTCCATAGAGATTTGAGTAGATGAGAGATTACGAGTCACTCGAGGGATCCAGAGAGAGAGAGAGAGAAGCACTTGGTAGTTATTTTGTCTTCCTCTCCCTGATTTCCCTCACCCCTGGTTGGACATCCCTACTACGCAGGCATTCAATCTGTACGCATAACTTGTTCTGTACATCCTAATCGCTATTTGTTGTTCTGACATTATCGTGCTGATGCTGAAGTACACCGGGTTTATCACATGTTCCGCATTGATGAAGGACTACAGCAATGGGAAGGCTATCACAGATGACGTCTACATGTAAGACACAATTGCATATCGGATTTGGTGTGAGATCGGTTTCATAATGCATACTCTTTAGTACTCTTGGCATGTATCCTGCATGCAAAAACTTTTAGACTAGATTAAAATAAAATAAATAAATAGATTATATTATTTGATGAATAGAGCTACGGCTGCGATGGAGAATTTGTCGGGGTCGTCAGTCGGCATTTGGACAGTCGCGATTAGTTCCGATCGATCACTGTTAGAGTAGATGGGCACTGCGACGGACGAATCCTCCCCGTAGACAGAAGGATCACTCTGAAGATAAGAGTGGGATGCATAGAGTAAGAAGAAATGAACATACGCTCCAAGCCAGAATGAGGGAGGGTGCGGGGGTGAAGGAAGGTGAGGATTCGTTTGTCCATTTCAGTTGAGATCCGTAGCTTCCTTCGAAGAGTGCCCCCTGCAATAGGAACAACCAATATTTACTCAATCAACTACGAATCTTTGAATCTCGTCAAAATACTGTTGCATTCTATAGAACAAGGTTTCAACAAAATGCAAATGCAGACCTGTAGTTGTAGTCCGTTGACGGTGAGGGCGATTGCTCCGGGTGCCTTCGATGCTTCCCATGAACATCGAAGCTGCAGAGTATCCATCTCCACCTTCTGCTTCCTGCAATACAAAATGTAGCGTGACATGGGTTCCAAACTATTTTTGCATCGTCTATAACCAAAGTTGATTGCATGATGACTATAGACGACCTCGCAGTCATCTGTCTCAACGCCGTCAACAGCGTCTTCGGCCTTAGCAACTTGGCCAGATTCACTGGTTTCTGCAGCAGTTGATTCGAATCCGCTGCTTGGTAGAGATCCTGCGAATACACTCTACCCTTTGTCGAAAAAAAAACAACGAAGAGGCCAATACCTGTGTGCACTTGGTTCGATAGACGATGGTGGAGAGATATTCCGAAGGATCTCTCGGTCCACTCCAGATGATTTGCCAGTCATCGGGGGTCTAAATAGTAATCTTCTTCTATTCTCATTGGAATGGGGTACCTGATGGAGGATGAGACTATTGAGGACTTCCTCCATCTTCTTGTCTGCTTTGATGACTCCCTTCACTATTCTGTTGATGAGAGTCAGCTGCTGATGGAGGAGTTGCAGCTGAAGGCACCAATTAAATTGACATTCCATCCATTAGGGGACACTTACCACGGAAACGGAGAAGCCGAACTCGAGAGCGAGTACTTGGGCGAGGGGCTCTGCCCCCGATTTAGGATGCACTTCCGGGTTCCTGAATTTTTGCCCACTCAAATGCTCAAGGTATTCGACATACTACTTTTTGCTAGTATGAGTTGACAAAATTCATATCAGAAGTTCCTACCTCGTGTGTAGATCAGTGCCTGTGAGTAGTCTCTTCCAATGGGAGAGAAGGGGATTCAAGACGGAGGCCCATTGGGAAGACTGAGACGAAGACGACTGACTGCTACCAGAATCTGCAGAGAATTTTGAATATTTTCAATGTAAAGTTTTTCCAATTCATTAGCTCAAGAGACCTTCAGCATCGCATCAAGGTGTGCACTCACCGAGCATTCTCAACGAAGTAATGGTTCTCTCCGCTTCCGATCTCATCCATGCCATTCTGATGTTCGCAGGGAGTCCTGGAACGGAATTCTCCCATGCTTCTTTAGTGTCTCTCTCATACCGAATGACTCCGGTTTGTCCTCTCCACTGGGAAGAACTCGCACAATGTGAGAGACGAAGTCCTGAACTCATTATTGTTACCTGCTCAACGACTATCACTTTCACCTCAGTCTTCGTGGCAGGAATGATTCCTATGCCCGAGGCCACTTCTTGTCCCTGTCTCCCGATGATCCTCGACGAGTTGAACAGACTGAAATGGATGACTAGTCAACCCATTTCACCTTCATTTCACCGTTTGAGGTAACTGCGAAGGATGGCGGAGTCGAAGTCGTTCTCCAGTCGGCCTCCGTAGATCGTGAACTCGTAGAGACCACGGATAAACGCCCAGTCGACCGCTTCTGAATATTTAGAGAGATTGGGCATGAAAGAACACAATCCCTTCCTTTTTCAACAAATTATTGTTTAAAAAAACGCTAGGTTCACTCACCCGACTGAGTCATCAACTCGACGATTGCCTTGGCCATCCTCACGTCTGCAGTCGAGAACTCGTAGTACCGCGTCCACGCCTGCAGTTTAACTTTAGAATCTACAGTTTGTTTAATGTGTTTCAATCCCTTTTCTATTCCCTGACCTGAGGAATGAATGATCTCCTCTCCTGCATGAGTGCATGCAGCCAGACTGCGACGAATGTCGTCTGTGCAGTGAGGATACTGTGAGAGGAGGAATCGCCCAGCTGAGAGTAGCTACTGCAAAGGAAGGAGGATTCAACGAGTGCCGAGGGAGATCGAGAAGATGAAGTAATGCACAAACTTGATCATGTTGTTCTTGATGCCCGGTGGAGATTCGAAGGTGATCTTGAGTGCTTCTTGCAGTATTATACTTGGAAATCTGGAACATTCTGGTAGAGAAGAGTCAGGACAAACTCGAACCTGTCGTCTGCCTCAGTCGTCATCCACAATCGGAAGTCCGCTTTGGGAGTGATTGTGGCCAGCTCCTGCAAATATATTATTACATAGAATATGAATGCGATTAGCTTGCACAAATTCAGTTTCTCTGTAAATACATAGCATTCAAAATAAGCTTGCCTTCTGAATGAGTGGCAGCGAGGCGAGCATAATGTGCACATTGTTCAGCAGCAGCCACGAACCATGCTCAGCTGCTCTGAAGAAGTGATGAAAGGTATCGAATGCAAGAATATGAGTGGTCACCTCCTTAGTGCTTCCACCATGCTGTTCTCCTGTCCCTGACCGAGCGATATGGACTCGAAGGCGCACGAAGCCTTTCGAGCTGCCTCCTCCACTTCCTGATATCGATTTCATTTGTATTTTCGCGTTGCTCAGATTTAATCATTTTTTCGTACTTTTAGCGGGTAATTAAGAAAGGGAACAAAAGAGGTCTAACCTTGGAAGGGTCAGCTCCAGCCACAGTGAGGATGATGATTGGCTGCGTGGCGACGCTCTCCTGGTAGATGTCCACCATATTGAAGGGAGGAGGATTCAGAGACTCGAATCCTTCAATCGATTCTCGTTTTCATTCTCATGGAGATGTCGTCTTACCGAGTCCCTTCAGTGTGAAATTACTGACGGCGGGATACGTTCGATCGGGACGAGTCGCCTGCACTGCCAGAACCTCAAAGAAAGCAACGTTGCTACGAAATTTCCGATATTAGTCTTGGGTATCCGACCTTTTGGAAAGGAGTGATCTTCTGTTCGATCTGCCTCGGTACTTGTTTCTCTGCGTCGATCGACTTCGCGTACTCACTCCACGTTCCCTAAAAACAGACTTAGAAGAGGATCGAGGGAAGACCTCACCTGATCATCCAACTGCAGCGAGCGGTAGAGAGTAGGGAGGGATCGCTGCAAAGAAGTCAATGAGCAATATTTCGATAAATGACGAACCTGTAGTTTGGCAGCAGCCAGTCTGCTCTCTTCATCCAGCCACGAGACGGAGACTCCTGCAGCAGCTCCCCCTTCTCCATCGAGGAGATTGCCACAGAAGAACTCGTACTCCTAGAGAAAGCAACTAGAGATAGTCTAGGAGCAGAATTACCTTCTCTCCGAATAGATTCGGCTGAATCGCTCGTACGTAATTGAGGGAGAACATGAGTCGATCTTCCTTGAACAGCGAGCGAGAGACGATGTTGAAGGTGGTCGAGTTGAGTGACTTCCGAAGGGTCTCCAGACGAGATGACTCGCGATCCTCAAATTTCTCATTGAGATACGATCCAAGAGTGTTTTGTCGCACCTTGCAATTGGAGAAGACCCTCCTGTAGATGCCGATGATGGTGCTGATGTTGAAGGAGTACCTGAGAGTTTAAATGAGCCATTCAGATTGGATGAAGAAGATGTCAACTTATATTTCATGTACAAATACAAAACGAACATTTTGTTAAAAGTGTGCAGATCGGAGATGGCAAAGTAGAGGGACGAGGCGAACTTGGCGATGGGGACGAATACATCTCGCTCCTGGAACTACGATGTCAACTAATTCTTCAGAAATATCTAACAGTGTTCAATGATTTCCGCAGTTTCTCATTCTCTTCGATCGAATTTGCGATTCGTTCCGCATTCTCCTTCGATTTGTTGAGTGACTCGAGTAGGGAAGTATTCTCGAGCAGATCTCCTTGCGAATTTGCCAACTCCTGAACAAATTTCATAAATTTCGTTTAAAATTTGGGGGAAATGCCTGCAGTAGGATTTGTTCCAGTTCATTCAGTTCCAGCTTGGCCAGCTCAGTCTGCCTCAGTAGTTCACTCGATCGATGTTCCAGTTCAGGACGTTCCATCTCAAGGGCAAGACCGAGCAACTGAATAATAGTTTTACAAGATTCGTGGAATGAGAGGTCACTTGTGAAGTCAATCCACTCCGCGTCGTTGTGAATTTGATCTCGGTAATTGATGAATGAACTTGAGGAGGAATCTGAAACGAAGATGATGAGTCGTGGCATCAGCTGTTGATGAAACCTGAATGTTTTCATTCCTCGAGCAGAGGAAGAGGCGGAAATCGTCGTGCAGATCCACTTGCTTATCCCCTATTCGAACGATCTGAAGAACGTTGCCATTCTATGCAAAACTCTATTCACTGACCTTTCTGGGTCCTTGAGTGGAGATTTCTCTGCGAAGGAGGGGCACTAACCAACCCTCGATCTAAATTTGATATACAATTATCGTATTAATGGATATTTCCGATATATACCTCATTGACATCCTCGATGATGAGTGTCTTTCCGAAGCGAACGCCCAGTTCGATCTGAATTCATTCTTTGGGCAGAGCTGTGAGCTGTTTCCTAATCACCTGTATGCTGAGATCTGATTGAGCTGCATTGAGACTGCTCGCATTCGGGTTTAGAGAACTCAGGAATCTGGAGGAAGAAGAAACGTGTAATATGGATGAGAGGAAGGACTAACTTGGATATTCTTCCAGTGGGATCTACCACGAGTGGAGTGTCAATGCAGTTGAAGAGAATCACTGCGTTCTCTACACTCAGATTGTCAGATGGGAGTCCATTGCCCTTCCACTTCAGTAGATCTGTCTCGGGCGCGCAGAAGTGAAGGAAGTCGAAGTCTTCCACGCCGCAGAGAGTACGCCACACTTCCATCGAGGAACTGGATTTGAGTATCGTCATTTGTCAAAGGGTTGTTTTACTAACAACAGAACAGTTAGGTTAGATCATAACACTGTTTTGAGAGAAAAAATACATGCACGTACTGTCGAACTCGCTCCGAGGTGTTTCCAAGGAAGGTCACGAAGGCAGCAGAGAGAAGAGCGAATCGACCGAGCTGCAATCTATTGCTGCTGGATAATGAGATGCTCCCGTTTTACCTGATTGAGTTCCTTCTCGAGAATGACAATCTGCTGATTCCATCGCTCGAATTCACCTCCCAATCTCTCGACCAACGTGCCCGCTACCTAAAATGAAACGAATGTTCACATTAGAAGCTCTTTCCTTCGCGTTCACCCCTTTCTTCAATCCAAAAATGAATAACAGAAAACCTTGATGACATCCTGTTCCTTCTCCAGATCCACCTTGATGGTCGTAGCTTCCTTCATCAACACTTCGAAGTTCCTCTTCAACTCTGCCACTTGTTGATCTACAGTCACCAATCCCTGCGAGATCTTCTCCATCTGCTTCTCCGCCTTATGCCGATTCCTCAACATGATTTTTTTTGCGAAGTTGAATCCGGACATCTCAAGGCAAAATACTCATAAGAACTCAAGATATTCATATAATGTCTATGAGATCACCGATATGTCCTCACTGTCGGTCAACTCACTTCTCCAGGTCGGTTCTCACTTTCTCCAGTGGCGCGATCTTCTCGAGGATGGTACTGTACTGCAGATTGGCCATTACCCATGCAGCCAGAGGAGCGGCCGCTGCTGATGCTCGTTTCGCGTTCTGATGATATCGATTGGAATTGAACACCCTTGGTATGGCACCTTGGGATCGAAGGAGCCAGCTTTCTGCTTCACGAGTTGAGTGACCTGCGAAGGAGGAGATCAGATTGTGATGAAGGATGATTCTCACCTTCTTGTGCACATCGGAAGTAATTCTATGGGCGTCGAAGTTGATGATGTCGTCCTTCACTCCACTCTTTGCCAAGAATCTGGAGTGATTGAATATTATCCTGGACTGGAGATTAGATTCACTTTCTCATTGCCTCCCAAGATGTGTCGAGAATCCCCATGAAGAGAAGCACCGCTTGCAAGATGTCTCGCACTGCCTTCAACGAAGCTCGTTGGCACGATCATATTAGTTCTTCTCACCTCAGGCGGTGCTCGCAGTGATCGAATCTCCGACAGCGACTCTGACTTGATCGAACCGACGGCTTCTCGAGCTTCCTGAGATGTTCGAGATATCAAATGAAACATTGTAGCTTCCTTTTCACAGTAAAATGGATGGTAACTCACGGCCAGCATTGGTTCGACTTCACTCAGCTGCTCGTCGATAATCTTCTTCTGTTCTTCGATCTTCACATTCTCCTGAAGGATTCCTCATTGCCCCTCTGCCATGGAGTCCCTCTCACCTTCTCAGTGGTGGCCTTCAGTTCTTCCATGCTCATCTTCTGATCCGTCGCTCCACTCATACTCTGAGTGATGGCTGAGAGAGCCGCGTCCGCCTCGCCCTTCAATCAGAATAGTTTTTAGATAAATTCACGTTTTCGGTGTTTATTATTATCACGATTCAAATAAATGGAGCTGGTCATAAAATGATAAAGGATATGGGCTAAAAGAAGAGTATTCCTGCCTGTTTCTCAGCCAGTAATTTGCTCTTCTTCGCAGCTTTCTTCTGCATCTTCGCCACTGTCTCACGGGCAGCAGTCAGTTTAGAGACTCCGTTCTGAACGAGATATAAACTTGAGGGAGATGAGGCCCATGACCTACCTTTAGTCTCTCAACTCTTCCCTTGAGCTCCTTCTTGTTCTTCTCGTGGATCTTCGCGTACGTCTCTATGAAGGACACGTACTTCGAGGGGACCTCAATAACGACTATATCTTTGATACGAAACCTCGTTTGTACCTGCTCCGGAGCTGCTTTGAAGAATGGTGGGACGGAGTTGGCCACTTGCTCCGAGTCTCCACTTGAGGGAAGCAACTGACTGGGCAGCTGAAACCAGTCCTTCCTTCTCTGGTCAGTCACAGTTCCTCACCATCTGGAGAGAGTCATCGCTCCACTCATCCCTCCAGATCACCGTGCATTCCTTGTAGAGGGCGGGATTAGTGAGCAGTTGGAAGGAGAAGTCACTGAGAGAAGAAGTTACGAGCTATGGAAGAGACCTGCTCACCTCTTGTCCGTGTTCATTATGATCACGATATGAAGAAGAGAACGAGTTCCTGCAAGGGATTGATTTGAACTCAGAATGGATTCATGAGCTCACGATAAGCGAAGTAATCATGGAGATCGCCATCGAATGACTCCTCTGAGGACTGCTCACGAAGCTGAGTTGCCATCCCGTCCAACTCTTGTTGAGTGAATAACTCTACACGATGTTTAGAGTTAGGACACTCCAAGGCAGAGGAACGAACTGGGAACTTCTCCAGAGGATAAGAGGCAGTTGATCGACTGGAGGAAGGACGACAGCGTTAGTTGATACTCTTCGATGATAAAGACTACATGCTCGGAATTGGTGATAGCAGTTTGAATAGCCTGAATTTTAATTTCGAACGTTTAAAGAACGGCACACAAATGCTGCCAAAAATTCCAGTGATTACCGTCTTGATGTCGTTGTCGAATTGCTTCTGCTGATACGAAGGAGTTATCTTAGGAGAGAAAATGGGCATCGAGTGCATGTTTGCAATCAATTGGACGACGTCCTTTCTACCCATTCCACTTCGACCCGCGAGAAGGAGGGATCCGCCTGAGGAATATAGTCATATTACTTTATCGATTATAATGAGGGTACAGTACCTGGAGTGGTGAGTACTCGATCGACCTTGGCAGCGAATGCTTGTATTTCTTTGAGCAGCGGAAGCTTGAAGTTGGCAACTTCGAATTCTGAAGAAGAAGGTCCAGATTTATAATAAAAAAGAAAATAAATCTACCGTATCGATTGACTACTTTCTTGAGTGTCGATTCGTAATCAGCAGATTGGATGCTGACGAGTGGAATCCCGACGGAATCTTTCGTATGAACTGCCAGTGATTGACTCGCGAAGACTGAGTCGTCTGCAAAGGAAATTTATACAATTGTTTCAATAGTGTACTACTGTAGCAACCTTTCTTGGATCCAGCCCTCGCCTCTTCCATGAGAATATTGTCGAATCGATGTTTATCGTCGATGGAAACGAGTCTGAACGAACATTTAGGGCGATTAGGATGTGCGGGTTACCTGTCTCCGAATATCCTCTGCGACTCGTATATCAGAACTTTCTGCACGAATTCCGGGTCACTCGTGAGCTCGTATCTCATTAGAGAGACGATCCATCTAAGAAAGGAATCGACCTAGGGACGAGGCAGAATCCTCACTTAGTCAGATCTTTTGGAGTGAAGACATAGTGAGGATACTCGGTGGATTTGAAGGTCGTTTTGACCTGAAAGACGATTTACTACGAATAAAAAGGATGAGCAAACCTGGCTGAATATATTGACCATCATCGATCCAATCATCGTCGTGCGCTGTGGAGAATTGAGAGAGGACTGGAAGATTTATTTTTCCATTGGACCACCAAAAAAATGCTACCTCAAGGATGGGAGTGAGGAAGGCGGAAGAGATGAGATTCAAGTCTTCGTTGGTTGGAGGATCCATCAGACAGATGCGGAAGAGAGAAAGCACTCTGAATTGACCATTCTGACATCACTCTAATTTTCAACAATATCGTACCTCGTCGGCAACGAGTTCGCACTAGTATCCACTCCGACAGACATGCTGCCGATGATCTACGATTATTGATTGATTTTAATTCTTTGAGGGAATATTCCTACCTGTACGTTCTCAATGCCGATCCATTCAAAGTGAGGGTCGTAGAATCCCTCGTAGGTCAGTAGTTGATGCACCATCGCGAGCATCTCGGACGTCCCATACTGTAATATTTTGCACAGATTCGCGAATACTTTGAAATGATAAATATGATACGAATAAAGAAAAGAAGGAGTGCCTCACCTTATCGGGGGTGGGCAGGTTCATTCCCTTGAGGTACAACACTAGATTGTCCTTGTTCTTCGGTCTGAATACCCTTCCCTTCGCAGAGGAGACGAGTACACAATGGGCATGCAGGGCCTCGTGCACACTCCCAGCACTCAAGGCACACTTTTGATAAAATATTCTAGTTGTAATCAATAAATAACTTTGATAGACTCACCTGGATTGAGCATTGCAGTGAACGATTGCTACTTCACTCGAACTGTCCACCTCAAATAAATTAGTCACTTCAATAAGAAGCGCGTTGCTTACCTCTAAAGCCAATCTGATGAGACTCTCCTTTCCGCATCCATCGGGGCCAATCACTATGAAGGGCTGGCGATTGTTTCCTCTCAGCCAGGAAGCTACCTGCAGTGAGGCAGATCAATAGAAAAATTCTGGAGACGTCGAATATGTGAATGAATGTGAAAGTAAAACTGACGACATCTCTATTCGCCTGGGCGTTGGCAGTGAGCACGAAGGGTCTCCTTCTGTCGTATTGCATCGAATCCAACTTGATAGCGAAGCCTGAACAGCACACTCTCAGATTTCTGATTTTGAGGATCCATCTAACCCGCATCATCGAAATACTGCAGGAATGAGTCGGAGGAGGCATCCGAGTAGAGCAGGAACGGATCCCCGGGAAGAGACTGGCCCTGCACAGAGGATACTTCTCTCTAGAACACCAAGGACTCATCACTTGGAATATCTGGGCAGCGAGTTCTCTTCTGCAGTCTGCTGCCACGAGAGGATGCAGTCCCTTGTAGAGCAGAAGGCAGAATTCGTTTCGAGTTCGGGCAGTTCTGCACTCTTTTTCTTTTTGGATTCAGTAAAGGACTACTCACTTGGTCAGTCCGAGTGAGCACGAGACACAACCACTAGTAGAGATCTTCAATTGAGGATCCACCTGAAATCTGTTTTTTTCGATTCAAGAAGTAATTTGATTTCAGTATCAGTAACTTTTACCTTCTTCGCAAGCCACGGCAGACATCTGTCCGTGATCTCCTTCGCCCACGAATCAGATTGATTGTTCTGAAACACAGAGTCTCAATCGCATTTCAACCGTAGCTCACATTCTCCTCCGACTTGGTAAGTTCTTTGACCATCTTCGTGAGTACATCCGCAGGACTCAGATCTTCCTTGCTGCATTGGAAAATGTTTTTGAGTGAATACATTTCAATTCCTTTAAATTATGTATATTTGTGAGCAAGTAAGAAGCAGATGGAATAATGTTCATATTCAGCAGCAAAAATTCAGGTACCAGGGGTGCATGTACCGTACAGATTCCCTCGTCGTTGCCGACTTGTTCGTTCAAATTCGATATCTCCATCGATAGCACTTTCAGTTGGTCAGGTCTCAGTTCTCGAGTTATCAGTTCCAGTTGTTTCCATCGGTGGCGACTACCGGCAGACTAGGGACTGGCCCTTCATTCGTCCGTTGGATCCAGATGGACCAAGGGAGAGACTGGCTCTCACCCCGGGTGGGCATCGAACCAGCGAGCGAGAGGGTCGTGGCCTGTCGTCTTACCGCCTGCTCCACCGAGGGTGATGGGAAGACGAAGAGAGTGAAGATGGTATCGGGAAGGGGTGATAGAGAGAAGGAAAGAGGAGAATCGAATCGACAATGAATCATCGAGCATTCTTCGTTTTAGCGCATCCATTCTGATCTGTTCTTCTCTCTCAACTCACCTGATGAATATCATTCCCATCCTCGAGATAGTTGCAGGGGACGCAAACTGGAGATTGTCAGTCTCGAAGACGAAATTGACGTTCGTCCCGAACTGAATTCGCTCTCCAGAAGGCATCGTCAACTGCAATTTATCTAGCGTTTGAATGAATTTGATACTTTTTGAAACAAAGCACATGTCAATTGAGCGCCTCGATATCGAGTCTTATCGATACAGTACTCACGAGTCGATTGTCATCGAGGACTGAGTTGAGTGCTTCAATCCACTCCGGGTCGACGTCTCCGTCACAGATGATCCACGTGTGAGTCGATGGATCGTTCGTCACCTGAGTTTATTCTCTTTTTTCAGGTTGAACACACGATCACCATCATTAAAGGAGGAGTAAATGCAAACGCGCGCCCGGTTGGAATATCACGCCTCTCATGAGAGAATCGAGCTAAAATCGCTGTTCTAGGGAATGGAGCAGAAATGTCAAAGATGGTTCTAACAAGTTTTGGCACCTTGAGGCATCCCTAACACTCCCCCAAAGTCTCATTGTGCATACTTCGTTTTGGAGCTCCCGGCATCATATCGGATATCTGCAGCTCTCTCTTCGAGCGCGCGTATTGCGCTTATACTGAAAGGTAGACTAAAATTGACCTCTGAGTGACCCCCACTCATTTTTCGAGCTCTATCGATCTATATAGTTCATTTCCTGTAAATTTCAAATTTAAGCATGCCTCATTCCCACCCAGATATCTCAAAAGTGTACACAAACACGAAGGATTTTTTCATTGCAGTTTGTAGAGCTGATTGAGAGCTATCGAATGAGTGGTTTGCGCGAAAAATACAGGAATGCCTGCACGAGTTATGTGCTTTTAAAGTTTTCTGATCGTTTGAAGTCATTTTGTTCCACCCTACACCGCGCGATTTCGAGCGCGCGGTGTGGAATGATTCAATTATCTCTCCCCATTCCATTGTTTGTTCGGTGTGGAGTGGAATAAAATGACTTCAAACGATCAGAAAACTTTAAAAGCACATAACTCGTGCAGGCATTCCTGTATTTTTCGCGCAAACCACTCATTCGATAGCTCTCAATCAGCTCTACAAACTGCAATGAAAAAATCCTGCGTGTTTGTGTACACTTTTGAGATATCTGGGTGGGAATGAGGCATGCTTAAATTTGAAATTTACAGGAAATGAACTATATAGATCGACAGAGCTCGAAAAATGAGTGGGGGTCACTCAGAGGTCAATTTTAGTCTACCTTTCAGTATAAGCGCAATACGCGCACTCAAAGAGAGAGCTGCAGATATCCGACATGATGCCGGGAGCTCCAAAACGAAGTATGCACAATGAGACTTTGAGGGAGTGCTAGGGATGCCTCAAGGTGCCCAAAACTTGTTAGAACCATTTTTGCCATTTTCGCTCCATTCCCTAGAATAGCTCGATTCTCTCATGAGAGGCGTGATATGTTTCACCTGGGGACGCACTCTCTTCAAGTCGCGTGCTATCTCGCCACCTTCCCTGAGCTTTCCCTGATCTGGCTCCCAGCCAACTAGCTATAACTCTGCTCGGAATGGTGATATCAATGTGAAAACTTCGGAGCTTCTTATCGTTGTGGAGCCCTACGCAGTGCATATGATAGCTTCAAAATTTGAATTTTGAATTTACTCCTCCTTTAAATGTATCCTGGTCTCCCACCTGTCTGGCGGCGGAAGTGATCACTCCATCGCTCCATTCGCGCGTGTCCAAGTCCATGTGTCCCAGCAACTGCAAAACAATGTTCGTGTCCGATAACCATGGATACTCGACTACAGTAATTCTCTATCTGAACGTACCCTCGTTCTGCTCATTGACTTGGGATTGAAGTGGATGACGACCAGTTTCTCCCCCGTGGCGACCATTGCAGCCTGCAGCAGCTGCCACGTCGTAGACTTGCCGCAGCCAGCCGGACCTCAACGAGGAGATGAGATTATGGAAACGCCCACTTTCACCCACCCACGATGACCACGCCCATTCGTTGACGAAGCTGCTCGTAGAGTTCGAAGACCTGGAAGGAAGGAGGTTATCGATAGGAGAAGAAGCAGTTGAATCATGCTCCATAAGCTCACCTTCTGCAGCTTCTTGTCATCAAGGACGAGCGAGGAGTGCTCTGCGGCTGCTTTCAATGGTTCGAGGAAGTGCTCGAACTTAAATAAAAGTGATTTAAAGAAGTGAATCAATCGTTCCACTCACACTGCTGCCCTCCTTGTTCACTTCGCTGTAGATATCGACAATGAGATCGTTGAAGCGAGTCGAGTCAGAAGACGTCAACTTCGAGAGAGTATTCAGCAGAAGAGCCTTTGAAAAATCGATTATCAGTTTCTTTGTGATGGCGCTTACCATCGGATAAAACCGTGCATGATAAATCTAGAAACAAACGGGTTCAAATATTGGAGTACGCACCTTGACAACAATGTTCCTCTCGCTCTCCTCGGGCGATTTCCTCCTTAGATCTCCGCAGCTCCTCAGCACAGTCTTCAATGCTCGCAGCCCCCAATCGTAGTGCTGCTGAGCAGAGAGCATCTCTCTGCAAGAAGAGACAATTGGTGCTGCTCGTTATATGCTTCCCTATTTCGAGGAATCCAATTCGTACTTGCTCAAGGTGAATAGGGTGACGATCTTCTTGGCGAGACTCTTCGCCTGTTTGAAGCCATCTGAGAACAACTCCGTCTCTGCGATCAATTCATTGTCCGGCGCACTCATCACCACAGGACGGAAGAGTTGCTTCAGGTTGTCGGGCAACCTACAATTTTTAGAATTTTTGTTAGAAGTTGATGAGATTGCTTACTTCTGCCGTCCTCCGTAGCCCTTCCCTGCGGGATTGAGAGTGATGAAGATGGCGCTGTTCGAGTTCACTTGCACCTAAACCAATGGAATTGTAGAAGGTAAACATTAAAGATCAAACTGACGGTCTTATTGCCTAGATCGCAGGTGGGCAGTTTGTTCTTGATCGCGTCCTGGATTATCTGCACCTTCGAGGAGACGGCAGAAAGCACTGTCTGTAAATAAGGACTTTCGAGATGTTATTTCCTACTTCCTTCGAAAACGAGGGCTACAAAGGCAGTATAATAATTACAAAAACTCACAGCGTCAAGCCGATTGAACTCGTCGAAACATCCCCACGCACCGCATTGCACGAGCCCAACGAAGATGCTGAGAAGAGCGAGGATTTTCCATTCTCTCCAATGTTCATCGTACCGATTGAGTGACTGGAGGTCGATTCCCTCGTCGCAGTTGAAGACAAGCACCTGTCGGCCGAGAGCTGCTGCCAAGGCCTGAGGAATCGGGATGACCTTTTCGTCAATGAAGACAACGACTTCAATTCACAAATTGATGGCTTCCTTCTCTAGTAGACGTTGTACAACATAAGTTTTGTCTAAATGATGATTAACAACTTGAGCAATTCACCTTGACAGACTCAGTCTTGCCCGTTCCCGCTGGTCCGTAAGGGTTTCCTCCTAATCCGAGTGTCATCGCTTGAGTGAGAGTGAGGAAGCACTTGTCCGTCAGAGGAGTGTGCACTAGCTTAGCCGCATTTCCCTGATGAGTTCAATTCATTTTAAACTTTCATTGTCAATAAATTCTACGTAGTTTAAATATCGTTTTCACAACACAACTGAATGTGAGACAACATCTCTACACCTTGAATACAACGGGCACGTACCTGATACTCGTAAGAGTAAGGGAAGGCGCTGTTGACCATCCGCACGACGACTCGTTCTCTCTCGATGTAGTACCGTAGCTGCTTCTGCCACATCCACGATGACGTAGATCTGAGGGATGGGAATTTACGTCCAGTGAATGATAAATTCATTGTGAATAGTATATAAAAATCAATGGTGAATTGTACATGATAGCAGAGCCATTGAAACATGCATATAAAATATGAATATTCGGAAGAATAAATCTAATTTTACTTTGTTTTATCAGCAGTGAGTTGGTCGACGACGTCGATTCGATGGATGAGATCGAGAATGAGCGCCTTCAACTTCAGTTGCAGCACTGTGTCCGTGAGCTGAATGGAAACGGATAAGGAATGATAAAAAATGTGTTCAAGCAAGAACACATCGTGATTTCATGCCCAAAGTGAAAAAAAATCTTACATTAGATGAAGTGTAGGAATCAAGTTGCGACTCGAGCGCTGTTCTCAACTTTGGTAGCTGCTGCGAGTGAAGGGCCTGAAATTGTAATTTAAAAGAATACATGGCGAAATTTGAACTGAGCTTTAGCTTACCTGCTCGACATCTTTCGAGAAGCGAATCTCTTCTGCGAGGCAGAGCACCTGCAATGTCTCATGAACAAAGTCAGGTATCGATTCTAACCTGCGAGGGGTACTTATTGGAGTCCATATTGGCGTCTCTGACTGCATCCAACACCAATCGACTCAGAGTCTCCTGCATTTCTTCCGACAGATGCTGAAGCCAGATCTGCAGTGAAAATCGTATCTCTCTTGCACAAGAAGTCTCCATTAAACATCATGATTGTGTGAGGCTGGCCACTTTTCAATTGTTGTAGATGACGTACCTCTACTTGCGGCACAATTCTGATCGGTTTCGATAGGTTCACAGTCTCGCCGTGGGCAGAGACCATCGCAGTGATGGAGGTCGAATCAGGTGAGAAGATTACTCGGTTGATTCCCTAAGTGAAAAGATTAATTAAGTACGAGACAACGCATGCTTACCTGGAACAGTTTCTTGAGATGCTGTTGTATCACCGCAGGGTTGGTGCTCTGTCCGAGAATCTCCAGTAGATCGTCGTCCCCGAGGAAATAGAAACGAGAGAAGGCAGATCGCTTGTCCTGCAGTCAATTGTATCATATCGTCCTTCAAATCCTGTGCGAACTTCTAGGAACTGATTGAGTGCTCTTTGGCATCGATTCAGTTGATCGACGATCGTTTCCAGAGTGTTCTTCAGACCTGACCGATTGCACAGAGAGACCAGACGAGCATCTCGAGCGACGTCTAAACGAAATAATAAATATTAGTGCTCAAAAAAATAATGCGATGGTGAAAAAGATATCCCTGTGGTATTGAAAGCTGTACATTGCAACTTTCCAATCCTCATACCATTTAGAATTGCTCTGAACTCGTTATCGACTCGTGCGAAGCGAGATGCCTCAGACGGAAGCGCGTCTCTGGAGGATGCAATGGACATTTTTTGAACTTCAACTGCTCATCTCACCTTCCAAAGATCGGTTCCAGATATATCCACTTTCTCTGAATCTCTACCATCTCCGATAGGAAAAGATCGAGGTCTCCCAGTCTGCAGATCATTATTCGAAACTGATAGAGTTGCTGAAATACCGTTTCTCCCAGATGCCTGTCTTGTCGGAGAATTGAGCGTAGAAGGGAGAACTCTTGAGTGATTGGAGGAGTGCCCGACTGTCTTGCACCTGAACGGACGCATTTTTCTTTCATTTTGCTTTGAAGACACCGTTAGTTCTGATTTATATTTATGGGATGGAACTGACCGAATTTATGGACTCCTTCCAGTCTTTGATCACCTTGATTACGTTACCATTGTATCGACGGTAGTCAGTGAGGGCGAATTCAGTCTGTAACAGGTACTCCTTCGGTATAAAATCATATGAGAGATCACCTGTGCCGACCACATCTCCAGTTCCTGGATCGCCTCTCGGATGGCCACCTCGCCTTGTGCTCTGGAGGTTAAAAACATGCCATCAGTCATCATCACAACCAAAGAAAAATAATAATTGCATCTACTTACTTCGCATTCAGCTGCTTCAGTGTGTCCACATTCTCCACGATGGCTGCACTCACTCCGATCAGATCAGAGAACTTCAGCTTCTCCAGAGTCGTTCCTCTGAAAACAATCCTCTTGTTATTCCCAAACGAAAAAATATACCTTGGTAGTTTTAGCAGTCTGAACATCTCCATCCAGTGGTCGGCACTCAATTGCTCCCCTCTGCAGTATTTGAGTGCAGACGAGAACTCCTGCAGAGAGGGATAATTTCAGATAAAATTCATTGATCGCTGGGTGGTCAAGTAATACGTTACCTGTAGACTCTCGATGTCCTTCATTAGTCGAACACTCATGTGAGTCTGCTGTCCAGCCTTGATCTTTTCCGTCCACTTGGAGAGAAATTCGTCGAAGAGATACGTCTTCGACCTGAGAAGATGACGTCATCATTAGAGTAATGATGATGATCACCTGAATACGATCCAGTCCTCCTTGGACAGTTCGTCCATCTCCGTGGTAAACATCTCGTACAGCATCCAATTGTCTGCAATCGTCACTCTCATTCGAGGAGAGAGAGGGCAACGAACTCTCCAAATCCACCAGATCAGTCTCCATTTCATCGAGGAAAGTGAACTGAGGAGCAGCCACGTCGAATTGTTCGCACTCCTTGCTGAAAGAATGAACATTGTTGCAGTCATTAAGGATGGTTCTTGTTGTTCTTGATCTCTCGAGGTTACGAAAACGCCGAATTACCGAATTTCCTCGCTGTTCGCTCTCAATTCATCGTACTGCTGTCTCTTCTCTCGAATGAACTCAATCGCCTTCTGCATCGTGATCTGAAATCTTCCAATATATGTGTGCATTAATATTTGATGAAAGTTTTTTTTACGAAAGTCTTTATGTTCAAGGTTCCAACAGAACCATGATCACGATTGCCAATCACAAACATGTTCTCATTTCATTCCCCGTGGAACTCACTCGATCTCCCTGCAGCGCATCGCTCTTCGGCTTGAATTGATTCCATCTGAGCAAAGATGCAATAGAAACGATTGTAGAATTTAAGCGCGTACCTCGCTAGTAGTTTCTCCGATTCCTCATTGATTGCCTTCACTCGAGTGCCCACGTTCTGACGGAGATTCTCCACCTGGAAGCAGATGAGTTCCCAGAGAGAAAGGTGAAATTATTTAAATATAATTGATGAACTTATGCCGTGGTAAAAGTCGAGGAGAAGAGGAAATATTTGAATTCCCGCAATTTCATATCTCAGCTCCCAGTAGAGATAGCGACTTGAAAATGGGACTATGGGGTGTAAAATCTATTCACACCCCATATTCCAAATTTCTCGTCTCTAGCTCCACTGAGAACCGAGATACGAAATTGCGGGAATTCAAATATTTCCTCTTCTCCTTGACTTTTTCCACGGCATAAAATAACTACCTCAGCCCTGATCATATCCTGGTGGGAGTCTAACATGACATCGAACTGATCCCACTGCTTCCCGACCAATTCCATGTGCTCCACTCCACTGCCTGCAATCCACTTCCTTCATTTATGCAGACATGAATGAAGAATTGAATTCCACCTACTCTCTTGTCGTTTTGAATATTGACATACAATCCTATCATGGATCACTAAACGCACCTGAGACTGCTCGCAGGAGGTTCTGCTGCTCGTTCAGAATCGACAGCTTTTCTTTCATCTGAAACCAACTATTGATTTTCATGACATCTGAAAGGCCTCACTTCTTTCTTAGTCTTTCCAAATTCCGCATGCTTCGCATTGGCCTCGGAGACCTCCTGGATGGATTGAGGACGAGTCGAGAGAACCCCGATTGCCTGCAATGAGCATTTCATGAGGCAAACGTTTAGTTAATTCCTTCTTCGGTGTATTTACTAAATAGCTGAAGGTTTGACCTGGCTCATCACTTATCGTTCATACCTGTCCGAGGTATATCTGCATCAGCTGCAGTTGCGTGCTCATCACGTGTCGCAGCGACCAGATCAGAGTGTCCATCACCCTGCATTTTCATTTTGTTACATAAAACAAGGCAGACGATAAATATTTTAATTGGATTTAAAATATAAAAGTAGAATCATAATGGAAAAGACAGACCTCTGTAATTCCTCCTCTATGGTACTCTTGAGAGGCGCAGTCGAGACGACGATGCAATCGAAGCGAATCTCACTGCAATTTATTAAATTATTTTCGAAAATAATTTTAACCACCTGGGGAGTCGCTCCGCCTCTCTACC
This sequence comes from Pristionchus mayeri, assembly GCA_036245805.1. Lineage (NCBI taxonomy): Eukaryota > Metazoa > Nematoda > Chromadorea > Rhabditida > Neodiplogasteridae > Pristionchus > Pristionchus mayeri. The sequence goes on along the minus strand of BTRK01000005.1, from coordinate 28,364,379 downwards.
CTTCGTCTTGAGCATCTTGAAGTGACGCTCCCAGTCTGACGCCTGAGAAAATGCATTCCAGCAAATCTAATCAAAACGATGGGCAAAATAAAAGTAATTGACCTTGTTGAAGTTCTCCTCGATGAGCGATTCAATGTCCACTTGTCCGAGTGCCACCCAACTCTGAAAGATAACAACAAAGTCTTCCAGGTCGCTCATCATCCCACCTTGAAGTCATCTCCGACATTGGCGACTTGCTGCAGGAGTGTCTCTGCCTTCTCGTAGAGGCCATCGAATCGATTCGCATTCAGATCGATCATCACAGCGAAGATCGAAGAGTGCTGTGATGGACGTTAATGTGGGAATGGGTTGAACGAGTACCTCATTGTCCACAGTGAGCACTCCTCGGAAGTTCTCGGGAATGCCCAGGAATCGTCGTAGTTCCTTGTAGTATCGCATGCGGATCTCCTCCATCGGAGGGCGCAGCTGCAGCGTCTGCTGGCTGCAATGATGGTGATGTAAGGCAGACATTCGAGTGATAACTTGCTTTCTCCTTTAGACTTTAACGAAGCCTTGATGTTTTAACTGTTTAGATCCTAGATAATATTGGAAAACGTACGCGAAAACAAGCTGGGCGTTGATAGGTTGAATCTGTGTGTGGATGCTCTCGAGTCCCCATTGGTATTGCAGTTGAAGAGCCTGTAGTCAATCGATAATTCCTGAATGGCGAATCTTCCATCGTACCTTGAACAGTTGTCTGTCCCAGTGCAGTTGCCATGGTCGGATGTTCTGCTTACTCGCACCGTGCACTGCCTCCTCCTCCTGGATCTGAAATCCAATATATCGTAGGTATTATTCAAATTAATCAATCCAAAAAGTACTCCATAAGATGATATCTGAAAGTGTACCTTAGACCGAATGACATTGAGTCCTTCCTTCCACTTGTTGACTTCCTTCAGAACATCGAGTGCTGCTAATTCGCACACTTTATCGACGATGAGAGAGTGCGAGTTGCGGAGACGTCTGAAAAAAGATTTTTTATTGAATTCAGAGCTCAGTGCTCCCATGGATTAGCTACTCCGATTTTCATCTCCCCGCAGGAACCTAGAGGTATCGAACCTGTTGTGATTGGCCAGTTTGTCTGATGCCAACTTCAGCTGCAGAATGTATTCGTCCAACTGCTCCGGCTTCTCCCACGTCACCTCAAAAGATTTTTTAAAAGTTTTCGTTGGTAAAGGGCTCTGTGCATTCTGCTATATTGTCCCTTCCTCAACTCACGGTGTTTATCCAGTGGTTCTTCTCTCCCGTTTTCTTCTGAGGGATCACGAGCTTCTCGAATGCGAGTGCCTCGTCCAGCATCAGGGCCTACAAGTCAGTCATTAAAAATTGAATTGAATTGAAAATTATCTTCATTTTTTCATGAATATACCTGCTGGCAAGGCAGCATCTGCTGGTCGACTGTGTTGTAGAAGTGGGCGATCTGAGAGACGATTATTGATTGAAATTGAATTTCTCATTTCCTCTACGTTATCTGCTATTTTTTGCGAGTAAATTATCACTATCCTCACCTGTTTAAGTGTGACTCCATATCGATGGTACTTCTCTCCATTGGCGCACGTTTTCGAAATCTTCGCTGGAATCACCAGACCGAGAGAGGCCAGTTGACGCACCTAAAGCAGAAAATATGTTAGCACCTTATATCCCTGATGGATTAGAATAACATCTGATAGGCAATATTGAAATTCCAAACGATAAACATACTTCTCTAATCATCTTTAGCAGTCGATCGCTGTAGTTCACGTGAAGCATTCCATTCGACTGCTCGAGAACCTAAATTTTCTCCTTTTTGTGATGATAGATGTTCGAAAAATTCTTCGAAAATTTCAATCTATTTTCTCGAACGATAAGTAAATTTCAGTAATACCATAATCCTTCCTCCCGTTTCGAGTGCCACTGTGTCAGTTTCGTCGTCGATCGATTCGAGAGTCTCACGACACCTGCGAAGACGATGATCCGTTTTCATCAGCTTATCAACATCATTGTTATTAATATTATTTTCAAAATTCAATATTTTCTTTGATATTTTAAACCAAAAATTCTCCCATTCGGTTTGGAGTATCATACGGTATGATTCATACCATTCGGAGAACTTGGTGTCCTCGTGTTCCTTCAACTGCTTCTGCAGGTAATCCATCTGCTTCGTCAGATCCTCAAAACAGATTTTGAAATAGTCTCCAAGGATTAGGGATTTCAGAATGAATCCTCTCTCTACCTGGTATCCATTGAGATCAGAGAGGAGATCAGAGCACGAAGACTGGACTGATTTGATCTGCGCATCGCACTGTCGAAGGGAGACAATGGCAGCAGAGACAGAAGAGAGATAGCGACTGCCTCTGGAAGGGGGGGATGAACTCATGCAACTTGAATTGGAAATGTTTACTGCAACTTGTTGTTCTTTTGTCCTTCTTTACTGCTCTTCGAGTTTGTTATTGTATATTTTTATGATCGCATGTTGATGATCTCGTTCAAAACACTCATAAGTTTGGATTCATCCTCACATTCTCCAGAAGGTCTTCGTTCCCAGCAAGCTACACTGTTTTTTGATATTACAATGTTATCATTCAGTTCACTTGGTTCAGTATTGTTCCTTGAAAGATACATGCAATTGTTATCAGTTGAGTGCAATCAACTCCTCTATTTTGCTCTCTCCTTTCTCTCAATTTTCACTCGTATCGTCGCTTCCTCGTGCCAGTACTCGCTATTCTCCCCCTCTTCTCCCTCATTGAATTTCGTGCATCAATTTCACGCGTTACCCCACCTATCTTTCGTTCATTTTTTTCCAAAACGCAAGCATCAGAAAGTTTTATAAGATAGTTATCTGAATATTCACGCTAAAGTGAAAGGATAGAACTGGGGGGAGGCACTAGGGCGTCTAAGAAATGAGTTATGGCATTGAGAAAGAAAGCAACCTCTCCCGGCCTAAGTAACCAATTCACCAATTTTCCCGCCTTTCGAATTATCATATTTTCAATGCAAAGTTCACGCATGTCGGTATAGCAAATTTCAAAGTGCAATAATTGCTGGGAATGGCAGCAACTGCAGATTCAAGTAAGCTTTCAACTTCTATGAAAGAACGGAATTCAGCCAAGCGAAAATTTGATGTACCAGTCAGCGCTTATCATAAAACCCAAATATATTCCCTAAAGCACAGAGAGTAAATCGAATGAAGATTATCTCCACCTTCTTATTCATGTCTCTTGCATGCGTCTTGCATTTTCCTTTCAGATAACTATTTTCGAGTACAAATTGATAAATGGAGCGAAATGAAGGAGGACGATGATATCGTTGAGAACTGGAACTACTGCGGGTTTCCCTGGTTATCTGTTTTGATCTTATCAATGAGAGATATTTTCTAATATTGTCCTACTTGCAACAATATGATCAAGATCAAACGATAAATTCTCTACAGCATATTAAAAAGGGATATTGTCAGGCAAATTCGTGCAACGAAGGACAAGGATGGCGGACTGTTCATCGAGTTGTTCAGTTTCAAAGATGATGAATCCAATATTTGGTATTGTGACGTTTCCATGGACTGCTTCATTATCAATCATATAGTTGAGGGAGAGAAGATCAATATTGGCCATGTGCGTGACTGGTCGAAAAATGTCGTTTAAAAATTATTTTTCAGATGGACACGCAAAGATTGACTCCTGAAAATGTGGACGACAGTATGCGGGACTTCGTGATAGAATCAAGCCTTCTCGATAACTCCGAATTTGTGAGTCTCTTAACTCTCCAAAACAAACAAAACGTATCTCTCAAAGGGCTACATCAAAGACGACAAGATCATTATTGAAGTCTGCATAACAGTTCACAGCAAACCTGGAAAGAGGTTACTTTCAAATTTATAACTTTTAACCTAGTTTTTATATAGAAAAACAGTATTCTCTAGCGAACCCATTGTGGAAGACCCCGTAAATATTGCCTTTGTAATCCAATTCCATCATAATGGATCTAATAGAAATGCTTAAAATATTTCAATTTAGATTCAGAAAGAAGGTTGAGTTTGACATGTTCTCTCCTTCTCATAAATCAGACGGAATTCTCGTCGTGGAAGGAAAGAAAGTTTACGTCAGCAAGCAGGTATGCCAAAGCACACCTTTTCATGCTAGTTGATGATTATCATTTCTCCTCAGCTGCTCTCAATCCATTCTCCATTCTTCGATCGCATCTTCTTCGGTAAATTCAAAGAAGCGAGTGAATCGGAAACGGAAATCAACGATGTTATCCTTGACGTAAGTTTCGATTGAAAACAAAGAACATTGAATTTGAAGAGACCATGACGCAAGCAAAGAATTTTTTGCAGGAGTTCGAAGTGCTTCTGAAAATGTTGTACAGAACCGGAGAGCAACTTCGAGGTGAGGAAGGTTTATAAAGAATGAAAAATAGAAACATAAAAAAATTAAAAAAATAATAATATTTAGATGAGAACGTCGAATTCATTCTAAAATTGACTGATCGATTCGAGATGCTGGTTCGTTTTAGTTGCAATTTTCAGTATCGGATTGTGAGCTTTCATTATATCAAAATATTAGAAGTGTGCTGTAAAGTAATCGGATCTGCATTTCAGAGTATTATGGACGATGCTGAGAAATATCTGATATATTCGACGAATCTGAATATTCACAAGAAGCTTGCTCTCTCGGATCAATACAACCTTCTTGTTCTTCAGGTCACAATTTAATTTATACCAGCTCCTTTTTTGGACGAATTTTCAAATTATTGCAGTCAATTATTAGCTCATCGTAAATAATTCCAGGATCAGCTTCTTCACAAGTACACAGCTGATCTGATTCGGAAATTGACTAAGTCTGATGAATATGGAAAACTGACGGAGGAAACGAAAGACATCCTCTTTCAGAAGTACATTGCATTCACTTCCAATTAGAATTTTTTCCCAATTAGAGTTTTTTTATTACTGGAATTGCGCTGTACAATATTAATTCTTATAAAAAGTCGATAATTCTTATAAAAAGTCGAAAGTTTTTTTTACGGACTTGTATTTCTACTTCTAGTTTGCAAAAGTTGTTATTGACGTTTATGTCACTATTCCTTGTTTTATAATTGAGAGAATAAATTCTTCGCAAAATTAATCGTTGCTCACTTGGACTCTCCTAGATTGGCGACGTCGACGGGGTTGATGGTGGAGACGAGAGTTCGCACCTTCGACAGAAGAGTCTCTCTGTAATAGTATCACATTTACAGAGATGAACAAAGTTTCTAATGAAATCAATTGATTTAAAATAGTATCTACAGAAAGTCGGCACCCGACACACTTCGATCTTTTTTGTCCCTCGTACCTCTCCAGCAGCAGTTTCTCCTTGATGACTGGACGACTGAGGAAAGTACGGTACTTCTCGAGATCCGAGAAGATCTGATATCCGAAGTGAATGATCAATACACAAATTTTCAATTTGACAAAGAAGCATACTATTAAAAATCGTTTATATAAATGATGAAGTAATGGAGATAAGAAATATTCTCACCAGTGAGTTCTCCAGTTTATCCACTCGAATGCGTGTCTTGAGAATGGGAATGACTCTCTCCAGCTCACGACCAATCACTCGATCCACGTCCTTCATCAAGGCATTTATGATAAACAAATATCAGAACTATCGATTTTTTGAAATCCCTCCAACAAATAAAAACCGAACCTCCAATTTCCCAATCCAAGCCCTCTCTGATCCCTGCAGATCGGCGAAGATCTCGAAGTCGCCGAAGGCAGAGGATATTGTCTGAATTTGTTCTTTATCCTGAAGTATGATACAATTACGCACTGGATCCGATTGTCACCGGCCTCGAACATGGATAGTTAGACATTTAGCGTCCGAAGTTCAAAAATTGATTCACTGAGGAATCCATTATTCACCTTTAGCAACTGCTGCTCCATGCTCGGTTCCTCCAGCAGAAGAGCAGATTGAGTGGCGATCTGACGGAGAGAGATCACCTGAAGAGAGAGTAGCCATTAGTCAACACTCGGATTATTCGCTTACCTCACTGCATCTTTTGATCATGGCCTCTACTTCAGCCATCCTGACCTCTCCTCCTTTCCACGGTCTGTCAGTGATCGATCTACTCGACCATGTCTGTGTGAGGAGGAGCGAGAGGGAAGACTGCCATTCCTCGCACAGAGATCGACCCTCTCGCAATTGCTCCTCTCCTACAACCATTATTTGTGCGCTTATGAAGTAAATTTTCAGAAGCCCCAATGATCGCTTCACGGTATATACTTCCAATCAAATTTGTTACTTCACGATCTGTTCAATCTTCTCACCTTTGTCATCTCCACTCCAGATCTGCAATCGACTCAGATGAGAGCACGCAGTGGAGCACAACCATCTGCAATTATCAAATTCATCTCTTTTCCTTGTTCTGAGTGACACCCATGATATTCTTTCCAATGAAGATGAATTTTTGGGCATTTTATTATTTTTCGTTTCATTAAAACTCAAAGATGGTGTATAGGATGAGTCATCTCCTCACCTTCCCACCCCCACCAGGAAGTGTCTCATCCTTCCCTCTTCGTATCCTGCAGTCCACAGGAGATCAGCTGCCTCCTCTGCAGTCTGGATAAACACCGAGAGAAGATCCAGAGAGCGAGGCTGCAAACATATTCTCAGTCTATCATTTCTCACTTTACTTTTTGGGTAAATGTTGAATATTTCCCAATATTTCCTAAATGAAAGATAACCAACTGCAAGAATGTGCTCACTTCTCCCGCATCGACGATCTTCGCGAGTGGTTCGAGAATGCGAGTATATTCCTCTGCGTGTTTGCTCCCTCTCGCATTCCTCCATCCATCGATCTGAACCGAGAGAGAAGGACCATCTGAAGAACATTTCATTTTGTGTTTTCAAGGCTTCCATCAAAATTTCCCCTTGTTCAGTACAGTTTTGTAGAAAGCGAATAATTTGACCTTCGGAACTGGCGCCGGCCCTTCCATTGGCCACAACTGACTGGAGACTGTCGTTGAGCGAGGGAGTCATCTTGCCGAACACCTGAAAACATCGGATAGATATATCACGCCTCTCATGAGAGAACCGGGACAGCGAGTTGACATTGAAAATAAAAATATTCCTGCATTTATGCCTATTAGTTAAGGATTGGGTCGTAGAAGATCCTCCAACTCTATCTGGAATCCATTTGATGTTGCAGCCGAGTGCTGCAAAGTTTAGGCCGGGCGTATTTATTTCTGATAATTATACATAAATATATGGATATTTTTGTTGTGAAATGTGTTTCTATGGTAAAATGGATGATTTTGGAATGAATACTTTATTTTTCACTTCCGCGACCGTAGCTGCAGATGACTTTCACACAGGTTTTTAATTTGGCCTATGAACATAGATTTTTCCCGCATCTTCAAACTCTCCCAGTTTGTAGAGCTCGAAATTCTGCACATATCATATTTTTTGCAGAATTTATCTCGATGGTCCTGATAGTCTCCCAAATCGATGAATACCTCACAACGGGCTGCACGGTTCACCCACTGTGAAATCGAACACTCAAAGTCGCGGGTTCGAATCCCGGTGGAGGAAAACCCGTTTTTGCCAACATGGTAAAGCATGGAACTACACAAAACACGATTAGAACAATGGAAAAAAGTGTGCAAAAACAAAAGTTTCTTTCACCGGGATTCGAACCCGCGACTTTGAGTGTTCGATTTCACCGTGGGTGAACCGTGCAGCCCGTTGTGAGGTATTCATCGATTTGGGAGACTATCAGGACCACCGAGATAAATTCTGCAAAAAATATGACATGTGCAGAATTTCGAGCTCTACAAACTGGGAGAGTTTGGAGATGCGGGAAAAATCTATGTTCATAGGGCAAATTAAAAACCTGTGCGAAATGCATCTGCAGCAACGGTCGCAGAAGTGAAAAATAAAGTATTCATTCCAAAATCATCCATTTGACCATAGAAACACATTTCACAACAAAAATAAGCATATATTGATGCAGAATTATCAGAAATCAATGCGCATGGCATAAGCTTTGCAGCATCCTGCTGCAGTCGCGAGACATGTAAGAAATATGAAAGTTCAGATTTAGACTAGTGATGCAATGTTGTGAATGGAAATGTAATAAACAAACAACCCGAAAATTTTTATGTCAACTGAAATGGCCGATTTGTCCCGATTCTCTCGTGAGAGGCGTGATATATGCATTTGAGCGTTTGCATGATATACGCTACAAAACTGCAAAACTTAAAAGAGCTAGATAATTTTTTTTTGACTGACCTGCTTGACCGAGTTGGCGAAGACCTCTTCTGCCTTTCCATTCAACGTCACAACATTCACGAGACTGCGGAAGTTATCAGCAGTCAGTGGCTGAGCTTTCGTCTAGAAAATAATAGTGAATTACCGCTTGGCATTGGTTGGAAGGTTTGATTTTGGGAATGACCATCTTTAAAAAAATATTCTGACGCAGAGATAGTAGCAAGAATAAATGTATTTTAAAAATTACTTTGTAGAAGACGATGGATAGGTCAGTGCTGCCATTCTTCGGTGGAGTGACGACATTCAAGAAGTCGACGCCACGCTGAAAACAGAGCGAAATAAGTCTGCCATCTCGCTTCACTATCCATTTTACATTCTTTTCAGTTACGTATACATGCATAACATATGATGATTCGTATTCTAAGTTATGACAAAAGAAAGCCGCTTTCTTATGATCTCACGCCTTCAGTCTACTAGTGGGCGGAATCAAATTGAGCTTTCTCGCCCACCTGGTTATTCCTTGCGATGACCAGCACTGATGAATTAGAATCTAGGAAACTCTCGATGGCAGCATTCGATCGAACCTTCTCTGGAGTTATGTTGAGAGAGAGTACCTGAGAGAAGAAGTTCATTCTTTTAGATTCCAACATTTAGGAAAATCCCCAGGTTGAGACAACGTAGAAGGGTGCTATTGCTTCTATTCGATGTACTACATTCCGGAAAGGGAGTAGACTATGCTGAATTCTTTTGACTAGCCTGAGAGGCGAGTCGTAGCACGTAATTGAGTCGGCTGTCGACATCGCGAGGCGATTCGCCCATTGGAAACCCGTGGGAGGAAGAGAATCAGCCTGGAAATGGAAAGGTAGTGAAATGAAGTGAAATGTTGCTGAAATCGATACAAATGCTCGAGTTAATTGAAAATGGTAAAATGCGTGGTAGACATTCAAAGGGGGTTGATTACATCGCGCACATAGCGAGGCGGGAGTTGCTAGGGACGAAGAGGGGACACCAGTTGGTTCCCCCCTCAGTCGTTGCCATGGAAAGACGCGAGCCCTTAGAGAGCAGTGGAGGAACACGAGAGAGAACGAATATCACTGATGAGAGAACGTTCGAAATTAAGAGAGTTCAGTCTTCAGTTGGCATTAGGGAATGCCAAAGCATGTGAAAAGTGAATGAGGTCAGCATCAATTCAGGACAGGAGATTCTTGACCCGCTTCGACTCTTATCCCGGTACGAAAACTCGAGTACCCTCAAGGAGAAATTGAGGAAAACACTAGAAATGACTCACATAAAAACGAGTAGTGAAATCCGCAAACGAGAGGATGCCCTACAAGGAATGCAGCCCGTTTCGAGTCAAGGTTGGTTGAATAAGTAGGTAGACTGTAAATTCCGGCTTCAAGGAATTCTGCGTGATCTTCACTGCCTCGATTACTGTCCTCATGCTGGAGTGGGCGGTGTACAGTATGTTCGATGAGATAGATTCCTTCGACAGATCGATGAGGGCTGAATTGGAGGAGTTCGAGGTACCACTTCATGAGGTGTTCCTCCATCTTCCAGATGTAGATATTCTTCAACCTTACTTCCAAATTCTTCGATGAAGAATTGCCTCAAAGAGAGAGAATGAGAAGAGCTCCAATAGGTGAATATATTGGATTATTCCGAAGTGAATGTTCATATTACTGTTCAACCGGAAATGAGGAATGGAACCCTTCTCTAAAATATATTTTTGAGTGAACATGGCCTCTTCCTCCTCCTCATCTTCTTCATCCTCCTCTTCATCATCAGGCTACGCTTCTAATCCAGCTGCTCGCTATGGAGGATACGGCTCATCCAGCTATGCTGTCAGATCTCGGTTGTACAATGAAACTATCTGATTATTCACAGATGCCCCAATCGGGAGATGTTCCCTCGTGTCCTGATGGAGTTAGAGGAGCATCCGGGCACAACGGAGAACCTGGAAGTATGCCATTCGATTCAGCCCCAATCTTTACGATCAACGCATCCGAATGAAAAAAATTGAGGATAATAGATAAGTATCATATAATTGAATCGGTTTTTGCAGTGAACGGTATCCCTGGGAAGGACGGCCTTCCTGGCCTCGATGGACTTCGACAGCAGAAAGACTCCTACCGCAGTTGCATTCGATGCCCGGCAGGACCACCAGGAATACCCGGTACCCCGGGTTCTGAAGGTCCACGCGGACCTCCAGGCACTTCTGGAGCGCCAGGACGCGCCTCGTACGCGTACGCAGTACAAGGTGCTCCAGGTCCTCCAGGAGACACGGGGAGACCAGGCCGAGACAGAGATCAAGGACGACCCGGAGTGCCTGGCACGACAGGCAGGGTCTACCTGCAAGGAACTCCCGGTCGAACTGGTCCTCCCGGACCGGTCGGACCACCCGGAAAGCCTGGTATGCAGACGGTTTTCTTTCTTTCGAGGAAAGAGCATTTGAGGTGAGACAAAGCCGCGAGCAGAGAATGGTCTACCCGGTCCTCGAGGAATCCCTGGAATGGCAGGAAGAAGAGGAAGAGATGGAATGAATGGGCTAAATGGAAAAGTACGCCCATATGCCTCCATTTATGTATCATTCGCTGCTTTCAGTCTGGTGAACGGGGTGTGAAGGGACAGGATGGACTGTACTGTGCCTGTCCCAGTCGACCTCCTCTCGAGAGTTACTACACCCCTCCTCCCACTTATCCCCCCATCCCTCCCGTCAACGAGCATCAGAGGTTCTACTACCATTACTATTGCGGGTTCTGCTGGAATCCATGCGCATTTGGGTGTTGAGTATCGTGTTGTTCTTGTTGTCGTTGTTGTTGGTTTATAATAAAGTGTGTACATATCCAATCTGCTTTCAGCTACACCACTCTTCCACCTTCGGTGACCTACACGCATCCTCCTAACCCTGTAACTTATCGATCATTTTAATTTATCGATTGAATCATGTTTTCAGGTAAATGTTCGCACTTTGACGACGAGATCTACTGATGATGGATTCCCGAAACCACCTCCTTTCGTGCGTTTTGAATTAAATAATCGATTTTTAGGAAATAATGATAAACTAAGTCGATGATCTCGATCGAAGGAGCTGCTCTCGAGCCACCCAATGAACTAGTGGAAGATATATCCATGGAGGTCATTTTTTATCTCTAAAAGAAATAAGCTTTGTAATAAGCCTCTGCACAGTCACTCTGTTTTATTCAGTTCAACTCATTTGAAAAGATCTTCACTAAATGAAAAACGAAAAAAAACGAAATGGTCCGTGCAGGTGACTCCTCCCTCTGGCGGCTGGGCGAGTATCAAGTGGTCGGATATGGTGAAGAGGAGGGAGAGACAGTTGCTCCAGAGACTGGAGGTGCGTGGATTGGATAGAGGAGAGGAGGGAGAGAACCCGCGGATTACGGTAACTTATACCAGAATCTATCCCTGATTGCGCATTACATCTCTACCATAGACAATGATCCTGTCGCACGAAGAAACGCCATAATTCTCAACCCTATCGATGCAGGTAGACGACGACGACTCTTCGCTGGTGATCAAACGTCGTCTCTCGCCCGCAAGCGTGCACTTCCCTCGACGAGTTGATGAATACGATCCAGAATCCGATGGAGAGGTCAGTGATTCGAATTTATACGATTGAGTATAGAAGGATGGACACATCTGGTGAGATAGAGTGGGATAAGGATCAGATTGCAGTTGGTGGTGGACAGGAACTGGATCCTGATCAATCCGCGTCGATTGGCTCGTCTGAGACTGGGTGCAGTGAGGGGATCACTGAGAGTGCCAGAGGGGGAATACGCGAGACCACCCATGGAGGAGAAGATCGTTGATGTGCAGTAGATATCATAATAGAGGGAATGATAAAGGGACTATCTTGGATAACTTCAAGATTGTCACTGTCTCTTGGAATGAATTCATGGTCTAACTTTTCCCCTCCAACTCTCCATCGTGAGATGGCGGCACTAGATGAGTGAGATAGTTATGAACCCGTCTCTCTTCTCTCCTTTGGTCGCGCTGCTCTCTCTTCTCGCGCATAACCAGTGTGGCCCAGTCGCCAGTCGTGGGAGGAGGGGGGGGGGGGGGGTCAGAGAGAGGGAGGGAGGGGGAGGAGAGAAGGAAGCGAGCCAGTAGTCGCCCTCTTGCTCTTCTGCTCACGCGTCAAGCGGTCGCGTCGCGGCTAGCCCCCTCGTTGCCAGGCTAACGGCCCTTCCCCCTCATACACCGCCACTCAATCAATCTCATCGTCTCCCACTGTCATAATTAGTGTCGCCCGCTCGTAAAATGAAGATGACCCGCCACACTCGGACACAAAGTGCCGTGCAACAGGTGATTTACAAGATTTATATTTATTTGTTTGTCAACAATTATGCAAATATCATAACTATTAATATTTTAACACATCCAGAAACATGTACGTAAACAACTTTATGATCAAATTTGTTTTCTGTTGAGTTCAATCTTTCATCTCCTCCCGAATATTCCACATTTCTTCACTGCATTTTACCAAAAGCATTCTCCAAACAAATTTGCTCAATGATTCATTACAAGCAATGTTCCATCTCTTCATTGATCTCAAGTTGTCTCATTCAGTTGATCGTCGATCGTAACGAGAGTCGTGAGGAGGAGGAGGACCTGGAGAAGGGACAGGGAAGTGAGGAGGTGCCCGAGACGAGCGGAGTCTTCCCCACGGGACCATCCCCCCAGAAGGAGGAGGACTCGCCCAGGACTGCCATCCACACCAACACGAGGAGGTCAGCATTTAATTAAGGCGAATGAGCGGATTTGCGCCTCGTAAGAATCTGAGAAACCTCATGTGGCTTCTGAGCCAGTGTATCTGATAAGACTTCCACTGCTCGGAACACTGATAAGGCTCATGACCACCTTAGAGTGCAATTGATAACAATTTCGAAACGAACTTACTGATAGTGTGTGCTCAGATCCCTACTTTGAGTAAAAGCGCTTCCTCTGTTTACAGAAACACTTCAACTGTTTGAAGATGTCGCCTGACTGATGTGTGTGCGGATTAGAGTTTCCGAAATGAAGTAGCACGCACTACGAAATAGAAATGAATCGAAACTATAATATGAATGATCGAAGATGTTATTTCAGGAAAACGCGATGGAGTCAATTGTGGAACAATCGGAAGTCAGTCCTTCTCGCCATCGTTCTCTTCTGTGCTGGATCCGGTAAGATGGAATTTAGATATCAATGATAATTCCATTGCAGCCTGTCTAATCCTCGCACTCTACTCGATCATCGCACCTAACGGTCTGTTATTACATTTGTATCTTTTAATTTTTTATGTAATTTTCGATGCAAAGGTAAAAGACATGTAGGATCAATAGCAGATAGGGAAACACTTGTATGGCTTCTGTAGTGGATTTGGACACTTTTTCAAAAATAGAACTGTCTGATTTCTCATGTCATAAGTTTACCTCCTTTCCTCTGCAGCATCATCGTACATCGGATGGTGGTTGGTCCTCCCGGGGACGATCGCCTTCCTCCCTGGTGCCTATCACTGCTTCTACATCTGCTGCATCGTCATGGGCAGCGATGGATACGATCTGGACAAATTGCCCACCTTCAAGAGATGACATCAACCTCCCTTGACTCCATTCACCATCCAACCGTAGTTCCCTCTCTAAAGCAGCTCGAGAACATAATAGTCACGTCTTTCTAGCAGTCCATTCAGAGCTCACAACAAACCTTGTTCCTTCGAGATTCTATTTCTCTTCCTTCATACGAGTATCTCAAGTATTCCTTCGCCTTGCCTCCAATCACGTCATTCCTTCCCATTAATTACTCTTCTCGCATCCGTTTGATCTACCCAATCCCAGATTTCTCTTGTTCTTCACCCATAACTCGTCCCGCATTCTCCCAGACCCTTATTCGTTCCGGGTAGTCAACGTTCGATGTGCACCATTTTGTGTATCGTAGATCAAAAGCTCAACTCAGGCGTTTTTATCCTTCTCGCACAGAGTGCTTCTTTCTGTTGTATATAATGGAAGAGAAAGCGATGATAAAGCACGACAATTTGCCACTGCGCTGAGATTCTTGCAGAAGACTCCGAAGATGAAAGACAAACTGAAGACGGCAATAAATTAGGGAATAATAAGTATGGAGAGGGAATAAATATTATTCTTAGTCAGACCAAACCTCCTTTCACTCTGAAAGACATGGATAGATTTGTGCTTCGGCCTAATAACGACCAATCACAGGTCGATGAAGTCATTGACTAGGGGGTCGTCGCTCTGGCAGATGCCGTTGACGGGGAAGAAGGGAGGACAGCAGAGGGGCTCATCGCACCCTGTCAGCACTTCCGAGACGCTCAAATTAACACTCATTAGATCATGAGGTGATGTTTTTTTCGTACTATTTTTGTGTATTTATCTCAAGTGGTGAATCTCACCTGGTGCACACTTTCCCGTTGCACAGCTTGTTGGCAGACATCACTCGCGCGCAGTGCTTGTCTATCGGACATGCTTCGAGATTGCACGTGTTGAACTCCTGATGACGACCCCTGAAATGAGTTGTGTTTCCCCGTTGCTTGAGTTGATTAGTGATTCCATCGGTTTCAATAGATCTCACTTTTCAGTGTGAAAATTTACATTTAGACTAGATAATTCTTCTTCTACAGATCTTGTATCCACTTAGCTTCTCACTCACTCGCACTTGCTGACGGGGCACTTTCTCGTCCGCGAGCGGACTCCGCATCCTCCGCACGTCCGCGAGCACGCGGACCACTCGCCCCATCCACTCCACACGATCGAGGAACCCACTGGCGCTGAAACAAACAACACTCTGGGAGATTAAAAAATATTTGTCCGTCAAAAAATTGGAAATTGTCTATTTTTTCACCTTCTAATCCAAAAATGAGACTTACTGGGAAGAGTAGTAGTGGTGGTTGGAGGAGGTAGAGTAGTTCGGGCTGGCTTAGCCGCTGAGCGATAATCGTTCAACAAGTTCTTTGCTTCTACTCACTGGTTCTGAATCTGAGTTTGAATCCGACGTCGGTGCTGAGTTGAGATCGGAAGAGGACGAGAGCACGTGGAGACTCAGAGACAAAGGATTCGGAGTGAAGGTCGTAGCAGCACAATCTACAGAGAGTTCATTATCTTCACATTGCACGCTCTTAACGGGCACTGGTCAAAAGTGATCGAAGACGAGAAACGTATAATTAACAATGATGAGAGAGTTGATAGACGAACCGGAATCCAGTGTTTGCCAGATCAGCCTGGATCTTCAATTCGACATAGTCGACGCAAGTACTCGTGCAGAGGAATGAGAAGTCCTCGACGAATTCGAATTCGATTCTATCGGAGGAGGATGGAGACTGAAATGGAAAAAAAAGTTAGCACGATATCATTTGTAGTGTTCGGAAAGTCGGCTTTTGCAAGGATTAAAAAACCGGATAACAAAGCACATAAACTCACTTGAATAATCCATGCGCACTGTTGATCGGGACTGTAGCCCGGATCGGGGAAACCAGGAGAGGAGATAAACTGCCACTCTGAGGATGCAGTCAGAGACCCGCCACACTCAGCATCTAAATCATGCTATCGACACATGTTAGCATTCATCAATGCAGCTCAATTGAGCTAATTATGACAATAAAAACTAACTTTTGGGAGTTTCGAATGTTTCACACAGATTTCCTCCCATTCCCGAGGGGCAGATGCACTCTGCACATCGAGATGGATGGGGATATCCACCGTTGAGACACGATGTCGACCCGGAACACTTGTCTGAAGAAGTGGAGACGAGATTACCTACCGTACTTTGGAACTTCTACCGAAATTTCTGACATAATCTATTCTTTAATTAAAATGTTAAATAATCACACACCACTGCAGTAGGCGGTGTTGATGGCCTTGACATCGTAGAAAGAAAGCGTCTCTCGCTGACCGATAGTCGCACGGTAGAGAGGATCTCTGAACGAACAGTATTTTCAGGACTGATGTAATACGCGTGGGGAATGAGAGGGCTCATTTTCGAAGCTCCCAAAATCAAATTAATCAATGTAATAAACAGAACAAACTTCGTTTCCACAGTTGGTGTCATCTTATCCGAGGAGAAAGCGAGGGGTCCGTAGTGCATCACCGAGCCGAGATCGTACGGAATTCCTGAGATTGGCTTTGAATGCCATTTCAGTTCAATGGAATTGTTTTGGAATTGCCTTAGATCATGCTGCGAAACTTTATGTAGAATAAAACGAAACAAAAAAAGTAATAGTTATCTGACCAAGTGTGGTGATTCCGCTTGTCTGTTGATCGAAATCAGCCTTGTACGACGGGAGGATGTAGTCGAGACGGACCTACAATTCCTCCAATCAATACAGCAATTATTTCGAGGCGCAACTCTTTTTCTGAGAACAGGAGTGCTAAATGTCTCGCCTTAATATAGGCGTCAGCATCAGGTCTGCTCTGTTCGTGCCACAGCCCGAGTGCATGGCCAATCTCGTGCTCGATCACTCCTTGCTGCAAATGCCAATAGGAGTGGTCGGAAGTGTATTCTCATTTAGTGAGCACTATCTAATCGTTCTTACACGATTTTTCATCTCTCACTACACCCAAATCACAGTTCTTAACAAACTGCAGGAATTGTACAGTGCACGCTGGGTGTTCGATCCTTGGCTGAGTGTAAGAAAGAATGTCTGCCGACCTTGAGACAATTCTGCCCGATCGAAACTCCCTGTCGACCGCCGTTGCGACCAATCATCGAGTAGCAACTGCAGAGAGGAAGATTATGATGAGGATTTTGAGTGACTCCCATCCACTCTGCTCCAGAATGACTCAAAGCAAAGGGTAAAGAATGCTCAAATGGCAAACCCTTGTCCCTTAAAGAATTCGATGAAATCTCCGTCAGGAATGCCGATGACCCTCTCGAAGGAAAGACACGTTCTATTCTCCCATAATTTGACAGAACGAACGATCTGAGCGATCTCGAAGAAGGCTTAAAGGGGTAAATCACACTTATAAGTACGTTGAGTTTCCTCATTTACTGCGACTACTAGAAAAGCAGAATTACTCAATAATTGTTGGAAAATTTTTATAGGGTTGAATTGGAAAAGAGACTACCTAGACTCTCGTGGAGTCGATATTTGATGGGCAGAGAAGACCACTTGGCGAGGGAATCAGAGACGAAGTTACGCTTACGACGAATGCTGAAGGATCTTTGAACGCTATCTAGTGAAACCACATTAACAATGAAAAACAAAAACGATATCTACACGCTGTTTTGACTTGTATTGAAGCTGCTATCTACTTCGAAAATTCCGATCTGCTAAAATTTTTTCGAACCGCTTTTTACATTGCCAAATGGATTTATCCTCACAATTTCCCACAGTTCCCGAAAGAAAAAGAAAACAAGTCCTCACCGTTTCGTTTCTTCTCCAATGTCTAGCAGGATTGTCTCTGCTTGTTTCTGATTCAGAAGAATGTCCCCTGAACATGCATAGATACAATTTAGCTAATCAAAATGAGCGAACCTTCATACAAGAATGGAATCATGGCCTTGTCGACTTCAGGCTGATTCCCTGAGATCGAAACGGGCTTCTTCGAGTCCTCCTCTGCCTGAAATGTTACTTTGATCTACGAAAGAAATCGTTCAATCTCACATCATTTCCGAAACTTCGATCTCCGAATGCTTTCTTGAACGATTTCTCCTTTATTTTAAACAACAACGAAGAAATTGCATCGAGTTCTGATTGATTTATCTGAAAAAGGTGATTGATTCTGACTGGAAAGGGGAATTCCGAAGAGATGAGTGGGGAAACGGATACTGACATCGAAATGAGTATTGATTTCCTGCGGTGCCCCATCCTCAGCCTTGAGTCGGAGAGCAGAGATGGAAAGGAATAAGATGAAGCTAGCAAGCATTAATATGAGTTGATCTCACTCTCTCCCCTCATCTCCCCTCCTTCCCTCCCTTTCTCTTTTGTTCTTCCTCTACTCAGGGTTATCACGGGGTTAATCATCCCTTCATCCGAGTTGGCGAAGAGAGGAAGAGGGCAACTTTGAATTGCTCTCACCCATTCCATTTCCCCCTTTTTAAAGACCAAAACCAAAGTTTAAAAACCAAAGAGTTTTAAGCAAAGATACGGGATACACAAAGTCGAACGATCCGGGAACATCATGAACATTCCAAAGCATAATTCCACTCAAATTGTTACTCTTTTTTTGACACTGCATTATCAAAGTGATTAACAAAATTCGAGAGCGATAAGTCGAGGAGGTCAAGGGTAAAGTACTGTAATTTGAGTGCAACCCGTGTTCACATTATTCATTTCACTGGAAACATACACCTCGATTCCGTCTCCAAGCGCCCTTGGATGATGCATAGAGAATTCCTCGATCCCGCCATGACTACGATAACTTTTGATCGAACTCGGAAACTAAAAAAAAAGAGAAATAGATAAGCTGCAAGAAATACGTGTAAATGGAAGCAATGGATGGTAAATATTCATTTTCCATTCATTCTCGGTCTTCTCCCTTCTTCTTCCCGGTCGATACTCACTCTACTCGATAATCGTGAGAGGCATTTATCGCCATTTTCGCATCAGTTCTCTTCCAGATCATGGCTGAAGATCCCTTTTCTGACTTCCAGCCCGCACGTCGAATCGTCACTACAGTAATCTAGATGAATATCCATTATTTGATCTTACATTATTCTTCAGGATCGCGTCGGCACCCAGTTAACCGGCTGCGGAATGATCAAGTTCGATGAGAAAGAAGGAATCGTCATCATCTCTGAGGTTACAGTATCCGCTGCGCATCGACGACTGACTTTTTTCAGACATTCGATTTGTCGTTGGCGAAGGAAGACGTCATGTGCATCAGCAGACACGAGTGCAGAGAACGGAAGGGAGTTCGGATTCTCCTCGGAGCGACGAGACAAGACTTCGTCTCTGTTGACATCGAGGCGAGTTGATCTTTGATCCTTCCATCATTCCCTTCTCTGCAGTTCTCCTCCTCCTCTTCGTATCTCTCCCTCCTCAACTCGATGGATGTCATCTGGCCTTCAGTCCCTCTCGAATACTGCCACTGCCAAGCTGCACACCTTTCGACGTGTCTGCGACCACGCGTGAGCCTTTACTTTCTTTCTAGAAGAAAGAGATCTTCTTAGCCGATCAGCAAAATAAAATGTTATAAAATAAAAACGCAAACTTTCATCTCACTTTTTAGAACGACAGGATAGATCGATCGGTCTGGCCGACCGCCCGTCTTACTCTCGTAGTCAGTTTCCTTTTTTTCATTCATAAAAAAATTGATCTAAAAAAGGAAGGTTCTAGATATTATCTCTCATAATCTATTGTCTTCTAGAGACCCAGCAAAGCTAAAGCCTCTTCTCAGGAGTGGAATCCTTCTAAGAAAGGCTACGAGTACAACAACCTCGTCACTGACGTCGTCGCAATGGAGAATCTCTACGTCTTCCACTTCCAAGACCAGAAGGTACTATTTCAACATTTTATTCCAAATTTAATAAATCTCTCATTTAGCGTCAGGCCCTGTGCATCTTTCGTCGTGGTTGCCTCTCTCCTCCCGTCCCCATCATCTATCCATTCATCGGAACCAAACTGCATCTCAGCTCCAACGTCAACTCATACGTAAAGCTTGAGGTACGGAAGGGTTGGCGATGGACAACAAAATTCCCCTTTTTAGATCTCGAACAAATCCGATCTGCCCGAGTTCATGAATACGATGTTGTACACGTGGGGAGAGATGATCACACGTTTGTCTTACTTTTAATTTGATGGAATATTTTTGGAATTGAGCGAAGCGTCGTCACTCGGATGGAGGAGACGGAGAGAGGGAGGGAGTGGAGAAGAATACCGGTTCACAGTCTCCCTCACGAAAGTTGGACATTTTAGGCAATGGACATTTTAGGCGTGAACTCGATCGCTCCTACTTCGACTCAGGCAACGAGGAATACTCATGGAGACAGGTGAGTGAAGATGTCCATCCCTCCTCTCCCCCATCCCCTCCAGTTCCTCCCTTTCTCCTCCCGAGAAACGCCCTCGTCTCTTGCACTCCTTCCTCTCCATCTCCTCTCCCGAAGTGACGCTCTCCACTGCCGAATCCTCCGCGTACCTCACTCTCACCAACGCCGGCCCGGACAAAGCCATGTTCAAGGTGAGATAAGGAACGTTGATGATAGAATGATTGAACTGATCATAAATATACGATGGAGTATAGCATTTCACTTGGAGATAAACTACGCGAAGCGCGAGGAGGGACAGCAGGGAATCTTCAAGTTCGACGTTGTCAGAGGATTCGTCGACGCCGGCGGGAGTCTGCCTGTGCGAATATCCAAAAAGGTGCGGGAGAGAGAGATCAAAGATTGAAATGGGTATTCCGTGCAGGTGAGCAATCCCCACACGGAGTCCTTCGTTCTCGACTTCGCTCGAGCTCCATTCGGATTCACCGATGCAAGAGGCGCCTTCTTTGTACGCTCCCACTCATTATTTAGTTGTTGTGCACATGTTTGTACAAATGTATGATTGGAAGAAATAAATACGATTTTTCAGAACAATAACGCAGTAGGAAGACATAATTTCAAGTGCAAGGCGATGTGAGAAGAATAGAGATGAAGATCATCCTCGTACTAGACAATACTCGATAAACTCGGATGAAATAACATACATTATGCCTCTCTTTTTGCATCCATAATTTGGAAGATCTCATAACACAGTTGTTCCATTATCTTATTGGATCCGTGCTCTAAAAATTTCGTTCACTAATAATAGCAGCCTACTTCTCGAGAGGCGTTATCGGGTAGGAAGAATAGGAAGGGCAAGCATTCGACAGGTTTTATCACTTCCACTGAAGAGCAGCAGAGGATGATCTGACCCCAAGAGACAATCTCTTTTCGTGCAAATATAATAAACTTCCAATCGAAAACTAATGAAATCATTTTTTATAGTTTGTTTGATCACTTCTTTACGTGCTGAACTCTAGAATTTGGATTATTCCTTTAGTCACGTTCTGAATATTTAAACCGATCCTTCTCTCTCTTCCAATTGCGAAATGCGCCACATGGCATCGACTGCTGTAAAGAGGGGGAGAAGGGCCATTCCTCCTCTCTTTCTCCTGACGAGGGAGGGCAAAAAGATGCTCCCCCACCCTCCCTTGCTCCTACTCATTCATTGCACTCGTCTATCTCTCTTTCTTTCTGGCGACACGCGACAAACAAACAAGCCATCTGTCGTCTCGAATGTTTCAGCTCCTTGCGTCTTATTTTCCCGAAATACTTGTTTCACAGTCTAGAGCTAAATGCTATGACTGTGCATTGTAATGTCCCAAATTAGTGTTCCACAAGAAGTTAGTGTTTCCTCCTCGCAATCGATCCTAATGGGGGGTTTGCCGACCTCTTTAACCCCTCCCCCCTCGTATCTCCGTTCATTCACTCCAACTTTCTCGTCCTCTGTTTGGTGTTGTTTCTTTCCCTTTCCTCCCTCTCTCTCTCTCTCTCCTCTCATTGCTGATTCATTGCCAACTGCTGACTGATCTCGATTCCCCTCACTCTCTTTCTTCCTCTCGAGATCCCTCTTTTTCCATATTTTCTCATTGGGGGAATGTCACTGTCTCATCTCATTTGTCTTCTCTCGAGCAGTGTTCAGAACCCTTTTTTCCACGGTGCATTTCCGATGTGTAATCGAGGTTGTCAATCTCCCCATTTGATCCCTTCCTTCGCAGTAATTCGGAGCGTTCCTCGTTTTGTTCATACACCATGTGTTCGCTCCCAGTTCCGAGGCTTTCCTGCGCCTTGCGTAGATTCCATGAAAAAAGTAGGAGGAACTGGAGAGAGAGACGATGTGATATTCCCTGCGTAGACACTACATTCCTCATCCTGATTCACCTCAATGATTCATTGTTTCTAGCAGGTTGTACACATGTACTCATTCATTATCTAGCGTATCCATTTTAATATCCAATCTCCTCATTTGCAGCAGAATGCCGATCATCACTCGAACCACTCACACTACTCACTCCACTCGCACTTCCACCACCACAGTCCCCATCTGGCTCATCAAACTCATCACTTGCGTAGGCTTACTTTCCCTTATCAGCAACTGATTGGCATGTTGACTTCGATTCCATATCAAGAAGGAATCTCCTCTGTTTATAACAACGGAAACAAGATGATGACAAAGAAATCGTAGATGTTCAATATTCTCTCCTTCAGATTCTCTGCTTCGCCGTCCTCTTCCTCATTTATCTCCTCGAGCCATGGGTCATCCACAACTACCACAAGACATTCATGTTCGTCTGTCTCACGGTCAGTTATCCTCTATCAGTTGTATTTCAAGTTTAACGAAAACGCGTCCTTCTTTTGGTTTGATGTGCGATTGCAAGTGCTGAATACTTTTCAGGTGGGAGCTCTTCTCGGCTGGAGTTTCGGATCGGTTCTGCAGCAAGTGCTCACCATGAGGAACGTTGTCAGTACTTTGCCCATTCCTATCCCACTGCATCCGTAGTCACTCTCTCTCCGACTCACGAGAACTTGCATACCTAGGCATTCCTTGAATGCATTTTTTGATCTCTCTCTTCTTCTTCAGGAGATCACGATCAACTTCGTGCTCACTGCTCTCTCAGTCATCGCAGCCATTCTCTGTCTCATCTTCCTCTTCAATTCCAATTCGAGGGACATCAACTTCAAGATGATCGTCGGAATGGCCGTACGCTCACCTTTCAACAGTTCTCCTCATCATTCTATAGGAACCAGGAATCTCGATCTATTTCAAAAGTTTATCGTAAAAGTCTGAGAAAACATCTGGCCATTCGCCTTTTTCCAAGAGAAGTTTTGAAGAGTGTTCACATGAAAGAGATCCACTGAACGACTTCTGTTTTCCGAAAACTACATTACCGCACGGTCTCCCCCCAGACGGGCGCGGCGATGAGTGGCGCTGCGGGTCGCATTAGGTCGCAGCACTCCCAGATACCCTTCAAAGTGTGCATTGTTCGCTGAATTTTCGGCTGTGGGTTTTTCTGACAACTACCGATCGATCTGTTAAATCTGCGTTTCAAAATATTCAGTTTGAGCTACTGTTCGTATGGGTCATCGTTGGAGTCCCTCTCATCCCCTCCACTCATTTCCCTACGATACCATTCCTAATTATTCTTGCTAGTGAGCTGTGTCATAGGGAAATGAGGGGAGAGGAGGAGAGGAGAGGGGACTCCAAAGATGACCCATCCAAACAGCAGCTCAAACTGAATATTTTGACACGAAAATTTCGCAGATCGATCGGTAGTTGTCAGAAGAACCCACAGCCGAAAAATCAGCGAAAAATTAACACTTTGGAGGGTATCTGGGAGAGATGCGACCTAATGCGACCCGCCGCGCCACTCCGCGCCGCGCCCGTCTGGGGGGAGACCGTGCGGCACTGTATTTCGCACAACGCGAAGTTTTCCACGAAATCGATACTGTTTGCAGGTGTGCTTCATCTTCCAATCGCTCGTCTGCATCCTCATGCTATCATGGGCCTGCTATGGAAACATCGTCGTTTTCACTCACTAAGGAATGATTTCATTCAACGAATTCATTGTAATTAGCGTCTCCCGACTCTGAAGCCGAGCTTATCCCCCAGTCCATCAGCTATTTCATAATAAGGTGCAGTATTCGATAGCTTGCCGCTGCCTCTCCTTCCGTTGTATTTCAATATTTGTGAATACTTGGAACTCTAATAAAATGTTCTCTATTCTTCTATTGAAGTCAAATTATACGTCGGTCTGTTTCAAAAATTAATTAGATTTTCCACAATCTATTAGGCTGTTGCATAAGTTCCTTTCTTTTTTCGTGCATGAACATTGTAACCTCCACTGTTCTTTGCAATCGACCAATCAACTAATGGTTTGTTACAGTTGATTGGGGCATGAGTACACTCTATATCGAGCACGATCTTGGTTCGATTATATCAGTGAGCATGGGCCAATTTAGATCGGAAGTCATCGTACTACTATGTTTGATCCGTGTTCAATTATTGTGTTCAATTATTGACAGCTCCGAGGAGAGCAGTGATGGTGTTGAATTTGTCACACTATTCTAAAGCAATATGATGGGGTATCTCATACGACATATCACGAGAATTGCGCCTTAAAAACCCTGCCTGAAATATGGGCTCGATGAGATATTCGTCTTTCTGAAAATTACGGATTTAAAATTATTTGCCATATTATTCATAGACATCGATGAGAAGGGCTGAATAGGGGTGGGTTGTGAAGTATCTTACCTTGCATATATGCAATCATATTTATCAAAGGATTGGCATATCCTTTCACGAGCTAAATTTTTTGAAAAATATACGTCGAGTTTCACACGTTGAAATCAACAGATTTGGATATCCTCTGTTTACCACACGCATTTGAATACGGATTTTTTGCACTTAAGCGAACAATCAACTCTTGTCCTAGTACTGGATGATTGCGCAGAATCATAATGCCACGAATTCTCGGCAACAAGGGCCCAACTCAAAATGCTAAAAATCGCAGTTTTCCGTTGCTCATTTTCTGAAACGTGCTAGCCACCCAAGATAGTGAGTAGATTCAAAACAATTTTATGGGTGTAATCCACAATCAAGACAATATCACAGGATAATCAGAATATCTCGTCTGTCCACGTAGTTCCGCAGAATTGTCCAACAGAAAAAAGAAAGGAACTTATGCAACAGCCTTATATTTTTTGAGTGAATGGGGTAAGCCCAGCTAACACTCATGGATACCTTTCATAAGAAAGAATACAACGAAGAAAATGCGCAGTCTTATAAAAATAATAGCAAGTCATTGTCGAGTATCGATTGATCATACGAATGCACGGTATTAACATGACTTCGATAGCTGTTTCAGTAGTATCGACTGGTATGAAAATTTTGTTCCCCTCCGGCCACCTTCATTCACACTCTTGCATTTGTTCTTCGAATTCCTATTCTCTTCCGAGAGAGAGAGAGAGAGAGAGAGAGAGAGAGAGAGAGAGAGAGAGAGAGAGAGAGAGAGAGAGAGAGAGAGAGAGAGAGAGAGAGAGAGAGAGAGAGAGAGAGAGAGAGAGAGTACAGTAATCTGACTCCCAAATGCACTCAGAATACCCATCACTCTTCCTTCGAACGTTCTCATCGATTACGCAGACCCTCAACAGTTTCCGGGGAGGACGAAGAAGAGAAATGAATGGAAGAGAGAGGATTGTTTTGCTCAAATTGAATTTCTTTGCATATTTAATTCTCCGACCATTCATTCTTTCCCTCCCCCTTCACCTCTCCATTCTCCATTCATTCATTTCTCCTCCTCTCGCGCTGAGCGGTCCACATCTCTCTCGCGCCCATTCTATGAGGTCTGTTGTAGTTACGGTAGATGCCGCAGTCGCCCCCTCGGGCACCTTCGTCGCAGCTTAGGTAGTTAGGACGTGTCCAGGACCAGGACACTGTAGTGGGCTCAGGACCAGAGCTCTAGGGCGCCGCTAACAATCAGCCCAGGACCAGGGCAAAACTTAGTGCTGTCCAGGACCAGGACGGCCAGGGACTTCTTAGGATACTGTAGGAGGGATCAAAGATCAGTGACCATCACTCTCCATTTCCCTTTTCATGATGTGCGATGCCCAGTCGACTGCGAGAGAAGAGACGAGCGAGAGAGGAAGACGCGATGATGGAAGAATGCGATGTGGAGGGTCGATCTCTTCCAAGAACGGAGGGAGAAGAATACTCACAAGGAGAGAGACAAGGTGCTGTGGGGATACGATAGATACCGTAGTCGCCCCCTCGGGCACCTTCGTCGCAGCTTAGGTAGTTAGGACGTGTCCAGGACCAGGACACTGTAGTGGGCTCAGGACCAGAGCTCTAGGGCGCCGCTAACAATCAGCCCAGGACCAGGGCAAAACTTAGTGCTGTCCAGGACCAGGACGGCCAGGGACTTCTTAGGATACTGAAGGAGGGATCAAAGATCAGTGACCATCACTCTCCATTTCCCTTTTCATGATGTGCGATGCCCGGTCGACTGCGAGAGAAGAGACGAGCGAGGGAGGAAGACGCGATGATGGAAGAATGCGATGTGGAGGGTCGATCTCTTCCAAGAACGGAGGGAGAAGAATACTCACAAGGAGAGAGACAAGGTGCTGTGGGGATACGATAGATACCGTAGTCGCCCCCTCGGGCACCTTCGTCGCAGCTTAGGTAGTTAGGACGTGTCCAGGACCAGGACACTGTAGTGGGCTCAGGACCAGAGCTTTAGGGCGCCGCTAACAATCAGCCCAGGACCAGGGCAAAACTTAGTGCTGTCCAGGACCAGGACGGCCAGGGACTTCTTAGGATACTGAAGGAGGGATCAAAGATCAGTGACCATCACTCTCCATTTCCTTTTTCATGATGTGCGATGCCCGGTCGACTGCGAGAGAAGAGACGAGCGAGGGAGGAAGACGCGATGATGGAAGAATGCGATGTGGAGGGTCGATCTCTTCCAAGAACGGAGGGAGAAGAATACTCACAAGGAGAGAGACAAGGTGCTGTGGGGATACGATAGATACCGTAGTCGCCCCCTCGGGCACCTTCGTCGCAGCTTAGGCAGTTAGGACGTGTCCAGGACCAGGACACTGTAGTGGGCTCAGGACCAGAGCTCTAGGGCGCTGCTAACAATCAGACCAGGACCAGGGCAAAACTTAGTGCTGTCCAGGACCAGGACGGCCAGGGACTTCTTAGGATACTGTAGGAGGGATCAAAGATCAGTGACCATCACTCTCCATTTCCCTTTTCATGATGTGCGATGCCCGGTCGACTGCGAGAGAAGAGACGAGCGAGGGAGGAAGACGCGATGATGGAAGAATGCGATGTGGAGGGTCGATCTCTTCCAAGAACGGAGGGAGAAGAATACTCACAAGGAGAGAGACAAGGTGCTGTGGGGATACGATAGATACCGTAGTCGCCCCCTCGGGCACCTTCGTCGCAGCTTAGGTAGTTAGGACGTGTCCAGGACCAGGACACTGTAGTGGGCTCAGGACCAGAGCTTTAGGGCGCCGCTAACAATCAGCCCAGGACCAGGGCAAAACTTAGTGCTGTCCAGGACCAGGACGGCCAGGGACTTCTTAGGATACTGAAGGAGGGATCAAAGATCAGTGACCATCACTCTCCATTTCCTTTTTCATGATGTGCGATGCCCAGTCGACTGCGAGAGAAGAAACGAGCGAGGGAGGAAGACGCGATGATGGAAGAATGCGATGTGGAGGGTCGATCTCTTCCAAGAACGGAGGGAGAAGAATACTCACAAGGAGAGAGACAAGGTGCTGTGGGGATACGATAGATACCGTAGTCGCCCCCTCGGGCACCTTCGTCGCAGCTTAGGCAGTTAGGACGTGTCCAGGACCAGGACACTGTAGTGGGCTCAGGACCAGAGCTCTAGGGCGCCGCTAACAATCAGCCCAGGACCAGGGCAAAACTTAGTGCTGTCCAGGACCAGGACGGCCAGGGACTTCTTAGGATACTGAAGGAGGGATCAAAGATCAGTGACCATCACTCTCCATTTCCCTTTTCATGATGTGCGATGCCCGGTCGACTGCGAGAGAAGAGACGAGCGAGGGAGGAAGACGCGATGATGGAAGAATGCTGTCTGGGGTGGGGGGGGCATTTGCTTGCATGGCCTGACCTCGAATTCCTCCTCTCCCTTCCCCATCCCCTTCCATTGTGGAATTGTCCTTTGTGTGCTATCCCCGTTTCTTTCCTGCCTTCTTTGCCACGGGTGGTTCATTCGGGTAGAGGATAGGCTGACGAGCCTAACCCCCCGGTTCTAACCCCCCCCCCCCCCCCCCACTCGAGGCCCTGGGCTAGTCCCCGGAACCACCCGATCTCAAGGAAATAGCGGCGTATGCGGTGGCCAGACCCCGTGCTGCACCTGAGTTGTCCGGTACTCGATATAGCAAAGAACCCTCTCGAGAGGAATAGCTTTTGACAGTGTTCAATTCTTGTTTTGTTGACATATTCATATTCTGCACATTTGAGAATATTACATAAAATATAATAGGAAGACTAACAGATCGTAAACTTATTAAATTGCCTGGTATTGATCTGCCCCATTGCCCCGTAGATAAGCAGCTAATTGTGAGAAGTATAACCCGAGAATCTGGTTGTAACCGAAGGGGTCAACTATTCCGCCCCTCCGATCACATCCTTCTTCGCTATCATCTTTACGATCTGTGTTCACTGGTTGAAAGCATTTGCACCCGCCCATCTTGCTCCAAATTGCAAGTATTCAAATTGTGCGGCCAGTCCAACTGATACTCAAATTGCTGCTTTCCCAGTGTATGGCACGTCCATATTTTGACCTCTGATTCACCGAGGAAATCGGAAAAGGAAACAATTTTTCAACGTTCAAAATACACTGGTTATCGTTTTCTTAGCTGGACATGTATTCAATTCAATTCAATTATTTATCCACCAAGGGTATTTATGCGGAGAGTTTCCGGAGAGTCTTCGGTAGCTTGCGGCGGATGTATTCACAAAAACGCAATCACAAAACGGCGTATGAGTTACTATTCCTAAATGTGTTCGCTGTAGATTAGAAAATCCTGAAAACGATAAAAGTAGAGAAAGGCATTTTATCAAATAATTATGGCGAAACGCAATCACAAAACGGCGATAAACGAAATTATCGTGATTCGTTGGCGTGGACGAGAGTGAGAGTACTCCTTCTATTCCGTGCTCTCCATCCCTTCACCATCTCATACGGCGCCGCCCGAAGGGCAGGAACAGTCAGGAAGATCGATAGAGGGATTACGGTCACCGTTATGACATCGACCGAGATATAGAGAAAGAGAAGGAATTGCATGAGAGCGCCCGAATTCACCCTGAGAAGAGAAATATGTTGCTCTATAGTAGCTCTGCACACTTCCTAACCGAATTTTATTGTAGCTATTGTTGAGGAAGAGATTGAGGATGGACCCGATCTGAAATTTCAGTTCCGCTCTGAATCTTTTTGCATAAATTTCCATTTGCAACCTACTCCATAAACGAGCAGCACAACGAAACCCTGTGCTAAAGTTTTGAAGTCACTGCGTGTTTTTGATGAGGATAATGAACTGGAATCGATCGATAAAAAACATCGATTAGCCTTCAAACCTCCTTCTTTTTAAAATTAAAACAGTTATTATGATATAAATAATGAAGGCAACAGCAGGCAAAATATCATAGCATCGAATGAGAATCTGAGAGTCCAAATTATCGATATTTCATGTTCTCCAGTCATTCTCACATCCCGTATTATTTGCGCTGTGTCGTAGAGTGCCGGATGCTCCAAGTACTCCTTGAAAGTTCCATTGTACGCTAAGCTATGGATGCACGCATCTGAGAAGGTTCCATCTTCGAGAACTCGTCTGAATACGTTTATTGGCTATCGTATGACTAAGACGAATGAGTCATCCTGTTATCTTTCTCATTTTTTACTACCATCAAGTGCATATCGCTCACCGTTCGCATCTCCCGATGAAGAATCCGACTGCGCCCAGCAGAGAAATCACCCAGACAAGAGCACTGAGAAGGAACTGGACGATTCTGAAGTGCAGATACTGAATGACACTGGCCATTTGCGCTCAAAATGACCTTTTATTGTTAAGAATCGGCCTTGTCGGGAAGAGAATAAGAGCGAATCGATTTACACTCATAAGAAAAGCAAATGCGAGAATTGCTGAAGAAAAAAAAGACTTCTCTAGCATAAACGCACAAACCCAAATCAAAGAACATTTCAAAACAGAGAAGGTAGAAATCGTCGCTCAAACCAATCGCCATCAAACTCCGAATCTGAATTCTTTTAGAGCTCATATCTATCATTTATGATTACCAGAAGCTTCATTAAACCGCTCAATAGAACTTCACAAAGAATAAGAAGAAACGAAAACTGAAAAATCACCGTCTGTTTTTGTGTTATTTTGAACACTTACATGGAAAGTGTCAGACTTTTTCAAAATTATAATCATTGTTAGAAAATTTATGAGCGCAGAAATCACTAAAATATAACAATTATTTTGAATTTACTATTCATTTTCACCAATAACCGAAAGGTAGCAATGGTATACTGCGGGAATGAGAAAATTCCTGGTTCGTCCGAGGGGAATTCGGTGAATACTGTAAATGATTTTATTTCGAAATTGGAATAATAAAATGAAAACGTACATTCCTAGAGGGAGATTTGGCCGCATTCTTGAGGTGTTGACCGAGTTGGTTTGTAGAAGAGAAGTAGAGGAACTTTTCGATCCTCGTAATTGGGTGTTTGAAAGGCGGAGACGAAATTTGTCTTCGAATCTAGAGAGGGAGAATTCCAAATATCGATATTGATTTTATAGCAATTGTTGAATAAAATAAGTTTAATCTATTAGAACAAGATTAGTCAGATGATGTGATAACTAGATATGCACATTGTCGATTCACAGTAGGCTGCGATATAATCGAAATATAGCTGAATTAATTAACTTTGTATATCCCGAAGTTTTTTCATGATCCCGAAGTGTGCATGGAATCCGGAATACTAATTCAGTGCAAACTCATTGCCGGCGCATAGAACGGGAATCCAATTTTCGCCGAATCTATGTTGATTCCGAGGCAAAGTCGCCATTATTTTTATGAGTCCGACTGAATTTAGATTCACGTGCGAATTACTTTGATCGGGGTGTAGATGCACCTACTAACAGCATTCTGAGTGTTACTTTCACTGCTTCTCTCAATTTTTCATGTAAATATATGGTGCCTTGAACTGACAATTACCGAATGGCCATAAGATCTTCCAGTGTGGCAGTACTCACTCTGTTCCACCTATGCTTTCCCTCCTCCTCTTCACATCTATTCTTGTTCTGGCCAACTCATTATTCGAACACCGAAGCAAATTCATCGTAAGTTCGATAGTCAGGAATCAATCAGATTCGTTCTTTTCGGACATGCATCGGCTACAGATGTGTGGGCAGATTCAGGGGGGATATTCTTGTGCAACAAGTTAAGCACTTTATTTATCAGTTTGGGGATGAAAGTTGCAGGGTTGTGCATTAAATCTCCCCCTGTGTGATGTGATAGACAGATGCTAGGGACTGGAGACTTCCGGATCTGCTTCTGCAGATCATATTAAATCGATTCTTGACTTAGCCAAACAATTGAAGATCGAAGTACGATTGAAAACGACAAAATACAAATTTCGAATGCTACTCTGAATAAGGCCTCTCTTATCACTTTCTTTGATAATGTGAGTGTGATTACAAATGCAGGGAGTGGCATTCAATTCAGACAGTCGGCCACTGCATGGGAGCATCCTCTTACCGTCACGCAAATACAAAGATATCTCATTTTAATTGCAGCATCTTAATAAAAAGGGTGCATTCCTAGAGACCACAACGCGTTCTGCCAAAATCGTCGTACCAGGCACTTTGTGTGCCCAATGCAACCCTTTCTGTCTGAATAAGACCATGCTGTGTCATTTAGAACAATATTTTAACTCTGGAAAGAAATATTATATGAAAACCTTACACACGGAAATTTGTGAAAAATGAACAAGTCATCAAGTCCATTTTGATCTTGCTATACCAACTGTCCACATGGTGTGGTGGTAGAGGTCTGCCTCTTTTGCCCGAATCCTTCAGGTTCCAATCCCCTCTATAGGAATAGGTTTGCACTTTTTTGTAATTTTTTTATTAAATCTGGTAAACGTTCCGACAGTTCGGAAAAACATCCTTCTGTTTTCCAATTTTGCAAGTTGTTTCTTACTGATAGGAACTACAAACTGCGAGTGGAGCAGCTGCACACTAGTATAATGACCCTTTTTACGTCTATACATCGCCTTAATTAGCGTATGCTCACCTAATTAGAGCGGTCTGTTCATGATGCTCCAGTGGTCATTTGTGAAGGATCCTAAGAGCTATCGAAATCACTTTTGATCGTCCAATTTGGTTAAGAATTCATACTGTCGGACCAATATTCCTGAAAGTGGGCGTGGCTTGTGGTCTCTATGCATTCCAGACTGAGAAGCGACTGGAAGCAGCTTAGTTCCAGATTTTTCGGCAAATGTGGACCTCTTCTACAAAATCTGATAGTTACGAAATGGCTGAGATCCTAGATAATAATGGGAATTTTAATTTGACAATCAATCTAAATTTTAGTCATTCGAGCGTGCCTACGTGGAATAAGAACCTCTTCCATAGTCATCCTGAGGGCGTGCTATTGAAAAGTGTGCCAGATTAGTCATGTGAATAAGACCATTGTGAATGCTTCCGGCCGACTTCTATATAATCAGCTTATCATTTCTGAGAGGGAATGTGGGAAACTGAGAGAGAATAAAGAAGAGTGAAAGACGACAAACTACAATAAATAGTCAATAAGCTGAAGGGGTATATAAATGGTAAGAGATGGATGACGCATAAATCAGTTTTTGAGCGTCAATTCCTCTTCGATTCAACACTCAACAATGCATCTGAGCCTCGAGTATCTGGTGGTTCTTCCTTCTCTTCTCATCGATGCGAGTAAGAGTCTCTCCTCGCCTGTCTTCTCATGTGTTCTAGGTGAGAAATGCCCTTTTTCACTTCTCTAGAATGCCACGCAATGCGTCAACAGAATTTCTCCTTCTAGTAGCCTTATTGTGTTCAAGCTAAAGCTAAAACCCGATTCAATGCATTCCAGATGGCTACTACGAAGTCGAAGTGAGACAAGAAGCATCGGCCCAAATTATTGAATCATTTAGCCAAATATGCTGAATCCTTCGCAATCAAGTTTAAAATTTGATAGCACTCTTATTCCTTAGTGGTTGCTCATCAATATTTGCTCCTTTGATTGTTTGTATATTGAGTTGGAACGTGTCATATCATGTCCTATGTTCATAAAGAATCGCCTATTTTCGTAATACAATCCCCACAAAAATATTGAATTCGCAAGGCTTATGAGATGGTTATTACACCTCATTCTTATCACGAAAAACTCTAGAAACAGTGGCTCTCTGTTTCAGGAACAGTGATCTCCAATAAATTCATGGGAACATAAATGCTGATATCAGGTCTGTGTTCTTTGTGACAAATAGGATCGAAGTATCTATGTTGGATTGTCTTCAGTAGTTACGAAACCGAGATAGAAGCTGATTGACGAAATATAGTAGACTTCTCATACTATTGTTCGACTGGAAATGATGAATACTCATTTATTATTCAGCACAATACTTTTTGAAATATCGCTCGTTTCATTTAAAAAAAAACTTATAATATCTTTTGTGTGTGAACGAGAACTTTAACTGCGTTGAATAGTCCTATTCTTGTTCGCTCGAGCGTTTTTCGCGAGCAATCGTCGCTCGAGCGGTAAATTCATTGCGCTCGCGAGCGAATCATTCGACGCTCGAAATAACAACACATTTACCATTCTCAGTTGGACAGTGTTTCTCGTACCAAATTATAAGGAACATCTAATTATGATCCGCCCACTTTGAGGGAGAAAGGGTTGCCTCAAAATTTGGACCAAGCGACTACAATGCGAATTCGTAACCAAAAAATTTGAAAAAAATGTTTTTGTGTAGGTCTGAGGGGCCTCTAAAAACGGCAGGGTGCCCGTCATGAAAAATCCTGTTAGAAATATCTCAAAAGTATTGATTTAGGGTTAAGAATGTGTTCTGTTGGATCATTAGAGTGATTCTAGTGTCAATTCTTAACGTGGGCATGGTTTACTCGATTTTCCCTGAATGTAGGCGTCGATTGACATCGAAATCGTAATTTTAGGAATTTTCTCTTATTTGTAGTTTTATTTTTTAAGTTGCCGAACGCGCGCAAATGGGAGTGCAAGGGGGCGGAGTCTGAGCGCGCTCGTTCGCCTTGTCTCTCACCCGGCGTGTGTAGAGCGCGCGCGCTCTAGAGGACCTCTGCCTTTCCTCTCCTCCTCGAGCAGCTCGAAGCGAAGCCATGCTCAAAGTTTTGGAGAAACCATGCAGAGCGGGCTCCGCCCACTCTGCTCTCGTCCCGATTTCGACTACCTTTCCATTGTGACTCTTTAGAGGACTTTTTCCGCCGTAAGTTGAGTAAGAGATAAGATATCGACAAACGGTAAAAGGTATGACGTTATTCAGCCTCACAGGAATACATTAGACCCACAAATGACCGTGCCAGAGCATTTCGGTCAACCACCTTGCGGTCTCTAATTATGAGTTTATAAAGTGTATCTATTCACGACAACCAGATTTAAGGTAAACTTTATGTATGAGCAATTCCCTCACACAGTTTCCATGTCAATGTACAGGCGGGGGGCGGGGGGGGGGGGGGGGGGGGGGGAGAGAAGGAAGAAAATCGGAACAAATATTGAAATGAAAGAAATTATGCTTGAGCGATGGGGCGAGATCTCATCTTAAGTGAAGGAAGAGAAGGAAGGAAGGAAGGATTGTTCAGCAGACTTGGTCGAATGATTCCATGATTTCTTCGGATGCTTCTCGTTTCTCTTCGAAGAAGTTGTCTGCAAGGGAATGGATCAGATCTGAACTGTCTAGATTCCTAAAAGATGTACATAGAATTCATAGACGAAGAGTAGCATGGAGCAACACATCCGTCCCTATCCATATGAGGAGCATCATGCAATTTTTAAGTATAATTTACTCTCAATTCGCCTTCAATACGAGAAGTGCAGTAGAGATCTATTATTCCAAATTAAAAAATGGAACCAATTTTGCGAACATAAAAAACTAAAAAACACTAAAGATCTCTACCGTCACATCCGTACCCTTACCCAACCGAAGCCATCCATCCCCAAACAACTTATTGATTCCTCTGGAAATATCGCAACTAGTACCTTAGATATAGCAAATACTCTCGCATCCCGTTTTGCTTCTCACTTCACACTTGATGACGGATTAGTACCCTCCATTCCATCTCACCCCTCTCATTCATATCTAAGAAATGTATCTTTCTTCCCCCATGACGTGCATAAGGCTTTAAAGCAGCTCTCCCCATCATGTTCTACGGGTCATGATAACATTCCTCAGATTGTATTTCGTAAATGTGCACGTGCCCTCTCCCTCCCCCTATGTGATATCTTCAATATTAGTATGGAAACTGGCACTGTCCCATCATTATGGAAATTCTCACTCATTACCCCAATTCCCAAACCAAATAAGAATCCCCAGTCACCCGATTCTTATCGCCCTATTGCCATACTATCTCCTGCCTCTAAAACAATGGAACGCCTTGTCAAACATAAGCTTGCCCCTTACCTTTACCGTTCCAATATCATCCCTAATTACCAACATGGTTTTCGATCCGGTGCCTCTGTTCTTACTAACCTTGTGGACTGTGAAAATGACTGGACTCTCGCTCATTCTCGTAAAGAACAAACTGATGTTATTTACCTCGACTTCTCTCGTGCATTTGACACCGTCCCTTTCCCTAAACTTCTCTCTAAATGCTTGCATTATGGTATTAATGGTAACCTTCTAAATTGGATCTCTGATTTTGTAACGGATAGGCACTTCTCCGTAAGGTTAGGTACTACCGTATCTAAGTCCTTCCCTGTTCTCTCCGGCGTACCACAAGGATCTGTACTAGGGCCTATTCTATTCTCTCTTTATATATCTGATATTACATATGTCATTGCTCCCTTCCCCGATGTGTTTGTGAAAGCATATGCAGATGACATTAAGATTTATGTTTCCTATTCTATTAAAAATAAAGCCTCTCGCACTGCCCAATTACAGTATGCCCTAGATGCTATCTATTCATGGACTGTATCCAATCAATTATCTCTCTCCGAATCTAAATGCACACATCTCCACATAGGTTCTTCTCTTGCTCCTCATTATCTCATTAATAATGTTATCCTCGAGCAAGTCCCTCAACAACGCGATCTCGGCGTCCAAGTACTGCCCACCCTAAATAACTCTGCCAGTATTGATGATCGTGTAAAAAAAGCCACCACTGTCATGCATATTATGCTTCGTGCTGTATCCGTTAATGATCCCACTATCCTTATCAAATGCTTTAAAACATATGTTCTCCCTCACATTGAATTCGCTTGCCCCTTCTGGAACCCTCATATCAAGAAACAGAGTCAGAAGCTTGAGAAAATACAAGAGAAATTCACTCGTATTCTATACTATAGATGCTTTCCATCTCCATCATATCCTCTTGGTCTTCCCTCCTACTCTCAACGTCTGTCCTTCCTCGGTCTTCAAGCGCTTTTTGAGAGGAGAGTCACTTATGATCTAGTCCTGGCCCGTAGGATCATGTATGGAGACACCATACTCGATAGAAGTAAATTTTTCCTGTTTGCTCCCCTAAGAGAAAGGACCAACAACTTTGGAATCTATATTGAGAAAAACAAATCCACACCTCGATATCATTGTTTTTCTCGTAGAGTTGCTAGGATTTTAAACGCTCTCCCCACCCATGTATTGTCATCCCCCAGCATCCCTGTCTTCAAGAAGAGATTGATAACTCTAGAATTTGATTTTCGGAAATATATTTTCCAATAGTATTCCCTCCTTCCACTACCTTACCACATTCCTTCATTCTCACCCCCTCCCCCCTTTAGAGATCCCCTGACGCTGGATCTCGGAGCAGAGTCTACCTGGTCTACCTCGAGTGCCTCCTCCTCGATAAAACTCCCGATCAGAACAGACGAAGACAGATGAGACCAGCCGATTGGATCTTCGCATTTTACGATTGCACCTCCTTCCCCCTCATTCCCCCCTTCCTATCGTATTCGACCTCAGTGTGAGGAGAGTCAACTCTCTTGTATCATAACACATAAGTAATTATTCGTCTTTCGTTGCGCCGCCGAGCGTAGATAAAATATATAAAATATATATTGAAATGAAAGAAATTATGCTTGAGCTATGGGGCGAGATCTCATCTTAAGTGAAGGAAGAGAAGGAAGGAAGGAAGGATTGTTCAGCAGACTTGGTCGAATGATTCCATGATTTCTTCGGATGCTTCTCGTTTCTCTTCGAAGAAGTTGTCTGCAAGGGAATGGATCAGATCTGAACTGTCTAGATTCCTAAAAGATGTACATAGAATTCATAGACGAAGAGTAGCATGGAGCAACACATCCGTCCCTATCCATATGAGGAGCATCATGCAATTTCTCACCAAGGACTGTTGAGATGGTCTTGAATACGGGAGAAGAGAGACTCTTGCTCGCATCAATGAGAAGAGAAGGAAGAACCACCAGTTGTTCGATGCTCATCAGCATTGTTGAAGGAGGTCGGATTGAGGAGGAGGCTGTAGTTCGAAAACTGATTGGCACATCGCCCCATCTCTTCTTTATAGCCGTCCTCTGTTTATGGACTGTCAGTTGTAGTCTGTCGCGAGTCTTTCTGATTTCTCCCTTTTCTCTCGATTTCCACACTCTTTCCCTCGCGTGACTATCAATAAGGAGCTGATAAAAATAGTCAGGCGGAAGCTCTCAAAATATTTTGATAGAGGGATTTCCACCTGGCTAATCGCCCCTATTTCTCAGTTAGGCGATTTGCGAACAATGGATCTGCTCGAGTTTAGCAGATTGGCAGTATGTGCATGCGAAGGAAATCTGCTGGCGGTGAACCGTCATCGATATGATTTTCTGTACCATATTAATAATAAATAATTTTTTTATCATTCCAACGTATTATCGGAAGGGTTAGACGGTCCATGATGAAGAGAAATCGTGTGTGTGAACTGGCATCTCCACTTGGTCATTTAGAGACGCACCCTTTGGCTGTTATCGCTTCGGAGTTGAATAAGCATGAATGGAACAATGAAACATCCGGTCAGAGAAATTGCACGGAAATGGCCTGTTCTTCGAACAGTGAAAGCAATGACAAACAACAGCGCCTCGCTGACAGTCTGTGAAGTTTCAATCTGCTCATGCGATAAGATCACCCCTAATATTTATTCGTAGAATTATTGTAAAAGTGCAAAAAGAAGGGGAACAGAAAATAAAAAGAATAAAGAAAATGACGAGCGAACATCTAGAACATGGAATTAATTTCACAGTATTTTTTGTAATCTCCAATTGAATTAACTATTCGGCACGTTTTGAACTTTTCAATTGCACTATTTCCTCTCCTATCCTTGAAGCGAAATTGAGCATAAAAGATAACTTGAAAAATGAGAACTATAAAGCTTTGGAGCCAGACAGATTTTTATTACTCAGATCCAATGCCAATCAACTGAATCAAACTATACGGAGCATCGTAATTTCCTTTGTCGGGTGAGGGCGGTTCCTCTTTAGAACAGTACCTTCGTAGCCATGGAATGTCCCCTTATCAAGGTATTGTGAGAGCTTTCGCCTGACTTTTCCTTTATCAGTCTCTTATCGATAGTCACGCGGAAGAAAGAGTGTGGAAATCGAGAGAGAGAAGAGAGAAATCAGAGTGGGATGCAATAGACTACATGAGACAGTCCATATCTGAGGGCACCTATAAAAGAAGCAGGGAGGGACAATGGACCAGCCAGTTTTCGAACTAAAGCCCCCTCCTCAATTCAATCTCCTTCAACAATGCTGATGAGCCTCGAGTATCTGATCGTTCTTCCTTCTCTTCTCATTGATACGAGCAAGAGTCTCTCTTCTCCCGTATTCAAGACCATTTCGTCCGCTCTGGGTGAGCATTTAGTCTATTTTTTTCAAAAATAATTTTCATCAATTTAATACAGAAACTGAAAAATAGAATAGATCTCAGCAGCACATCCTAGTAATATAGTGATTCTAACGTCTCTGATGGATTCCCATGCAGATAACCTCTTCGAAGAGAAGGAAGAGACATCTGACTTCGTATTCGAATCGTTCGCCCAAGTGTGCTGATCTACTCTTCCACTCTGAGAATCCGCACCCTACACATCAATATTTTCTACGACCCCCCTTTGTTGTCTGTACATTGAGTTGAAATGTGTCATGCATTCTTTGATAAATATTCGATATTCAATCTCATTGAGACACGCACTATTTACAAGAGAGAAGCACAGCCAATCATTCAGTATCGATAATCCGAGAGTTTTATGAATGGACATGGAGAAACAATTTACGGAAAACAATAAAAATCTTTATCAATCTCAATACAGCTCTTTATGTGCCAGATATATCCAGTTGTCTCATTGTTCCACACTTCGATGGCAGTGACAGACAAGAGAGAGGGACGATGGACGACAAAGGAGAATAGCAGGCACAACATAGCACTCTCTGATAAGACATTTATACCTCTCATTAGTCATCCTGATAGTGTCTCGTGTTTCGTAAAACGAAACTTTTTTACTTAATTGAGACTTAAATAATTTCAGAATTTTATAATAAATATTTGCGGTTAAGAAACTCACGATGAACAGTGAATAACTCTATCCAACCAAAGTTTTGATTCAGCCATAATATTTATAACATTAGTGTCGGCCATTCGATGTCGAATTGCGAATTCGCCTCTCCCTCGCTTTGCGAAGCCCGAGGAGAGCATTTCAACCTTACACTCTATGCGATGTCTTTGATAATCACACGCTGGTTGACGATACAGATCGAATTATTTATGTACTAGTATGTAGTGTACTTTGAAGGAGTAAATTGAATGGATCAGACACTCCCATTTCAAATGTAAATTGAGAATTAGAGAACGGAATCTTTATGTCAGATACCTCGCATGACACATTCTAAAAATATAATGTACAGACAAGAGAATCAATTGAAGATTTGAACAAATATAGATGAGAGACAATTGTGAATAACCCGTTGTGTATGGAAAGCTGTGAAGAAGAAGAAGGGGAAAAGTTCAGCAAACTTGATTGAACGAATCCACGATTTGCTCCGATGCCTCTCGTCTCTCCTCATAGATAGGGACCACAAGGGGTATAGCCGAAATGAACCTATGCCACCCTAACTATGCTCAAAATGCCCGCAGGGATCCAAATAAGATCATGCTTTTGGCCGTTTGTCGATATCTCATCTCTGAATCGCGCTAGAGGTCATAAAGTACGTGAAAAGGTGTCAACGGAACGCGGCAGAAAAACGAGACGAGGAAGAAAGGGGCGGAGCCAATTCCGCCGCCTCTCCAGGCAAATCGCCAAAAATTTGGGCAGGGCTTCGCCCTTTCCCGGATGCGCCTTCCCCCCCAATAGGTAAGACGAGGAGCAAGCGCGCTCTTTTGCAGTCCCAGGCGCTCTCTACACGCGCCGGGGCAGAAACTGGTGCAAAAGAGGGAGGAGGGGAGAGAGAGAATGCACTCCGCTCTCTCCGCCTAATCAGTGTATCACGGACTGGTTTCTTTTGAATCACAAATCAACGAAACAATTGTCCCGTATGTCTATGTTCGCTGAGCGCGCCAAACCAGCGTTTTCCAGCGTTTTCGCAACTTAATTATCGTATGCTGACCTATTCAGAGAACACTTTTACCAGCGGGCCAGGGCTATATCGAAAGGTAATGGAAAGAACTTCTGAATCCTTTTTTGAGCGAGTGATTTGGTTGAGAATGAAGCTTGTGATTCCTAAATCTCGCTTTCGAGGGGAAATGTGTCAGAGGAAAGTGGGCGGAGCTTGGGGAGTCTACTCATAGAAGGTATCTGCAGAGGAAGAGAATTAGAACGGATTGAAGGTGTGAGATTGAGATAACCAAAGAACTTACAAAAAGCTGTTAGTCACTCAAATGAGTATAACTATATTTTAATGAAACTTCAAGCTATTGAAATCGACTAAGTTCTCACCGAGGACATTCGAGATGGTCTTGAATACGGGAGAAGAGAGACTCTTGCTCGCATCAATGAGAAGAGAAGGAAGAACCACCAGTTGTTCGATGCTCATCAGCATTTTTGATACTGTTCGAAATGAAGTTCGGTTCGAAGTGAAGTTGTAGTTCGGAAACTGACTGACGCATCGGCCCATCCTTCTCCCTCTTTATCGCCGGGCTCTGATTATGGACTGTCACTTGTAGTCTGTCGCGAGTCTTTCTGATTTCTCTCTATTCTCTCGGTTTCCACACTCTTTACCTCGTGTGACTATCACTAAGGGGCTGATAATAGAAAAGTCAGGCGGAAGCTCTCAAAATATTTTGATAGAGGGCTTTTCTCTGACTAATCGTGCACATTTCTCAATCGCACACTCTTTCAATCCTGCCATTATAAATATAACTATTCGGGCATATTAGAGGATAGTTGACGGAATAAAAGGTTTTGTAGTGTTCTTAGTCAGATTCATCGTATCCTACGCCTTAGGACACGATGAATCCGACTAAAAACGGCGGTAGTGTGTACGATCTAAGTCTCTTTCCCGGGATAAGGAGCACGATACCTAGTATCCTATTGTCAACCCCACAATTAGTCATTTAGTGGCGCACCCTGTAAGAAGCAACTGTAAGAAAAATGGCAATTAAAATGGAACATTGACAACTTCAACTGCAGTTTTGGAAAGGACTTCACATTTAAATATACATATTTGTTTCCAGTTTGCCATATTCTTCAATACGTGCAATGTGCAATATTGTATGTCTCGATTTATCCATCGAAGAGATGCTCAGTGAGGATTCCCTTATCAAGCCTCTGACAGACAGTTCTTATCTCCGAAAACTATAGACAGTCAACGAAAATCAAACTTCAGATCATTGTAGTTCCATTTTTAGAAGTGGTATGTTCCATTGGTTGAGTCAGTGCAGTCAGATTAGTCAGGGGAAGGCCACTATCGCCTTATTTTGGGTGCTTCCGCCTGACTTTTTCATTATCAGCCCTCTCCCATCGCCCAGATGAAGCAATCACGCGAGTGAGAGAGAATGGAAGCGAGAGAGAGCAGGGAGAGACAGAGAATCAGGAGACAGACTACAACAGGCTGTCCATAAACAGACGCCGGCTATATAGTGAGGAGGGAGGGACAGTGGACCAGTCAGTTTTCGAACTACAACTTCCTCCTCAATCCAACCTCCTTCAACAATGCTGATGAGCATCGAACAACTGGTGGTTCTTCCTTCTCTTCTCATTGATGCGAGCAAGAGTCTCTCTTCTCCCGTATTCAAGACCATCTCAACAGTCCTCGGTGAGAAATTGGCCCATGTCATCGAAATTTTTAAATTTCATTATATTTTCACAAGTTTTATTTACAAACGAAACAAATTATAATCGTTCTCCCTTGTAGACTCCTACTGGGAAGAGAAACGAGAAGCATCGGCACATATCATGGAATCATTCGACCAAGTCTGCTGAACACTCCTTCCTTCCCTTCCTTCCCTCAAGATATCGCTCCCGGTCATCACTCAAGCATAATGTCCTTCATATCAATATTTGGTCCAATTTTCTGTTTTTCCTGTCTGTAAATTGGATTGGCAACTTGCATAAGAAACTATTTTCCTTCATAAATATATGCATTCAACATATTTGTTTGCATTAAAGGAGGAGTAAACTCAAAAGTAAACTCAAAAAAATAGTCAGTCAAATTGCCCTCCCCCCTCGTCTCTCGTCTCTCCCTTCTTCGACTACCGCTGATCTACCTCGTCGCTTGCTAGTCAGCAAGTGGGTGCTGACGTGGTGTGGTCTAACCCACCGGACGAGGTGAGCCATTTCGACGCTTCCTCCCCCTAGTGCGATGTCAGGAGAAACGCCCTCTAGAACGATTAACAAGGCGGCGCTCCCTCCCGCTGCTCGTGGTCCCACTCCCACTGTATTCGCGACCCAAAAGAGTGTTGACGCTCTCTCGGCCAAGTTGGACGCCACTAACGCCATGTTGGCTGAGGTGCTCTCCCTCTTGAAATCCCACTCTCCCTCCATCCCTCTCTCCTCTCCCCCTGCACTCTCCCCTGTACTCGATGTGGCGCGAGTGGTTTACGAGTCGTGCTCTCGCGTCATCGCAGACAAGGCTGAGTATGAAGATAAAGAGACGAGAGCCGTCATCATCGGACACAAGGAGTTAGATGACCCGACCGCGGGAAAGACAGCTGATAAAAAGCTCGTTGCCGATCTCGTCCAATATGCAGGCAATGACGTGGTGCAGAAGGCGTGGAATGAGAATCGCATCTCATACCACCGCCATCCTGCCGACCGCTCTCCTGCCTCTCGCCCCTCAAGATCTCATGCCCTGACAAGACGACCCGTGACCTTCTCCTCTCAGGCATTCGAAGTAAACCTGG
Source organism: Pristionchus mayeri (assembly GCA_036245805.1). NCBI lineage: Eukaryota > Metazoa > Nematoda > Chromadorea > Rhabditida > Neodiplogasteridae > Pristionchus > Pristionchus mayeri. Next base: position 28,321,097 of record BTRK01000005.1, on the reverse strand, counting down.
TCGCCCCACTCCGTTCAAGGAATCGCGCGCCTTCATAAGGAAAGATCTGACTCCCACGCAGCTCATAATGGAGAAGGAGGCCCGTGCTGAAGCGAGAAAGCGCAATTTCGATGCCAAAAGTCTCGTATGCGGAGTGCGTGATTACACCCTGATCAACTACCGTACCCCTCGCCCGCTCCCTCCTAACTACAGCGCCCCCCGCACCGTACAGAACTCTTCTGCCGATGTTCCTCATTCAGGCGACTCTCGCACCTCTACTGCTGCACTCTCTACTGCCACTGCACCCTCGACGCCCGATCCCATGCCCGTTCCTCCTTCCCGTGCTAATCACGTGACGTCTCGCCGAGGATAGGACAATGGCAGCAAGGGTACATTGTTTCCCCCTTTGTCTCCCCTCTTGACTCAATCTTGTCCTCATTCATTCACTGCATCCTCTTTGAGAAATCAATCACCACTTAGTACACGTAAGCATAGAGATTTACCTGTCTCGATATTCTATTCGAATGCCCGTTCTATAAGATATTGCCCCAACTCTCGTTCCTGCTCTCCTCATTAGAGCATCTTATCATTTGCATATCAGAGACCTGGCTAGATTGTAGTGAGAGCGATTCTTTCCTTGTAGGTGGATTTCCTTATTACATACCATTCCGATGCAATCGCGCGATTTCTAATGATTACGGTAGAGGCGGTGGCGTAGCTTGCTTAGTTCACCACTCCTTGAATCCCATCCTGGTTTCTTCCCTCTTTTTTCCCATAGAATGTTGCGTAGTTGATATTCATGTAGATTATTCTCCTACTCTACCATATAAAAAAATTAGGATTTTCACTGTCTACAGATCCCCCTCCGCCCCGATTCTCTCTTTTACACAACTTCTTCAGAATCTAGGGACTCTCATCTCAACCAATTTTCCATGTATTTTAATTGGTGATTTCAATTTCCCCAATATTGATTGGCCATCTCTCTCTTCTCCAACTCAAAATGACCTACTTGATTTTGTTTGCGACAACCACTTTACCCAACATGTCTCGTTCCCTACCCGGCTACATAACTATTTAGACCTCGTATTTTGCAATAAGGACATTATTTGTAATACATCTCCTGCTACTGCATTAAGTGATCATCTAAGTGTGACATTTGATTTAGTTACTCCCTGTCCTCCTCAGAATGTTGGTGCTCCCTCCCGTAATTATCGATTAGCTGATTGGTCATCCATCAATGATCACATTTTCTATCACAACTGGACCCATGCTTTAAGTAACCTTGATGCTCACCAATCGTTTGATTATTTCATTTCTTTCATTAATAATGTCCTTAATACTTTCGTTCCTCTTTCTAATCAATCACCATTGTCTAGATATCCTCGAACTTTGAAAATCCTCTATGGGAAATCTAAGAACCTGACCAGAATTGCCCCTAACAGTCGCGCGTGTGCCATTATGAATCAACGCTTTAACTCTGCTCTCAATAGATTTTACTGTTCCCTCGAAAATCGTATTGTCAAATCTTCTAATCCTAAGCTGTTTTATAATTACTGTAAGGACAAATTAAGTTCTCCTAAGGTCACCCCTTCTGGAATTGTTGACTCTGATGGTTCTGTTTTGTTATCTAACGACCAGAAATGTAGAGCTTTTGATAGTTTCTTTTCATCTGTTTTTTCCCGACCCCAGCATTCTCCGCTTCCCCTTCCTTCCCCTCAATTCTTTTTCGATTTACCCTCCATTTGTCACGTGGATGTTATTAGTGCTCTTAATAAGCTTTCTCCCAAAGTGAATGTAACCCCCGATAATATTCCGAGCATAGTTCTCTCGAAATGTACATCGTCTATTGTTTCTCCCCTACTTATTATTTTTAACAAATCTTTGCTTACTTCCCAGGTGCCATCTCAATGGCGTCACGCCCTAGTTAAGCCAATCCCTAAAAAATTAAGTAATTCTATTTCTGATTTTCGTCCTATTTCACTTACGTCGTCTGTTTGCAAAGTTTTCGAGAAGATTATCATAGGTAAAATCACGTCATTTCTTGATCAGAATAATTTGTTTGACCCACATCAAACAGGTTTTAGAAATTGTAGATCAACTTCCACTAATCTTGCTGAGACATATGCACATTATCTCCGCATTTCTAGGCACGGTGCCCCTTTTGACACAATTTATATTGATTTCAAAAAAGCTTTTGACTCAATCGACCATCGATTATTATTACATAAATTGTCTGAGCTAGGTCTCTCTGATCACTTAGTATCTTGGTTTCATGCTTACCTTTCTAGCCGAACGCAATCTGTTTTCATTGATAACTCCTTTTCCCCTCCGTCCCCAGTGATTTCCGGCGTTCCCCAGGGATCTTGTATAGGCCCTCTCCTCTTTATTTTATTTATCAACGATATTTGTAGTAAATTCCCTCAGGTTATATATTATTCTGTTTATGCAGATGACCTTAAGTTGTTTGCTGAATCCCCATTATTCTCAGATGATCTGCAATCTGCCTTAAATATTGTTGCTAATTGGTCCTCACAATGGAATCTTGGTATCTCTGAAACGAAATGTCACATTGTCCATTATGGCCTTCGTAACCCCCGTAGACAGTTCTCAATTAATGATGTTGTTTTAAAAGAACCCAGCAATGACCACAGTAAGTGTACTATTAAAGACCTAGGAGTGCATTTCTCCCCCTCACTGTCTTTCACGCCCCATATTAATAAGATAGTGTCTAAAGCTCGTTCTAAAATGAATCTCATATTTAAAGCCTTTCGTAGCAACTCTCTCGATTTATACCTTAAATCGTACACTACCTTCATCCTTCCTAATCTCGAGTATTGCTCCATCATTTGGAATCCCAGCCATAGCGTTGCGTTTACTAAGGAATTAGAAAGAGTTCAGCGTGACTTTACCCGTAGAATGTACGTGCGCTGCGCGGTCCCCCCTATATCTTATAAACGTAGGCTTCATGAGCTTAATTTAATGACTTTAGAACGCCGTAGATTTATCATTGATATATTATTCCTCCACTCAATTATGCATAATCGCTATACTCTCGATGTTTCATCTCTGCTTATTCGTTCACCTCTGACCCGTTCTCTCAGAAATGCCCACCCCCTTCGTATCTCGTTGCCTTTTTATCATTATTATCATTATTTATCCAAGATCAAGGTCTGGGCCTGGTGGAAAATGCTATTCTTCCAAGCAACGGGATCTCTTCTACACACGCTATCCCAGTTCGGTCCCAGTTGCCTTTTATCGTTGCCTTTTATTTTTTTCGTTGCCTTTTATCCCTAATAATTCTAGCTCAACCCTTGTATCTCGTTCATTATCTATCTGGAACACTCTTCCCATAGAATGTGTTAGTTCATCGCATAATGTTTTTTCTAGTTTTATCCGTTCACAATGTCATACTTTTTATCCCCCGTCTATTATTGCCACTTGGCTAGATCAATAGATCAATTATCCCTCTCCCTCCCATACCCTTGCTGCCAAGCAACATCCAACCGATTCGATCCAATCGACGGACATCCGTTTCTTGTATACACTCTCGCCATTCTTGAAATCTCACCCCAACGGAATAAATGAATAAATGAATGAATGAATGAATGAATGAATGAAAATTCAATTTTTGAAGCTATCATATGCACTGCCTAGAACTCAACAACGATAAGAAGCTCCGAAATTTTCACACTGATATCTCCATTCCGAACAGCGTTATAGCTAGTTGGCTGGGAGCCAGATCAGGGAAAGCTCAGGGAAGGGGGGCGAAATAACACGCGACTTGAAGAGAGTGCGTCCCTAGGTGAAACATATTCCAACCGGGGGCGTTTGCATTTACTCCTCCTTTAAAAAAATAAACAGATATTTCGAATCTTCTGTTATTTTATAGAAATGTTTTTTTTGCAATGACAACTACACGATTTTTATTTTTGATTCGGATGCGCCACCCATTATGGTATGTGTAATACATAGTACAGTGCCGCACGGTCTCCTCCTAGACGAGCGCGGCACTGCGTGCATCACTCCCAGACACACTTCAAAGTGTGTGTTTTTTCGCTGAATTTTCGGATTTCGGTTCTTCTAATAACTACCAATCGATCTGCGAAATCTGCGTTTCAGAATATTCAGTATGAGTTACTGTTCGGATGGGCCATCTTTAGAGTCCCTCTCATCCCCTCCCCTCATTTCCCTACGACACAGCTCACTAGCCAGAATAATGAGGAATGGTATCGTAGGGAAATAAAGAGAGGGGATGAGAGGGACTGCAAAGATGACCCATCCTATCAGTAATTTAAACTGAATATTTTGGAACTCAAATTTCGCAGATCGGTTGGTAGCTATCAGGAGAACCTAAAGCCGAAATTTCAGCGAAACATACACACTTTTAAGTGCCTCTGGAGTGATGCGACCTAATGCAACCCGCCGCCCCACGCAGTGCCGCGCTCGTCTGGGAGGAGACCGTGCGGTACTGTAGTTCATTAATCATACCACGAGAAGTATCATATCGCCATAGTAGGGAGAATTTGAACATATTACGTGTTTTGTGCGTATCTCCCCTCCAACTTATGCAAAGGAAAAAAAAAAAAAAAAAAAGAACTGACAAGGGAAGGTCGCAGCGTGTCCATGGAGTTTCATAGCGAGACCTAGCGCATTCGAAAGAGGAGAAAATTCTAAGAACTTCTTTAGGTTTCAAATTTGCGGAACGCTCATGTGGAGGTCTGGGATGTATGGGAGTTTAGGGACATACCCTCAGAAATTGCCTGTTTTGGCCGTTCGAACGGGTTCCCCACTATGAGACCAGATCTCCACATAAGCATTCCGCAAATTTGAAAACAACAGAAGTTCTTAGAATTTTCTCCTCTTTCGAATGCGATAGGTCTCGTTATGAAACTCCACGGACACTCTGCGACCTCCCCTTGTGAGACCACTTTTGGATATCTCTCCAGTAGGTCTCTAACAATGTTCCCTGTATTGCATTCAAAGACATCCGTACAAACATCTTCCGCGATAAATGACTGTGGAAATGTCTCTGTTGTCTTTGAATTTGTCTGTATTGTATTTGGAAATGTCTTTGATGGGGGCGACATCAGAGCCAAACCAAAGAAAAGAAAACACTGAGTTGTGAAATTTGTTTACAGCTATTTGTGAATGGATTGAGAAATATCGAAAAAAAATTGCCGATTGCGATCGAAAAAAAATTTGGACAACGACAATTCATCTTTTGTTCAATCATATGGGAAAATCGCAGTGTACGTTGCTGATCACTCTATTGTGTCGGAGAATAATAAGATAATGAGAATAGTAAGAATAAGATATAATAAGATAAATTTGAGCTCTTATTAATCAACTGATGAAGAATTGGCTCGTAATGGTGGTACATAACTCAGTCATTCTCTCTCCAATCCTCATTTGTCATTGTTCCAATGCTGGCGAAGAATGATCTGGATGAGAATTCGAAGGCCGATTAAAAGCAAAGTGGAATTATCACCCTTGAGATGATTTTGTCGCTTATCGCTGCTTAGGCGACAGCTACACTCTCCTTTCTCTCAGTAGAAGCCTTGAAGTTACATCACCCAATATCCCATCATCTTTCGACTCTAAGACCCTTAACTTCCTCTATAACGTTTGAATATTTTCTTTTCTGATTACCTTCTTCAATTATTCCTTTCTTTAATTTTTGTGGGTGCTCAGTATATAAATAGCAAGTAGTTGTTGTGAAAAAAGTGCACTGCCCTCTCTTTGCGACCACTCTGGATGGCGCATAAATCGCTTGGCGTGGATGCACTTCCTATATTCTCTATTTCAAAGATCAAAAGTGCTCTCACCGTCAGAATATCAGTCGTGTTTCTCTTCTTCTCATTCTGACCATCACAGTTTTCGCACGCATAATCCGAGCCTACTTTGCTCCCGATTGCACATTTCCCGCTCTCATTTCAAGTGATTCTCTGAATCATCCTTTGGTTATTGCCGTTTTTCCACTTCCGTTCCTCCAACAATTTGCTCCCTTCGACTAGTCCTTATCCGCGATTAATCGCCGGTAATAAAGCTGAGGGTCACGGGGAAAAAACGAGGGATTTATCGCCTTCTCCCGCTTCGTTTCAATCCCGTGATCGAGTTGTACTTATCGAATCGATTTGATTGTTTTTCTACTTCTCATTCTTTGGTTAACGATCTGTATCATCGTACTCGAGCAATACACTCAGGTGCTCAGTGCACGCCAAAGATCTTCCTCTCATCATGGGCAGATCTGGCTCTTACAAGATATCTCCCACACAATCGGTGAGCTTCTGTTGTTTACAACATGCAAATAAATTGGTTTCCAACACGGCGTTCTAAAGGGGGTGAGCGAGAAAAAGAGAGGACAGAGAAAGAGAGCGATTTTGGAAATTTGCCAGCTACTTCTCAACGGCTGGCAGATTGCCAAATATTTTCCTTTTAACGGCCCGGCTCTAGTCTCGATGCGAATGTTTAAATGCATTTTGGCGGTAAAACGCCGTGTCCAAATGTTGTGTTGAGTGCAGCAACAAGATTAGACCCAGTTGGACTCCAACTTAGGTGCACTTTCCTCTGAATCTTATCAGTTGATGGCTTGTGTGTGCGAGTTGTGACGTGGCTCATAAGCCAAAGATCCTTTTAAGCCTGATTGTTTAAACAATGACCAAAATAACATTCAGATCTCACACAATAGCGAGCCATGGACGACAGCGAAGGAAGGACAGGAGGAAGAGGAGATGGTGACTGTCGATGGACACTTCGAGAATAAACACGGCATTCACTGGTTAGTCGGTCATACAGCTATTAGGTTGAGTCTAAAGTTTTGCGCGATTTTGGCTCTCAACTTTGAGTTCGTGCAGTTTCTTTTGCTAAAATAGCCATCTGTTGTCCTGATGTCGATATATAGGGACATGTTCAACCTTTAGAATAATATATTTTAACTAGAATAAATAACTCTTCTCCGCGAGAAATCAAGGTCTGGGTAACTTTGGATTTTTCAGAAAAAATATTGATTTTCTTTTAAATTGCTGTACTTTGCCGAGAAATTTTTAGATAGAAGCTCATAAAGTTTATTCAGAAGTCCGAGGCGTACACTAGCCCGAAGCCTAGTATCAAAAAAAGAAAACTGTGGAATGCAGTATACGCTTCGTATAGGTCAATGAATAACGGGTACTTGAAAAAAATCAGAATTATCTCGAACAAATCACCTGTTTCGCGGATTAACGAGACTGACAGCTACCTATGGGCGCTGTTATCACTACTTACAGGGTTCTCTATTGCAACGATATTTAAGAGCCCACTTGGCTTTCTCATCTAAAAAAGTGAGATTTGCACCTGAATTATTTTTCAATGGAAATGTCGAAAACGCTGATATGGAGGGCCTTCAGGTACGGTTCACCCGAGAAAAAGTAGCGATCTCCACAATATTCCTAATTAGTGAGTGATAGGGTAAGGGTTGTTCCTTAATTTTAGCACGAAAGAACAGCCCTTCGAACCAAGTGGCTAGCACAAAACAGGCAAAAGTGTGTATTTCGATGTTCTACATTGGACACCTAAAATCCGAAAAACCCTGTTCATGAATGGAGATCCGCATTCTCTCCCAAATGGAATTTTGACTTGTACTAGAAAAGTAGTTCACATTCATAAATAATTTAAATCTCAAGAATTATCGGTATAGATACAGTACCCCTAAAACATATCTTGACATTCGTCATGAAAACTCAAATTCTGATTCCGCGCATATTTCTAATAGGCCCTTAATGGCTGATCAGTCTCAACATTACCAGTACAATATAGGCCAGTCACGCTTTACAACTTCGTTAACAGAGGGTACTATCTCCGTTCCAAAAGAAATTATAATACTTTGAAAAGTAATGTCGTTGGTTAGCAAGATGAAGTTTGCTGCATCGCTGTTGTATTTCCCTTGGTCGGACAGATCTATGATAGTGTGCGCTAAAGAGAGTATAAATGCCCCTATCTAGCAATAAAAGATCTGAGTTGATTGGGCAACAATGAACGATGTTAGATATCAGGATGCACTTTAGTCAAAATCGCGCAAAACTTTAGGCTCAAATAGATAAAAATTCGAGTCAATATCTCTTCATTCTATGAATTAGCTCGAACGGTTGAGCTGCGAGAGCGTGTAGCGAATGAGGATAAAGTGATGTTTCTGCACTGTGTTCGGCCAACACTGTGGTCGCATCCAAAGGAAATTATACGAGTATCGAAAATGACAAGAGAGCGAGGTATTACTCAGTGAGTGATATTGTTAAAGGATCGTGGTAGCGATTCTGATCGTGGGAGAGATGGCAGGAGGAGGACTCGTCGCCCTACCCACTTCCATGGTCGATGCAGGTACCGGGTTGATTAGGAGTCAATATCCTCATTTAGCACGCTCGAACACTTTCCTTTTGTTGGAGAGAAAGTTGTGAATAACATACATCAAAGGCACTATTTATATAAGAAAATCGTATTTACTTCTGTAAACAAAAGTAAGACTGAAAACGGAGACCTTGAAGGAATTTGGGCCGGAGCGGCGCTAACGATAATCTCTGCCTTTGCCTCGGGATACACGGGAATTCAGCTGGGACAGAACTGGCTGATGATGCAGGTAGAACTTGACCCTGTCCTCCCCTCATTGGATAGCATGATTACAATTAATTCAATATCTTCAAACCCGCAATGGTTGAGGAGCGTTGGTCTGAGTATCGTCACTCGTGCCGCAAGCCGTACCCCGAGATGGCATACAGGGCACTCGGAGCATGGGGAAGGTACGCAAACTCCTTTCTTACCTTATTAGGTGTGAAATCTTCCTAGCGAAGTGTTCTAGTACCCTATGCCACCCTGATCATTGTCTTCTCTTGCAGAGTGGGTATGTCCATCCTCATCTCCGTGCAGCAGTTCTGTCTCTCCGTCGTATTCCTCCTCCTCGCATCCAATAACATCTCCTCCCTCCTCTTCGAATTATTGTCAGTAACCAATACTTTCTGCCAGATAAGCCTTGTTCCATGACGATCTACGACTAGGAAATGTAATATCGATTGATTTCAGTTCGATCCGTCTCAACTTCTGCTTCATCGCTCTCATCGTCGCAGTCGTTCTCCTTCCGTTGCTGATGCTGGGAACTCCCAAGGATTTCTGGTAGACACTCTTTTATTAGATATCTCTCTGAAGACTTTCACTTATCAAAGATCAATCAAGCAATTCCCCCTCTTTGCTGTAGATTTGCAGTTCGATTGCAGTGAGAGATTTGTGGTAATCGTCCAAAATAATCTCTTTGTTGAACCGTTCTCTAGAAAGAACGAAATGGGAGCAGAATGATGTAACGAAAGAGAGAGAGGAGTTCGAAATTGTCTCACTGCTTGATGCGGCTATACAATGAAGAAAGTGAAAAAATAGAGGCAATTACCAAAATTGAGAATACTCATTTCGAAGAAGGTGATTGAGTGTTTCTCCTTCAGGCAGGCAGCTCTCATCGCCGTCATCTCCACCTCGACGGCCATCATCCTCATCTTCGTAGGAGCAGCTCATGATCAGGAAGAGTGCATCAAGGATGTAAGTGGAGTTGAAGGGGGGATTGGAGTGGAGCAGATGATGGAATACTGTTTCATATCCATCGCTCAATTACTCTTACAAAAAAATTCCTCAATCAAAAATTGACTTCGCTCCTGCAGGTCAACTATCCTCCTGTCGTCTTCTCGAAGTTCTTCCTTGCTTACGGTAGGCCATTTCTCTCTCCTTTGGTTGAACTCAATCTTCTTCAGGAACTATTATGTTTGCGTACGGAGGCCACGCCTGCTTCCCCTCCTTCCAACACGATATGAAGAAGCCACAGGACTTCTCCAAGTCTGTCATTGTAGGATACATCGGTGAGGTTCTTTCTTCAATGGAACTACATTTGGCAAACTCTTTATTGTGTATTTTCAGTGATCATCATCATGTACTTGCCAATCTCCGTCTACGGGTACATCGTCTACGGAGATTCACTGACTGGAGGATCGGTGGGTTATATTGAGTTATATAATATATAATCGTGTGATGAATCCAGTAGATTTCAACTGAGTAGAATGATCATTCCGATTGCAGATCATTCCTTCTCTTCAACTGAAATGGGTGCAGACCGCAGTGAACATCCTCATCACTCTGCACGTTGTCTTCACTGAGATCATCGTCATCTCCCCCCTCACTCTCACTCTCGAGGAACTGTTCAAGATTCCCAATAGTATGCTACTCTTCACCCTTTCTCTGGAGTTCATAGGCTGTTAATTTGAACAACAATAAACAAAAAAGGAAATGAACTGCAATAAAATAAAATTCATCCTCCAGGATTCGGTCTGGCGCGTGTCATTCTCCGCACGATCATCATGCTGGCAGTTCTCTTCATGGCCCTCACCATTCCCAAGTTTGGACCCATCGTCGATCTGGTTAGACCAATCCATTTACACTATAACACATCACTCTTTTCCATTGAATTAGAAGGGCTAGAAATTGAAATTTGGTAACGATCACCTCACAACTCTCTCGCATCTAGATCGAAAAATTGGACAACTGAAAATCAGTACTAATTTGGAACTCAACTTAAAACTTGCAGATCGGTGGTTCCTCAGTCACTCTGATGACGATGATTCTGCCTGGAGTTTTCTCGCTCTCACTGGTTGCGGGGAAGAGGAAGTGGTGCGCTATTTATGTGTCTTCATTCCTTAAAGAGCACAGAATTGAAGAAAAGTACTAAATTCGAAAAACTCTCTGATGCCTTGCAGGGATCTCAAGCTACTCAAAGGCGAAGTTTCTCGTTCGGATGAAGACAACGAGCTCCCTTCCATTATTGAGTCCGTTTTCCAGTAGATCTGCACAATTAAATCATTCTACTCGCAGGGTTTTCAAGCTGAACAATCCCTGGTTGTTGATACTCAATATCCTCATTATTGGTAAGATATTGTTCAACCTGATTTCACCAACTCCAATCTCTTCAGCCTTCGGTCTCTTCGGGGGCGTCGCTTCCACGATCTCAGCAGTAAATGAACTGATCTCGACGAAATGGGACATTCCCTGCTACGTCCAACTCTTCATGGGCACACTCACCTTCAATCCCGGTCAGCTTTTCCCCTGACCCGTGGGAGTTCCGGTCGGGATCTTGATAACGTTATGGTAGAATGGGAGGAGATAATCGGAAAGTCACCATTTTGTTGGTGTACTCGAGCAGGGTGGATGAAGCTGGCACGATTAGAGTTCATTCGTCATTTAGAGGGCGTGGACAGCAAAAATGCTTACTACAAACTAACAATCCAAATGTCCACTTTGAATAGAATAAAGATAACCTTTGCAGACGGCGGCCTCGTTCACTGCTGCGGGCAATTTAAGAACGTGACGACGATCACCGTCGATGTGGTCGAAGACTTCTGCGCCGCCATTGGATAGTGAAAAGATTCACCCATATAGCCATTGTATTTTCATTCTCAATCAACGGGATGCCCAACAGTGTACTTATAGTTTATACTTTCAAAACAGATAAATAAAATTACAGAATTTTATAAAGCCTTCAACAGAACAATCGGCACTATCTAGTGTGCGAAATTCGGGGAAACACGATTGGTGAGAGAGTATAAAAAATTGAAAGAAGATCGGCATTTTTCGAAGACCAAATTTCGAACTCTAATATGCACGTGTGCGAAATTTCTACCAACTTGAAGAGCAAAAGAAAGTCATCGGAAAAGCTGATTCGTCATTTAAGCATGCGTTAATCTTGTTGTTATCTTCCCATGATTCGCACCACCCCAATAAATATGTACATATAGGGTGCGTCATGACATTAGAAGGCACCCCTCAGATAAGCAAAGCAAAGCACTGCTTTGATTCCCCCAACACCGCTCCTCTCTCTAGTCCGCCATGCAGAAGGAAGGATCGTCTTCCACTCTCTCCAATATTTCGCTCACTGTCAGTTTTCAGCCACCCCCGACTTAACAAATCGAGATCTAACCTTCAGAGCCGAGCTTCAGAATTAGATTCGCAGAAGAAGAAGGAGGTAGAGGAACTTCCGCACAATCATCATGGATTCCATTGGTTTGATCGATTTTTCATTGTGCGAAATCTAAATACTCCTAGATCCTTCTCCACTAATACAACCTTCGGAGGAGAGTAATGCAAATAAGCTTTCCTAGCTTTCTTGATTTGAAATTATAATGTTCAGGCTGGTGTGTGCAGTTCTCATCGTGGGTGACATGGCAGGAGGAGGACTCGTCGCCCTCCCTTCCTCCTTCGTCAATTCGGGTATCATTAGTTGCAGCTTAACTATTTTTTTAGTAACATTTCGGAGAAATGCTTCTGAGCATGCATTACACGCCTTTGAGAAGTGCTGATCCCTATGTAGGCATGGGATGGAATCACAGAGCGTCGGTGCAAAGTGAATCCTCTCTAGTCTCGTGAAGGAATTTCATCCTCTCTTTGATCACGAGCTGAGTGCCCGATCAACGATAAGCACTCATGGGATGCAAAAATATTTATAGCGCGTGGAAAGGATTATTTTTATTGGAGCGACAGATTGATTTTTTTTTGAAGAAAAAACTTTCCGAAAAGAAATTTTACATTTTTATTAAAATACTATTGAGGTCTGTGGGCGGGAATCGCGATGACGATAATCTCTGCCTTCCTCTCTGCATACACTGGAGTGCAGTTGGGAGACAACTGGCTCATGATGCAGGTACAGAGATTGCACTGCGATCAGAGTCACCCTGCTGACTATGTGCTCTCGCTTTGTCTTATGGGAGAGATTGCATGAAATGGGGAAAGAATTGTGAAGACTACTGTGAGCTGATTAATACAATGCACGTAAATTAGTCACTAATTCGCTGAGCGATCACAAAATTCATCACAAAGTGATAAGAGAAATATGCAGCTTTGCAACAAATTTTTGTGATCGTTGGTTTGTAGCGATCAAAATGATGAAGATGCTAAGCCGCAAATAACTCGCTTCACTCCATGAATCTGGGTGTGAAAATGAAGTGAGAATACAATCACGGTTTCCACTTTTTCAGGAGCGATGGTCCGAGTACAAGGAATCTTGCCGCAAGCCCTACCCTGAGATGGGATTCAGAGCTCTCGGAAGGGGGGGCAGGTAGGGCTACTGTTCATATTATCAATGAACGATATTCATTTGCAGAATCCTTGTCTCCATCATCATCACTGTTCAACAATTCGGCCTCTCCGTTGTTTTTCTTCTGCTCGCTTCTAACAACATTTCATCCTTCCTTTTCGCCTTTTGGTCAGTTTCTGCGCTCATAAGTTCTACATTCAAGTACTCTAAAGATATCCAAAGAAGAAACTCATCTCCGTCACTTCAGGCAGTTGAAGATCAACTTCTGTTTCATCGCCCTGGTCGTCGCCGTCTTCATCTCGCCCTTCCTCATGCTGGGAAGTGCAAAGGACTTCTGGTACCTCCTATCTTCGCTCCTCCTCAATTCATGCTCTCTCTTCAGGCAGGCAGGCTTCGTGGCGATGTGCTCCACTTGCGTCGCAGTCATTCTCATGATCGTCGGAATAATCCACGATTGGGGAAAGTGTGCCCCCGAGGTGAGAGGGATTGAATGGTGGGAGGAGGGAGGAATGAGGGTGACCATCAAGACAAGAATACCATGCAAAACATGTATAGACAATCATCAAATGAAGAAGAATATCAGCAACTGATCTTTCCAGGTTGACTTTCCTCCCGTCGTCTTCAACAAATTCTTTCTCGCCTATGGTAACCGTTAACATTGAATTGTAGTTGAAAATCTGTCATGCAGGAACCATTATGTTCGCGTATGGTGGCCACTCCGTCTTTCCCTCTTTCCAACACGATATGAAAACGCCCAAAGACTTCGCCACATCAGTGATCTCCGGATACATTCGTGAGTTCATTCATTGTATAGTAAACTTACAATATCTGTTTTTGAGTGATTCTTATCATGTACTTGCCCGTATCGGTGCTTGGATATCTCGTCTATGGAGGATCGCAAGGAGGAACTGTAAGTGATGCTTCTTCTCTTTTATTATTCAATTTTCATGAGTTGTTGCTTCTCCATCCTTGAGTGGTATCTCCATCTCATCTTTCGTATCATGGTCGCATCCCCTTCTTCTCCTTGCAGATCATCACTTCCCTCCAGTTGACTTGGGTGCAGCAGACAGTGAATGTGCTCATCACAGTGCATGTCGTCTTCACTCAAGTCATCATCTGCTCGCCCCTCTCACTACAGATCGAGGAGATATTCAAAGTGCCCAATAGTAAGCATCCTTTACAGAATCATTCTATTTTATTGTCAATATGAACACTACTGCGAAAATAACAGCGAAAGCAGTTAAAGAATAGTGCTTTCTAACAACAAACTGAAATCAATTTCTCTCGTAGTCCGCCACACTACTGTGTTAGTCATTTTCCGACAACTGATTGGTGCTCCGCGGCTTTTCCTTTTAAAGAAGGACTGTCAGCAAAGTTGAAATTTTGACGTTGTCATAACCATGACCGACCTTTGTACAACCATAAGAGATTCTGAAAATTCCAAATGCTTATCTCTATTTTGAACCGAGTTATCATTAGTTGGCAGAGTGCCAAGGAGGGCTTGAAGGGAAGGGACGTGCGGGAATTCAAATATCTAGAAGATTTTTCAAAAACTGGTGGGATTCGAACCCGCAACCTTCCAATTATGCGGCGACTGCTTTACCACTGAGCTATGCTGTTGACCTTTGAGTATCCTCTTAGCTCGCGCTATGATCGTTGGATGATTGTCTAGGTCATGGTTATGACAGCGTCAAAAATTTAACTTTGCTGACACTCCTTCTTTAAGTGTACTTCCGTCTCAGAATTCGGTCTCCGTCGAGTGATCGTCCGTCTGATCATCGTCCTCTGCGTTCTCTTCACCGCTCTCTCCATCCCCAAATTCGGACCCATTCTCGATCTGGTTAGTCACTTATTGCAATAATTTGAGCCATTGTTAGGATCACTTAACAAAAGGAACAGGAATGTAAATCACTCTGCAGATCGGAGGTACGACAATCACGATGCTCACCATGCTTCTTCCTGCCATCTTCAATCTCTTCCTCGTTGCGAGCACAAAGAAATGGTAGTCACCATTGTGGAATTATAGGAGAAGAATCATTGTTCAGGAAAGAGAGCACCGGTGGTCAATGGACCCCTCAAGAAGTCTCCATCTACGCATCTATTTCTGAGTAAGCCATTCATATTCGACTAATTTACTCAATCCGTGTCTTCAGTGTCTTCCGCTACAATAGCTGGTGGATACTACTGCTCAATTTGTTCGTTCTTGGTATGTCCTAACTTTCTACACATCTTGAATTAGCCAAATGTTTCAATGAATAAATGGTGCCGATTCTATTCGAATCTGTCAAATCTCAGCCTTCGGAATCATCGGGGGCGTCGCTTCGACGTTGTCTGCAGTGGTGGAATTGATTAATACCGAATGGGAATTGCCCTGCTACGTCGAATTGTTCATGGGCAAGCTTCAATTCAATGGCAAGTTAATTTTTTTATGGTTGCATATAGAAAGAGAGATTCTTTTGATTTTTTAAAGTTTAAATATATGATCAAGGAACAGTATTTTTTTAACGGTAAACAGTTCCATATCAGGCGACGGGGGCGGAGTTTCGTGCTGCGGAGTGAACCAGGACATCGTCACTCTGAAGGGAGTCGATCCCTACGGATTCTGTGCTGCCCTCACTTCGAATACCACTATCACTACTACCACTGCTTTCTACTCATGATGAGAACTAAGAACTTTTTGGAAGCATTCTCAAGTTCTTCACATAATATTTGATCGAATTTCAATGAAAAAAATATAAAAAAAGGATTTAATTTAAATCCTTTTCTTCCATTTGCTTATTGTAATTCTCCAGTTCTGTTTTTATTCGGAGACCCGCTCCTAATGTTGTTCCCTGCTGAGGGAGGTGCGCCTGGGACCAGCCCAGTCTCTCGGATGGAGTCGAACTCGAAGGAGTAAACTCGTCAGTCTATCCTCCTACCGAGTTAGCCATCCGGGATAGGGTGTTGCATGGGAGAAGGGTGATTAGAAGCTGAAGAGTGATACTAGATGCGAGAGCGAGAGAACGAAGGCGAAAGCCTTCCCCCATCAGAAGATGGACCCTGGACTTTCATCCTCAAATGCTCTCTCTCTCTCTCTTTTGACTGCGTAAAAGGTCGGGGAGAAACGAATGAATGAGATTGACGTTCTGACTCATGAAGAGCTTTCTTTGTGAGCGGTTCCCCCTTTATCCTCGATCTTTGGATAGTTCAAGAGTTTATAAGAAATTTATATCCTCAAAATCATAATAGTGTTTGAGATTATGGGAAATTCCATTAAATTGAAAGGTTAACTCTTTATCTTTATTTTCCTCACAATATTGTTTTGAGAACTATGAGGAGCGGAATTCCGAGGGGAACGAATGAAGAATGATTATCCCAGCTAGGGGTTGTTTCTGGTTCGCGTGGAGGGGGAGTCATTGACTGAAGAGAGGATTGAGAATGGACTGGATCCTATTACCTATAAAAACTAACCATTCGGATCTGTTTCACGTTCTTAATCGCAGTTTGGTTGTTCCAATTGCAGAGAGAAGCATTGCAGACATGGAGAGTCCTCCAGACATTCTTGTAAGTGCCCACCTAGAAAGGAGAGTTAGGAACAAGGGCATCGAAGCACTCTCTTGTCGAGCTGAAAGGTAATGAAAAGAGTGAATCGTTAGATTTACTCCCCCGAGCAAGTGATATTTACTAGCATATGAATTTATAAAGGTGCAATTTCATTAATTTGAGTGCGAATGTCACTTGCTTTGCTCTTCACTTTGCCATTCCTAATAACCTTCATTGTCTCTTTCGCCTGTGAGTCGTCCACGTCCAAACATCCTCTGGAGACCGTGCTCGTCAACTCCAAATAACAGAAGTGGCCGGAGCAGAGGGTATCGTTGAGCTGGGCCTTAGTAGATCTTTCATCACTTATCGTCCAAATTAAAACTCACTGCAATTTCGTCAAACATGTAGCACTTCACGCGCGGTCTCGAGTTGATCATCGTCAAGTTATTTTCAATTAGTTTTTCTGTTAGAGCGTCGCATTTCTGAATTAATCAGTCATTCATAAATACTCTCGAAGTAAGTTAACCTTGTTGGTGCATCCTGCATAAAGAGTAGAATAAGGCACCAGTTCCTTTGAAGAGCCTCGAAAGGCAGTTGTATCGACGAATATGGACCCGAGAAACCACCTGGAAATTCGTTTTGAGTATGAGAAGAATTCGGCTAACACATGTGGAAGTTAGACGTGGTGAAAAGGCGCTGCTCAGTGTTGTAGCAGAATGGCCAGTCCCTGAACAACGAAGAAATTAGCTCATGAAATGATATATGTTTGTATAAAAATATTTTTGAATTAAGTAAAAACTTGCTCTGGATTAGCTCGATGCTGGCAGGATGATCCCATGCATTGGTTCGTTGTCTCAATTCAAAGTCGGCTTCTATCTTCAAGTGAATAAACTCACGTTATCGAAGCAAGAGAATAGGATTTGCTCATTGAGAGTTGAATTGAAGAGACTCTCGTCGTTGCACTTATCCTTCGATCTTAGTTTTATTTCAATGATTATCTCTAAAACTCTACAAACAATTACCTGCAAAAGCAAACTCGGACATTGGTTACAGGTCCATAGCATCCGTCCAATTCCTCGGAGAAAGGCATATTCGATACACAACCCTTCATTAACAAAACTTCATCAGTATTACATATTTTTTTTATAAAACCGTACTTGATGAGAGAGGGATTCTTCAACAAACTGGGAGACACATATATCGCTCTTGCACGTCCGGAAATATTGAAAAGGTTATTTCAGATTAAAATTCGGAACTTACGAATTCCTAAAATTGTAGATCTCATTACATATCAATGAGTGGCCCATTCCAATTGAAGCAGCAAGAGTAACGAGGAAGATGATCATTTTGGCAAGAGTGAGTGCTCCTCACTACTTCTGGGGGCACAGCGCAATTGCGGGTTTGATGCACCATCTATTACGTGGAAAATTATGGCTGAAAGAGATCTTCCAATTACAATTGAAGGTGCACTGAGTACTAGTGATGCCAAGTAGGCGCGCGCTCTCCTCGTTTCACACGTGTGAAACGAGGAGAGCGCGCGCCGAAGCGTGTGAAACGAGGAGAGCGCGCGCCGATTTGGTATCACTACTGATATGGATTGATTTGTCTGGCAAAAATAGACGGGCACAAATTTATTCAGAAATTTTAATCGAGACTAACGATTCTGATTGATTAGCAAATAAAGGTTCAGACGACAATATGTACGAAAGAAATTGGGAAAGATTGTTTATTCATCTTGTGTTACCCTTCTTTATTGTTGTTTGCCGAAATCCTATTTTGCTTGCACTCGAAGTTCAGATACCACATCTAACCCAGAGCTTAAAAAACATGGTTTCCTGTTTACACACAATTCAAGCCACAACCTTCGTGCTCCTCCTTTCGAAACGTACACTTATAAAGGGAGAGGAAGATTCAGCACTTGGTCGTCCACTAGATCATTCCGCATCTTCATAATGAGGCCGAATCTTCCTGATGGAATGTGAGTGACTTCCCAATTCAGTCATTCCTAGAGGAACTGATGGCCACTCCAGTACTCATCGCATTCCTCTCGCACGGATCACCACTTTCCTCTCTTCTCAGTTGTTTCAATGCTACATTGCACTCATTGGTGAGCACGACATTGAAAGTTTTAAAACGATTTTAAAATTGCAGTGATTTCTGCACTCATCAATGTCCTCTCTACTATCATCATTTCGAAAAAGAATGAAACGTTCCATGTACAGTTGTTTAAATATTGAAAACATCGGACAGAAACATTTCAGTTCTCATTTCTGCTCATCCTCTTTGAAGTTCTATTGAGTGGAATGTTGAAACTGCTGGTATTGCAGAATTTTGATTCTGTTTTTAACGATTATTCAGATTCGGAGTCTGATGGCGTTCGGTTTAAGTGAGGATTTCTACCTGTTCGATTTTGAAATGTTCTTTGATTTCGGTGAGGGAAATTAGGGAAATTAGAAAATACCCCTTATTTTAGCAATTCTTGCATTTGCTTTTCTAATGAGTCTGAATCGATATTCGCTAATTATTCTACCGGCGCATTCGGTTATTCTTTCGAAAAGGTGAATACATAGCATAATTTTGACAGTGTCTGAACTCAGAATAATTTTTTTAGATCCGTGCAGTTTCTTCTCAGTTCTCTTGCCTGGATTATTTCGTTGCTAGGCTCAATTGCCTTTTTCATCGGAAAATGCGAACGGTTAGCAATATTTTCTCTGGGGCATAAATTTCAATTGGATGTTTCAGCGTGGTTCTCTTCGATGGATCCTTCATCGATGAGTGTCCTCTAGCTCAGGGAGCGCCTAATGGCACTCCGGCCGAATATTTTTTGAACCCAGGATTGTACGATACAGCTGACGTTGTTCGAGATGTAAGCATAACAACTAGAAATCTGCTATCATTGTCTCTCCTCAGATCATAATTCATTGTTATGATGTCCTCCCTGCACTCGCATTTGTTATCTACGTCATTATAGCCGCCCTCATTTTCAAGAGGAGGAGGTTCGCAGTGACAGACAGCGTTTCCAGATTGACCCTTTTCAGTGTGACTTCGACTTCAAAAACTCGCAGTGACTTGAAGACCTTAGCACAGGGCTTCGTTATGTTGCTTGTTTATGGCGTTCGTTTTGCAACGCAATTAAATTTCTTAGCCCGTGATATTTCAGATCGCATCAATCCTGAATTTCTTTCTCAACAATAGCTACGTTAAGATTCGGTGAGGATCACAGATTCTGCGGAGTGGATAGCTTACCTCTCTTCTCAGGGTGAATTCTGGCGCTCTGATGCAGTTCCTCCTCTTCCTCTACATCTCCATCGACGTCATCACTGTCACTGCCATTCCTCTCTCCATTTTCTTCGTCGTTTCCACCCTTCGTTCCACTCCTCAAGAGATAGTCTCACACGTGGTCAATCGATGGCGAGCTCCAGTACGAAGACAAACTATCACTATTACTAACGACGCCGGCCTCCAAAATAGGATACGACCGAGTTTGCAGTTCATTGTCGCCCAGCCATTCATTCATAGACACTCCAGATAATACTCACTGATGCATCGTTCATGGAAACATGTTTATTTCCGTTTACGCACCTCTGAAAGTGAAGAAATTGGTAGCTTCAGAACTAGTGGGCAAACAAGGCAATTTTGAAAGTGGCCATTTGGGTGGAGATGTTTTCAGTCTGGGTGCTCGTGTATTCAGAGAGGAGAGAGAAGGGGGGGATAATCAATGGCTGCTGACGAGGTGGAGGAAGATCCCAATGGTTTCGTGGTCAGGCCGATGAATGCACATTGTGCATCATTGGTTGAGATGGAAAGAAATAGGAAAATATTTGTTTATTTTTTGTACATTTAGTCAAGCCGTGAAACAATCTCTCGAATAGTCTTGGAATGTATAATGAACATCATAAAACATCATCATTTTCGCATCACTTCGGGAAGTAGACATATTCGTTGATGTAGTTGCCGCTGCAAAATTATGATACATTTAAAATTTAAATGAGTAGTGATGGAAGATAAACTGACGCGTCTCTGTACTGGCACGTGACCAGGACACTCTTCTCCCCATCACAAAGTGCAATCCCACACCCGATCTTAGTCGTCTTCTGCCACGCCATCTCAAGAGCACATTAAGTGATAACTTGAATTCGTGATAAACTTTGTAAAAAAGTTACCTGAGTTGCATGTCCAACGCCACTGTTGTAGACTTCCATCGTGAATTCGATGTCGGACCATCCTGAACGTGCGAATATTTAGTGATATGTAGCATGAGCTTGGAATAATATACCCTTCTGTTGGAATTCGTTGGCCCACGAGTTAGAGGCATCTCTGCCCTGTCCATCAATGCTCACCTCAATACATCATGAGATTCATGTCGGAATCAACATTCTTCTTCGAATTTTGATTTACTTTAGCAGACTGCTGCGCTCTCGTACGCTAGCAGGAGTTTCCTACCAGTTGCGTATCAAAAAAATGATCAGGCATGGCGCCGATATTATGCGTTTGTTTGCGGTTCCCCCATGCGCCGAAGAGTGATATGAAAGTACCTTAGCACTCGACCACATCATGTACAGGTTCTCCCCGAGATTGTTGAGCCCTAAGAGTATGACTTTCAGTGTAGGAATACAGAAGATGAATTGATACCGGTTGAGTGCTCGAATTGGCATCTACTCGCGTGCTTCTGTGCACTCTGTTCGATCCCGCAGTCCCATGTCTGCCAGGAATTTGCAATTTTCCAGAATTTCCGAGAGAATAACCAACCAGATCGGGAATTCCTCCCTTCGCCGCGGGCATCTTCTTGTCTTTAGCGACAAATTTGCCGGATGAAATGGATTGACGAAGGGAATTGTGAACTTCCAGGATCGATTTTACCTACAAATTTCAATCTACAACGGCAAAAGCTCACTATTTGAATGATCCTATTGATTTTAATCGTGTCTAGACAGTGCTAGCGAACCTCTTTGGCTGGTATTCCACCCGAGCATTGAGACTGAGCCAAAGTGGATTGGATGAGGAGAAGAAGAGCGAGAGGAAGAAGAAGAAGCATCTCGGAGTGAAGGAGATCTAAGGATAATGACTCAGTTGGCAAACAGTGATGAGTAGAGGGGAGTCGATAAGGTTTATTTGAAGATTGCACCAAATGGAAAACAACTATTTCCTCCCTGACTCTAGAGCTTCTTTTATACGACGAAACGGAAGTAAGAAGGGTGCGTCGTCATGTTGGCAGGAGAGAAATTTTTCTATAAAGCCATATTAAGTCAGGATAAGCTCGCACCCCCCCCCCCCCCCGCCATATGTGATATGATACTGATTTGTGGATTGCGAGGGCGTAATCAGAATCGGACTGTGAAAATTAGATGATACAATAAGGATATTCGGGGTGGCGATATTGGAACACCGACAACTCTTGCTTATCACAGTAATTCTACGGTTTGATTTATTATTTCAGTGGAACGACAGGACATACTCAGAAATGAGTTCACTTAGTCGCTGACGGCAACGAACGACTTCCTCTTGCTCACAGAGAAGCTCACCCATGTATGGAGAGCATCTGAGAAATCCGAGGACTTATCTTGTCTTCTCATTCTTCACTTTCATCACTGTAAGATTTCATTTCTCCATTTCGAGAAGAATGGACATTGATTCGATTTGCCTCGTTCTTCAAAAAAGAAGCTAAATGTTTTTTTTCTTCGTAATAACATCACATCTACGAAAATATTTCATATATCAATATAAATTCTCCTGTGAGTAGGATTGAGAAAGGATTCGTTTTTCTGTTTTCATTTTCCAGAAATTCACATTTTCTGAACACTCAATTATGCAGTGTCAGTTCACGATTGCTTCGATAAATACAGTTGGATCTCGATTGAAAGTGAGAGTGAGCCCTACTCCCCTCTCGATCTTCTTTCTCGGCCTTTCCATTCACCATCTCCCCTCTCGTCTCCCTTCCCTCACCCTCGGTGGTGCAGGCGGTAAGACGATAGGGCTCGACCCAATCCCCGCCAGTTCGATGCCCACCAGGGGTGAGAGCCAGTCTCTCAATTGGCTCGTCTGGGCAAGGGCACTAAAGGGCTGGTCCCCAGCCAAAGGGAATCTTCCCTGAACGGTATGAAACCATCCAACGGAATGTACGAGAAGTCATCCAACCATGAATTGCGATACTAATATCGAAATGATAAGCTTATCTGATATGGAAGTAAAGCGAATGCAATTGAGTAACAATTCTGTCAAAGAATTTAATACGAAGTGCCTCTCACGGGAAGTGAGAGTGTGGGGACATAAGTACGGTACATCTGTTCCTGGTACCTAAATTTTTTGACAACAATTAATGTATAAATTAGGGAAGGAAATTACTTCTACATTAGAAGGTAAAAGGTAGAGTGTTTTCAAACTGGGCGCATTGGCTCTCGAAGGTCCTCGAAGAAGGAAATGCAAACATGGGGACAATTGAGTGGTAGATTAGAAGGCGCGGCTGAAGTCATGAGTTCCCTCTGTCTCGAAGGAATTATCAACCTCGGCTATATCGGCGATTATTTTCCAGTTCTCTTCAAGGAGGGAACACGGTTGAAAGGTTATTTTTCCAATGAAATCGGGAAGGCGAATGAATTGTTTGTAGGACTGAGCCTCCTCTTATTCGAAGATGTCGCATGGAAATTCAATTGCAGTTCTCTCAGAGTCATCGAATTTTATAAATTCAGTTAATTTTCGTTTGTATATTCTGAACCAGAGCCTTCATTCCAGCCGATGAAGAAGATATGGACGGAGAGGGATGGGAGTATCGAGATAACGGTATCATCGTGACATTTCGAGTCCATATATCCTTCAACTGTCCAATGAATTTCTATTTTGAAATTTAGACAGTCATTCTCCTATGAATACTTCACAGCTGAAGTTGATC
Organism: Pristionchus mayeri; assembly: GCA_036245805.1. Classification (NCBI taxonomy): domain Eukaryota; kingdom Metazoa; phylum Nematoda; class Chromadorea; order Rhabditida; family Neodiplogasteridae; genus Pristionchus; species Pristionchus mayeri. The sequence continues at coordinate 28,297,626 of BTRK01000005.1, read as the reverse complement.
TACTTGCAGGTTCTCTAGCTGCTGTGCAGCGAGGAGAGATCCTCACAGACATTACCACAAGTACTCTCTCCAGACCGAGAATGGAAGAGTTCCACTACAGTGATGCACTCTATGTCGATATGGTCAGCTTTCCATCGTCATCATCTTCAGCATTCCCTTGAGTATTCCTTCTACGAGGCTACTAATCACGTGTCGGGAGAGGCGTGGACTCCTCTCCAATTCTTCGTTGTCTATGATCCATTCCCTCTTCTCCTCATCTTCCTCTCCCTCATTCTAATTGAAATAATCACACAACGAAATCAAATACTGAATACTTCTTTTGGATTATGCATGAAATACGTGACGTTAGTCCGGATGATGAGCTCGTCACTTTATTCATTTCTCAGTTCCGGGTTTTTCCTAATCTCCATTCTCTTCATTCTCCTAATTCACGGCGCAGTCTTCAAGGGAAATACGATCTATCCCAATGCAGCCAGTGTCACGTGAGTATTGCTTCTCTGCATCCTCTCTCTGCAACATTTAACAAAAAGTTTTAGAATTATAACGTTGACTAATGGAAACGCCTTTGATTTTTCAGTAGTTGGCCGGACCTCCTCTCCGATTTACTGGATGGGAAGCGAGAACTATTGGAAGCAATCGATAATCTTGAAGTGATCTGATATCACCACTCAAGTTAGATGATCATTCAGGAGGTCAAAAAGGTTCAATTGCTGGGCGAAGGGAAGAAGACGACGATCACTGGATCAGTGGAAGCTTCCATCGAGAGAATGTGTGCCCATCCACGATCCACTGCAGGGACCTTCTACGAGATGGAGGTTTCCTTATCGATGGATCCGATTTTAAAATTAAGACGTGTGTTATGCAAGCAATACGGCGAATTCAGGTAGACTCTGCTCGACTGCACGGGATTCCAAGTGGAAGTTGTTTAGTTCAAAGGTGAGATAAATGGAGATAATAAGGTGGATCCAACTGAATCCATTGCAGAATCAACCCGATACCGGGCGAATTTTCGTTCAAATATCCGCCCACACCTAAGATATTCAGTTACCTCTTCTCGAAAAGAACTTCGATCAAGGTATGTTGCATTGCTTTTTCAGGTAATCAACTATGTCAACTTCCTCAAATTGACCATCTATTCGGATGATAAGAACTTCGATCAAGGTATGTTGCATTGCTTTTTCAGGTAATCAACTATGTCAACTTCCTCAAATTGACCATCTATTCGGATGATAAGGTAAGCTGAATTTTCTAAATAAATTTTGAAAAAGATTTCATAGATCGAATCATTCTGGACACCTCGATTATTGAAAAGCTTGAAGATGCAACCTTCAAATATGCAAGTTGTAAAGACGATGCAAGTATCAGTTGCCAGTCTGGGGTGGATATTCACTCTATTCATCACTTTTCACTTACTCTGTCTGACCTCATTCATATGCGAACTCGTTGTTTTTCGATTTCTTAAATATCGCAAGTACAGATTTGACAACTGAAGATTTGAGAACAATTTTTCTCCACGGTGTTGTGGTTGTCTCTCTAGTTTAATGCGTAAACATTTTGCAAACGCTATCGGGTGCATTCGAAGGTCCCTGAAGTGGGCTATGCAAACATAGGAGATATTAAGCTTCAGTCTGAAAGGCAGACTGAGTCTATGCAGTCTCTCTGTCCCGATGGAATTATCAATCTCGGCTATGTCGGTGACTATTTTCCAGTTCTCTTCAAGGGGAAAGCACAAATGCAAGGTGATCATTGCTTCCTCTTTATATACATGCCTTCTGAAGCTCTATGCATTTAAGGGCTCAGTCTATACATATTCGAGGACGTCGCGTGGAGATTCAATTGCAATTCGCTTAGACTCTTCGAGTATCACAAATACAGTTAAAATATATATCATATTCATTTAAAATTGTAAAAATCATTGCAGCGAATGAGGAGGACATGGACTTCGAAGGATGTGAGTTAAGTGACAACGGTGAGCCTGCCTATTTCTCATTCGACAATTTCGGGCTTTTTTGCTTGAAACACAGCGTATCAGGTAAAATGGGTAGACCTTTTCAAGAAAGAGATTTATCTATTCCCTTTCACTTCAAGGTTTCTTATTCTTTCATGCAGGTTCTCAGTCTGCTGTCCAAAGGGGGGAGATCCTCACTGACATCACTTCGAGTGCCCTCTCTAAACCGAGAATGGAGATCTTCCACTACAGTCTATCTCTTCTTACGGATATGGCAAGACCCAGTTATTATGGAAAAATCTTACCCTCGATTTGTAGTATTCCTTCTACGAGGCGACTAATCACATGCCGGGAGAGGCGTGGACTCCTCTTCAATTCTTCGTCGTCTATGAGCCATTCCCTCTTTTGCTGATCTTTTTTTCGTTCATTCTTATAAAGATCATTTCTGAACGAAATGATCGATTGAAGACTTCGTATGGAATGTCTATGAAATACGTTGCGTTAGTTCGGATAATTTTCCTTCCAGTAACAGTTTTTCAGCTCCGGAATGTTCCTATGCTCGATTCTCCTTCTAATCCAAATGCACGGCGCAGTCTTCAAGGGCAATACGATCTATCCCAACGCTGCCAGTGTCACGTGAGCATCGGTTGTTCATTCGTCCTTGGAATATTTTGAGTGGAATGAAGCAGTTCTTCTTCAGTAGTTGGCCCGATCTCCTTTCTGATCTTCTCAGCGTTTGAGAGGATGTGTGAGAATCCTCGATCGGCGGCAGGGATGTTCTACGAGATGGAGGTTTGAGCTGATAGATTGAGATGAAATAACAATGATTACTTAGATAACTTCGGCTCGATTGCACGGAATTCCTAGTGGGAGTTGTGTAGTGCAGAGGCGAGACATATCTATGAGCACTCGAAATGAAGAAATTGGTTGCAGAATCAACCCGATCCCTGGAGAATTCTCGTATAAATACCCACCCACTTGGGATATGTACAGCTACCTCTTCTCGAAGAAGACTTCCAGGAAGGTAGCTGAAGCTCACAGGAATTGAATCAATACTCTTTTTAGGTAATCGAATACATCAACTTCCTCACGCTGACCATCTATTCGGACGATAACGTAAGCCCCAGCTGATTTAATCTCATAAAATCACTCGCGAAATTTTCTAGTTTTTAACGTAAAAAGTTCTACAATAGAATCAGTGAAAAATTAAATCAACACCGAAAAATGAGGTGAGAGCAGAGAAATGCAATATCGGAGAAATATCACAGTAATATTGAGGTGGAATCATTCTGGACGCCAAGGTTGCTGCAAAGTCTGAAGAGACAATCTTCAATCACAGAATCATTCAAACCAATGCAAGTGACAGTGGCGAGTCTGGGATGGATCTTCACTCTATTCGTCGCTTTTCACTTCTTATGCATTTGTTCATTCTTTTTTGAACTTGTTGTATTTCGATTGCGCAAATCGAGTAATAACTGATGTAAGGAAAGATAGGAAGAGGATCCGATTAGTACGAAAAAATCACCCGGAGATTCTGCATCTTCCGATATATTTTCCTGTTTTTTTCGAATCCTTTGATTTAAGACCTGGTTAGCCTTGATATTTTCACCGCACTTATGCGAAGGGTCAATTTGGACGAATATATAGAGAAGGAAGAGAGCAACTTGGGCCACCTTCCGGAGAATCAGAGAAATCACATCGCAACTCCAACACACGAAGCTGCACGCTCCATACTTCAACTCTCACTTGCTCCCTCCCTGCGCTACGAGAAACTTCGCTCCATGCAAAGAAATTCCTCTCCTTCGTGCAGATGACTCATAGTGTTCTATAGCAATCATTTCTCGGGACGAGCTGCATTTGATGCATCAGTCAAAACGAAGCAGTGAGGACCTCCACCGAATCTCCCAGCAACCTTGTAGAGTTCATCCGGATCGCGAAGCATCGCGGGGACGTTCTGAGAAGAAACTATAGTCACACCACATCACTTTATCCAGGACGAAGTGATACAATTTTGGTCTGACAAGAAATAATGATAGGGTATCATATTCTTCGTTCTTCCATCGTAATCATCTTCTCTCCACGCAAGGGGCGGGGTCTGGATGTGCTGTTCTTGTTTTCCATAAGTCTCGATTGAGTGTGTGCCTCTCCGTTAAAAAATAAAAGTATTGCCCTATCCTTTCTGGACCTTGAGAAAGCGTACAACCGAACGCCAAGGAAACAGATATAACAGACTATCTGAGAAAATCAACATATTTCTTCAGCGATTTGGCACAGGCCAAAAATTAGAATTCATATTGACTTCACCAATAGGTCGGCCTCCACGAGGGAAACCGACGAGCATCGCCAGATTTTCGACCCGCGTCCGCGTTGTCGCGGGCGCGGATTTTGAAAAGTTGACTACGGTAACCTGGAAATTTTTAAATCGACTCCTATGACTGCGGCAGTAGGGGCGCTGCATTGCTTGACAAATTCTAAGACTTTTTTCTCCGGGGAGTTTTTCGATCAAATTCCATCTAACGCCGGAAATCGATAATTCAACTTTTGATTCGGACATGAATTCAATCCCCCAAAAAAATTTCAAGAACTCCCCTAAATATTATTGATGATATAGCTTCTGCTTGAGCCGATACATTCTTCAGTAGAAAGGCGCGATTTATAAGGTGCCTTAAGGAAGTCAAAATGAAATATGAATGAATTATGGTGTACTTTTTGGGTTACTGTAAGCGAGTGCAAAATGTGGACGACTTTTCCCAATTGGTGCAAATTTGTCTAAAATCGATTTTCAACACATGTTACACCAATTGGGAAAAGTCGTCCAACTTGTTCACTAACGTGCAGTAACCCAAAAAGTACACCATAATTCATTCATCTTCCATTTTGACTTCCTTAAGGCACCTTATAAATCGCGCCTTTCTACGGAAGTATGTATCTGCTCAAGCAGAAGCTATATCTTCAATAATATTTAGGGGAGTTCTTGAAAAATTTTTGGGGGATTGAATTCACGTCCGAATCAAAAGTTGAATTATCGATTTCCGGCGTTAGATGGAATATGATCGAAAAACTCCCCGGAGTAAAAAAGTTTTAGAATTTGTCAAGGAATGCAGCGCCCCTACTGCCGCAGTCATAGGAGCCGATTTAAAAATTTCGAGGCTACCGTAGTCAACTTTTCAAAATCCGCGCCCGCGACGCGGACGCGGATCGAAAATCTGGCGATGCTCGTCGGTTTCCCTCGTGGAGGCCGACCTATTGGAGAAGTTAGTAGGAATTCGAAAGTCTATTTCGATTCTGTCAGATAGTGCGTTATATGGAGAAGTTTGAGGGTGAAGGGAGCGCCAGAACCATATGTGAAATTGGTGCAGATGTATGAAGGGGCAACAGCCCGGATACGGACTCCGTTTGGGTCAACTGATGATATTACTATCAAAGTGGGCGTCCATCAAGGGAGTGAGTTGAGTCCGTTTTTGTTCATACTAGTGTTGAAGTCTGTCCTTGGTGATACAATGGAATGTGCACCGAAGTGCCTGACTTATGCAGACGATTGACTCTTGGTTGACTCTGACATAGCGGGACTCGAGAGCAAAGTGCAGGAAGTGCAGCTGAGGTCTGGAGGACTGACCGTCAATACTCTAAAGACTGAGTTCATGTTGGTTGGTGGAGGACAGGGCCTGATTAGTGATTTGGATGGTGTGACGATCGAATAAGTGAAGGAGTTTCGTTATCTTGGTTCGATAGTACACGAGGAGGGAGGAGTGGAGAGAGATGTGAGCAGTCGGATAAGAAGTGGATGGGCGAAGTTCAACGCATGCGGAGGCATCCTTCATGATACAAGAGTGCGGATGAAGCTGAAAGGAAAGGTGTATCGATCAATCGTGAGACCGGCAATGCTGTTTGGGAGCGAGAATTGGGCACTGACTGAAGCAATGGAGGAGAAATTAGCTGAAATGAAGATGGCGAGGTGGATATGCCGTGTGCGACTGAAGGACAAAGTGCGGAATGAAAAGTTAGAGTCAACGCTGGAAAAGGGTCCTATTCGTTGAATTGATTTACATACGTGCTACTCAAATGGAATGGTCAGTTAATCGATCGAGATTACGTGATTTGACTGCACTCTACGGGAGTAATATTAGATGCAAATAGCTCTTTCTTCTCTTTCTTCTCTCTCTCTCTCTCTCTCCACTTCTCCGTTCATTCAATTCTTCAGTGCTCATCTCGTGCGGTTTCCTCCCTCTCCTCTCCCAGAATGGCAGCTAATGAAGGCGTTGCTGCGGCTGCAGCTGCTGCAGAAGCTGTAGAACCATCTGCCTTCGGAGTGAGTTTGGATTACCCAAGCATCTTGCGATGTGATCTCGTTTTGACTATGCTGCTACCGTAGTCATGGGAGCAAGTGTTTCGATTAGAGTTCTCTTGTTGGAAAAAAATCGTTATTGGAAAATTACCCCCTCCCTCTCATTTTCCAATATCGCCGCAAAATGAGGTCGCCGCTTATTGGAAATGACCTCTTATTGGAAAATTATTGGAAAACGATTTTCCAATAAGAAAGGAAAGGGAAAAGGGGTCATTGATCGTTGAAACTCAATCGACTATTTTCCAATAGTTTTCCAAGAAGCTATTGGTAAATTCCACCACACAATGGATGTTATTGGAAAATGAGGTGAGTGAGAGACCCCTTTGTTCTCGTTATTGGAAAATTGGAAATTTTTCCAACAAAAGAGAACTCTAGTTTCGATCGATTAATCTCCAATTACAGCTGAAAATCGAACCCGATGAGAAGGTTCTCTTCAAGGGCAGGATCGGAGACTACATCACAGTCGAGAGATCGATCACCAACACAACTGCAGACAGACAGTGCTACAAGGTACGGTATGAGAAGGATACGGTAGAAGGAGAACCACTGAATACGATCGAGCACTGCATTGCAGATCAAGCACACGCTGGAAGACTCTTGTCGAGTCAGTCAGCCGAAGGGATTCATAGAGCCCGGGGTGAGGATGGTGTGCATCGTGGTGTGATCGGAGACGAGGAATGCTAAGCGTCGCTAATTGCAGCAGACTATCACGGTGCAGCTGTCGCTCAAAGCCATGGCGGCTCCTGCGATTGAGAAGTTCCACCACTTCTCCTTCCTCCATATGAAGAGCGACCAGAAGGCGGACGCTGATAAAAGCCCCAGCCAGGTCTACGACCACCCCTTGACGCCCCTCGGGTGTCACTCCTAATACCGTACCGTTGACTCACTTTGTGTGGCAGTTCTACAATATTCCTGAACAATGCTCACGACATGTATCAGCCTTGCGTTAATTTTGGACATATCACTCTTCGAATGTGACTTCTTAGAGTGTGTATACTTTGTGTTTCACTCGTATGCGACCCCAATGCACGGCACCCTTCACGTGGAACTCCAATCGAAACTTTGCAATACTGCAGATCTGGACGAAAGAAATTAAAGGAGAAGGAGAGTCGAAACAGGAGTGTCTCTTCGAGTTCACTGGAGAAGTTTCGAAGGTACTGTAGAATACTGTAGGATAGATAATTTACTTTCTATTGATTTCAGTTTGATATGAAGCTCGAACCCGATGAGAAGGTGCTCTTCAAGGGAAGTATTGGAGAGCCGATCACCGTCGAAAGAAAGATCACTAACAGTACTACCGATAGACAGTGCTATAAGGTTCCGTTACTCTGAACACACCGATATGAACTACTGTATTATAGATCAAGTGCACGTCTAAGGGAAGTATCCGCATCACTCCGACGCAAGGATTCCTCGAGCCGGGGGTGAGGATAGAGTGGTGCGGAGGATGGGGACGATTACTAAACGTCGCCCATTGAAGGAGACTGTGACGGTGAAGATCTCGCTCAAAGGAAATGGTATTCCTGACAATGGCAAGCATCATTTCTCTTTCCTCCACACAAGGAGTGACAAGACGACGGATGCGGACAAATCTTACAAGCAGGTTGGCGCACTCGTGGTGTTATCGCAAACGTTATCCGTAATCTGGGCAGATTTGGTCGGATGCAACGAAAGTGGGAAGGTGCGAGGAGTCTTGCGAATTCGAGATCACTCAAGAAAAGAAGGAGGAGAACAATCCGAAGACACAGAAAACAGTGGAGCAGACGAAGGTAGAGTAATGGAGTCTGAATGCAAAGGTCGAATGTTATTCACAGGAGGTGAAGGAAGAAGAAAAGAAAGAAGATCCGAAGACGCAAAAGACAGTGGAACAGACGAAGGTGCACCATGAAAAAGGGAAATCGCAATATTAATAACCATTGCACCTTCAGGAAGTGAAGGAGGAACAGAAAAAGGATGAAAAGAAGGAAGGAGATAAAAATGAACCGAAGACTCAAAAGACAGTGGTAGACAATAATGAACCCAAGACTCAAAAGACAGTGGTAGATAAAAATGACCCGAAGACTCAAAAGACAGTGGAACAAACAAAGGTATGGTATGGAGAGAGCATTCGAATGTAACTTTCATTACAGGAGGTGAAAGAGGAAGAAAAGAAAGAGGAAAAGAAGGAGGAAGATAAAAACGAACCGAAGACGCAAAAGACAGTGTTGGAAAAAACGAAGGTGCATACCTTTTTGATAGAGAGAGTTACAAGGTTTTCTACCTTTGTAGGAGGTGAAAGAGGATGAAAAGAAGGAAGACAAGAAAAAGGAAGAGAAGAAGAAGAAGGAAGAGAAAAAGGAGGAAAAGAAGGTAGGATAGACTACACTCAGTCACTCTCATCATGCTAATTTCAGTATATTCTGAAGCTGGATCCCGATACGAAAGTAATCTTCAAGGGAAAGCTTGGCGACCCGATCACAGTCGAAAGAAGGATCACTAACAATACTCCGGATAGACAGTGCTACAAGGTACGGTATCGAGGTTACGGTAGAAGAGAATGTCTATTGCAGGTCAAGTGCACGTCCGCTGACATCTTCCGTGTGAATCCTCCTCAGGGCTTCATCGAGCCGAAGGTGTGATGTGGTGTGGTCGAGGACGACGGATCTCAATCGTCGCCTATTGCAGGAGACGATCGTTGTGAAGTTGTCGTTCTTCGGGAAGACTGCACCCGACAACATGAAGCACTTCTTCGCTTTCTACCACACCAAGACGACGGCAGAAAAGACGCTGAAAGAGGTTTGCGCACTGTGTCACGAATACCGTACTCTGTTTAGATCTGGACGAAGGAGATGAAGGCGGAGGGAGAATGCAGACAGCACTGCCTCTTCGAGCTGACTGGAGCGGTAGATGAGAGGGGAGAGGAGGGAAGGAATCGACCATTGCAGGATAAGAAGTGAAGAAGGAGGAGAAGTAGAGAGACTCCCTCGTCCCTTACTCGATGGTTACAATGCCATGATAAAGATAATATTCTGGATATGAGATTGAGAGACAGATCAACGAAAATGCACTTCTCCTTTTCTTTCTTTCTCATTTCCATCTTGGGGATGTATCCCTGACAATATTGAGTTTCAAGTCGTTTGATCACGTTTTCCGGATGACTAGAGTCAACATGTTTTCCTGTTTCAAACTGGGACGAATGTGCGTTCGTCTTTGTGTATCTAGCTGGATTGGATGACGAGGAATTCGACATTGTTTGCATTGTATAGAAAATAGATGGATAGAAGAGGAAGGATGAAGAGTCGCCCGTGGATAATCATCTTTAATACATGAATATTAACAGAGAAACTAACATCGCCTATCAAATGCGACGTAGCGAGTTCAAATCAATGCGCACTCATTATTCCATAGATTCGTTTCAAGCATGGTACTGCATCCACATCGGAGTGGCTTCGATTAGCTTGCTCATCGGTTTCAATCGATGATACCAAGGACGAGGATCGATTTCATCTTGAAACAACTTGTTTGCTCATTAGAATTTGCTGATAACTCGCCTTCCTCTCCAGCTGGAGTCGTCTCCTCTTCCTCCCCTTCAGTAGTTCCCTCAACAGGAGCACCAGTGCTTCCCTCTGGTTCCTCTGTGGTCACCGGATCGCCAGTGGAGTTGGGCCCAGGCGTCCTTGTGGGTTCAGGGACAGGGCCACCCGTTGGAACAAGTGTCGGGCTCGGTGGTGTAGATCCCGGGACAGCTGTAGTTGTGGTTCCTGAAAGGCTGGGAAATGCCCATTCAAATAGCTCAATTGCTCTAATCTTAAAACTTGTACGTTCTACTAGTTCTCTCATTCCATGCCCCTACTCACCATTCACTGCAGTAGGGGACGTCCTATGGGGTCGAGTGGCGATCAGAGGAGTGGAGGGGCCTCTCGTGGAAGAGGAAGCACGAGACGAGAGCTCGGCCAGATACTCAGCCATGACTACCTGGAGAAGCGCCTCGTCGTCGTGCAAAGAACGATGCTAATAAGCAACGAAGATTTCCCCTTTTTCGAATTGTTACTGAGATCTTGGAGAAACAGTGCACTCCAATGACAATTTAGCTTTCTTGAAGTAAAACATTGTGCCTAATTTCAATGAAGATGACAATGAATAATGTTTTCATGGCAAATTGTTCGAAAATATTTTCAATGACAGATTTACAATATACACCCTAACGTCATCCTACTAAACCACTTGCTTGCCTACCTCGTTCTGTGGTCCGCAAGCGAATGTTCCATTGACGAAAATGAGATTGAATGGGGGGCAGCAGGAGGGTTGGGGATAGGGACATGCTGAGATGCGACACGGACGGGAGGAACGGAAGTCACCTCTGAGAAAATAATCTGTCTATTATCTGAGGTCCATCTCCCTCTCTCCCATTCCATTTCACTCAACCATTGACAATGTGCAGTCGCACCTCTTGGCTACTTTTCATATCGAAAGTCAAAGATTGGGGATTGCGATTTTGTAACGAAGTTCACTCACTCGCAAGGGCATCCTGCAGCTGCAGTTGTGCAGGTCCTGCGACGAACTACCGTACCACACGCACCGCAGTTAGCGTTGCACCTGGAATCGAATGAGCTCTGTTATATGGCGAGACACATGTAGCTGGAGGTTTTAGTAAATCTCACTTCATCTCTTCCCTCCACTCGCTCCATACTCCCACGGAACAGCGAGTTGTAGTGGAGACTGCAATTATCAGAATAAATGAATTTAATATTGATTGACTGGGTTTCTGACTAGCAGTCGTCGTGGAACCGGGAGCTCCTGAGGATGCAGGCCCTGTCGATGGAGGGACGGGGCTGCTCGGCTGAGGAGGAGCAGTCGACCCTATGAGTATTCACTAAAGATAAACAAAGTATCGATTGTCCGAGCCTTGCTATGAAATATAAAAATGAAATACTCGGCCTGTTTAATCTGTCAGAAATGTGCGAGAAAAAGTTGCGTAAAAAGTTCGCGAACTTCTGATTCTCTCCATTTCGCATGCTCTCTCTCTTTCTCTAACCAGGTCGATGAAAAGTTCACGAACTTTTCGACGAACTGTGTTCGAAAATCATACTTTTCTTTTGTTTTACTTATTTTTATCAATTATTTTTGCTTTCAACTTATGACTGCTTATAAGAACAACCTTCCCTCTGATGGAATAGCTTGACATTACAGGGTGGGGAAAGTGGTGACCCATTTTCGAAAAAAATACACCAACCCTGTTTACTTTCACTACGCTGTATTCTGAAGCTATTCCAGCTAAGGGAAGGTTGTCATTATAAGAAGTCATAAGTTAAAAGCAAAAATAGTTTATAAAAATAAGTAAAACAAAAGAAAAGTATGATTTTCGAACATAGTTCGTCGAAAAGTTCGTGAACTTTTCAACGACCTGGTTAGAGAAAGAGAGAGAGTACACGAACAGGAGAGAATCAGAAGTTCGCGAACTTTTTACGCAACTTTTTACGCAACTTTTCTCGCACATTTCTGTCAGATTAAACAAGCCGACTGTGTATTCGCCTGTCATCCGCTCACCCGCAGGTTCTCCTGTGGAGGGAGGCCCAATTGTTCCTCCTCTTGTCGTCTCACCACCACCTTCTGAAGCCAACAAATTAAGTTGCATGTGGTCTCTGGAAAGCTAAGCCATTATTTTCCAACCTGTGGTTTCTGGGGCGTCCGTTGAATCGATCGTAGCTGAATAGAATCATTTTTTTCTTTTTCAACAGGAGTGTAGCTCACTTCCAGAGGTTTCTTCTCCTCCTTGATCGGCAGGTCGTCCTTTCCTATTCGGTGACTGCGTAGTGGTTGTAGTACCGGAAAGGATAACAAAAATAAATACTTGTATTTAAAGGAGGAGTAAAGGCAAATGCACGCCCGGTTGAAATATGTTTCAATTAGAGGAGAACTCTCTTCAAGTCGCGTGCTCTCTCGCTCGTTGCCTGAGCTTTCCCTGATTTGGCTTCCAGACAACTACCGATATCTCTGTTCGGAATGGAGATATCAATGTGAAAATTTCGTAGCTTCTTATCGTTTGGGAGATCTAGGCCGTGCATACGAAAGCGTCAATAATTGAAGTTTGCCTTTATTCCTCCTTTAAAGAAGGAGTAACACGAAAAATTAGTTTAATTAGCCATTATGTGTGTGCAATTGAAACCGACAGCCCGATCATCATTAACTTTACCCGAAGTCCCACAGACGGCTCTGAGGCTATTTACATAGGCGCAAAGTTCATTGACAGCGCAGGGTTGTGGCTAGTTCGTTTATGTTTCACTCGATCTACATAATTTTTGACACCTTTTCGTGGTAAAATAGCTACAGTTTCCCATTGCGAACACAATATGTTCGTGGTGGGACTCCCTTGCATCCATTCTTGTTACCCCTTCTTTAAGAAAATAATAATGTTCACCAGCTCGCAGAAGATTCCTGAGGTAGTTGCTGAAGGCTCCTCAAATGGAGAGACTCATTGAAGTACAATTGATCTTTGATCGATGAGAAAAGAGAAGAGTATATCGAACCTTCGATGATTGGCAGGAGAAGGAAAAGCAGGAACCAAAACCTCGGTGTCATCTCCCAAAAGTGGACTGTCGCATGGAGGAATTGGGATGAAGTGTATACAGTGCAGAGAGGGAAGAGTGGAGGGACAGGGCATTGTACCTCCAGAGAGAGAGACGGGCTGTGCAAATGAATCGCCCCCTCCCTCCCTCCCTTCTCCCCATTGAGGGAACGATTTAAATTATAAAACAACGATAATAGTCCCCAAATGTTGAACTTTATTCCATATCCATTGTGTTTTTCGCATTCGTTATCCCATTTGACAACATAATTCTTGTGTCTTTTTTCAATTATCGAACATAGTGAATATCACACAGGTCTTCTTTCAATGAGTTAATTATTACTAGCATATATGATTTTAAATGAGGCTATAGCCCTCATGCACGTGGTGGGGCATTCCTGACCTATTTCTTAAAGAAGGGGTCACACGAATGAATGCTAGGGAGTCCCACCACGAAGATATTGCGCTCGCAATGGGAAACTGTAGCGAATTTAACCCTAGAAAGAGGCAAAAAATATGTGGAGCGAGTGAAACATAAACGAACTAGCCACTACCCTGCGCTATCAATGAACTTTGCGCGTTTGTAAATAGCCTCAGACCTATCTGTGAAACTTCGGATAAAGTGATTCATGATCGGCCTGCCGGCTTCTATTACACACTCATAGTGGCTAATTAAACAAATTTTTCGTGTTACTCCTTCTTTAATTCCGTAGTCTGGATTCATCTGTAGGAAGGGGGTCGAACTCATGACGATCGATTCGCATTCCTGGCACACAACTACTGCTTCACGGTGTGAAGTGTCGTTAATGTGCACAAGCATTTGGTGTAAGTCCAATTTCAATTCATGTTTCATTATTTATGACGTGTCATCAAGCAACACTATATACAAGATATTGATGAGTACGCAGATTATGGTCTTTGTGTGAGTTGTCAGGGTCAATTCTGTTGATTGTTCTAGGACACGGTTCGTTTAGGCTCACACGGGATGGCTAGGAAATGTTCGAATACCGAAAGGGGCGGGGCGAAGAGAAAGAGGCGGAGTTTAGCTGGGTATGGCATCGGTGAAGGATTACGGAGAAAGGCTACCTTCTTGCGCAGAGAAAAGGGGGAAATCGTAGTATCGTGAGGGTGAAACCTGTAGTTTTACGGTAGTATAGCAGAGAAGAATCGTATCGATAAGAATGGAAAGCAGGAAACAACCTAGTGCGACTGTTTGTGTGATGGGTGCGGTGTGCAACTACGCTGTTTACTAGGATACGGTAGTCTAATCGGTGGAGAAGAGAGGGCGGAAAAACGGATTATCGATCGGTAGATCAAATGTCGTCGTCGTTTAATTTCAACGTTCGCGTACGACGAACTGAAAATCAAAGATTAAAAATCGATAAGTAAAATCGCTCTTACGTGATTTCCGATTGAATTGTCGCGCCTTTCGTCGCTCTCTCGTCTCGTTTTGTACTGTAGCCGCCTGGAATACCAACTTGATCTTTGATCTCTCTCTAATCATTCCTCACCTTGACCAACCCGTCGAGAATCTCGTTATTGTCATCGTCTTCCGCTCGCATTGCTGTAAACGAGTCAGTTAACAATTTTCCAATCTAGTGTGATGCTACCGTAGCCGAGGCCACTACGGTAGTCAGGCCGCACTCTACACACACTCTATCTCGCGCGGGGGCGAAACAACCAAAGATGGCCGGGACTGAGAGACAAGGATGGAAGAGAGGAAGGGAGACAGTTAGGGAACGAAATCGAGCTGTTCTCTGATAGACACTGATGAACACAGAGAGGTTAAAGAACGATAAGATGAGAGAAAAGATCAAAGATCAACAGGCAAGAACACGTGAGAAACATAGAGAGAGACGAAAGAAGAGAGTGATGCCATACCTCGTCCCGTTTCGAACAAAACAACTAGGAGGGCCTCGGTCTAAAGGAATAATAGGGAGTTTGGGAAGGGAGAACCCGATAATACACCTAAGAATACGATGTGCATAATGATCAGATTATGTGTTTCCATCCCTCTTTCCTTATGATTCGTACCTTCTCTCTGACTGGCGACAGCATTCCCGAATGATCTCTCTGGAGTGGGTCTTGCTCCCCTCCTTCGGAGTGTTCCATCTCCCGTGGTGATTCCCTCCGATAGACCAGTGAGCATCCGAGACATCTCCTCGTGACGCTGAATGACCATTGAATTCATCGACTCATGATTGATGGAATGCATGCAACAGCGGGTGCGAATGCCTTCTTTTCCTTCTCCCATCTAAGCATCGGAGGAAGTAGCCAACCACACACGAGGGCAGCCCACCCATACCGCTTTATCTATACCCGCCTCCTCCCTCACACTCCTACTCTAGCCACACTCTACAGTAGCAACAAACAAAGGAGTCTCACTTCGCTGGGCGAGGGACCACGCTAAAAGAGGAGAGATTGAGGGGGAGAATGGGGGGAATCTCTCACCTCCTGTGCATTCATCGTCTGCGGCTTCCCAGCGGGAGCAGCTCTCCTGGTGGATGCAGCCCCCTCCCCTGCTGGTGCTCCCTCCGTCCCCTCCAGAGCCCAGATCTTGCCTCTGAATGGGAGAGTTATCAGTGCTCTCTTCTCTCCCCGTACCTGGTCTTGTTCCTCTCCCTCTTGTCTGCCAATCTCTTCCTCTGCTGCAGGATTTTCTCCCTCGTCGTTCGATACTCGAGGGCAAACTCGTTGACCTACAATGAGGGGCATTGTCATGAGTTCGTCTCTCACAATCTTCAATGGGTCACGTGTAGAGTTCGCAATTCGGGCCGGGCCATTCGGTCTCGCACCGCGGCCCGCGATCGGTGAGCGAAGAATGAAAGGGCCCGAAACCGACGTGCAATTATTGAGAGAGGCCCGATACCGAGAGGGGGAAATGCACGTAAATACTCTCTTAAATATTCCAGATCGTTAATCTTTCGATCTCGTGAGTTCGCGAGATCATTTTCACTTCATTGCTTCATCTTTCTCTCATTGGTGGTCGAGGTGCTATGCGGAAAATGGATGCTCCTTCGGTCTCTCTGAGTTACGCTTTAAGCTATATTTTTTATCAAATCTTAGTTACTAGGATCCTCAAGTATCATCCACAGTTCGTGATGCTCCTATTGCGCTGTAAAGTCATGTTATAAACCGTAAGTTCGAATGTTTGGCTATTTCTCAGGAACAATAAGAGCGAAGCCGGTTAAGAAAAAAACATATCACTCACCCCAATTCTAGGCACGTCTGGCGAAGAAGAAGGGCACAGGTTTTTTCTACCTATCGTTTTCATCTTCATTGGCTGTTGGGGGGTGGCAAAGCGTATACCGGCAAAACGTAACAAATCACAGCACCCTAGCAATTCGAAGTACGAACTTGGCAGTTGTTAGCAGACCAACAGCATGGTTATCGATTGGTTACTTATTTAATGTTTAACTAACCGTGATTGTTCACTCAAATTCAAAATTTTGGAACATAAAGAAACCTCCCCCCCTTTACTGAAAAATAGCCAAACATTCGAACTTACCTGCCTTACAGCGAAATAGGAGCACCACGAACTGTGGATGTTACTTGTTCATCTTTCTTTAAGTTCTTAGAAGATCTTAGCAACAATGGTTTGCTAGAAAATATAGCGTAAGGCGTACCTCAGAGAGACCGAAGGATCATACGTTTTCCGCATAGCACCTCGACCACCCATCACAATGAGAGAAAGATGAAGAAATGAAATGAAAATGATCTCGCGAACTCACGAGATCGAAAGATCAACGATCTGGAATATTTAAGAAGGTATTTACGTGCATTTCCCCCTCTCGGTATCGGGCCTCTCTCAATAATTGCACGTCGGTTTCGGGCCTTCCTCCCTCTCATTCCTCATTCACGGGGCCCCGTGGTATCGGGCCGTCTCGTTTATCGAACTCTAGTCACGTGTATGGTTAGTGTTTAGTTCTACCGCTGCCAGAGTCGTCACAGACCTTCTTGAACACGTCCTGCGGTTTGTCCGAGATGGCGGGAATCTCCTGCAGAGAATAGCCGAAGAAGAGGAGGAAGGCGTGCCACCTGAAGAAATTTTTTTTCTTTTCGTACGAGAGTTTAGAAAATAAGCTCAGATTCAATCCGCCAACCATTCAATGTCTAATTCTTGATTCAATGTCTAATTCTTTGAGTGAATCGACATTATCAGTTCAATGGGAGTACCTGTTCTGGGTGATTCTAAGAATGGCGTGTAGCTGATGAATTCTTTGAGCGACGTCCGTCAAGTAGTCGTTGATCTTCACTTTCATCGATGAGTTGTCGTTCTTCGAGATCTTCGAGAGATAATCCCACGAGGACTGAAAGATCAGAGATCACCTTCACGATCTTCATAGTTCGGCCTACCTTGCAATCCTTCTCCAGCTTCTTCAGCTGATCCACCAATTCCTTGAAGTCGATTCGAGACGATCTGAAATATGTTATTAATTTTACATAAGATCGTGAGTAGTTAGTTTAGATCCTGCTCAAGCTTCTAATAGCGAAATGTGAAGATATCACTCTCACGAGAGATTCAAGCTGAGACACGGAATGGGAAGAAAATCTGGAAATTGGTTCTGACCAGTTTTGGGCACCTTTAGGCATGCCTGACAGTCCCCCAAAGCATTATTTTTGCACACCTCGTTTTCAAGCTCCCGGCATCAGGTCGGAGATCGGCACCTCCTCCTTTCACGGCGATTATCTCATTTATCGTGTAAGATAATCGAAATTTGCCCTCTGAGTGATCCCCACTCATTTTTCGAGCTCTATCGATCCATGCAAACCATTTTCCATAAAAGTCAATTTTAACAGTGCTACATTCATTGTTGATTTTCTCGAAAATGTAGGAAAAGGTGCAGCTTAAAATTTCACAGCTCATGCAGCGCATCAAGAGCTTTAGAATGAATGGCTTACGCAAAAAATACGATCTCACCCTTGCTACTTATGCACATTTTACTTTTCCTTATCATTTGAACTTTATTTTCAACAGAATAATTCACCCTCACACCGCTCTCTTCGGAGAATGAGGTCAAGGATGATCGTTTTCTCTTAATTTGTCTGTTGAAAATAAAGTTCAAATGATAAGGAAAAGTAAAATGTGCATAAGTAGCACGGGTGAGACCGTATTTTTTGCGTAAGCCATTCATTCTAAAGCTCTTGATGCGCTGCATGAGCTGTGAAATTTTAAGCTGCACCTTTTCCTACATTTTCGAGAAAATCAACAATGAATGTAGCACCGTTACAATTGACTTTTATGGAAAATGGTTTACATGTATCGATAGAGTTCGAAAAATGAGTGGGGGTCACTCAGAGGGCAAATTTCGATTATCTTACACGAGAAATAAGATAATCGCCGTGAAAGGACGAGGTGCCGATCTCCGACCTGATGCCGGGAGCTTGAAAATGAGGCATGCAAAATAATACTTTGGGGAACAGTCAGGCATGCCTCAAGGTGCCCAAAACTGGTCAGAACCAATTTCCAGATTTTCTTCCCATTCCCAAGAATTGCAATTCTAGCTCTATTCTCTTGTGATAGGCGTGATATTGCCAACCTCGCGACAGCACCGAACTCCGAGTAGAGATCAGATGACTGAGGGTGGTTCTCGATCATGTGTTCTGCCAAGTGATAGACGAGAGTGTGCTTGTAGACGTTGTCCTGAACGGAACGAGATTAGTGTCGCTACCTGGTGGAGTAAAGAACGGTACTAAGATATGATATCGTACCTTGACTTCGCTGGCTTTCTGGAGGAAATCGATGTGGAATCCAGCAATCTGAAGTTCAGTTAGTTGATGACTTACAATTCAAATTTCTGCTTCGTATAATTGCGAATGCTCAAGTTGACGTCTCATCTCACATCGGTTCCATTGAGGGCGTTTCCCATTTCCAAGAGTGTGAAGAGTGCTTGTCTGAATGTCTGCGACTCCTCCATCTCCTTCATCGCCAATTGCAGATCCATCAGAGGCTCCGCGATGTCCTAAACGATTAATTGAGTTAGTAATTATTAAAACCAATGATAGATATTCAAGATAATGGAATATTCAAAAATATTTAAATTTCATACCTTTTCGCAGTTCTTGTAGTCCAAAGTAAAGATCCACAACTTGAGTCGCTCATTCAGACACGGGATTTGAGCGAGCTTAAAAAAAAATTATGTAGATGACCATGGTTAAATATTCAAGATCAAGTACCTTCATAACAAACTGTTCTGCATTTCCTAATTGCATGCCCGGATTCTCAGCCACTTTGATATCAATCTCCTGCAATCATGAATTGTGTGTTCAATTTTATGAGTATCCAAGAACTCCCCAAATAATAGTTTTGCTCTTTAAAATGGTTCACCTCGATCTCCTTCAAAGTGGGCATCATATCCCTGAGAATCTTCTCGATATTGTCCTTATTCAGCACTGATGAGTCGAATTTCTGAAGAGGTTCACGATAAGAAAGTCACTCTTTTCCGTTCTCTATCTCTCCAAAGGGGGAAACTCGCCAGAATGGCAGCAGGAATGGCGTTGATTGGGGGTAGTTTAGTGAGACCGATGTCGATGGCCTGCGATCTGGAAAAGCACAAAGGGAAGGTTTGAATATCGGGCAGATGTTTCTTCCTTCTTAAGTCTATGTAGATGATGTGATACTCTACGTTTAAAGTGCGAACCCATTTGAATTGATTGGCATACTGGATAGAAATTGTTAGATTATGTCCTGTTGTGTGAAAAGCTGACCTCTTAGTTGACAGAACTTGCAGCACCTGTGGCCGAGCCTCTCCGTTCGCTTTCTGAAACGTGTATTAAATAATTTGTCTCGAAGCCAGCGTACCTTGACAGGCGCTTCGGCCTTCTTGTGTTCGAAGAGAGAAGTGAAGCGAGAAGCGTCGATCTTCGGCTTCTCAATCTGCAATCATTCTGTGATCGAATTCAACAAATGGAAGGGCGGTAGATGGATAGGAAGCAAGAATTTTCCTTCATTCCCATGCATGATATCGATAGGCCCATAGACGGTACCTTATTCCAGAAAGTGCCCTTGTTCTTGAGAGTTGGCACTGGAGGGGGTTCGGCCTGCGCCGCTTTCCAATGCAGTTTGAGAGTACCCGTGTGAGCTGGAGTCATTTTCGAAGGACCTAAAATATATTTTATTGGGAATACGTTTCACGCCTTTTGTTTTTGTGATCCTCAGCTGCCAATTGAACTTGAGATGAATGTGATACGATGAAAATAATAATTTTAAAAAACAAATATTTTACCAGGACTGGCGTCTCTCCTCAGCATCATGGGTGGCGGGGGAGGAACTCCGCCTGGAGGAGGAGGAGGGGGAGGAGCACCACCGGAGGATGAAGGCAGCCCTTGTACTGGAAAGGAATGATCTCTCATCTCTCGAAGGGAAGCAGGTGAAGAGTACTTACACCGCGGTGGCAAGGGGATTCCGCCTGGGCCGGGAGGAGGAGGGGGAGGAACGCCGTTAGACATTGATGGTGGACCTGAGGGGAGATGCATTATCGCATGCGATCGAATTCCTTGCATAAAGAGGTCAGAAACCATAATTCTGAACTTTCTCAGGTGACCGGTAGATTGCTCACCTCCTGGCAGTAGTCCCTTCTGTTGTGCGACCTGCGCTAGCTTCGCCATTACGAGTGGATCCTGCAACGAATATCGAATATCGATTTTCCTCCCTCGATGATCATCAGTACCTGCTCGTACTCCTCGTTCTGCAGTTCGGAGAAGTCGAGGTCGTTGATGATGAGAGGACGAGACTTCAGATTCTCTGCCGCCTGAACAAGATTGATTTAGTTGATTGAAAGGATGTTGAGCGATCAAAGATCAAGTTCAATCAAGGTAGTCTACCTTCCTCCACTGCGCCTCACTCTCGCTCTGTTTCGGCTCGAACAGACGGGCGTTGCTCTCACCGGCCTGCAAATATCGATTTATGCGAAATCAGGGAAAGATCAAAGATCACCTTGGCCGCTCTCTTCTGCAGAAGAGCAGCGAATCCACCGCCTCCATCATCCTTCTCGATCTGGAAGAACATTTGTTTATATTTCTATATCGAAATTTGATCCCAAACATGAAGCTGTTCGATCGGCTATTAAAAAGGAATGGATGACTGAACCAACCTTTGCCTTGGGCGCAACGGGTTTCTCTGGCTCTGGTTCCTTCACTGGTTCGGGGAATTCCATTGTCTTCGATTCGGTGGGAGAGAAGATGGAAGGGAAGGACGGAGGAGGGGCTTTCACCTGAATTGAACATTTTGAACCTGCGGAGCTATCGGAAGACATTTTTTTAACATCGTCTACTCAAACAGAACAGTGCCACTTGACGAATACTCTTTCTTCCGTACCTGGTGTTCTTCCTCGGTCTCAGTCTCTTCCTCTCCATTCACAGAGGGGGAAGGCTGCTCGTTCTCCTGATTTTCCCTCGTCGTCGTGTTCAACTTCAGTGGTTCGGGCACTTTCTTCTCCTTCAGAGGCTGCGGCTGAGATAACTGAGAAGGGTATGATATTGTTAACTACTATTTTTCCAATGATCTTTGTAAAATGAAGGATCTTTCTAGATGCCTACCATGTTGTTATTTGGTTCTGTCTTCTCGTTCCTCCAAGGGAGATTCGAGGAGATCTTCGATGGAACGGAGATGGAAGGAACGGGCTCGACAACCTCACTGAATTGTCACGAATTTTATACTATCAATACCCTTCTTTTCAGGCAAAAAAGGACTACAAAAGATATTTGACTTGCGCTAAACTGACCGTTCCCTCTGGAAGTTATTGCGGCTCTGCTGGAAGTTGAAGTGCTCTTCCTGCAACGATTTTATCGATGATCGGGTCGAATTGAAAGGGGCATTCGTACGGATAGATGGATACTCGACGGTACCTGTCGTGCCTTGGCCTCAGCGTGTCTCCTCCTCATCACCATCCTCCTGTCGTTGTCCTTCTGCACTGCAGGAGAGGGAGGAGCACTGAAATCATGCCATTTTGGATACTCATTAACGCTCTATCAAGCGAACTGAACGATCCATTCTTCTCTCACTAACACAGGCTCAAAATCCCATTCCCGTATACTTTTTTCTTCTCATTCTCGTATAATTTAATGTTGTTTGTTTTCATAAATTTGATTGAATTCTCTTCTAGTGATTGCTTACCGCAGTCGTACGTTCTCGTTGTTCGTCGATTCGTCTTCCTCCGCAGCATTGTCTTCGTCATTCACTTGGCGCTCGTATAACTGCACATTTGTTTTTATGAAGCAAATTATATTTTAAAAATTAATTATTATATGCCCACCTTGCACTGCTCATTGAGGTCTGCGTTATTCATCTTCATCATCGACTTCATCGTCTCCTCCATTCCCAGTGTATCCAGAGTGTCAACCACGTCGTAGAACGTGTCCTGCAATGGGAAATTCAGTGATCAGATTAAGACTTGATTCAGCTTGTAGCATGGAACCGTGAAAATTCGAATAGAGTGAATCAAACTGACCCGATCGGGTATTCCGTGGAGTGCCTTGTTGATGACAGTCATTCCGTAGATGAGTGTCTCTGGATCGGGCGAATCCTTCTCCGAGATCACCTTCATCAACCCGATCCACTCTGTGCGAGCTGAAAGGAAGAAAGTTTACGGATGACAATTGCTAATTAACTAAATATTCTTTTTTTAAAATTAATTAGTCGCACTGAAATTGCTCATAAAGCGCTCAAGCTGATAATCGTAGAGGATATTCGTTTTCCCAATCGTAATGCTCACGAAACGCCTTTACCAGTACAGTTGATCACAAACGAAAGCGATGGAAGCTATTGAAAGTGCAAACTCTTCCTCTTTCTCCCTCTGTCCTTGGCTCTCCGCGCGTTCGAAATTGCACTATCTGACAATGGAGCGAAGAACAGCTGGGCGCCAATTCCACGAGTTTATCGAGCGTGTCCAAAGTGTCGAAAATGATGCGAGAGGCGATCGAATTCCCTACTTTTTCTCCTGTTTCCCCCCGAGAAATCGAAGGGAAAAAAAAGAGACTACTTTCAAAGGCTGAGATTGACTAATCCGGGCAGGGAATTCCACTACGCGCGCTCATCGGCGTCATTTACGATTCCCTCGCAATAAACAAAATCCGATCGGGAATGCAACGTTTGAAGAGGACGAGCAGAAATCAAAGGATCACTTTAATCGCGGATTGCCACAGTGGGGTATATTTTTGTTGTTGTTTTGAACGAATCTTCAAGTGCTAGGTATCTTATGATCACCATTGGCCCAACATAAGTAGATGATCTGACCCTTGGCCTTGTCGATGGCCGAGATGGCAGCGAGTACGAGGAGGGAGTTATTGTCGTTGTACTCGATGAAGACCAGCAGCAACTTCAACGCAGTCTTCACCACCAGACGGAACTGAAGAGAGAGATCTACTCATGATCTACTGAGAGACACTCCATGCAACGATTACAGAGACAGAGAGTCATCCCGTGCGATTAGTATTGTTCAATCTGATTTTTTTAGTTATGTCGTACACACCAGTCGAAGAGATGCATTCCCCTCATTGATCTTCCATGCTTCAAACACATATCTATCATACAACACAGATATCATAAATGGTACACAGTGCATGCGTAACGGCTGCTGGTTAGAAATAAACGAATAGTTAGTGCACTCCCGACCTACCCATTCCGTCCTGAAGGGACTCAGTTCAGCCCTTTCCTTCTCGTCATACAGCTGAAAGTGGACAGAGGACAGTGAGGGACAAGCAATGAAGCGAGACCCTTCCCAGCTCCCTCGAAGCAAGACGAGACAACGAACGACAAAACAATGAATCGATCCATATGTACAACGTATCACACAGGACGAATGTAAATGGACAGTAATCTTTTTTTCTAATGGAAATGACACTTTGAACTTATTGTGCTGATGACAGGACTTAACGGTGTGCATGAAGGGACGAAGTCGTAAGACGAAGACAGATGCTATTAAAAGAAAGAGTGTTCACTCACGGGCGAATCGAGAAGCTCGTACAGCCATTGGATGGTCGCATTGTGGGCGATGATCCCATTCATTCCATCCACGTACAACATCACTTGACCCAGGGCTGAAGAAAAAAGATAAGGATTTTCTACGATTTCCAGTACCAAGATACGCTGAAAAACCCTCACGCAACTATTTTCGCACTTTCACTCACGGATGATATTGGACGCTCACCTCTGAGAATGTAGTTCTGGTGGTTCTGATCAGCCACTTTCCCCAGTTGGATCATGCAGTCGAGACCCCCATTCTGCACGAAGTCATGCACCACGTCCTTGTCGTCCTGAGATTATTTTTATTACTTTAAAATTATTCAATTTCGGGGGAAAATACCTGGAAGATCTGCTTGAGCGAGAAGAGTGCTCGTCGCTGATCTCTGCCAGAGGAACTGGTCAACTTGTCTGCAATTCAATCGATCGAGGCTAGATTTTCATGCAGATGTGGGTAGAAAATGTTAGAGTTAAAAAACGAATTCTGTTGTACAGACGTTTAAAAAACAATTACTGAGAATCTTCTCACCGATAATAGCCTTTACTCGCAGGGCAGTTTGTGTTCGAACGACCAGCGAACATCGACGACTGAAATTACTTGTTTACTATATTTAAAAAAATGAATTCTAATTAATTGTCTTCTAAATGTTGTCCACTGTGCCAGCCCCCCCCCTCCCCCCCTCTATTCCCTTCCCAGTTCTCCTCCCCATCACCTTTTTGGTTCTCCCCAATCCAAGAGAATCTCCTCCTCCTCTTCATCCATCTCCGTTCCTCTCCCACTCCGATATCCACTATCGATCGATTCTCCTCTCCAATGCTGATCTACTCTCTTCTTCAATCTCTCCTCTATCGCCCTCTCGAATTCATCCTCTGAGAAGTCTCCCTCCGATTCCTCCTCATTCAATTCCTCCTGCAGCTGCTGAGCAAATGACTTCGTCCGGAATTTAGCCGGTTCGGGAAGTCTAATTGACGGCTCTCGAGTTATCGACGGCTCCCTCCTAATCCCCGGAACTACTCGCTCCTCCCTTAGTGCGGAGGATTTGAAGGCGCGCAGCTCCGATTCCTTCTTCATTGCTCGTTCATCGACTCTTCTCGACGACATCGAAGGTCGTCGTTCGATGGTCGATGAGACTTCTGAATCTCTGACGATGGAAGGACGACGAACGATTGACGATACTCCAGAATCTCTTCTCTGCAGGGTAGTTGATTCCTCTGCTTCTTTCCTCCTCTCTGCCAGTCTCTTCATCAACTCATTGTTGTCTATGGCCGAGGGACGACGAGTTATTGGCTGATGGGAAGGGACGATGGGTTCCCATGTCTTCTTCACTGCTTCGGAAGAAGAGACGGGTGTCCTCGTTGAATTCCACGATGGAGTGGTCAAGTCTCGAGTGGATTCGCCATCGAATCGAGAGGACGATCGAGTGATCGAAGGGGGAATGGGAGTCTCGATCTTCTTCGGTTCCCATGATCTCCTAGTTGGATCAATGGGAGGAGGGCAGTCAGTGACCCTCGATGACCATGGTTTCACACTCTCCACTGCTCTCTTCGGTCTCTCGATCGTCCCCAATCTCTCGACGTCCTTCACCACTTCGTTCCTCGTCTCCTCCAGACTCAGTGGTTTCCAAGACCGGATTGTGGGCGGCTCTGGTTCTGGTCTATATTCCGGCTTCCGGTCGCCGACCTCCACTATGTGATCCTCCTTCACTAGGCAAATCTTCGATAGATGAGAGGGTGCATCGGGTAGTTTGGAGGTTGGAATGGACGGTGCTCGATAGGTGGCTGGTAGTTCTTCGTCGATGAATGGGATCGGTTCGGGATCGGGCTTTCTGGTACGAGGAAGGGTCCCAGGTGCAGGTGGACCATCTACCGAGGAAGTGTACCACGGCTTTGTGCGCGTCAGGGTCCCGGAACCGTATCCACTACCGTAGTCCTTGCCCAGGGTACTGTAGTCGTCAGGATTCCGTGATCTGTACGCACCGTAATCCTCCGTCTTCGGCGTGTTGTATGCGCTCTTGTACTCTCGTGCAGGCGGGGTATTCATGCATTCATCGGGTCGAGACCTACCCAGAGTTCCGTACCCAGGGGACGACGTCAATTTTGGTTCCTCCGTCACCGTTCGTCTCCTAACGATTGTCGGAGCGGCACTGGTGATGGTGGGTATTGTAGGTGTGGGTACTGTAGACTCCCTGGTCTGGCCCCTCAATGGTTTCACAATTAGGGGTAGGGATGGTTCGGGGCGGTAGGCAGAGGCCTCATCGATGACGACTGGTTTGGCACTGTCGAATGCTCGTTGAGACTGATCGATCTTCGAGTAAACACTGTCAATACGATCGGTGAAAGTGGGCGTCCGGGATGATTTGAGAGAAGACTTGTAGGGTTGATAGGCAACATCGATGGAGTTGTTGTTGATGGAGTAGGATGAAGAGGAGTCATAGGAGGAGTTGGGAGAGGGATTCTTGAAGGAGGAGGAGTTGAGGGCTGAATCCAAGTCGATATCGAAGGCGACGAGTCCCGATCTACTGGTGAGACCCGCCGATCGACGGGACATCCCCGTGTCTAAAATACGATAGAGATACGGTAGGTCAATCGGAGCGCGATAGTGACAATCAATAAGCGAGTGCAAGCTAAGGAGACGATCAGTTTGCGAAGGAGAAGAAACGCTTTTTCGAAATGGGATCCGAGAGGGGGAAGGGATAGATGGAAGGCTCAGTTTAGCCATCGAAGGAGAGACCATTGGAGGAATGGAGAACGACGAAGGAGCTCTCCTCGATTAGCACACTCTCTCTTCTCTGGCAGACGAGAGAGTGTGTGAATGGAGGAGAGTCGCTTCTCTCGCACTCTTTGCTGGTCGAAGCACTCTCTCCACTCTGCGTACTCTCTCCTCTATCTGGGGACAATTGAACCCCGCTGTGCGGGACTGTTAGGAAACCTCTCCCTCTTTCTCGGCCCTTTCATAAGTGATTGCAAATCTCAATGGCGCGCAGGAATGAGAAGAGAGGGAAGAGGAAGAGGGGAAGGGATTGGCAGAGGAGGAAGCGGGATTATCAGGATGACGAAGGGGACTTGAGGAAGAAGAGATGTCTCGAAGGGTAGATGATAATGATGAAGTGGACATTACATGATTGAACATACTGGAGCATTGAAAAATTGGTATATTCTGTATAAATGCAACTACGAAAAAAGGCCGTAAATTCGAGACAAGGATTAGGATAACCTAGAACTAGAAGGATGCAAAGGAAGACGAGAGTGAACAGTCTGATCGAGATTGAAAGTAGCGAGTAATGGAGGAGTGAATGCCCACTCGAGAGACTGTCAATATTAGACTGTTCCAACGCGCAAGAGGGAGATTTCGGACAGATTTACTAGCTTAATCGAATTGTTAAAAACCAGATAGATGAGATAAATGGAAAGTGAGAATCTCGAGTGGAAAGTGATATTACGCATGGGCCGCCCTTGTATGATAAGGGAGAGAGAGGGGAGCTGCTCCTCCTCCTCAGGGGATAAACCAGATTCTTGAACCCACGGGAGGGCGATCTCCTCCTTTCCCCCACTCTCTCACTCCCTCTTCCAATCGCTGCCCTCAAGGCTCAATCTCACTCTACCAATTAGTTTGCAGGAGGGAGTGCACTGGCACAGTGGATGAAGACGTATTTTCCGAAATAGTCAAACAAATCTTACGAATCAGCCTTGAGGACTTCGTACTCGTCCTGTTGCTCCGCCAGGGTTAATTCTGAAAATATTCACTTAATATTAGTTCTAAATATCGTTTTTCCAATAATATCATCGCACGCTTCACTGTTGTGAAAAAAAACAGTGAAGAAAGAATGACCTAATCGTGAGACCTAGTCGAGTATGGGCCATCCAACACACAAAGTTCTACATTACAGTAGTTTGTACTCACCCGAATCGAGGTAGGTCAGGAACTCTCCTCCTCCTCCCTCCGTGCCCTTGTACACTTGCAATGCGGCATCGTCTTTCTGTAATTATCGATTTTTTGATGCTTCAAACTTCTTTTGTTTTGCAAAAAAATAGAAAAAATGCTTCTCGACCTCGTCATGATGACGTTTGATCAGAAGAGAAGAAGAAAGGTGAATTATCATTTCCCCCATGGCAGATTCTAATATGGAGAAGAAAAAGGAAAAGGAAACTTTTCAGAAACAACCATACATCACCTCTCCTGTGTGATGTCACCATATGCTATGTCTAAGGTGGATTCATAGCTAGAGCCTGATTAGTTTGAGATGGCGGTACCTTATGGGGTGCTCTCAATGCCCTAATGACCTCTCCGATCTGATCGGCAATGGGCTCGTGCAGTCGGAAGTTGAAGGTGACCTGCACAGAGGAAATGAATCGGAATCTGATGGAATCTGACGATGAATATGATCCATCAGTCTCACACTGATCACTACGAAGCAACCCACTCAGTCTTTCCATTCATCTCATCAGTTCAAGGCACTCACCGGTCTCATCGGCTCCAAATAAGCAGCGGAAGTATTCGAGAATGGATCGGCATCGTTGACATACTGCACGCGGCAGTTGAACTCCGTCTCGGAGGTCATTACGGTAGTCTGCTGGGTCGATCGATCGGGCAGATTCACCACTTCAGCAGAGCATACTCTTCAAGTTTCTTGTTTAGTCGACACGGAGGTTTGCAAACTAAATGAACGCGACACTGAGAGAAGAGAGGGAAGAAGAACACTCGATGCTACTCGAAGGAGGAGGGAATTACACTGAAGAGAGTTTGTTGTCTGCGCACTACTCACATCCGGATATCCACGATGAAGCAGAGGGAGGGGAGAGATGGAGGTGGTATGAAACAGGATGATGACCTCACGAAACAAACAGTCTCATTACTAGCATATTATCTGTTTGCCTATTGTTTTCGCTCGACAGAATCAACGTAAAATATCTACATTAAAAAAAATACATCATTATGATCGTGATATTGCTGATGATTATCGAAAAATCTAGATCGAGTTAGCATAGAAGCACGAGTGATCACAAGGAGAAAAGCGTCGCGACAGGAGAAAACATGTACTAGTGGGCCAGATTCATCAATTGGAAGTATCTATCAAGTGGGCGTCCCCAGAATGTCCCCAGCTCAGCTTGTACTGAGGAGCCAGTGTACGAAATGGCCTCGTTCTTTCGCCTGGAGAGAAGAAGAAGGGATAAGATTCGTAGTAAAGAGAGGCTTCTCCCCCCTCTTCCCCCCCCCCCCCCCACTCTACCTCCCAGTCTAGACCCTCGAGAATATCGATAGCATGATGATCGAAGACTAATCGATTAAACATATGAGCGATGCGCGTTCAGAGGGGATGGGCACAGCTGGGAGGATGTTATGGCAGGATTGCGTGATGAGAGAAGGAAAGGGGAAAGTACGGATATGTCAAGCCAATGCTTCTTTTCCTTGACGTCCTTTCTCCCTTCTGAGAAAGATGATCTATCCCCTCCTTCTGAAGGAGAGAACGAGAGAAAGTAAGAGTATGTCTCACTCGAGTAGAGGATCCACTTTCATGCTCTCGAAACCTATGACAACATCTGATCGACGAAGAAAAACAGTGGGATTAGAAGAAGAGAAGGATTACTCGGGTACACTGATGATCTCGTGCTCAATAAATGACTCCCTCTTTTTTTCAAAAGCTTAATTTTATAATCGAAAAGATCTGCATAAAGTGAAGTTGGATCGATGAATGGGAGAAATGCGCGAAAGACAACGAAGGAACGCGCTCCTGGCGACAATGAGATCAGAGGAGAGAAGGAGAAATGAGAAGAGAGCAGAGATGAAAGAGAAGAGAGAAGAGGAGAAACGAAGAGACGAAGGAAGTTGAGAGAATTACCGAAGGAGGGCGAGGAGAAGGAGACCAGTGTATTCTAGAGATTAGAAGAAGAGGGCAACCCACAAAAAACGGGAGAATCGACACACGGATTACCAATAATATTTTGACTACTGAATCGGTGATCCGGCGCACATTTCGGACTTAATTTTGTGAAAGATAGCTAAATCTGTGAATGAATACCTGTATTCCAGTTAGAAGCCAAATCTCGCTTCAATTTTTGCATTTCTTGTTTAGAAGAAAAGAAAGGATGCACGGCTCGATCAGCTGAGCTGTCGCATAAGGAGAGAGAGAGGGAAAGGAGCGGATTAAGGTGCGACCATAAATCATCCCGAGTGGTCACGGCAGTGTAAGCGATAGCCGAAGGGGTTTCTGCCCTCAGGGCGAGAGAAAGGAGCGAGAGGGGGGAGGAAGGGGAAGAGGAGCGAGAGGAGGGGATTAGCAGCCACACCTCACAGAGGAATGGCGCATTAACGAAATGAGCATAATTCGTCTCCTGCCTGAGGGAGGACACCACGAGAGTTTAGAGGAAGAAGAAAGAGCATCGAACAGATGATTATCTCGCGAGAATAGTAGATTTTCTGTTGCAGCTCCTGATCTATCAGATGAGATTCTAAACCGTATCCGGGGTGATCTGCCGTAAGGATGAGTAATCGATTGCGCGAAGAAGTAGCGCCTGTGGGATAAGCAGAGAGAGAGAGAGAGAGAGAGGGAGAGAGAGGGAGAGGGGGAAGAGATAGTGCTAAGAATCATAGGCAGATAATGCACCCGCCACACAATGCGACCGGTCTTCGTGAGTGAGAGAGTGGGCGAAGAGGAGAGAGGAAAGAGAAGCAGAGGAAGTGAGAGAGTGTGTGGATCGGAGAGAGCACGACCAAGTCGAATTAGCCCGTGTCAAAGGGCGTTTGATAAGTGATTACTGCAGTGAGAGAGAGGGGAGAAGGGAGAGGGTGCAGAGGGACAGAGAGGAGGAGAGAGTGGGGAGGAGAATGAGAGCAGTTAATGAGATCAGGGCGTTTGGGGCCATCAATTGGAAGAAGTTATCGAAGATTACAACGAGAGAGACGAACAACATCCTGAAGGTTGTCGGATTGATTGGAATGATTAAAATAGAAGAGAATGAGCAAGAGAGAGGGAGAAATGTCGACAGTTCGACTCAGTGATGACGTAATCGGAAGAGGAAAACACGAAAAAGAAAGAAACAGCTCTAGATCGCGAGAGCTGAACCACCTTCCCAATACGTTTCTCGACTCTCGGGCGGGATCCGGAAATCCGCGCGGCTTACACACAAAAGCGATAAGAATCAGAGCTGGCAGTAGGCGTAGAGCGAAAGAGTGGGGGAATCCGAGAGAAGAAGAGAGAAGGAGGGAGATATCGAGGGATGAGGAGACGGTGTCGGATGAATTGGACCTCTGAGGTGAGAGAGAGAGAGGGAGGGAGGGACAATGAACTCCATTCATCAGTGGATTTCGCCCACTGTTTGATCAAAGACACCGAGGAGAGAGAGAGGGAGGGACCAACAAGTTAGAAGGGATCGAGAGGATCTGATGACACACTCGCATCCCACGCCCCACTCACATCAGATGGAAAACACACCCGACATCTTAGATCTAACTTCTGTTTACTTATTGACTTACTCCTGTCGTTATTCTCGCCTTTGCAGGGGTGCAAAACACGGAAATTACGTGACAAACTGGCCCGGAATGGAGTGAGGATGGCATGGAGAGCAGTGGGGTGGAAGAAATTCGAGAGGGCGAATTAGAGGTGATGGATTGAGTTAGATTGTAGGGAAGGGAGAGACTTAAATCGTTTGTAAGTGAGAAATATTGTATCTATTGAAAATAT
Organism: Pristionchus mayeri; assembly: GCA_036245805.1. Lineage (NCBI taxonomy): Eukaryota > Metazoa > Nematoda > Chromadorea > Rhabditida > Neodiplogasteridae > Pristionchus > Pristionchus mayeri. The sequence goes on along the minus strand of BTRK01000005.1, from coordinate 28,266,150 downwards.
TGAATTCAAAGGAAGAAGAGGTGAAGTCTTCTTTGAGGAGACTCAAACAAAAGAGTTCTTCCTCTTTCTCTCGTCCTACCTTCAGATCACTCCTCAAAACGGAATAACTAACTCAGTTTTCTGAGAGAGACGAGAAGGAATGAAGAGTTCAGCCTCTCTCCAGTATGTTTTGAAGCGGAAACGAAAGAAATGCGAAGCTAAACAAAAGTGGACGAATCCCGACACTTGTACAGCGTTCGAACGTCACTCTAAACAACTAAAAATTGACATTGAGGAAACGCGAGCTAGCTGTCAAAATCGAACGATAAGTGTGAAAAAAAGTGATAGAACAAAGGGAAAGAATGATATCAGCTGATGGAATGATAGCAATATCTCTACTATTCGTCGCAAGGGAGAAAACGGGTAAATTACGAGTAAAGGAGTAAATATAACGGGTAAATGAGGTGTGACTGCATCATTTCTCAGTGGAGAAACGTGCAAGATTAGTGATAAGAGTGAATTACTCAGCGACGTAAGCACTCAGGCATTGGTGAAGAAGTTTGATTCCCATCTCTAATGCTGAATCCGTCGAATAGACCGGGTCCATGCCCTGACAAGGATGAAAGGGGAGAAGTTCAGAGGGAGTTGGTGGACAACTCATCGATTTCGCATCACCTTCTCCTCCCCCTCACATAACAACATCGAGGACGTTCCTCCATCTCAGTCCTCTCTCCATTTCCCACACTCTCTCGTCGTCTCGTGCCCTCTTCGATCCCCTCACTCTCTCACTTCCGCTGGCCACGAGTCTCTGAGATCATCCTGCCTGAGGGGATGTCTGGACTATCCTCAATCTGCCTGCTCTCTCGTCTCTTCCTCTGCGTCTCTGCCCTCCACTGACTCCCCCTCAGGAATAACAGCAGCTGTCGGAGGACTGATCGACGAGAGCGACAGAGAGACAGAGTCACACGAGAGAGTACACGAATCGAGGAGAGTGGAGGGAGAGGGGGATGCCCTGAGGCGATAAATTAGACGGCGCTTGCATCGACACTCTCGCGTAACCATGGGAGTAGTGGATACCTCGAGAGCGGGATGTAATTACGGGGTGTTCCCCTCTTAAGGGAGGGAAGTTTCCGTGGGAGGGCTCAGTCACAACAGCAAGCAAGAGAGAGCAAGAATGGTCGAAATTCATGATTCACTCGATTCCGATGCTTGCCGACCTTTGACAATGAGCTATGCTCCACGGAGAAGAGGAAGGCATTTGTGAAATGGAGGATTCGATAGCTAGAGCAGAGATCGAAGGAGTGAAGGAGAGAGAGTCCACGCGGGAATTGGGGTGTATCATCATGCGAGTCTCTGACCACAGTCAAGCTGGGCAAACAAAGATGTTGTCAGTCGGGCAGTGGATGTCCATCTGATCGAGTGATGGCACAGCACGTCAAGGGCAATCTCCTGATTCCGGAATCCCCAGGAAATAGCGAGCGCCTCGTCTCATCATCAGTGATAGGCCAAAAACAAGAAGCGGAGAGTCAATATTGACGCGAGTCGGAGAAGGAAGAGAGAGAGAGAGAGAGAGAGAGAGAGAGAGAGAGAGAGAGAGAGAGAGAGAGAGAGAGAGAGGGCGGATACGCACTTTGCGTGTTTCGAAGAGTGATTGGGAAGGGGAGAAAACAGAAAACCTTGAGTAACTCACTAGATGAGGTGTAAATAGGAGTCGGCCTCCTTATTCTGTGTGTTCTCTATCTACATTGGAATATCATTGAGAACTCGAAATAGAGAGATGGATCTCGATCTACGAATACTAGAGGAGTGATAGTCATGGTGCGATGTTGGAGGGGGGAGGGGGTGTTGAGTAGGTGTAGGGGAAGTGTTCCTTCGCTCATTGACCTCCGCCTCTCTCCATTCAATTCCCTTTCCTCTATTCCATAAGGCGATTCAAGTGTGGTCTTGGCAAGGGCGAGAGGAGGAGAAGAACCGGTGAGAGAAGATCGAAATATTAAAAGTCTAATTCCAGAATGAACAGAGGATGCAGCAGTTTGTTGAGGAAGTTAGGCTTTGCCCGTGAGTTACGAAAGGGCCAAGACTCGTTCCCATTCCATTATCACAGTGCGTACGCAACCACTCAATCGCTTCCTAAGTAAGTTCGGGAGGAAGTGCGGACTCTCTCCCTTCTACTCATTCTCTCCTCTCATCCAAGGCATTCTCGGCAATTTCCTGTACATAGTGCAAGCGGTTTCCCATTGATACGATCTCGTCAAAATGGATTAGTCATGGCTGAAATTGCAGCTGAGTAAGTGCAATTAGCTCGAGAATGGGATATATCGTGAATCACGCCCGCATTGCAATACTCAAGGCTGTGAGATCACGAGTGGATTGGTTAGCGGTTTCATGAGGGGCAGAAAAGAAATAACGGTAGTGGGAGTCTCATAGGTAAGTGTCGGTGGAAACTGGCTACCGAGTGGAAGATTGAATGGCGTGGGAGAGATAAGTGGAGAGGTTAGAAGTGCGTGGGGGATTGACTTAGAGAAGGATGAGATGAGTTAGAGGAGGAGATAATGGAGACTGTTCGGATTGAGCAAATAGAAGGAGGGATACAGGAAGGAGAGAGAGATACAATGGGGAGATTCACGAGATATCAGAGAAGAGATTGGAAAGACAAAGGGAATGGGTTTACAAGGTTAAATAAATTATATTGTTAGAATGGATGGAATATGGTCCGGTAGGTAGGACGGAGTGCCCAAAGGCGCGTGAGGAAGACAATTAGGAGAGAATAGGAGGAGGTAAGTAGGCCCACTCGCCATACCGGACCGAGAGGGTCGAGGCATAAGACTGCTCCAGATCACTCTCGAGATCACGTGTTCCGATGGGAAGAAACATGTGGGACGGAAAAAGAGGGCGGCAAGATCGGAAGTCGACCAGCAGATGTGAAGGAGAACTATTGGGAGACCGCACACGCGCAAAAAGAGGATGTCTCTGCAGGGGAATTCATTGAAGATCTCAACGATCTCTTCTGATTTCGTATCGATGACCGGAAAAGAGAAAAACGAGAACGGAGAATTATCGCCGTTCGTCGATCTGTTTGGATTCGGCGAAGTGATCTGATAAGAAGTGATAGGACAGGAACGGAGGTCTCCTCTCTAAATGAACATCAAGGATCATTCCCATGGGTTACATTCCCGAACCCTTCTTTTCCTCTCGTCACCTCCCCTCTAATTACCATCTCCTCCTCAGAATAAACAGCCTTGAACGGGTGCGAAAGAGACTCGATCATTTCCGGATTATTGCCAGTCAAACACAGGGGAATTACCGATCGGAGGATGGGTATAAGAGAGCGAAGAAACGCCGAAAGAGAACCAAACTTCGCTCGCTTTGACTCTTATTTAAAGTGAATCCTGCCTCGGTTTGTCTCAATTTAGCCATCAGCTTGTGCATTATAACCACCCGGTTTCTCCCATAATCGTTCAGTTCGTTGCCTCTAGCTGTAGTCGGTGGTTGATTGATCGGCAGCTCGGAAGTCCTTCCTACTCACTTTAATATATGCAATATATCGTCCTTTCTGCAGATGTCTCATGACTCTCTTCTCCACTCCGTGGTTGGCCTGACTGCTCTCTCCCTTCTTTCTCTCCTCTCAGTGATGGTCATGATCGCCAGAGATGTTGCACACTTTGAGAAGGAAGTTAGCGAGGATCTGCAGCTGTTCAAGGTATATTTTTCGAAATTGTAAAAATAGTTATCATAATCTTGTCAGGAGTGGTCAGACTCAGCGTGGTCGATGATGAGGGAAGAGCCAGAGATGAAGAGGAAGAGGAGGAATGCCCACTCACGAAGATTTGTTGAGGATCAATTCACGGTGAGGAGGGAGGGTAACACGATGAGACTGACTAATGAATAGCTTGACATGCAAAAATTCGATAAAGATTTTCCTATCAGATCGACAGCGAGGTGGAGTTGAATGTCCGAGACGAGGACACCTTCGTTTCTTCCCACACCTCCACCCTACCACCATCTTTTAAACCAATGTGAGTTGAGATCGAAAGGAAAATGAGTTTCTTCTTGAAACTTGAGGACATTCGAAGGTTTCAGTCACAACGCCATCTCGGCTAACATCCTGTCCGTCAGACACGCACACGATGCACCCACTTGTGGTGAGCACGCCATTCCATTGAATTGCATCGCCATTCCATTAGTTGAACAATGCATTATGAATGGGAAATATTCATAGAAAGTATTTAAATCTTGCAGACTGTGCAGCTCGTGCCACTCGTTGTCCCCAGGGTCCGCAAGGCTCCGCAGGAGCACCGGGAGTGCCTGGAGGTGAGTGCAGTCTGGCATACTCATGAATGGTGCCATCATTCCAGATGACGGTGAGCCCGGTACTACTGGTTCCCCGGGAGCCAATGGGATCACGGTTCTCGTTACCCGAAGCAAGAATGGCTGTATCAAGTGCCCGCACGGGCCACCCGGTATAATTTCCTCATATTCCTAGTAATGAATGTAGCAACTTTCTCTCTAGGTACGCCAGGCAGAGACGGGTTAGAGGGCATCCCTGGTCCTCAAGGACAGAACGGTGACGATGCTCCCGATGGATTCTACGCTCGTCCCGGTCCTCCTGGCCCTCCTGGTGATGCTGGCGCTGCTGGAGTAGCTGGCCGTGATGGACAACCCGGACAGTCAGCAGCACCAGCCAATCGTTACCTGTCTGCACCGGGCGCGCCCGGTCCTACGGGTCCTTCGGGTCCACCGGGACCTGCAGGAGCTCCGGGCTTCGCCGAACCAGGCACGCCGGGGCCCGCGGGTGCACCCGGTCGTGCAGGCCAGCCTGGTGTCCCTGGCCCCTCCGGAGTGTCCGGATTGGCTGGTAAGGCGGGGAATCCCGGATTTGATGCAGCCTACTGCCCGTGTCCTCCGCATATCGGCCAGTATCTGCCCCCTGCTGAGACCGTGCCTGTATTCGCCACTACTACAGCTTATGCCAATGAACGAGGTGAGAAGTTATTGTTAGCATGTCAACTGGAAATTGTTGAGAAACTCGAATGGTAGACGGGGAGTTGACTAGGAAGTCTGCTCGGACTGGGATGCAGACTCAAGGGAGGAACGTACGAGCTGGATCAACCACATTCGGGTGAGCAATGAGACGTCTCGGTAGTAATCATTCCTTTCTCGCATTCAAAGGATTGCCAATGTTGGCAAATATCTTTAAAAATTTCTAATTTTCAAAATTAATATTCATTGAAGGGACTTCGATACTGACTTCGCATTGAACGTGAGAAGCGGGGACATCGTCCTGCCCTACTCGCCCATCAATCGGGCACAATTCAGGTGAGATCCTTTCTCAGGTTGGTTTTCACATTAATAAATATCAGGAGAAACGTGATCGCTCAGCATCTTTCGAAGAATCGACAGAGTCGTCGCATCTAGAAGACCAGTAGATCGAAATGTATTTATCAGTTAGTCGATATCGATGAAGTGGTGGATATCAGTGTTGATTATGGCTGGTCGGGCGATGGTTCGTCTCTCTGGGGAGAGAGGGGCGACAGGAGGAAGGGATTCGACCTCCCCGGAGATCGATTCGACTCCATCTTCTGCAGTTTAGACTCCACTTCTGCCAGTCGAGCACCGAGAATCCTGAGATGGAATTGTTGAGGGCAAAATAATGGGGAGTATTTTCCAAGTCTTGCAGAATCATTATGAAAGTCATTCAAGTTTTGTCTGGTATTTTTTTAAATTAAAAAATTCAAATAGTGTACTTGTTGGTCTTTCTCTGATGGGCGAGTGCCATCTGCTTGTCGTTGCACGAATCGAGAAGAATCGTCGTGATCGCCCTGAAGAAGATGCTGTTATCTGGTGCTCTTCAACAAAACAACTGCTAAAAGTGGCTGACAACACCAAAATATAATGATTCTCCTCACCTATAATCGCTCTCGTCCAAGTCGATCGAGTGTGAAGAAACCATCTCACGGACTGAAGTGATCAAATCAATATACAGTACCCCTACTACCGTACTCTGCTTCATATTGATGACTGCTACACTCGACTTGTCTCCCAACCCGTCTTCCTCGCTCGGTTTCCTGTCTCTGGCCTTCATTCTCTTGTTGTCACTATCTTCTGCCATCTTGCGGTACTTGGATAGCGTCGCCTGAGGTAAAGAACCAATCCCTCTTTGAAAATGACCAACAAAACGGAAATTCTCTTAAAAAGTTCGTATCATGCACAGAATTCGTACCATGCACACATCTGTGCCCCTCTGCACTTTAGAAGATCTGTACTCTTCCCTGAACGAAGTGACTAATCTCTGCCCTCACTCTCCCCTTCTGAATCCTGGCTCACTTTCATCGAGTCGCTCTCCTCTTGGGCGGAATTCAATTGAGCCTTGAGGAATCGATTCTCAGCCAGGACATCGTCGAGGTCGTCGGCGATCTGGAGATTAGGGAAGGAGAAGTACCACAATGGGATACGATGAGAGGGGAATGATGAGTCAATGATGAGTCGGGAATGATGAGGAATGATAAGGAATGATCATTGATAACACAAGAGTGAATATGAGTAAAATCACCTTACCTTTTTAGCATTGAAAAACTGAAAGTGTAGCATACAGGAGAAGGCTTACCCTCCTGGTGTCTCCATTGAGCAGATAGCTCAACTCCGTCTGAAGTCGATCGATCTTCTTCGCCATTATGTCCTGAATTTTAATAATAAAATAAAATACTAATAACGAGGGCAAACCTTCTCCTGTATGCTCTCTTCTTTCAACGTAAGCAGAGTCTGGAAGTCAGCCTCCAGTTGACGGTGCTACAATTTCTTTTTATGTAAATCTTTGCTCACAAACCAAGTGGATTTCACGGTAAGTAGTTTTCTGTGGTTCTATTTCAAAATCCCAAAATTCTCACCTCGTGGTTAAGCTTCTCGAAGTCCTCCAGTCGTTGTTCCTGTAGTGAACCTCGAGTTTCTCTCGATGATGATGTCACTCGTCCGCCTTCTGAAGGACCTGGTGAGAAGACGTCCCCTCCGTCCTCTGAAGCCATTCGCAGCACCTGGGGCATTCGTCGTTCTCTCCTGTTCACATATCTGCTACTGGGAAAAGCTTCAGTGTTCTTCCCCCTCTTCATTTGCTTTTAATCTGCCATCATTAATAAAATCATGGAATTCATCCCAATTGTTTCGGCACATTAGCCAAATTTATATTTAATATAGTTCCAAATGTGATTAGGGCTCATGAGTGGGCAATTCAGAGTATTCATAATAGACCGACCCGGCTATGATTAGTGGCATTAGCCAATACTTCAGTTGGCTCGATTAGGCATGGCGTACCTCAACTTTGGCCAGTTTCTGTCTGTATATCTTGCAGTCCTTCTGCAGTTCTCTAATCTCAGCCCTCAGATGACTCGAGTCGGAATCCGTCGATTTCAGTCTGCAATTGCCATTCATCATCCATCAGCACTGCCTTTAATCGTAATTACACCGATAATTTCGTATACTAACGTGTCTTCAATTGGCGAATAACATCGAAATAGCAAACCGAAGTTCAGCTTTCGCAATTCGTGCCTCCAACTCCGACTTCTCCGCTGCATGCGACGACTTGAGACGATCGATCGTCTGTGATTACTGATTGAAATGAGATTACATTTGAATACGGTACCTGCTGGCTCTTTGCCAATTCCTTCTCGATTCTCTTCAGGTTACTCTCATAATTCTCCTTCTCTTCCTTCCATGCTTTCCGCTCCGATCCCGCCTCTTCAAGATCCTACAAAATTCAGAGTTTTACTTCAAGAATATTGACTAATTTTGGGATTTGGGAAATTTCGTTCTATCGAGGAAAAAAATTCAACCGAAACGGGGAGAGGTTCCAGATTAGAAATATTTCCGGTGCTTTTCAACAGTGAAACTATCTCGTTTCCTGATTGTGAATAATTGTGAATATTGCTCTCTCATCGACAGAGCAATATTCACAATTATTCATCGATTTTTCATTTCACCACTTTCTTTTGGATAAGATAGCTTTGGGAGAACTATTCAATCACTCCTGAGTGCAGCAAACATAGGGATAATTCGCCCAAATGGTTGGGATGTTTTAAACGCAGTCGATGCACTCAAACGGCTACGATTCACTAGAGTCTCTCAGATATCTCGAAAATGGTTTCGCATTTTACAATCCTCGGAAGCATATACTCAATGTTTCAGGAAAAAATATAAAGTGTACCCTGTTTCTATACGAAAGTTCTTCCGTGTTTGCTCGCGATGTGTGATACCAATTCGTGCCGATTCTGAGTTGTTCTCAATGGGGGCAAATCAGGGGCAATTCAACCCCCTTCGAACCCCCCTCATTCCACCCTCGCGATGGATGCACACAACACTGTCTATGTTTTTTTCTGGCTTGAAATTATAGGTGAGGAGGAAGGAAAACTGACCTTGCCTACTCGCAGGAGAGCTTCTGTTTTGGCCGTTAGCTTCCCTTGCAGGATTTGAACCTGTGATTTAGGCTTATGAAAGCTGGTGAATTCAAGTCTGTTCCGCCAACATAATCTTTCGATTCGGGAGAGAGAGAGAGAGCGTTTCTTAAAAAAGGAGTGTGAGCAAAGTTGAACTTTTGACGCTGTCATAACCTTGGCAGGGACTTGCGGGAATTCAAATATCTCGAAGATTTGTCAAAAATTTTGGGTTGGAATCGAACCCGCAACCTCACCATCACATGACGGCTGCTCTACCACTGAGCTATGGAAACAATGGTTGTCTACACTTTTAGCTCGCGCTATGATCTTTGGAGGGTTGGCTTATGACAGAGTCAAAAGTTCAACTTTGCTGACACTCCTTCTTTAAAACTTAAGAGACAACTGTGAGCTGATGCTTAGATTCAACTCGAGCTGAAGAGTGAGTTTTGCACTGGATTGGTCATTGGTTCTCAGTGATTTGAAGCGAATTCGTGAGAGTTACGAAGGAAAAGCAAAAGTCACATAAAAATCGCCGCGAGGAGTTATCACGATGTATGAATGATGGGATAAATTGATGCGATATTACCTGGTCGACCATCTCTCTGAAATCATCCTCGCTATGAGTTCTGGCCTGCGGACTGTAGAGGCTGAATCCATTCATCGAATCTTCAAGAGAAAGACTCGAATGGAACGAGAATCGCGAGAGACAAAACTTTCTCAATGCAAACATCACTCAAATCTCCCTAGGAATGGCCCTCGAAGTGGGAAACGACCTAAAGCGGGGGGGATGCATGGGTCAGTGCCCTCTTTCTCTCATCTGGGGACTGCTTCTTCCCTCTTCATCCCCTCTCTCTGGCTAGTCGATAGGCTGTTGCTCCGTCGTGTGCTCGAGGGTGCGTCGTCAGATTCTGTCGTTTCCCTTCCTCCTTTTCTGGAGTCTTTCACAACAAACGTCCGCTTTCCTCATCTCAGTCATGCGAGTGTGTCATTCGATATAATTCATCGTTTATACGAGAAATGGAGTCTTTGAGCGAGGGGAGAATGTATTACAGACTAGGAGTACGCCGCATCGTTGAGAGGGAAAGAATAGGTAGATGGTGGGTATGACAGCATCCTCATCGTCGTCTACTTCCTCCTCCCTCCGACCCATCCTCTGTTCTGGTATTGGTACAGTTTATCCATCGGGAACCGTGCCAGCCATTGCAAGTCCTGCAGGAAAATTGTAATCCTCCTTCAATCACTCATATCTAACTTCCGCATAAACTAAAAGAGGTTGTTGATCTAGATAAATTTGGTTGATGATAAGCTAATTGAAACGCCATTCGTTCATTTTGTATGATCACATTCCATGAAAGGTAGAAATCTCTGTTTACAAGCATACTTCATACAGTATTGTATGGCTACAATTTTCAAGAGAATAACAAGCAAGGGGTGGATTGTCACCGACGCCTACCTGTTTCGTGTAATCGAGGATTGAGTTTTCTTGGATGAGAGGAGTCATTCCGCCGAGGTAGCTCTGCCCAACGAAATCTGCAGTGTTCCTTCATATTATGCATTTTTCGTATGACTATGACTAATGTGATCCTGATTTCTTCCATACCTGGATGGCTAAAAACTGGTTGTAAACATACATGGATGATTGTGTAGTCTCTGAGCGACTGAGGCAGCATTGAGGACGACGCAGAGGGAGATTATCAAGAGGAGAGGAGAGAGTCGGACCATATCACTGAACGGGAAGTTATGAAGAAGGAAATTGAACACATCGCGACAGGTAATGAGAGGGCAGATATCGTATCCATGAAGATTGAAATGAAGAAGTGTGGGCCGAAATGCTTTCAGCTCACCGATGGATAGGTGAAACCGTAAGCGGTTCCGCTTATGTAGATCTTCGAAAAGGGGCGGCGTCAGAGGGATGCCAATAATAGTGAGGGGTGATTAAGGGTGGAGTCTAGAGGAGCGGGGGTCTCGGGGGAAAAGAGGTGAGGTGATTGTCAAAAGAACACCTTGAATGGCCGGAAATGGCGTCGACGCCCAAATTGTTCTTGAGTCAGAGACAACTTGGAAATGAATCGAAGCCATTTATTCTAGCCCGAAGGCAATATTCTACTGTGGCCTTTGGTCACTCGAAGGGGCTTCGTGTTCAGATCAATTTCCAGCTTTTCTCCATGAAGATCTGTGATCTATGCAGGTTTCCCTGAATTCCGCTCTGATTCTACAGCAGAAAACACGGGGATTGTTATGAGATGAAATCAAGACTCCGAATGGTCGAAGCATGACTGTAGCTAGCAATGTGTGCATATCCATTCACATTTTTCATTGCCGAAGCAACAATGGTTCTGCCTGAATGAAAAGAAGAGAATGCAAGGAATCGGAGATTACAAAATGGATTTTATCGGAACCTCTCCACGCGTGGAGATACTGTACTGTTCCACACGAAACACCCGTGCAGGAAGGGAAGACGCAATCACAATCAGGGGCAACTTGTGATGGGTTGTCTCAGCCTCGGCATCGATCAGTGCTTCGATGGCAGTGCTGCAGCAGCTGGGACAGACTTGGCTGCAGTCGGGGGAGGGGCGGGGACGGGGGAGAGATGAGTGGCCACCCCTGCTGCCTTCGCCTTCTCCTGCAACAGCAGGGAATCATTTCCCAGTTAGGGATTCTAAATCTGGGTCGAATCAGAGGAAACAGAATTTGCATTCCACAACTATCTAGATAGTAGTTCCTGTTTTCAGCTACAGAAGACACAATTTTAATCTCTAATCTCTGTGGATAACTACGTGTAATCTCAAGAGAGCTAGATGCACAGTCTCATCTATCAATGGTGGATTGTCTGATAGCATGATAATTTCTAATTAAATAAATAAATAATTTACAAAACATTTACAGCATGCTCCTGGTGGTGGTCTCCCCCGTAGTGATGATCCTCTCCCGATTTAGACTCCTGCGATCATTAGGAAAGTGGCGAAATTCGATCTCTCGTTTTTCCAAATGCCAACTCTACATGCCCCTCTATGCGTCCCACTGCACCTGCAGTCTCCACAGCAGAAATTGCGCCATCGCCCTTTGCAAGTAAATACACCTGCCTTTTGAAATGACACCGATTGAAAACATTTCTAGTCGGTTTCGCTGGTCTCGATGAACTTTTTGCGCAACAGTTTTGGAAAGGACAGGGTAGTCCAAAGCAGCGATAATCTCTGTGGAGAAATGAATAAAGTCGTGTTTTTCCTATCTGTCGAGAAGGCGAATCGTCAGTTTCGAGAGGTATGCATCGAAATCTATTTTATAAGAAGAATGATGGCTCACTATCAGTCAGGAGCGAATAATTCGTCTACTAACTGTGCGTATTCTAGTGCACATATATTCAATTTTTAAACTGCTTCCCCCACCTTTCCATCTCCATGCGCACTCGAGTCTCCGTAGTCCTTCTTCATTCCGTTGTGGTACTTGCTCCCGTATCCCCATTTCTTCTCCGCTGCAATGGCCACATTTCGCCTCTAGAATTCACCTTTTCCGTGTCATTTCATGTCCTTGGTGTGCCCTGATCTTTTTCTTCGTGAGAACCCCTGAAACCCTAAGTGTACTACTCTCACATCAGACAGAGGATTGACGGTTGTGATCTTCAAAGATTGCCGTTTTTCTCATCTCGACAGAGTGGTTCATTGGACCAAAGTGTTTCCTAGCATCAGAAGGAGCCAGAAAATAATTTCACCAACGGAGGGATATTATGGGGTTGATGTTTGCAGGTTCTGCTCCGACTTCTACCTTGAAGCCATAATGACACTCCCATCCCCACACGGTGCAAGCGGTGTTTGATGGAGGGCTGAATCCTATTTCAGCTCATTTCTCCAACCAAGACCGAAAAGTTTCCGCCTCAAAATATGACAGAGGAAATTCGTCACAATGTCCCAGTGGGTTTGTACAGTTCACCATCACTTCCCTTTGAAAGATGAATAGTATAGATGGAAGATGGCAAAAGAAGTGCCACATCGAGGGAATATTTGACGCAATGCCAATTCCCCAAACCATTAGAATGAACTGAGTGAGCTGGGGATTCACTGTCTCTCTTATCTCCCTCTCACCAGCCAACATTCGTACTGCAAACGACAAATATTTTCAAAATGAATAAAGCGAAGAGTTTTCATTGTATTGGAGAATAGTGATTAAAATGGGAGTAGCTCACTTCCGTAGGAGTACTTTCCCTCATCTCCGTCCTCCTTCTTCTCGTGTCCATCTTCGTACTTGTGGGAGGAGTACTTACTGTACTTCCCATCATCATGACCCTCCCCACTGCAAGAGGAAAACTCACCTCTCGCTTCACAGGCAAACAATCAGACAAGGAACTATCATAACAGTAATTGTTTGTCTAGAAGCTGTCTGGAACTTTTTAGAAGCGTCTATTTTCGCGATTGCCAACAGACGATCTCGCAACGTGAGCAATACCCGCTGGGGCTATCTTGTCATCACTCAATTGGTAAAATAAAACCCATTCGATATCATTGACATTCATTTTGCAATCAACAGCACTGAAAATGACTGTACTCACTCTTTGTGATCATCCTCATAGTATCCCTTGCGATGATAGTCGCCTGCGTGGTCTCTGAAAATCGATAATAAATAATCATTATGCAATTGATTTCCGGGATTCTACCGTAACCCGGAAGGCAAATGCGCAAACGCACGCAGTACCCAGCAGGCACCAAATATCGCACCCTCGCTGCTGTCCATGGTGGCCGTGATCTCCGTACAAGTCGTAGTGTCCCTCGTCGTGTCTGCAATGTTCACGGCTGCATCGGTATACAAATAGCAGACCGCACGCACACCACACACTACACGAACCCGTGCTGGTCCTCATCATTGTGGTAGAGTGGATGCTCATGATGACGATAGTGATGACGGGGGTGGTGATCTGTGAACACTCCCAATTTCTCGGCCAATGATCGACCAGATACCGTAATGGTGATCGTAGTGATCGTCGTGGTGGTACGGTGAGAAGTGATCATCTCAAATTACTTCGTACTTTCGAAAAAATGATCCTGAAACTGACCCTCATGGTGGTCATGATGATGCGGTTCGTAGTAGTGCGCTGAATAAGGAGCATTTGCAAAAGATCAAAGACCAGAGCAGTTGGACTAACCTGCAGCCACAGCTGCTATGGTGAGGAAGAGGAGTGTCTTCATGGAAGTGTACTCTTCCACCCTCACCTCGCTGCTTTATACCCTAGTGATCATCCTCCCTCTCACCGAATCATAATTACTACCGATGCAGAGATGGAGAGAGATCATGGAGAAGGAAGAGAGTCAGAGAGCTTCTTCATCTCATTCACAGTTCATTCACTGCTTCTTGCAGCGAACACACACAATACCAATGGATGAATACTCATCCGGAGGCTTCTCTCCCTTCCCACGAATTTTCAGCAGACCTTTCACTCAATACACATTGACGAAACTTCCCGCGTGTACTCCCAGTTCTAATGCGTTGCCAATATTCTTACAACTAATTCATTCATTCATTCGTATTGGACATATGATGGGCTCAAACTCTCCAACATTTTGCTCTATTCTTTTTTACATTATACAATCAATTCTGGGGGTGCTCAGACAGTAATCTCTCAAGGTGGAATATCGATCGAACCGAGGGATCACCGCTCCAACTCACTCAAAAACGCGTTATCTCAATCAGATTCAGTTGGAGATAACGCCCTTTGATATACTCTCTTACGGGGTTGGCTACCGGAAGCAACAAGGAATGGGAATGGTTGTGAAGGCAGAATAGAAAGAAAATAGAAAGAATACAATTGTGGCGATATAAAAGGCCTAGCTCTAATATTCTCTGATGCGAAACTTTCTGTGAGACATGGAATGAAAAATAATTCCTTAGAAACCAGACAGTTGATATAAGTGACAGGAAAGGGAAGGATACAGTATGATAAATATTACATATCGATCGATGCTCTAAGATTACTGTAGGGTGGGGCGGTGGGAATGATTCAGCGTGACTAGTGGTGTGGTCGGTGGTGTGGCGGGAGTACGGTAGTTAGTCATCGGTCTCGTCCCACTTTACAGAATCGGGATGTAGTTGTCGATCTTGGTGCGGTGCCTTTGCGAGATGCACTCGGCAATCCAGATGATGTTGCGCATCTGCAGAAGAAGACATTTATTGATTCGTTTGTATTCCGGGGACCATGCATACATTAGGAATATACGTGCCGTTCTTGGGATAAACACAGTCTGAAACACCAGTCTAGCATTTTATATGCTACCATGAGACCATTGTTTTAACTTGATACTATTAATAAAAATCACACGAGCTTTATATTTTTACAAAATTAAAATATTAAATAAAAGGCTGACCTCCTGCTCTTTGAGCTTGATGAATGCGTAGAAGACTCCGAAGTGGAACTGATGGAGGTACGCCTGCACGTTCAGCTTCACCTGCAACCGAGAGATTATTACTGGCCTCTGAACGAAATACTGAATATTTCGAAGAATATAAATGTTATAACCCTCAAGCTTAATTTTTCAATGGATTGTAATCTTGCATACTTACTTATTCAAGTACTTTCAAAAAACAAGCGTTCTTGTGAGTTTTCCAAATTCTGAGATATAGTAAATTTGGTCATCATGTCACATCATATTTTCAAATACGTTCACAATATTCTCTGGAGCGATTACGCACACACAATTATTTTTTTAAACAAAAAGAGTGCCCACCTCATGCTCGAAGAACTTGTCCTCGAGGGTCTTCTCTCCAGCGGCGTTGCCTGATCCATCGAAGAGCGCCTGCAGAAACACTATGCATCATCTCAAGTTATTTCACATTGATAAAAATCTATATTTCAGACATTGAGCCTACGCTGTTCATTATTCAAATCTCACCGGCAATTTCCGTGAGTTGCTTACACACTCACATTCCTAAGACACATCGGTAATCTTCTTATTGGATTACTCCCAAATCTCTTGATCCGACACACTATTTTCATTAGAGAGCGGTCAAATACTGTAACAAGGAACTAGTTCATTAGTTACTGTTGAGAGTACTCGCTGACTCCACTCCTCACCTTGTAATCCGAGTAGTACTCGCACACCTGCTTCACCTGGTCGTAGTCATCGGCACGGGCCAGACCAGCCAGACCTGAGATGAACAAATCAATTATTAGGTTTTTAAATATAAATGCGGTACTCTGGATACAATAACCTATATTAAAAGGACCCGTTGCGTGTTGAAACACTCAAACAATCAACGAGCCGCATATAAAGGTGCCCCAAGAGCTGATAACCCGCACACGTGCTTTGAGATCTTATCTCCACCTCGTACTCTCGAATCAATCAGAGATCGCGAGAAAGTCTTTCCGAGAGAAAAGAGTAATAAATCGACAATATGTGAATACGGTACCTTCAGGGTAGAGTTTTCCGCATCTGGGGTAGAGCTTCTCTCTGTCGTCCTTGCTCAGCTCCGTGTCGAAGGAGTTGATGGTGATGATGATGGAGCGACGATCTGCCTCGAACTGAAACACAGAAGGATGGGTTAACATTACGTGCGGATCTGGAAAAGTAGAGGCACTTCGAAGTAAAGGAAGGCGAAAAGTAGTGGTTCATCACATAATGATATTTGTGGGTTCAGGGTATCAAGGAAGTCTTATCTGTGATAGTCAATAATGAAAGAAGCAGAAACGGAAAATGAAAAGAATAACAGAAAGTAAACTGACCGAGAGGATCTCGCACATGACCTCGGCGGTCGTGCCGCCCAGCTGCTTGCAGAAACCGTAGAAGTCCTCCAGATACGCCTGACAGATACCATTTCGAGTTTATTGAAAATAATTTTCCGAAAAGAAATACGAAAATTCTAGACACGTCGCCCTGCACTGAACTTCCTATGAACGCCAATGACGTCATCTCCCTGACTGAACCATCCCTAATCCTCCACTCCTTACCTTGTAGAGGGTGTTTCTGATCAGCTCCACGTTCATCTCATCCAGATCCTGCTCGTTGATGCAGTCCACGAAGTAGTTCGCTGCAATCCCCACTTTTATCAATTAAGCCATGATAAAACTTGAGCTTTGTGCTTGTTACTCAATGAAACTACAGAAGGAACAATTACGAGAGCGGAATATATCTAATCGAATAGGAAACAACAAATGGAGTGAACAGCACCTCCTAAAAATACGATTTCAAAACTTCACTCTATGGATGGTTAAAAGTGATTAAACGATCAGTACGTGATAAATACAGACCGAGAGGAGTGTCGACGAGCACAGCATTGTACAGCTCAGCCGGAGTGGAGGCGATGTGGATAGCCTGGAATAAAAAGAATATATATCTGTTTGTATATTCTAGTTCGAATGAGATGAACAAACTCAATAATGTGCTATTAACCGTGGCATAATTATCTGTTTTAGTGTCTAAACAGGCATACCTCCATCTGCTCGAATGATCCGAGGGGATGGCACTTGGAGATGAGTTCGGAGATGGGACGTTGATGGAGAGTGCCCGTGATGAGGAGAATTATGTTGTCGATCATGTACGAGTACCTGAAGTATCGTGCTATGTACTAAATTAATAAATGAGAATGGACTACACACTTGCAACTTGTTAGATCTGAGTTAGAGTTCCATACGATATTGTTCTTACAAAGTCTAAGGGTTTGAAATAGTTAATGAAGAGAAAGAGTATCAATATTACATAAACATTTTCTCACGTGATATAATCGAGGAAGGTGGCGAGAGGCTCTAGGGCGTTGTTCCTGATGTGGACGAACTCAGTGACGAGCTTCTCCTTGAGACGCTCATCGATAACGCCCACCTGCAACCTAAGAGTATAGTGAAAATACAATATACATTATCTACCAAATAGAGAAGATATATAAATATGTAGCTGAAAGACTATTTCTTCACGGAAGCTAGCAGAAATGTAAGGTATGGAATACTGCCAATCTCGTAAAGGTAAATAAAGGCAAAAATACTGACGGTGATTGCTCCGGGCTCGTTGGCAAGGAAGTTTCCGTAGTCAGTCGACTGGATGTGCAGCTTCAGATCTAAAACTTGTCATTTAAAACAAAGCTACAAATAAACAAGCTATATAGGATTTCTGAATTATTAAATTTGTAAAATATAGTCACCAACAACTTGGATATGTACAAACCTTGATAGATTGTATTGAGGAACTTGGATAGTACGTATAAATGTCAATTAGGACTCTCTACTCACCCTCGAGAGTCTCGCACTGAACGAGATTGGCGTAGTCGGCCTGAGTGAGGATTCCTCCCTTGAAACCACGCACCAGCGCCTCTAGGTATCCGTGGTCAATGTTGAAGAAGAACTCGCTCATGGTTTACCTGCAAAATACAACTGAAATAAGCGCAAAAAAGTGCTTAAAAAATAAACAAACAGTGGTGGAACGGTGACTAACGCGCCGTGATTAAGTTACACGTGGCCAATTCCACTCGAAAATGTACTAAGAACAAAGATCGTTCGATGTGCTATTTTGTTTTGATAAAGAAGAGATACGAACAGTCAAAATGCCGGCAAACGAGATGAAAGACTAACAAAAACGGACGAACTCGAGGAAAAATCGGCCATAACTTGATGGATATTTGACGGAATGGAATAAAAGAGTAACCACATGATAGAGAAAGCCTCAGAGAGGCCATTAACCCACTTTTAACAAAGATCAAAGAGCATATACCATCTGATAACGACGCTATTAGAGCGTGATCGATTGTTCACCTCTGGTTCGACCCTGAATGTGAGGGCGTGCGCGCGTTTTTGAAAGCGTGCTATAGACTACGGTAGATTTGGGCGAGGGGCGGGAGACCAAATGCGCGCTTCCATTCAGTCTGATACCAGGCCCCGGTCTCGTTGCCATTTTAAATTTTATTTTCACTTTATTGATTTTCCGAATAAGTAATCGATATTGTGTGCACGATAGGCGTTCAGGGTGTATGTATGGAAGCGATCGCACGGGTATTTCTCATAGATGGCACATCGAAACCCGTGAGATACGATCAGGAGACGACAGTTGAGGTGGGAGTTCGTCCTTGTACAGCTGGAGTCGTCCAGATTCCGGGTGGTTCGCCGTTATTTATCGTTGGAATTGGTGGCGGAATGCTCGATTCATCTTCATTTCCCCTCTCTCTCGTTGCTTTCCTCTCTCCTGTTGTAATACATCGCTGTCCAAGGCATTTCTCAGTCATTTTCACACATTCTCCAATGGAGGATTACATCTGGGGACTACTTGGTGAGAGAGAGACAGAGCACATTCCTCGCCTCCTTTTGAAGACCCCATTCTCTTTATCTCCTCCTTTTTCTTGCAAACTTGAATGGGTAGATCAAAGAGGAGAAGATGAAGTCGCCCGTTCAAGAGTCTAGTCTAAACTCGAGCAGAAGAGTGCCAAAGGCGGCATAATATATACAAGAGCAGCGCCTGTCTCTCCTTTCTCCACTCTCTCTCTCATTTCGTCCTCTCCAATCTGCTCCATCTATCATCTCTGCTTCTCTCCCTCAATCACCACTCTCTCGATCTGACACACTCTCTCTCCAGGGACATCTGACTCACAAAGTACGACAGAAATGGCGATAAAACGACCCCCAATGTGACCGAAGACGAGAGAGTGTGCGATTTTGGTAGAGTGCAAAGAAGAAAGGAGAGGTGAGAGAGTGTATGAATCAGAGAGACCGCTGAGAATGGAGCAATAGCTCATCGGAAGAGGAAGTGGAACAGATGAAAAATATGCTTTCGGCAGCTAAAGGAAAAACAAATTTCTCCTTGCTTGAAGAGAAGGATGTGGAGGTAGATCGAAATCGGATCATTCCCTTTCCTTCTCCAGTCCTGTTGTTGCTTCTCTGAAATTGTGCACGAAATTGGGTAGCTTCGCTTCTCTCTTCCGTGCCCTCTCCATTCTACACACTCTCTCTTTCTCTCTAACCGACGAGAGAGCACGGGAAGGGAGAGAGTGCGCCGACGGACGGCGGAAAATGTTATTAGATGCGTATGCGAAGGGACGATAGAAGTGAATACTTCCGAAACCACCAGTTTAAAGGAGGGTTCTCGGCAAAGTAGCCACATCGATAAAAGGTAGGTTCCACCCTCCAAAGATCATAACGCGAGCTAGGAAGCGTATACACATCGGTAGGATAGTGGTAGAGCTGCGGTCATGTAATCGGAAGGTTGCTGGTTCGATCCCACCAGTTTTTGACAAAACTTCACGATATTTGAATTCGCGCACTTCCCTGTCCCTCAAGCGTCCATGGCACTCAGCCAACTAATCATAACTCTTATGAGAGTAGAGATATTAATGCAATTTTTTTGGAGCCTTTAGCCGTTAAGAGGAGCTAGGACATGGTAATGACGGGGTCCAAAGTTGAACTTTGCCTTCAGTCCTCCTTTAATGCAAAAAATCAATAATTTCATTGCAGAGAGTACTCCAAGTTGTGCTCCAAGCACTAGGAGTATCTACGGTAGCCTTCTACCACTTCTCCCTGCGAATCCAGCTGGGACCCACTCCTCAGGTACGGTAGAATCAATCGATCCGTGAATACTCGATAACTGAAGGCCTCCGATCGAGTATGGCTGCATCCTCATCTCCTGCTCAAGAACATTCCCGGCTTTCTCTCTGCTGATCTCCCCTCCAGTCAAATACCCAGTGATCTCAGGTACTGCATCCGTAGGATACTGTGGTGCCTTGTGGTGAGAGTGCTTTAGGTCACTTTGGGTGTGTCCTTGACTACGTTCAAATTGTCCGTCGTCCCGGATCATTCTCAGGTTTCTGTTGACGAGTGAGTGACGGGTAAAAAGTGGGAAGTCAGTCAACTCCATCGAGTGCAGAGTACTTGAGAAGGGATGAATTCTAGAATGTCGATCTATTTTCTGAACGTGCAATGAGCGAGGAAGTAATTCTATAGCTGCCACTGAAATCAGACACTGCTCCTGAGAGTGAGATCCCCCCTCGAACAGCCCCCAATTAGACCGCTCCAGCCAACAAATATTGCTCTTTCTTTCATCCATCGGGGGCTTTCTCCCCTCTTTCTCTGGTCTCTCTCCACTCTCCCCACCCCTCTCCTCCCTCCATTCATCTATTTTGTTCTGCTTGCTTCCTCTTTGGGAAAATACACTTGGGATGTGGGCTCTAAATTGCGAGGGATGATAAATTGGACGAAGAGTGGCCACAGACTCGCTGATTAGAATGCCAAACTATTCGAATGAAGGAGAAGAAAGGCTGCTCCCTTCATGTTCCCCTCCTCTGAGATGGTGAAGAAGGGGAAGAGCCGTTCTTCATTTCTATTCTCATCTTTCTCTTCTCGAAGGCGAGGAAAGAGGAGTGCAGAGGGGGGAAATCTCTGTTTTTGGCGTGCTCGGTGAGGGGGCGAGAGAATACAGAGCAGTTCTCGGAGGATGAATGATGAGACGAATTGAGACACGAGGGATGAGAAGGGGCCAATCCGAAGGGAGAGATACCAGCTAAGATTGGGGTGGGAAGAAGAGAGGGGTAGTCAGTGAGGGAGTCTCAATATATTGAATGGTGATGAAGACTGAAGATCCTTCGATGATAGTGATGATTCATTGTTTAGACTGGAGCTGCGAATCCGATTCGTTCCTCAGTCCTCCTATGAGTTCATGCTGACCGATGCGAAGGCCTTCGTCTACCTCCATAAACAGGTACCAGACCACTGGAATGAGAAAGGAAAGAAACAAAAGCACGTCTGCTTCCCCCATGTTTTGCCCATGTAGAGAATGAGCATTTGGACCACTGGGAATAGAGAGAGCAGATAAGGGAAGAGGTCAGAGATGAAGAGGAAATACAGAGATCAAAGACCAATCCCAGGTCTACGATGACTTCCTCTCTTCTGTCGCGTGGAAAGTCTCTCAAGAGGCAGCACTCGAATTGGCAGCCCTTCACACGTGCAGGGAATTCGTAGAGAGACAGAGGTAGTTCCCCATAATTGGAGCATCTATTGTGCTATTGTGTTTCTTGTGATGTTTGGCAGAACTTATCTTTCTAGCACGAGTGTTGAAACAATTTCGTCTTGAGTTGATATTTCGAGATTTAAAATAAAATAGATGGAAGGGGAGATGGAAGAAGAGAGTGTTGATTGCAGCAAGAACTGTCTGGATCACAAGTTCAACATCGACTCGATCGACGTGGATGGGGCGATGGCTGCATTCATCCCCGAGGCAGTGAGGATGCAGCACAATATGAAGGTGAGACAAGAAGAGGGAGATTAGTGAGTAGTTCACATGTAATGCAACATTTTCATAAGGAAAAAATATTATTTATCGACTAGCTGAAAATAACTGAAAAAATAATGTAATGCAAAAATTCCAAATGAGGTAAACAAGGCAAAATTGAAATCTTCCCATCTTTCAGCCTCCTCAACTGCGCAAGCATTTCTGCTCCTTGCTCAAGAAGTATGCAGCATTGCCGCACTCCGAGAGCGTCCTCAGGTACCATGACGCACCATATTCACCTTTTAAATAACTCCACAGATCTTTGTTGAGTAACCTGTAATAATGAAGACGCTACTCATCCTGTTCCCTCCTTCAGATCTCTCTCCATTCTCGCTCACATCGTCAAATACGACGTCGAGGTCTTCAAGGCCAGTCTGGAAGTGAGTCTCACCAACAGAAATTCCTCGGTTATTCGATCGATTCAGGCTGGATGGAACACGCCGGTTGATCTGATCGTAGGGGCTGAAGTCGGGTTGTCATATAGAATCAATGAGATGAGCAAGGTAAGCATGTAAAAGTGTATTCCATGGTAGCTCAAACTCTCTCAAACTGTTGAAGAATGAGCTGCTTCCTCTGTACAATCTACTCCTTCTTGCGTATTGATGAATCACTTTGCAGCCGACTCGTCTCTGCGAGCTCCGCAACATCATCTCCCTCTCTACTCGGCCCATGGACCACTCCGGTATCAATTTTTAAAATTTATTTTCCAAAATACCTTTTATCAGGCAAGTGTATCGTGCAGATTCGTCTCTCGGGTTCAGCGCAACCACTGGTTAGTCCATCGATTGATGTTATTCGATATGTCATAACTCAATTCAGTTGATTACGGTAGCGAATCGATCGATCGCCGAAAACCTCGCTCACTTGCTCGATGGATATCAGAGGATGTTCAACCAGGCAGACTCAGTCTACAAATTGAAGGGTTCGGTAGTTCTATCGAAGACTGAAGAGTATCAATTAACTATTTTTCAGGTCTCGAGCACTGCGAAAGCGTGGACATGAAAGCTTGCAGTACAAAATTACCACAATCGTCGACAAGCGCTATCGTCAACGGTGCGAGTCGATCCATACGGGATACAGTAATCATAGATTCGCTGCAGGAGAGGACGACATTCGAATAAGACGAGAGGCAGTGACACTGAAGGAGTTGATAGGAGGAGGGCAATTCGGAAATGTGTACAAAGGAATCTTCACCCAGGTGGTTGAAATGAAGATTCTCTGGTAAACGTTTCCCAGTGGGATCCTTGCAGAGTACCAACTGGGAAATGTATCACTGTGATCCCACTGGAAAAGTCACTATCCCAGTGGAATCACATTGGGAATTTTCCCAGTTGGTACTCCGCAGGGATGAAAACCCCACTGAGAAACTTTTACCAGAGTTAGGTTTTCAAAAAAGACTGGAGAAGTGGCCCCTCATCATTCACCATCTCCATTCCAGTCCGACGTCAACGTCGCCGTCGCAGTCAAAGTATGCAAGGCAGAGAACGAACCAGCTGATATGCAGTTGATACTCCAGGAAGCACGTCAGTTATACAAAGATGATGAAATATGTGTTGGTGCCGGTCTTCATCGTAAATATCCGACGATATGTATGCTATATCGAAATCTAATTGATATTTGCGAAATGTGACCAAAAGGTAGGGAACTCAAACGAGCTTTGAGATGGATTACCACTGGAAATATTAAGATTACCTAGTGATGACGCACCTCCTTGCAGACGTGATGAAGAACTTCAAGCACGAGCACATCGTCGCGATGATCGGAGTGTGCGCTGAGAATCCCATCTGGCTAGTACTCGAATTAGCGCCTCTCGGAGAGGTACTATGGGTTACGATATTGTGTATTGCAAGAGTAGATACGGTGTACTTCAGTACTTAGACATACTGTATGCAATACTGTAATCATCGATTGCAGCTTCGTCAGTATCTCTCTGGCAACAAGGGCGTTCTCTCAGCCAGCACTCAGGTAGTCTCTTGACCCTCGAGGATTGCATAGAGATGACTCAAGTGCAGGTTCTCTTCGCCTGTCAACTGTCGACTGCAGTGGAGTACCTCCACTCGAACAACTACGTCCACAGGTAGGGAGTAGGGAAGGAGAAGAAGGTTAATGTTGATATAAATGAAGAAAATAATTGGTTTTCATGATTATATTTTGTTTTCCTGCAAGACAATGAGTGAGAGTATGGGAAAGGAGAGTGAGAGAATCATTTCTTCTCCTCCAGGGACATCGCTGCCCGCAACGCCCTCGTCTCCTCACCACAGTGCGTGAAACTGAGCGACTTCGGGTTGAGTCGAGCACTCGATTACGATGCTGTCTATACAGGTGAGAAGAGATATGCGGGTTAAATACCTAGAGAATTATGTACTTGAATCATCAAAAATGATGTCACATTCAACGGTTTCAGCCTCTCGTGGCAAGCTTCCAATCAAATGGCTGGCACCCGAATCTATCCTCTACCGCGCCTTCAGCATGTCCTCGGATGTGTGGATGTTCGGTCAGACAAAACAACGACAACCGGAAGTGAATAAATGGCCCTCAGGCATTCTGGTGTGGGAGATCTTTGCGTGGGGAGTCAAGCCGTGGTCAGGAGTGAGCAACGTCGACGTAGTAGGGAGGATCGAGACTGGAGAGAGACCAGTGGTGAGATCCATCTTTCCACAATCCTCAATACATGAAAATTGAGATTTTTAGACGAAATGACAATGATTATCATTCACTGTGTGTTTCACCTGCTAGTTTTCGAGGATAAAAGGTAATTTCAGCGAACCCCTGACTGTCCCGAGTCAGTGCACGACTTCCTCGTCCATCACGTGTGGGCATTCGAGGCACACAAGAGACCCGTCATGAGTGAGGTTCGCCCCTTTGGGAATTGTGTCATCGATTGAAAAAAATTGAACTGATCAAATGGTCAGATCGTTCGAGTGTTGCAAGAAGTGGCAGATCAGCTGAAGAGATGGGTGCGACCAGAGAACGTGAGGATTGTGAGGAAGGCACAGGTACTGTAGGGGAGACTTACCGAGGCAATCGATCGTGTTACCGTAATCCCCCTCTCAGGCAATTCCCGTGATTCGCACAAACATCGAGACTCTGCCGAATCTGACACTGTGGAGGACGATGGAGGTGAGCATTGAGCAGTCCTTTAGAGATCAAAGATCAATCCTCAGGAACAGCGACGACAAGCTGAGGAAGACGATCGATGGCTGGAGGAAGAGGATCAGAAGGTATACGGTGGAATATTTGTTGAGAAGAATCGAAACTTTATAGCACGATAACGATAACGGGGATGATTTCCTTGACCACGCATTCGAGAGAAAGATGAGTCTATCCACAGAAAATGGCAAAGGATTCACTCTGCGAAAGGTAAACTGAAGATCGATCGATCGAGAACTGATTTACCGTACTCTAGCCGATGCCGGAGATTCGCTTCTCGTCTGCGTCATCGACCGACCGGACGACTACCATATCCGAAGATCGTGATGAGACTCCTTCCACTGCGGTAGGCCAGAGTAGGGTAGTGAGGAGATCTATTGATTCTTTCAGAAAGTAGGCAACGGATGGAGTCGATCGAATCACACTTCATTCGATGTGGACGAGCTGCCAGAGAGGAAAAATGGAGTGAGTGGTTATGAAATGCAGAGCTCAGAATGAAATGAGGATGTTGCCTAGTGATGACGTAACCCCTTGAGAGTCGACTGCAACGGGCGACTCCCTCCGAGGCGATGGACTCATTGGACGCCGTGATGGACGCCTGTAGACAACTGAAGGTGTGTATTGAAGTGTAGACAAAGAAGAGGGCACTCTCCTCTCTCCACGTGTCCCCTCTTCTTCTACCATGAACCAATGCCGTACCCATTCCAGTCGACGTACAATGTCAATATGAAGCAGGGCACCTTCGTCACTCTCGTCTCGGTTAGGAGAATCACCCCCGTGCTCGAAATTGACTTCTTGTTTTCAGGAAATTCGGAATGCGATCGTGACTATGAATGAGATGTGCACGACCGAGTTTCTCACCATGATCTCGGGACGGTTGTACGGACAGGTTATTGATTATCTTAGCGTCTTGTCGTCAAACTAACTGTGACGTGATCGCTTTTCGAGATGTGAAAAGTGTAGGAATAAAACTGTTAAATATCACGCCTCTTATGATAGAATCGACCCAAAATGACTGGATTCTGGCAAAGCGGCCACTTTTCGGTTTCTGGTTTTCGACGTTTTTGGGGTCTCCCATGCATGCCTAGCACCTCCGTGATTGGAATAGTCTCAGTGGCTGCTCCTCATCGAGATGCTGCACCTGTCGGATGAACGCTTCTGACTTTGAGAGCTCCTTTCTGTGCTTCAAAATTATAGTAGAAAGGCCGTTTTTGTTTTCCCAGGGTAACTTTTCATCCTCTATTCACCTATATTTTTTCATTTAGCCTTAATTTAAGATATGTTCGAGTGACATTTAACTCAATTTATTTCAAAAACCGCTCGAAAAGCCACTGATTTTTTTTGAATAGACGTATGCAGCTTCTCAAGACGAATCGTTGAAGGGGTTTAAGCTCCTATAACTCGGGGGGGGGGGGTAAATTAGTGCCCCATGCGAAAAACTTTTCAAGATGATTTGAACTTATTTTTCACTGCGTAAATTCATTGTTCTCCATGAAAAGTTACCCTGGGGAAACAAAAACGGCCTTTCTAATAATTTTGAAGCACAGAAAGGGGCTCTCAAAGTCAGAAGCGTTCACCCGACAGGTGCAGCATCTCGATGAGGAGCAGCCACTGAGACTATTCCAATCACGGAGGTGCTAGGCATGCATGGGAGACCCCGAAAACGTCGAAACCCGAAACCGAAAAGTGGCCGCTTTGCCAGAATCTGATCGATTCTCTGGTAAGAGGCGTGATATTAATGTGCAAGAGTGAATCCGTGATCTTCCAGGCAGCGAAGGCTCGTCTACTCATCGCCAACGACGTCGAGCAACTGAGCAAGTGCATCCAAGTACTCGCGAAGGAAGACACCACCAAAGCAGTGAGAATTACCAATCCCCACTCTTGTCCCCACTCATCCCCACTCAAAATGTATTGCGCGTACTAGCTCGACGTATTCCAGGCCTTCGACACGACACGTCGGGAGATCGTGAGGATGGCGGGCGACTTGTCCAGTGACGCCGACAGTCTACTCGAGATCATGAGAAGGCAGTTTGGCCCGAGTCAGCCTACCTCCCCTGTAGACGACAAGAGATCCCCCTTCAGGGCCATTCTCTCAGATTGCTAGCTATTACCTATTTTATCAATTATTTTGTTGCTGTCAAAGTCTTCCCTAAGACTCTAATAATTGCTGAAGATATTATGCATCCGAATATTTCCACATCCAATTTGGTATGGGTCGCTTCACCATGATTCCTAACTTGTACAAAGCCAATAAAGTATCTGATGAATATTTCGTGGCCACCATATGATGCATGAAATATCTAAAGAAGAATATTAAAAAATTTTAAGAAAATAAAATTTTGAAAATTTCTAACAAAAACTCAGTTCATGATATCTAGTAATCAGCGTACGGTAAGTAAAAGTTTGAGATGGCGCCTTTCACTTTCTCGTCAATTTTGTTGATTTCAATCGTTTTTCTCGTTCTTTTCCGCTATTCTTATTAACTTTTATTCTTGATTTAGGTAGCACAACCACTAATCGACATGGGGTTCATGTGGAAGACCGGAAAGTAAGTATTTAACCTCATTCTTCATGGACAAAATGGGGTTGATTTATCACCTTTCTCTTGCCATTAATAGGAACTTATGATTTAAAAATTTTTATTTCAAGATTAAAATATCAGGATTCTTGTCCGAGTGGGACTCGTCGCTGGAGCCATCAAAATCTCGCTCGACAACGATATCTGGTCGCTCAGGGTCAGTTCTATTTTCCTTGATCGACAAGCAGTTTACGTTCTCTTGTTTTTTTCTTGATTTTCTCTTCTGATCGTGTTTCCTTTGTTATCTTCTAGTCAGAAATACTCTCCCTTCCAGACGGAGAAGGGCTCGGACCTCTACGAGAAGCTGAAGAAGTACATCGTGCCCGGTACCATCGTCTACAGGGATAAGGTACCACCACTGTTTGTTCTGCTTTAATAATACTGGGGGCAACGCATTTGTTAGTATACGATCTCTGGATAATTATGCAATAATCTGATCTGTTACAAGATAAATGCACTAGACATTATATTGTGCAAAGTGGGTTTCTTTGCAGACAAATTACAATAATCGTAAGGGTGTACCGTGTAGGAATGTTCGAAATGGATAAGGAATTTCGATTTTAATATAGGCTCACACAGACTTTGTGCACTGTGGATTGGGGCATCTGATAATTGTAAGCTTTTGGATAACTCATCGTAGTTTGTTATTCACAATCTATTATTTTTTGAAACTTCAATGTCCAATATACCTGTCCATTGCAGCTCCCTTCCGTGGCCGAAGTTCAGTCCGAAGTGGGCGGTCGATGGAACAATGGAGTTAACAAAGTATTCACTGCTGTCGAGGCAAGTCTTTATCTGTGATATCATGCGGATCCGTTGGAAGAAAAATACATTTGCATATGTATCCTAAATTCTACTATTATGACAATTAAATAGTCTATTCAAAGGCTTTCCTGGGTTTATATTCGATCATTATCATGCTCATTCTACATTCAATGTTCAATCTAAAAAATAGTTCATTCGTTCTCCACCAGTATACTTCATAATTGCAGAATGCGCCGTCGAGCCTGAACACGGTCGCGAATGGCCTCATCAACAACAAGAACTGATTACGGTATTCAACATCGATTGACACTAGGAAACTGCCCACTCCTTTCCGTTTGCTCATCTCCTTATCGTTACTAGTTGGTACTAGTAGTAGTAGAGAGTAATGTAAAAATTTAGACTACCGTAGCAATTGATTTTCTTTTTTGTTGTCTCTATGTAATTGCGAGTATTGAGTCGAACGATAAACGCTCCGGTTGAAGAAATTGCGTTATGAGTGCACCTCTGGCGGCAATGCTATAAATGGCTCATGATTTTGATTCACATCGAACGCCATATGAATTTATGTTTTGGCGTTCTTTCTCTTCCCAGTGGATGGGCATCCTCTACCCCTCTACTCCAGTGAGGTCACCATCCCACACACAACAATAGACTGGCACGATCATTTGGGGATTATCGCATGAAAAGAACGGCCATAGAAGGGAGGTTCACAGGTGCATGCTCGATTGACCTGAGGATCGGGTTAATCAGAACACTAACTCAATTCGAAAAATGAATTACTCGAATATTGGGAAAATTATTGGGAGATTTCCGTTGCAGCGGTTATTGAACATACTTTAGCATCGGTAAGGCATTGATGACGTTATATGATTGAATGCTTACATTTTTCAAAATCACCTACCTCATAGATAGCTCATCCGAACTAGCGGAACGTACCACTCGCAAAAAGAGCTGGAGTGGTATTCAAACCCACCGGAAAGATGAGCTTATAATTACAGGTTGTTCCCTTTCTCTCCATACGAGGGGTCAGCTATAATACGGGGAGGGGGGAGGTGTGGCACAAAGGGGTTCCGTGAGGACTACCAAGAGTATCGTCATTCTTCCTTCTCCGTCTCTCAGATCTCCGCTCCATGTTTCTTCTTTGTTGTGCTGATTTTCGATATCCGATCTTCACACTGTCCTAGACTGTATCTCTCGTCTTTTGCCCATGGCTCCGAACTGTATGAACTGTTAGCTCATTTTGCCCATGGCTCCGAACTGTATGAACTGTTAGCTCATTCCCTCACTTGATCGGGTTACTTTGAGCCTACTCTCGTATCTATTGACTCTCTCCCCTATGATGATGGCCCTTTATTGTCTCTCCTCAAGTCATCTGAAGTATCGCATGGGGCAATTCTACCCTGGGGGCTCTAAACACTCGTGCGTGGAATGAAGCATTGAAAGGGGCGAGAGATGCGTCCATTCGATCTCCCACTTGATGTTTGACCCTCCTTCCAAACACGCGATGACGTCCTTCCCCATGTAAGAAGAACCTCCAGGGACGATCACACGAGTAGATCCAGATGGAGAGTATCCTACCCTGCTGTGATTCATTTAATCCCCTCTGAACGCATTATTCAAGTGCTTTCCTCCTCTCGTATCAATGGCCAGTTCGCATGTTATTGCTCCCTCCCTCACTAGTTCACGCTTACTCATTCACATTTTGATAGCCAGGAGAGATCGGGAGAGATATTGGCTGCTCGAGTGGATTCCCCATCGGCTTTGTGCAAGCGGAGAGAGGGAGGTACCAATCACTACTCCTGCCTCTCCTACCATGCGGCTGCCGCTGCTACTCTTCGCCTTGGTCAGAAATTGTTGTCAAATATATTTCTGAAGCCCACCTTTCCTACTGAAAATCGTTAGATTTCAGATACAATTCGTCAGGAGTCAATCCCAAATCGATAATGAGGTTATAGGAGAACCACAGGTAGGTCATCCAGTGATTTGCATGAACACTTTTCTGGCTAAAATCTCTCTATGTTCTAAGACCTTTGAAGAAGAAGAATTACAAGTACAGATGAAGATAGAGCTTAGATTTCCATGTGTCCTTCCCCTACTTCTTGTGCAATTCTCCAGGTTCGTTGCGAGGACACCTCCATCGTCGTGAACGTACGGACGAAGAACACATTCAAGTGAGTTGACTATTCAGATGTGTGGGAAGGGGAGATGAACTAGATTGAATTTTCGTTCCCATCATGGTACCTTGTCGTGCCTTCTCGTTCCTATTATGGTTGTAGGCGCCCACGTTTGAGATGCTCCTCTCCTTTATTGAACGTATCTCAAACTGATCCCGTCCTGCCACTAGAAAAAATAAATTTAGCATATTTCATATGTAATTAACAAACATTGGTGGATCGATATCACTTTCACAGAGGCAATATCTTCGTGCGAGGGTACTTCGCCGACCCGAACTGCCGTGTCGAATGCACCACGAATGACTACGCGGGTGCTACCATCGCAGTCTCTCTCGTTGGCTGTGGAGTGAGCAGAGTGAGACAGGTGAGTTGCTGCAAGGGCTGCAGCTGCTGCAGGCAAGGAACTTGCAGATCCAACCCCCCGGAATGAACTACTTAACCACTGTGGAGATAGCCTTCCATCCATTGGTCATCACCAAGAGAGACAGGCACGAGATCTTAGTTCACTTAGCATGTTGTGAATTCCCGCATTAGTACTTCTAAAGCGGTCGACTAGTACAGATCATCCTTTCAGGGCTTTCAACATTCGTTGCTTCTACGCACACACTGATCAGGAGGTGAAGAACGGGCTCACTGTGAGGTGAAGGATTCACAATTTCCATATTTTCACAAAATGTCACTACAGTGCCCTCCCCACGCAGTCCGTGGAACAGGCGACTGTCGTTCGACCGCAGTGTGTTTACAGGTAAGGGAGTCTCTTCTTCCGCTAAATAGCTCACTGTCGCGCTTTCTAGGCGTCGTAATGATTATTTTTTTCTGTGAATAATTGTGGACTCTGTAAGGGTTAGCTAGAAGATGTTTCGTGGTCTAATCAATCAATACTGGCAGCATCCGACTGGGTTCTCTGGACGGGCCCATCGCGACTGCTGCCAGTGTGGGTGACATCACATTTCATCGATGGGAGTGCGACAATCGTGAGTTTGAAGTGATTTCGAAGGATCAAAAGTAAGGAGAATGTGATCGGTCTTTGACCTCATATTCGCAGCAAACTACGGGATGCTAGTGAAGAATTGCTGTGTCAACAGTGGCACGAACAGCCCCGTCACTATTCAAGTAAGATTCTTATTTTTTCAAATAGGGATACTTGACACAAAATCATCACATGGTATTTTTGTAACCAATTCATCGTGAAGCGTATGGGAGTAACTCAGTCGATAGATGCAAAAAATGTACAATACAAAAGTTCTTGATTGAGGTGATCGACGACCGTGGTTGCCCCATCACTTCGTCCCTCCTCCAAGCTCCCCTCAAGTACGCCCCCTCGGGCACTCTCGTGTGGGCCGAGATCGACGCATACAAATTCCCCGACCAGATGAAGGTTCGTTGTCCCAACCTCAATGAAGGCATGCAATAATTGTTCACAAAGCTTTCTCCTTTCTCTATTAGTATAATTAATTCTCTTGACAGGTCTGCGAATACTAGCAATTGTTTTACCATTCTCGAGAAATCGTTAACTGAGAAGTGAATGAGATGAAGTTGTTTTCATTGAGGTTGTCTTCACATGCGACATCGCAGTCTGCGCCAAAGTGGATGGACAATGCACGGGAGTGACGGTGAGAGATGCTTGGAGATAGTATTGGCACTGATTTGAATCCTTCATTTACCTATTACTTTCATCAGGGTTTATCATTATAAAGTTACTGTTTACACAGAGCCGCCTCATATCACGCCTCTTATGAGAGAATCGACCGGATTCTGGATTCTGGCAAAGCGGCCACTTTTCGGTTTCTGGTTTTCGACGTTTTTGGGGTCTCCCATGCATGCCTAGCACCTCCGTGATTGGAATAGTCTCAGTGGCTGCTCCTCATCGAGATGCTGCACCTGTCGGATGAACGCTTCTGACTTTGAGAGCTCCTTTCTGTGCTTCAAAATTACAGTAGAAAGACCGTTTTTGTTTTCCCAGGGTAACTTTTCATGCTCTATTCACCTATTTTTTTCATTTAGCCTTAATTTAAGATATGTTCGCGTGACATTTAACTCAATTTATTTCAAAAACCGCTCGAAAAGCAACTGATTTTTTTGAATAGACGTATGCAGCTTCTCAAGACGAATCGTTTAAGGGGTTCAAGCTCCCATAACTCGGGGGGTAACTTAGTGCCCCATGCGAAAAACTTTTCTAGATGATTTGAACTTATTTTTCACTGCGTAAATTCATTTAGTTACCCCTCGAGTTATGGGAGCTTAAACCCCTTAAACGATTCGTCCTGAGGAGCTGCATACGCCTATTCAAAAAAATCAGTGGCTTTTCGAGCGGTTTTTGAAATAAATGTGAGTTGAATGTCACACGAACATATCTTAAATTAAGGTTAAATGAAAAATATAGGTGAATAGAGCATGAAAAGTTACCCTGGGAAACAAAAACGGCCTTTCTACTCATTTTGAAGCACAGAAAGGGGCTCTCAAAGTCAGAAGCGTTCACCCGACAGGTGCAGCATCTCGATGAGGAGCAGCTACTGAGACTATTCCAATCACGGAGGTGCTAGGCATGCATGGGAGACCCCGAAAACGTCGAAAACCCGAAACCGAAAAGTGGCCGCTTTGCCAGAATCTGATCGATTCTCTGGTAAGAGGCGTGATATCACTGATTTATTGAAAAATATTACGTGCATTTTCTCCCATAGTAGAAAGTGAATAATCTCAGCCGCCGGATTGTTCTAAGCCGCGACCCTCGACCTTCTCGACGGCAAACAGTGGGGGACCATTCAGATCGCTAAGAGCAAGAGCAGACACCCCGACACCCGAACCCACCAAGGTGAGAGTGAGGGAGGGCCATCTGAGATATAGAGTTGATTGAGGTGACGGCAGAAGTGATGCCTCGATTCCACAGCATTCCCAAGTACAACGAGGGCAGGTGAGGCAAGGGAGAAATACTCGAAGAATATTCAAAGTGGGGGGGGGGGAGTTCTTCAGTCATCCTTCTCAGATTCCCGACGAGTCCTCCCATCGACAGCAGTGGGGACGGGCATCTGGTACCTACAGTGAGAGCAGTCGTCGACGAGGGGAGACAGAGACATACACTCGAGAGATTCAGAGGTTACATCGTCTCCCATTTAAGATTAGCAACTTATTTCTCATAGTCATCCCCTCTCAACACTAAAGTACTTCTAGCGGATCCCGATTCTCCTCCATGGCTAAACGGCGTCCACGATGGCCCGCAGTTCAACGACGACGACAAAGTACAGTATCCTACCTACCGTACCTGGAAGTATCGATGGATTGCAGAGCGAGTCGATCGATCAGGGCACGTCGTTGTCCTTCTCCCACTCAACGACCTTCTCTCCCTCGACGACGACGATAGATCGGATTCTGAATCGGGAAGAGTTCAGAGACGCACTGCTCGCTGTCGTCGAGAAGTACAATGAGGTTCACATCGAATTCTCTGTTGACGATAGCATTTTTTCTATGAATGATGCGTTTTTACAAAGGAAAATATCGATTGTTATCGTCACCGTTTCAGACGACATCATCGACAACCTCTACGACAACGTCTCCGTCCACTAGCAGGAGCCCGTTCACGACGATAACGAGGATGTCAATCCCCGCCCTTCCCCCCACTCCGACTCCCTCCTTCAACCCCCGAGACTTCACCATACCAAAGGGTGTGGAGGAAGAGGAGAAGAAGGATGTCGAGGTTTCCACCAGAAATCTCGAGGTTGGCTGGACACTACCGTTGACGAATTCATAGGCATCAGGGGTTGTAGAAGATGCATTGGCTAATCATGCAATTGCAGCTGTTGCCTCCACTCATCCGACTCATTCGAACCACGCCCACTCTCGAACCACAGCCAGTGATGCAGCAACTGCAGCAAGACAAGGTTAAAATATAGGACAAATGAAGAAGAATTAGGGTAGAGATCAACAGCAGTACCGCTTATCCATCCAGTCGTTCAGTCGTTCGAAGAAATTCTCCAAGTGACAGCAGAGATGCTCGTGAGTCCAGTGGAGACTCTGCTCAATGGAACTGTGCCTGGTTAGTCCGTCGAATCCGCAAACTTTAACAGCACAGAATGAGTGATTCCTCTTGAGAATCTCTTCCTCCGATGAGTTCCTCCCCCATCATCTCCTCCACATGCATCGATCGAAGCAAGATGATACTACTCATTGGTAGGTCACTTTCATTCAATTGTTCTCTGCCACTCACTTCTTCTCCTTCTGCTTCGATTTCTTTCTCCTCTCAGGTCTCTTCTCCTTCCTCACTCTCACCTCTCTCATCGCCCTCTTCTATGCCATCGCCCAATGTTATCTCACGTCAGTTCCTTTCACTCAACAATCCGACAATGGTTATCTCAATTGCTGCATTGCAGTCACCGCAATCGTCTGTGGATGGAGGATCGATTCTCGGTAGATCATTCTGCCTCCTCCTACTCCCCTCGTCCCTCCACTCACCCTTACACCATGCCATTCGGATCGAGACGATTAGGCTATTATTGAGGAGATAGGACTATTGACACTGGCCTAGCAGTGTTCTCCCGCGAGCCCAGTCTCGAAGACGGGATGTACCTTTACCTTTACCTTTTAGGACTAAGCTAACGAATAGTATTACAATTTAATCATTACATTCTTGAACTAATTTGTTTGATCGTCATGCATTTTCTCGTGTTGTTGTACAGAGGAGCTTAGTATTATTCAGTTTCCATGTTATTCTTTTTTTCGCCATACAATCTCAGTTTGGAAATACTTTCAGAAAGTTATAAATGCCTTTTATTAAAAAGAATTAGCAAATATAATTCAAAATATATTTTTCTTTGGAAAAAAACCTGTTACAATTGTCG
This sequence comes from Pristionchus mayeri, assembly GCA_036245805.1. NCBI lineage: Eukaryota > Metazoa > Nematoda > Chromadorea > Rhabditida > Neodiplogasteridae > Pristionchus > Pristionchus mayeri. The sequence continues at coordinate 28,231,029 of BTRK01000005.1, read as the reverse complement.
GAACTTTTAGAAGTATTTTCTCTTATTAAATTTGTAGTTACATCTATTAAAATGTTATCATATCTAGATTTTTCAGATCTTTTAGACTCTTTCATTTCATCAATATCTACATATACATATGAGGGTCAAATCGCAGAATGATTAGATTGTCATTCATTGTAAATTTATCGATACTGATCAAGACAACTAGCACCACCGAGGGTCTCGATAGCACAGTCTACTCCGATGGTTCTCTGTGATCGAGAATACTTTCAAGCACTGCACATTCGTCGTCATTCAGCTGAGCTATGTCAAGGCACTCGCTGAATTCCTCCTTCTCCTGCAATCTCCTCCTTTCTTCTATCAATTCCCCCTCTCTCACCCCCATTTCTCTGATTATTTTGACGAGTCTTCTCTTCACGAGTGAACTCTCACTTGTCTGCTCGAAGATATTCAAGTGAATCGCCTGAGATGACATAAGTTGAGAGACAGAGTTGTATTTCAAAGTTTAAGAATAAAAAACAGCTCGTTAAAGATATAATCGCCCAAAGCTAGCAATTAGCATACTTCCTATCCAAAACGAAGTGTCTTAGAAAAATGGGAGACATTACCTTGACTAGTATTGCCAACAGACGGGGCGAGTTCACATTGGGTTCTCCCAGTAGATTTTGGTTTTCCTCCTTTAAATATTTTTGCACAATTCGAACTCCATCCATCCCTTCACTTCGTACAGTCTGAATCGATACCTCGATGAGATCAGCGATGAATGAGTAGACGATGACTCCCTCTTCTCTGTCCTCTCTGATGGGCAGAAAGAGAAGCAGCTTCGACATCATCTACCGTAAAAACTATAGCTAAACATATAATCAAAACACTCACAACACTGCACTTTTCTCGTCCGATGAATTGCCCGCAATTCTGAACGATCTTACAGATGCTTGAAATTGCATTGTCAGTGGCGAAATTGTATGGGGCAGTTCTCGCATCGGTATGGCAGCACATCTCACAGAGAGATTCCAGGGATTGAACTGCTAACATCTTCCATTCTGGACGATTGTTATGCTGCAAGGTCGTTGACTGCACTAAAACATTGATTGATAATATGATATCTACTGAAAGGTTCCCAGAAAGTCATTGTATCTACCACGAGGCTAATACCAGTATACAATTTAAATAACTGACAGCCATGAGTCCAAAAACGTGAGCTGCTGATGTTCGGTTTTGGGAGATTTCATCGTGGAGTAGTGGGAAGAGGAGCTGAACTATCTGTGGATAGTAGAAGAGCCATCTAGAAAGAGCCCCTTCCTTCTCCTGATGAACTGGGAAAGATACGTCGGGGGCGAATCGGAAGAGAGCAGAGATGAAGTGGACTCCCCAACTCTTGTCAACTGATGAATCGATGAGAGGGAAGAAGAGGGACATCGCAGGAATAATATACTGGCAGAAGGATGTTCCCATCGTCTCAATCGTGGACAGTCATCATTCGACTATTGTATTTTCCATTAATGGATTTTACAGTCTTACTCATACTTTGAACAATGAAACAACGAGCTCTGCGATTTTGTCGAGCACACCGATGTTTTCTCCTCTCCCAGTCAACTGCTCCATCATTCTCGTCTCTTCTTCCATTTTCTCCATTATCATTACTCCAATCTCATTCATCTCATCCACAGTAATACCCTTAATAAATATCCTCAGATACTTGTCAATGTGAAAATTTTTGAATGGTACCCTCACCTCCTTGCCCAGTTTCACTGTGCAATTGTCAACTGCAATGATGTAATCAGGAGTGACATCCCTCCTCGGGTCTTCCTTGATGAGTCTCTTGAGTGTCTTCCAGTATTCCTTCCACACAACTCTCATCGCCTCGATTCCTTTCGGCTGCAGAATCGAGAGTACAGCGGAGAGGGCTGCAGCTGCTGCTTGAGTCTATTCCACTCCTTCTTCTCCATCACTCAATTGGAGAGTAGAGAGAATCGCAGTGGAGATCTCGTCGGAATGAGGTGCGAATAAGTCTGAAAAAGGAATTATTACTATACATCACTATAGTGCTGACGATATTCGAGAAAAACGTCATCGTTGGAATAAGATGAAGAGAGTGGAGGAGTGGATTATTTGAGACTGACCTCCGTACTGAGGAGCCCACTCCGAGATGAATTCACACGATTTCAACTTCGCAGCGAGGATTTTATCGTACTTCCCTTCGGAAACTGAACGGTATCAGAGCATATGGAGAGAGAGAAAGAAGACAAATGTACAATAGAGAATGTAGAGTACATATGTCGACTGACCGCCTGCTTGTAGTGCTCGAATGGACAAGTCTCTGACTGCGATGAGCAAGAGAGTGCAGTCACTCCCCATCAACTCGCAGAGTCTGAGACAACTCTTGAGGACCAAGCAGAAGAACCAGACATTCACTGTGAATGCTGCCAGGAAGGGACAGATCGCCTCAGTCACCTTAACCGAGTCAGCATAAACATATACATTACTGAGCGCATGATAAATTCGTAATAACCTCAAGATAATCAATCGAGAATTTGTCTTTGCCTACAGCACATGCAATGTTTTCCAGAGACTCGAGGAAATATGCGAAGTGTTCCATGAAGAAATAATCGGTTCCAAGAAGATTATCGGGGCAAGGCTCCGAAAGATTGAACAGAAATTCCAATGAGACTGAATCCTGAAAACAGACAGTTGAATCGAATGTCAAGCTATAGGGTTAAGAGAATTTCTTACTGTGGAAAGTGCAGATCGTTCGTAAGGAAATGAGGTAAGTGTCGCCTTGATGAGAGGCATCAGACGATCGTACTTATCCGTCGAATTCTCAATGGAAAGATAAATCATAATTTGATAGACCACCCTGGCTCATCATAAAGAACACAGTAGACAAGATAAGTCAATTTCTATCTAAAAATCAATTTCACTAATATGTAATGAGGAAGCGTTAGAGAGAGGCGGGGGGACAGATTTATTTCGTTTCTAAATTCGCACCACGATGGATGAAGTGAAGTTGGAGAAGCTGATCACTGCCTTTTGAGCAGCCCAGAATAACTTGGATGGAACGGGAGGAACCTGAGAATACACACTACGTAGAATTTATTAGATACTATATATGCTTGTTCGACACCTCGACGGTCTGATTCCTACACATGCTGAGTGAGTGCATCTTGAATGGGTCGGGAAGGGAGGAAAGAGCGATGGAATCGGCCATGTGGAAAAGAACTGAGAGATGGATATGATTCTCGTAGATCCGAAGTCCTTACTTGTCTCTGAGAGTACGGCAGATGACGAGTTGAAGTGATGAAGAAGGGGAAGGAAGAGGGAGAAGGGAGGATGACGACCTCCCGTCGACTATGAGAGAAGTGAAAATGAAGGGAGAAGAGATGGAGGAAACAATCGAAAATTCAAATATCCGAGTAGATGATATCTCCTGGAGAAGTTGAAGTGGATTCAAATGCCAGATTTGTGATTGTAAGCTAGACTACCTTCATGTCTCTCCCTCGTACCATATTGATCTTCATCCCTTACCATTTCCTGTCTTTAAAGTGCAATTGTTATGCGATAGTAAAGTAAGCGATACTTATTCCTGCAATTTGTATACCAAATCTTTTCTCGTCACCCCCCCCCCTTCCCCTTGAGCACTACCGTACCCCGTGGTTGGTCGTCCCATCTGTAAATAAGGCGTGCGCGAGAGGGAGGGAGAGAGTGAGAGAAAGGAGACTTTTCTCATGCGCGTCCATCCCCTCACCACACAAACATCCACCCTATTCTAATTAGGATAACACCACGCAAAGAATCACATCTTAGTTATATTCTCTCTATTGGTAAAGCATATCTTTTGATGAGTCATTTGTCTCCATTCCACTCTGCGTCATCTCTTCTCATTCTAAACATCCAGATTCGTTCCATGAATTGTAGTCGAGAGATGTCCTCTCTCTTCTTCTCTCCCTTACTAATCCCCTTCACTTCTTCGTCATTTCCTCCATTCTCTCGACCATTTCAAAATACGTCGCGATAAAGAACGAGCTCTCATTACACCGGAATATTAGTCATTCGCTGGTCTTGATCGACTCAATTCTATCAGCTATCACTATTGCTTTCAGGTAGTCAACACCGCACGGGTTTCAATGCTTTTATATGATGAAAGGTGAGCTTGCCCCTTGAATTTGGCTGTTAAACAGGACGGTCTAACAATATTTCGCAACATTTACCAATTGCTGTTAGATATTGACGATATTCGATGAACACAATTTGCAATGAATGCTTTTGAGTGACATGGAGGAGGATTTCGGTCACGAGGAAGAAGAAGAAAGCAGTGAAGAAGAAATGAGTGATGAGGGAGACAATGCATTCGAAGCTGCGCTCATCTACGATGTGGTGAGGAAGAACAGATATACCCGTTAGGGATTCAACCACACTGGCTCTAATAATTTTCATCGAATCTGTATTCCAGGAGGCGTCGCCGCACGAATTCCTGAAGGAGGACGTGAAGATGGCGGCTAAGAAGCATCCTGAACTGGAGAGGCAATTGTGCATTCCCAGTGTGCAGATCGAGGTGAGAATCAGCAGTACGAACACACGGATATCGAGCAAGACCAGTTGTCAAGTCTTTCTTTCTCAGCCTCCGGCATCAGGCAATGAAGGAATGTGCTCCGTTGTCCTCACAATCAACGTCTCCAATCTCCCCGTAAGTTCCTGTCAATACAATGAAGATACATTTGCACATATTTCTAGGTAGTGGAATTTCGTTTCTGCAATAGGCACACTTTTCAGGAGATGCTCCGTCACTTGTGGGAATTGGGAAATGCCATGACGGTCTCTGTGATCGTGGACAACATTCACAAGGCGGAGTACAGGACACACGAACGTTCGTTGATCGATGTCGGGGGCATAAAAATGGATGGCTAACCATCTGTTGTAGGTCGTCCGATGACTCTCTCGCGACTGAACTCTGACAAGCCATCGAGATTCCCCGTGGGAGAGTGTCTATGCAATGTGAGCAGTGCTCTTTTGCCATTTCAGTGATCAAACACGGAGAAGATTCAATCATTCGTCGATATTTTGTCGAATGAAGAATAGTAATACTTGTGATGATTGAGGTAGTGAAGCCGATGATCACAAACGAGTACTGGCTACCTGAGAATGCGTCGCCCTCTGAGGTAAGATACTCAATTGTTTCTGTCTTTGAAAGTTTTTTTTTGTGATTCATAACAATATTGGTAATTCTGTTCAGACTGGTTCCTTCTTCGCCAAGGCATACGAGAAGATGATGGAGAGGATGAACACTCTCACTGAGTTCGTTTCATCTTCCCTTTCCTCTGCGCAGCACTAACTTCGATGTTCTCATTATAGTATTCATTGTTCTCATTGTAGTATTGCATGGTCTGCGGGGATAAACTATACGCCAGTGGACTGCTCCCTTCCATCTGTGGTGGAGAGCTCTGCCAGTATCAGTACCAGGAACTCGGTGAGCAACATTCATTCTTTTTAGGAACTTAGCTGAACGTTTTTTTCTTTCGGTTGTTCAGCAATAAGGAGAACGGTTGTAAAAACTTCGCACCTGCCTTTACATGACTAAAATCGGCATATTCCACCTGCCATTCATCAGATCTTGGTTGAGGTCTCCTGGAGGGTCTGACTACTCCCCGTGTCTCTGCCCCCGTTCTCTCCCTTCTCATGATGGCATTCAATGCAGCTGCCAACAGTGGAAGGTGAAAGGACATCCTCGTGAGATATTATTCCCTTTTCCATCAGCCAACATATCAGGATCATTTTTACAATCTATGACCTTCCCTTGACAAGATATTTGGTGATTCCATTAACTTTGAGACGCCTGCTCCATCTGCACGCAACAAGGAGAGATTGATAGAAGAAGCGAAGCAGTTGTACAAGGACATCGACAAGAAATGGAGCTTCTCCGATGGATCACTTGGTTAGTGACCTCATCATAGAAACGCTATTTCTATAGCTAAGGGAACATTTCGAATTCATTTTTTCCTCTTCTAAAGGTGCAATATCATACAGAAACGTCAATGAGTAGTTCAGCTCCATCGAAGAGACCGAAAATAACTTTTCTAAGCTTCTGTGAAATATGTAACTGTATTTCTTGATCGATCAGTCGCTTAATTACTCCCTTCCCAACTCATTCACTTCCTCTAGACGTGCATCACATGCTGGGATGCGCGATGCCTTTTGCGAGTGACATCCTCGAGTCTTCCTCCCACTGCAGAACATTCAAGAAGTCCTACCCCAGTGTAGCTGAATTCGTCGAGTGGTACGCATTCCTGATTTTATAGTGATTATGTTACACTACATTTTTTTAAAGTTGCAAATTCAAGCATTTCAGGCTGGTAATCTCAAATCAGTCATATCTGGAACTCGTTCCGAAGAACCTCAACGTAGACTTCCTCCAGACGACCAACCAGGTAAGATTGGTGATTCGTGCTTATGAACATCAAGGGGGACATCTGAAATCTCTTCAATCACCAATCTCTCAGTTCCTCTTCGTCGCTGATTCTCCCGCGAAACAAGCCGAGTTCGACGCTCTCGTGGCTCAGAACGGAGGAAAGACCAGATACCTTTTCCAGTTAGTTTCACATTTGTTGTTATATCCGCTGATCAAAAGAAAAATTTCAAAAATGAATTCTTCATGTTTTTCCAGTGGATCTCGTCAAGAGAATTGGCATTCAATCATCCGATCGGGACTCAAGAATATGAGTGGAACGAAGTATCAGGTACTTACCACTTTTTGTCCATCTCATTAGTCCCCTTAGCAATGCCGGTTTCCCTGCCTCCAAAAGCCTTTTCACTCCTCAATTAGTAGAGAGACTTCGGTAAATGAAATGAGTAATTCCCCATATTTGTTGAGTATGAGTGAGACTCCTTGTAGCTCTGTGGTGCTGCCTATGGAGCTGGCATCTACCTGTCCAACCTTTTGCAGACGTCTTTCGGTGTATGTTTTCATCTATTGTAGCTCGTTGGTGCTGCTTATGGGGCCGGAATCTACTTGTCCAACAGCTTGCAAACATCCTTTAGAGTTCGTTTCTCCCGATTTTCGGAATTTCTGTCAAATAAAATACATTTGGTGCCAAGTTAAACTGTTTGCCTTCAGTACTGCTTTCAATTCGACGATAGATGCATTTCGATGAATTGCCAGAACAAGAATTGCTGCATGTCCAGTGTAACCAACGGAGGGATGACTCTGCTGGCGGTGGTCGAGGGTGAGGATGCAGGGGAGGGAGAGGGGGAGGAGGGAGGGGAAGGAGGGGGGGGGGGGAGGGGAGAAGGAGAGAGAGGAAGGAGAGGAGGGAAGAAGGGGAATCTCCATTGCAGTCGTCGACATTCCGGAGGCCTTCCGACACGATGCAGGCACGATAGTTGTAGTGAAGGAGGAGAAGTGGTGCTCCATTCGAATGCTCGTCGCGTAAGTGGAGAGAATGAGAACTTGCATTTAGACGGGATATAGGCTTATCCATAGCTTGACGAGATTTATTTATAAATGATCACATTAATTGATTAATGATCTCCTCATTGTAGTTATCCCGGCAGCCGACACACTTCGCCCGCAGTCGATCTGAATAATATGAGTGCAGCGAATAGGAAGAAGATTCACGATGTACGGTATCCTTCCCTTTGAGAGAGAGACTGATGAGCATTCACTGATTCGCAGGTCATCCACATGTTCAAGACTGCGGACATCGAAGAGAGGATCAAACACGCCTGAGAAGGAGGAAGAACGATGAGATTGACTTCCTTCCATGATCCTTGGAATTTCCATCGAAAAGATCTCTTCACCACTTCATACAGAATTTGCATTGACGAGCTTCCTGATTTATGTTCACTGCCTCTTCATTTACGATTAGGATAATTTTCGTATCTATGATACTTCGTAGAGGTTTATCATCGAGTATCTATTATTTCATCAGTAGTTCCTCAGTACGATCAAATTGTGTCACCTATCAATCGATACTATGGCTTCTATTTTGTTAATTTGTAGTGATTCCATATATATTAATTCTTAGGAAAGTTTCCTTACCTCACCTCTTAATATTCCTCTTCGAATATAACATTGTGCATATTTGCTCTCCCTCCGGGTTTCATTCAACTGCTGTTGTTCCATCCATGAATCTTTGACTTCCTAATCTCAGAGAGTTTCGATTCCTCCATTCACTTTCTGCTACTCATCTTTCGAGAGTTCTAGGTATAAAAAATATGCTCGTGCTTATTTCCGATAAACTCTCTGTGTCACTATTTCACTGTAACGACAAAAAGAAATGGGATGTGATGGCAATCAAAAGAGTGTGGGAGGGAAAGATGTTGAGCAAGGTACTGACAATTAAGAGACCATCCACCAGAAAACGTAAATAGGTCACGGACGGCCAAAATTCGAAAAAATCTCAAACTTTTTTCTTGAAGTGGTCCTCATGAGTGCTGATTATCAGGCTATATGGAAATGTCTATAGGTCGATTTTTAAAAAGTTACCGTAGCCCATCGATTTTGGGGCGGAAAAAATTCATATCTCAAAAGTACACTAATTATAGTTTCTCTGATGTATTTTCACCCGTAGAAAACGGATTTCGATGTTAGAGATCGGGAAAATGCGATTCAAAAAAGATAGTAGCCAAAAACTGCTCAAAAAGTGACATTAGCAGTCATAACTTATTTCTACGTGAGCCGTTTTAACCGATATTAAGGTTTTACAAACTTCAACATGTAACAAGTCTACCATATTTTTTTGCAGAATTTTAAAAATGGAGCCCGTTAGGTTTTTGTGTCCTCAAAGTCAGCTCCCAAAGAAATACGCAAACCTGAATCACAAGGCGCAATAGACATAGCTACCAGAATTTATGATAGAATGTAGAGCACGATGAGCTGAACATTTCATCTGTTGAAAGTGAGCGTTTATCTTTCCGTTGAAGCGCGCTACAGTGTCTAGAAGTTTTCGAACCCGAGAAATACTGGCGAGAAACGGATAGAGAGCGCGCGCTCTAACCGTCTGGCGCTCTCTCCGCCTGACCTCCCTCGCCCTCCCCTCCATTTAGCGCTCACACGCTCGCCTCAACCGCCGTTCTTGGCAACTTCTAGGCCCTGTAGCTAGAGACCGCAGGCTCCGCCCACTTAGGAGGAGAAAGAGGCGCGTCGAAATCTGGTTCTTGAAATGACGCAGCGAATACTTATCCAAAAAATATGGAAAAAATATTTTTGGGTACGTCTGACTAGTTTCTATAAACGGCAGGGTGCTCGTCATGCATTATCTAATCAGAAATATCTAAAAAAAACCGATTTAGGGTTCATGATAGGGGAATGAAAAGGTTCCGACGACAATTCTTAACACGGGCATGGTGCGATGGATAGTTCCTGATTTTAGGCGTCGATTGACACCGAGAACGTATTTTTTGGATTTTTCTCCGATTAATCATTTCATTTCAAAGGTTCAAGAGCGTGCGCTAATGGAACTGCAAAGGGGCGATGGTTCCTCTCTACTTTCTCGCTTGTGCAGAGAGTGCAGAGTTACCCGGCGTGTGCAGAGAGCGCGCGCTCTTGAGGACCTCTGCCTTTCCTCTTCTCCTCGAGCAAAGCTCGACCTTAAAGAGAGAGCGAAGCTATGCTCAAAATTTTGGAGAAACCAGGCAGAGCGGGCTCAGCCCACTTCGCTCTCGTCCCGATTTCGACTCCCTTTCCGTTGCGACTCTTTCGAGGTGTTTTTGGACCATAACTCGAGTCAACGATACGATATCACCAAACGGCAAAAAGTATGACCTTATTTAGCCTCAAAGGGATACATTAGACCCACAAATGACCCTGCCAAAGCAATTCGGTCACCCACCTTGCGGTCTCTACCTGTAGCGCGCTTCAACGAAAAGATAAACGCTCACTTTCAACAGATGAAATGTTCAGCTCATCGTGCTCTACATTTCTAGCATAAATGCTGGTATCTATGTCTATTGCGCCTTGTGATTCAGGTTTGCGCATTTCTTTGGGACCTCATTTTGAGGACACAAAAACCTAACGGGCTCCATTTTTTAAATTCTGCAAAAAAATGGTATACTTCATATATGTCGAAGTTTGTAAAACCTTAATATCGGTTAAAACGGCTCACGTAGAAATAAGTTATGACTGCTAATGTCACGTTTTGAGCAGTTTTTGGCTTCTATCTTTTTTGAATCGCATTTTCTCGATCTCTAACATCGAAATTCTTTTTCAACTGGTGAAAATACACCAGAAAAACTATAATTGGTATACTTATGAGATATGAAATTTTTCGGCCCCAAATTCGATGGGTTACGGTAACTTTTTAAATATCGACCTATAGACATTTCCATATAGCCTGTTAATAAGCACTCATGAGGACCACTTCAAGAAAAAAGTTTGAGAATTTTTCGAATTTTTGCCGTCCGTGACATTTTCCCATCTGTTACGTTCTCTGGCGGACGGCCTCTTAAAACGCTGTCTCCGTTAGAACGTCAGATTCTCGGGGCAAAGTGGCACAATGACTTAAACTTATCGCTAGGAGTTCAAACTTTGGTGGTAGAGTCCTAAGGGTCTAAGGAAACTTTTCCAGAAATTTTGACCTACCATTTGCATATTTTACAAAAACTGCCATTTTCGATATTGACCCTTTGTGTGACATACCATTCGAAAGAGCATAAAAAGTTATGCCAGAGTCCAAATTTGCGAAGAAATTGATCAACATCTGTTCGGGAAACATGCTATTATGTGAGGAAAAACAGCTGTTTGAAATTTCGATAGTTTAGGAGAACATGATCCAATCATTTCTGGTTTCTGAAAACGTTGCTCAAGATGTAAAATGTTATGAGGAATTCAGAAAAAAATATGCCGAAGACGAGCGAGGTACCCCAAATAGAGTTTTCCTCGAAAAACTGAGGGTGTTCTGAAACGTGGGTTCGATTCCGCTCGAGAGCAAACATTTTTGCATGCATTTTCCGCTCGAAATCTAGCTACCACTATTCTTACCACTAAATTTGTTCAATTAATGCCTGCAAAAATGTTTGCACTCGAGCGGAATCGAACCCACGTTTCAGAACACCCTCAGTTTTACGAGAAAAACTCTATTTGGGGTACCTCGCTCGTCTTCGGCATATTTTTTCCTGAATTCCTCATAACATTTTACATCTTGAACATCGTTTTCAGAAACCAGAAATGATTGGATCATGTTCTCCTAAACTATCGAAATTTCAAACAGTTGTTTTTCCTCACATAATAGCATGTTTCCCGAACAGATGTTGATCAATTTCTTCGCAAATTTGGACTCTGGCATAACTTTTTATGCTCTTTGGAATGGTATGTAACACAAAGGCTCAATATCAAAAATGGCGGTTTTGAAAAATATGCAAATGGTGGGTCAAAATTTCTGGAAAAGTTTCCTTTGACCTTAAGGACTCTACCACCAAAGTTTGAACACCTAGCGATAAGTTTGAGTCATTGTGCCACCCTATGCTTCCATCTTAGGGAGACAGCGTTTTAAAAATCTGACATGCGATTCAACCTCAATTTTCCCTGAAGAGTGCACCTTCTGGACTATCCAACCAAATGGATCGTTCTATTGTCTCCCCCCATTCTTCCCTCATTTTCACTTCTCTCATAGTCGACGGGAGGTCGTCATCCTCCCTTCTCCCTCTTTCTTCCCCTTCTTCACCACTTCATATCGTCATCTACCGTATCCTCAGAGACAAGTAAGGTCTTCTGATCTTCGGGAATCAGATTCTTCTCTCAGTTTTATTCCAAATGGCCGATTCCATTGGTATTTCCTCCCTTCCCGACCCATTCAAGATGCAGACACTGACCATGTGTAGGAATCACACTGTTGAGGTAGCGGTAGATAGTTTTAATAATTTATAAATATATATATAGCTAATTTTTCTCATTTCCATTGTCACTTACGTTCGTCGCAGGTTCCTCCCGTTCCCTCGAAGCATTTCTGGGCTGCTCAAAATGCGGTAATTCGGCTCTCCGAAACCACATCCTACAGGGTACGAGTGGAGTTTTGGATTATCAATTTAAAAAATAGAATGATGAAAATTATTGCATTGGAATTTTACGAAATCTTTCTTTGCATATTCACAATCCAGTATAGATATATGAGACCGTGCGCGATAGATTCAATAAATTACCATTGTGGTTTGGCACAGCTCAAAAAATGAAATTGCTGCAAACTTTTGAGTTTCATCAAACATGAATTGCATAGTTGAATTCACCATGAAAAACTACACCAGGGTTCCAATTTTTGTGAATCTAACTTTATTTTGAAGATTTCAATGACAAATAAACAAATCTTTGTAACAACAGACCCGGTACCATATCGGAACCCAGAGGCGGAATATCGAAAAACGGAAGACGCTATGTTGTTCAGAATCGAAAACTACCCCTAGGAGCAAGTTTGCAGCAATTTCATTTTTTGAGCTGTGCCAAACAATTGTTGAAACTATCGCGCACGGTCTCATATGTAATGAGTCTTGCCATTATGCGATTATAATTATGCTGAGCCGGCTTTTCATCATTCTCTCTCTTATAGAATGCGAATGAAAAGTATGATCGTCTGATGCCTCTGATCAAGGAGATTCTCAACTCCTTCCCCTACGACCCCAAGACATTGCACAAGGTGTCACTCCTAGATACTCCTCGATTCATACTTTACAGCCTAGGAGTTTATCTTACTATCTATAACAGGTGCAATAATGCACATCAATAACTTTCAGAATTCATTGTCATTGGATTTCGCCTCTCAACTTCCGATTCCATGCCCCGATTATCTTCTTGCAACCGATCTATTTTTCTTGGAGCACAGATCGTTTTTCCTTGAGTCACTTGCCAACATTGTATGCGCCGTTGGAAAGGACAAATTCGTGAATGATTACCCTGAAGTAAGTCAGAAGTTCTGACTCAGCACATCAAGAGTTTATTCTAAATATATTTAGAGAGTGGTTGGGTCGAAATCGTTCTCTCGTTGAGGTGATGGAGGCGATGGGTCCCTTCCTAGCTCTTCTTACGGCTGAAGATTGGTACTTCTGCGCAATGCTCAAGAGTTGTCTCAGACTGTGCGAGTTGATGGGAAGTGACTGCACTCTCTTGCTCATCGCAGTCAGAGACTTGTCCATTCGAGCACTACAAGCAGGCCGTAAGAAACAAGACGATCCCCGTAGTCTCTACTCCAATTCCATTCAGTTTCCTGAGGGAGATATGAGAAGTTTCTCACTGTGAAGCACTACGCATGCAACTTCATCTGTACATGGGCGGATAAGCAGGGAGGTTCGTTACATTCATATGGGGCAGATGACTCACTGAAAAATAATTACTTTCCAAATGTCTGATTTGATCAACTGACCTGTTTGTTTTTCCTTTTTACTCTTTCTAATCCTACTGACATGGGACTGACCGGAAGGCACATATCCCGATCGTCTTCTAATGTTGGTGGTGCCTAGGGACCCCCAAGAGAGTCTCAAAACCGTTTTGCAAAGTTGCTCAATGGACCTAGTAATTAAGATAATTAACATTTTCTGAATTCGCTTTCACTTATAGACTCATTTCTCACGCGGTAAAACAACCGGCTCGGTGGTCGAGTGGTAGTGAGACGAGCCAATAACCCAGGGGTCAGTAGTTCGACTCCGCACCCCTCCCTATTTTTTTGTTCTTTTCATAATTTATCTTTAGTCTCTCAATTTTGTTGCTGGTTACGTTTGTTTGTGTTTCAATTGAATGACAATCCAGTACATATTATTAGTGTCACAAAAATTCACCATATTGCAAAATTCGTTCCGAAGAGAACTCTGATGGTTGAGGGGAAGTTCAAGCAAGATGCCGACGTTTTTATGGACGGAATCAAATAGGAGAAGCTGACGCAACCATTCAATCAAATCTTCAAATTGCTTTTTCTTCTTCAATCTTCATCGTTCCGTCTTCCTTCACTTCCTCTGACCTCATCATCCCCACGCCCATCTTTGGTTAGGCAGACATCAACTAGTAGTCTCATCGAGGTGTTCAGTGAAGGATACGGAGGAAATGAAGATCGATTAATACGATTGAAGAAGAAAAAGCAATTTGAAGATTTGATTGAATGGTTGCGTCAGCTTCTCCTGTTTGATTCCGTCCATAAAAACTTCGGTATCTTGCTTGAACTTCCCCTCAACCATCAGAGTTCTCTCCGGAACGAATTTTGCAACATGGTGAATTTTTGTGGCATTTATAATATGTACTGGATTGTCATTCAATTGAAACACAAACAAACGTAACCAGCAACAAAATCGAGAGACCAAAGATCAAATATGAAAAGAACAAAAAAATAGGAATGGGTGCGGAGTCGAACTACTGACCCCTGGGTTATTGGCTCGCCTCACTACCACTCGACCACCGACCCGGTTGATTTCGTCGCGTCAGAGTCTATAAGTGAAAGCGAAATCAGAAAATGTTAATTATCTTAATTACTAGGTCCATTGAGCAACTTTGCAAAACGGTTTTGAGACTCTCTTGGGGGTCCCTAGGCACCACCAACATTAGAAGACGATCGGGATATGTGCCTTCCGGTCAGTCCCATGTGAGAAGGTGTATGTTTTATACCATAATTCTTGCAGAATTATTCGCACCTCATTCCGACGAGATCTCCACTGCGATTCTCTCTACTCTCCAATTGAGTGATGGAGAAGAAGGAGTGGAATTGACTCAAGCAGCAGCTGCAGCCCTCTCTGCTGTACTCTCGATTCTGCAGCCGAAAGGAATCGAGGCGATGAGAGCTGTGTGGAAGGAATACTGGAAGACACTCAAGAGACTCATCAAGGAAGACCCGAGGAGGGAACTAGCCGAAGCATATATTCGAGCTGTCCGAAATTGTGTAATAATCCTCAGAAAGGAGGTAAGGACTATACGTCCGTCAAATCCTCAACTTAAATTATATTCCATTTAATTTTTTCAGGGTGTTACTGTGGATGAGATGAGTGAGATGGGAGTAATGATGAAGGAACAAATGGAAGTAGAGAAGAGAAAAAGGGAGCAACAGATTGGAAGGGGAGAAAACGTCGCCGTTCTCGAAGAAATTGCTCATCTCTTCGAAAAAATATTCATGGTGAACACTTCGTCCCTTCGAAGCAAGAAGGACAAAATGACAACGCTTCTCAATTGAGGAGATGGGCACATCTTGCTGTCAATATCTCTATCCTGTTGTTCCCCTCTTGTTCCCTCTGATGGAATTGTCTATCGACAAGCATTGGGCAGTCTTATTCTCCACTTCTCTCATCAAATTCGCACCTGACGTATGATTACCAATTGAAGAGCGACGAAGGAGAATGAGGCTTATTTAAGATGGCTCTCTTCTACCATTCTCAGATAGTCCAGCTCCTCTTCCAATCACTAAATGATGAAATATCTACAAATCGAACATCTGCAACATCGGCTTTCGCATCCTTGGCTGTCAGTAAACTACACTTCTTCTTTCATTTGCCTTTGCTCTAGTCTAGAGGAATGATGGAATTTCGTCAATGCATTGGTATATGCTCAAGGTTGTAGAAGAACGACCGTCCGGAGTGGAAGAGAATTGCGATTCGATCATTGGAATCCCTGTGCGAGATGTGCTCTCGTCCCGATGCGAGAACACCAGAGTATACTTTCGCGACGGATAATGGAATCTCGAGTATCTGTGAGATTCTCAAGAACTGCGGAGAAATAATTGGAAGGGAGAATTACATGATTGTGAGTTATAAATAATTTAATACTAAATGTAATCAAATAGAAAAAATAATTCAAAGGTTTTTCTCAATATTAAGTCAGGTAATTTCAAGGCTACTCGATTTTCTGCCCATCAGAGAGGACAGAGAAGAGGGAGTACACGTATATGGATTCATAGCTGATCTAATCGAGGTGGCCATTCCATTTGATTGTCAAACTTCCCCTCCCATTCCCCTCATCAGACTTATTACAGGCTGACAATCAAACTCTTCTGGGAGAACCAAATGTGAACTCGCCCCGTCTTCTGGCAATACTCGTCAAGGTTCGTTCTCTTACACGGTATAGTTATTTAGTGCACTTCATTCGAATCTCGTGCCTGCTTTTAATCTTCGGAATCTCTCAGGCCCTCCACTACAACATCTTCGAAGATACGACTGAATGCTACACTGCGAAAGATAGACTTACGAAAATTATTGTGACGATGGCGGTGAGTCGGGAGGAGGAGAATGAGAGAACGAATTAACGCCAGGAGAAGGAGGATTTCGGCGAGTGGGTTCAGCGATCTCAGTTAAATGAACAAGAAGGATTGACTCTCGAGAGAATCATCAGAGAAAACTTCCATCCTCTTTCTGATAGATAGACATGTCGACCCTCTGAAGAAATGTTTATACTTGGCCGGAACTCGTTCGCACCACTCTTCTTTTTGCTTACAATTGGGATGAAGTAAATCTCCCCAGGCTGTTCTCATGATGACAGAAGGTGTTTAAATGAAAAGTGAATGCTAACACTAGCGCAACACTACAAAATTAATATTTTCGAAATATTTGGTAAAAAGATAATTACGGTACTTGCACAATTACATCCTAGTGCAATTCGTCTCTTACGGCACCAGTCACTATGAAGAATTATCCTTCCTTTTCATCGATTTAATCGGGATCAACAGGCGTATCACAAACGCGGAACATGAATCCACCTCAACTTCTCATGGAGATATCAATCTCTGGAATAAATGGATCAATTGCATTTCCTATTGTCTCCCTATTCTCCCTTCATTTTCACTTCTCTCATAGTCGACGGGAGGTCGTCATCCTCTCTTCTCCCTCTTTCTTCCCCTTCTTCACCACTTCATCTCGTCATCTACCGTACTCTCAGAGACAAGTAAGGTCTTCTGAACTTCGAGAATCAGATTCACCTCGTTTTCACTGTTTTTCACCTCGTTTTCACTGTTTTTCCAGAAGAGTAGCTAGGATACTTAGTGAACTACCTTCAGATGTTCATAGTTCTTCAAGTATTGCTGTCTTTAAGAATAGATTACTCAAATTAGACTTATCTAAGTTAGTAGTTTATCGTTAGCCATTCACTTTCCCTACTCTTCCCTCTCTCCCCCCCCCCCCCGCCCCCACGCACGCACACATCCCTACTCCCTCCCCACTTCTCCCCCGTTAGAGATCTACGGATGCTGGTTCTCGGAGCAGAGTCTACCTGGTCTACCCGAGTGCCTCCTCCTCGGTTCCCTCTTCATATACTGACCAGACGAAGACAGATGAGACCAGTTGACTAGATCTTCGCTTATTTTCTCTCTCGCTCTTTTTGTACTCCCTTCTCTCTCCCTATTCCATCACTATGAATCCTCAGTGTGAGGAGTCAAATTATTCTATACTACACACATAATATAATATTTCGTATCTCGTTGCGCCTTGTGCGTAGATAAAATATATATATATATTCATCTCTCAGTTCTTTTCCAGATGGTCGATTCCATCTCCCTTCCCGATCCATTCAAGATGCAGACACTGATCATGTATCGGAATCAGACTGTCGAGGTATTGAGGGTATTTTTAGGGCCTTTTAGGCGGTTTATTGTTATTTTCCACTCTTGACAAATCGTATCGTAGGTTCCTCCCATTCCCTCCAAGTTATTCTGGGAGGCTCAAAAGGCAGTGACCAGCTTCTCCAATTTTCATAGTGAGGTTAGAGTGTAATCGTTTTGAATACCGAAAAAATTGTTTTTTCCACTAATGTTCTTTCGAATATTGTGTCGTTGAGGATCGGATGGAGAAATACGACCGATTGATGCCCCTTGCCAAGGCGACACTCAAAGCATTCCCCTACGATCCCAAGACACTTACTAGGATAATATTTCAACTCAGCCTTCCAGCCATGGCAAACAACAGAGGGATTAGGAAAGATAATGATAATTTACCGATTTTGTTCTCATTTGGTGAAGCTCCGCATCCTTACCCCGATGACCTGATTGGAACTGATTACTTCTTCATGGAACATTATTCACAATTCCTCGAGTCTCTGACAAATATTGCCTGTTCTGTAGGAAAGGACAAATTTTCGACTGATTATCTCGAGGTAAGTCGTCAAAGTCCCTAAAAGAGTTGCCTCAACTGGTTGAGGTGATCGAGACGATTGGTCCTTTCCTGGCTTCTCTCAAGGCGGAAGACTGGTTCTTCTGCTCGGTCGTTGATTCGATGCTCCGTCTGTGCGAGTTGATGGGATCAGATTGCACTCTGCTGATGATCGGAGTGAGGGACGTCTGCATACGCGCCCTCCATGCACATCGTGAGTAAACTAGAATCTCCCCCATCCACGGGTGTTCCAATGATGGAAGACTCACTGCTGTTATTCAGTTCCCGGTAGGAAATATGAGAAGTTCCTCTTTGTGAAGCAGGAATCTTGTGAATTCATCTCGACTTGGGCACCTCAGTATCCAGGTCTGTTCCATTCACCAGATTCCGTTACTTCTTATGACACCATATATTATAATGAAAGCCTAAGTATCATCATGGGTTTTGTGCACGTTTTGCCTCTACTAATGAAGTCGCGACCTTTATCGTAGCTTCGTCTATACCAACCCAGTATGGAATGAAGTGTTTTTCTCGAATATCGTCAGCACTATAGTAATGTATAGTAATAATTCCTTCTGCAGAGTTATTCGCACCTCATTCCGACGAGATCTCCACTGCGATTCGCTCTACTCTCCAATTGAGTGATGGAGAAGAAGGAGTGGAATTGACTCAAGCAGCAGCTGCAGCCCTCTCTGCTGTACTATCGATTCTGCAGCCGAAAGGAATCGAGGCGATGAGAGTTGTGTGGAAGGAATACTGGAAGACACTCAAGAGACTCATCAAGGAAGACCCGAGGAGGGATGTCACTCCTGATTACATCAAAGCTGTAGGAAATTGTATCCTGATGCTGGGCAAGGAGGTGAGGTGTAGTTGACGTATAGTCTAGTCTGTGATGATACAATCGACATATCGTATAGATTCGCTCTATTAAACGCTCGACTAATGTATTGGTTAAGGGAGTAAATGTGGATGAAATGAATGAGATTGGAGTAATGATGAAGGAACAAATGGTAGAAGAGATGAGAAGAAGGATTGGTAGAAGAGAAAATATCAGAGTGCTCAACCAAATTGCATTTCTTGTCGAAAAAATGTTCAAGGTAAAATATTCAAAAGGAATTTCCTGCATTACACAAACAGATTTTTTAATAATGTAGATATTATATGTGCTTTGAGACGATGGGTGCATCCTTCATTCAATATCTTCATCCTACGATTCCCAATCTCTTTCCCCTCATTGACTCTTCTACCAGCAAGTACTGAGGAACTTTCTTCGTCATTCGCCTTTGTCGATTCGCACCTGACGTATGGTTCTCAGTTGGAAAAGAAGCAAGAGCTCTTTTTCAGTTGGCTCTCTCCTACAAACCACATATTGTTCAGCTATTCTTCCAATCAATCGATGATCAATTGTCTGAAAATAGAATATCAGGAGTGACCGCTTTCGTTCGCATGGCTGTATGTTATTTATATTATTTTATAACAAATGCCTATAGGCTATCGGCAATGTATCCACTCCTTTTCAGGAGAACTCTCGTGGAGAGTGGAAGGCATTAGCAGTTGAATCACTCGAATCTATTTATGAAATGATCTCCCGTCCTGATGCGAGATCGGAGCAATACAATACGGCAACTGATAATGGAATCTCGAGCATCTGTAAGATCCTCAAGAATTGCGGAGAATCAATAATTGGGAGGGAAAAGTACAACCACGTGAGACAAGTGAAATTAGTGTTTAGCAGCGTAGATATTTTCATAGGCATTGAAGAAACTTCTCGATTTTCTGCCCATCAGAGAGGACAGAGAAGAGGGAGTACACGTATACGGATTCATAGCTGATCTCATCGAGGTGACCATTCCATTTGATTGCCAAACTTCCCCTCCCATCTATCCTCATCAGAATTATCATAGGCTGACAATCAAACTCTTCTGGGAGAACCAAATGTGAACTCGCCCCGTCTTCTGGCAATACTCGTCAAGGTTCGTTCTCTAACACGGTATAGTTACACAATGCATATCCTTCGAATCTCGTGGCTGCATTTGATTATCAGAATCTCTCAGGCCCTCCACTACAACATCTTCGAAGATACGACTGAATGCTACTGTGGGAAAGATAGACTTACGAAAATAATTGTGGCAATGGCGGTGAGTGAGTAGGAGAGGAGAGCGAATGTAATTGGGTTCAGGAGAAGGAGCATTTCGGCGAGTGGGTTCAGCGAGCTCAGTTAAATGAACAAGAAGGATTGACTCTCGAGAGAATCATCAGAGAAGACCTCCATCCTCTGTCTGATAGATAGACATGTCGACCTTCTGAAGAAATGTTTACTAATGGGCCGGAACTCGTTCACTCTTCTCTTTTTTACCAATAATTGACACTAAAGTAAATCTCCCCATTCTGTTCTCATTATGACAGAAGGTGTTTAAATGAAAAGTGAATGCTAACACTAGCGCAACACTATAAAATTAATATTTTTGAAATATTTGGTAAAAAGAGAATTACGGTACTTGCACAATGGCATCCTAGTGCAATTCGTCTCTTACGGCACCAGTTACTATGAAGAATTATCAAGTCCTTCCTTTTCATCGATTTAATCGTGATCAAGAAGCGCACAATCACAAATCCGGCATATGAATCCACCACAACTTCTCATGGAGATATCAATCTTTGGAATAAATGGATCAATTGCATTTCCTATTGTCTCCCTATTCTCCCTTCATTTTCACTTCTCTCATAGTCGACGGGAGGTCGTCATCCTCTCTTCTCCCTCTTTCTTCCCCTTCTTCACCACTTCATCTCGTCATCTACCGTACCCTCAGAGACAAGTACGGTCTTCTGATCTTCGAGAATCAGATTCATCTCTCAGATCTATTCCAGATGGCCGATTCCATCGGTCTTTCCTCCCTTTCCGACCCATTCAAGATGCAGACATTGACCATGTGTCGCAATAAGACTGTCGAGGTATTGAAAGTATTTTGAGGGCATTTTAGGCGGTTTATTGTTATTTTCCACTCTTGATAAATCGTATCGCAGGTTCCTCCCATCCCCTCCAAATTATTCTGGGAGGCTCAAAAAGCAGTGACCAGCTTCTCCAACTTTCCTAGTGAAGTGAGATTGTAATCTTTCGATTGCCGAAAAAAAATGTTTTTTCCACTAATGTTCTTTCAAATATTCTGTCGTTGAGGATCGAATGGAGAAATACGACCGATTGATGCCCCTTACCAAGGCGACACTCAAAGCATTCCCTTACGATCCCAAGACACTTACTAGGATAATATTTTAAGTCAACCTTCGGGCCATGGCAAACATCAGTGGAATGAGGAAAGATAATGAGAATTTACAGATTTTGTTCTCATTCGGCGAAGCTCCGCAGCCTTGCCCCGATGATCTGATAGGAACTGATTATTTCTTCATGGACCATTATTCACAATTCCTCGGCTCTCTGGCGAACATTGCCTGTTCTGTAGGAAAGGACAAATTTTCGACTGACTACCTCGAGGTAAGAAATATACGTATCTAGTATGCCAAATTTCCAATTCTATAAAAGAGATTCCCTCAACTGGTTGAGGTGGTCGAGACGATTGGTCCTTTCCTGGCTTCTCTCAAGGCGGAAGACTGGTTCTTCTGCTCGGTCGTTGATTCGATGCTCCGTCTGTGCGAGTTGATGGGATCAGATTGCACTCTGTTGATGATCGGAGTGAGGGACGTCTGCATTCGCGCCCTCCATGCACATCGTGAGTAAACTAGAATCTCCCCCATCCACGGGTGTTCCAATGATGGAAGACTCACTGCTGTTATTCAGTTCCCGGTAGGAAATATGAGAAGTTCCTCTTTGTGAAGCAGGAATCTTGTGAGTTCATCTCGACTTGGGCACTTCAGTATCCAGGTTTGTTCCATTCACCAGATTCCGTCACTTCTTATGACACCATATATTATAATGAAAGCCTAAGTATCATCATGGGTTTTGTGCACGTTTTGCCTCTACTAATGAAGTCGCGACCTTTATCGTAGCTTCGTCTATACCAACCCAGTATGGAATGAAGTGTTTTTCTCGAATATCGTCAGCACTATAGTAATGTATAGTAATAATTCCTTCTGCAGAGTTATTCGCACCTCATTCCGACGAGATCTCCACTGCGATTCGCTCTACTCTCCAATTGAGTGATGGAGAAGAAGGAGTGGAATTGACTCAAGCAGCAGCTGCAGCCCTCTCTGCTGTACTATCGATTCTGCAGCCGAAAGGAATCGAGGCGATGAGAGTTGTGTGGAAGGAATACTGGAAGACACTCAAGAGACTCATCAAGGAAGACCCGAGGAGGGATGTCACTCCTGATTACATCGAAGCTGTAGGAAATTGTATCGTGATACTCGGCGAGGTGAGGTGTAGTTGACGTGTAGTCTGTGAGGATCTGATCTACTTATCGTATTCGTTCGATCTGTAACACGCTCGACTAACACATTTGTTAAGGGGGTGAGTGTGGATGATATGAATGAGATTGGGTTAATGATGAAGGAGCAAATGGAAGAAGAGAAGAGAAGAAGGGAGCAACGCATTGGTAGAGGAGAAAATATCAGTGTGCTCAACCAAATTGCATTTCTTGTCGAAACAATGTTCAAGGTGAAATATTCAAACGGAATCTCCTTCTTTAAATGAATAAATATATTTAATAATGTATTATCTGTGCTTTGAGACGATGGGTGCATCCTTCATTCAATATCTCCATCCTTCGATTCCTCTTCTCTTCCCTCTCATCGACTCTTCTACCAGCAAGTACTGGGGAACTTTTTTCGTCATTCGACTTTGTCGATTCGCTCCTGACGTATGATTCTCAGTTGGAGAAGAAGCAAGAGCTCCTTTTCAGTTGGCGCTCTCCTATCGGCCTCAGATTTCTCAGTTCTTCTTCCAGTCACTCCATGATCAATTGTCTGATAATAGAATATCGGGAGTCACCGCTTTCGTTCGCATGGCTGTAAGTTTTTCTGAGTAAAATACAATTTTCGAACTTTGTATTTAATTGTAAACTGCCGGTAGATAATAAAATGCTTTTGTCAATTCGCGTATGTATCCACTCCGTTGGAGGAGAATCCTCGTGGAGAGTGGAATGTATTGGCAGTTGAATCACTAGAATCTATCTATGAAATGATCTCCCGACCTGATGCCAGATCGGAACAGTACAATAGTGCAACGGATAATGGAATCTCGAGTAACTGTAAGATTCTCAAAAATTGCGGTGAATCGATAATCGGAAGGGAAAAGTACAACCATGTAAGACAAGAGATGTTAGTAAGTAGCAGTGATTCCCTCTAGGCACTGAATAAACTGCTCGATTTTCTGCCTATCAGAGAGGACAGAGAAGAGGGAGTACACGTATACGGATTCATAGCTGATCTCATCGAGGTATCCACAAGGAGGGAAAGTCCTTACCTCTCATCAAACTGATTGTAGGCTAACAACCAGTTTCTAATGGGAGAACCCAACGTGAATTCGCCCCGTCTTTTGGCAGTACTCGTCAAGGTTCGTTGAAGAAAGATTATATAAACTCGGGCGCATATTTGCTATTAGAGAAATCATCGTCTTTCTTTTAATGATCGTTCAGGCTCTCCACTACAATATTTTCGAGCCAAAAGATGAAAGTGTGCTCGTGAAGGAACGACTGACCAAAATTATCTATACAATGGAGGCGAGCGAATTCAGTCAACGTAGAAATATGGAAATTATGATCAGGAACAAGAGGAATTTGCTCAATGGGTTCAGCGAGCTCAATTGAACGAAGAAGAAGGAAACACTCTTAGGAGAATCATCAGAGACGACGACCTTGACGATGATTAGATACCAATTCGTTGCTCGATTAGAGTGACTGGAATCAATCTCCAGCAGATCGTTTCCTTGATTCAATAAAATATCTTCGAGAAATTCCATTTGAATAAACAGCAATTAAACTCCGATAATATTCGTGCAATTCTTGAATCGTTTTAGGGAAAACTTGGTTGTTGCTTGGAATCAAATTACTCTATCTACCCTCCTCACAGTTCTTTCCTACCATACCTAGAACGTCCAACTTTTTCTTCTTCTTGCGATTTATGTCAACGGATCACAAGGGAATCTTTCCGGTGACATGCCACTTCCTGACAAATGAATAAAAAAACGACGTACGTCATCGGGAAGGAAGTATGTACATAAAAATATACCAGGCACTTTTTACTTGTATTGGCAACGTTGGAAAATGTTGGCATGAATGCTTTTTTTCCATGAACCCTCGAGTGCTCGCTCTCTTCCTCTTCCTTTCCCCATACTACTAATTCACTTAATCGCATTCCTCTCTGACAATTCGCGGCTTTTTGCCGATCTCAATCGGACTAAGGTCACTACTTTTCCCTGTCGAACAAAGAGCGATTCCTGAATCGAGTTACAGTACCCATTACAGTAGTAAGAGGTGCTATCACACTCTCGTGACGCAATCGAATACCCTTCACTCGAGGGAAATTGCTCTTTCTGCAGGGAACAGAGAGATTTGTAGTACACTCGTCAGGTTTGATAACGAGCGGAGTGATTGTCTACGTATCTGTGAATGGGAGAGTGGGGAGTGATCCACCCTTTCCCTTCCTTGGTCCATTCCTTCTCCCTTTGTCCACACTCCTTTTTCACCCGATTATTAGGCCTCGTCCCTCTAATCTCGATGAGATCCGCGTGAATGGCATCTCTCTCTCTTCCCTTCGAACTTGTTCCGAGAACAGAGGAGACCCCCTCATCCTCGTTACGCAATGAGAGAAAGAGAGAGGTGAAATCGAAACGATCTTTGGGAGAGATCGAGGCGTCCTTTGTTCCCCTTGAAGATACGGGGTTTGGATATTAGAGAGCGAGGGCATTTCTCACTCCCAAGAACAAGGACGGCAAAATGGGAAATTTGCCCTATTACATGGTGATGATGCAACTAGGATTGATAGAAGAGAAGCGATTGTCACTACTCACAATGAGACCATAGCAAGGAGATTGCGCAATGAATGAATCCCCCGCAGGCTCCCGTCTCAGAGGGGAAATGGCCCCCTTGACACTTCCCTCTCTGAATAGCATGAAAGAGAGATAGCCTGCGAATGGGATCAGTGAAAGGGGCGGCCATTGTGTGTGGAAGCCGCGTCTGTGGAATGGCATCCGGACAGAGAAAGGCCGAATCGAGGACAGATCGAGGGAGTCAAGGACGGAGAGAAGCACCCTCGCACAATTCAGGACAGAAACTGATGAGTTTCAGATTCGAATCCGAGGGTGGCATATGTCTCAGAAATGAATCAAGTTTTGAAGCATACTCGTGAAGGGAAGAACTTGAGGGCTATGGGGTACTCCCTGGAATGCGCCTACATCACAGCGGCCAGCTCTCCCTCTCTCTACGTGGTCGTATTCTCCTCGTTCCATTCGCAGCACACACGATTTCTTCTTCGCTCGCGGCTAAATCCTCCCTTGCTCGCGTCAATAAACAGAGAAAACAGAGGGGGAATTGATTCAATGCCAATGGGGAGCACAGACTCCCCATGTGTAAGCTTTTTGCCGCCTCGTAGTAATCTCGTGCGAATTTCGAGAACAACGGGAGAGATGAGTGATGGAATCACACTGATGATGACGAATCTCGCAACGACAAGGGGATACGGTAGAGGAGAAGAATCGAGTGATGTGTCGTTGATCCGATCTATTTCACCTTCGGGTGTGAAGGCAAAGATTAACCCCCAGGTGTAATGAGCAGAAGAGACTGCAGTGCAGTTGTTCAGAGTGCAAAGTGAGATGGATCCAATTGAAGAGAAGCCCTCGAGAAACGTTCAATCCTCCCGATCAAACCATTGCATAAAAATTAGCAAGATTTGCCCATTGAGACACTTCTCTGTATAAGGAAGCTTGGTGATCCGTGAATAGGATCGGTTTGTAATCCATTCCTTGTTCTTGCATCTTCCATGTTATAGGCGTGAAGAGCAAAGCATAATCTAGTGGTCGCTGATCCGAGAGAAGGAGAGGGGAGACACTCTTACGTAACGGGAAGAGACTACTCCCATCACGCTTCGTTTCTTCTCGGACCAGCTCTCCATGACCACTACCGAATGGAACAGTTGAGGATACTCATAAAAAATATGCGAAAAAGCGGTAAATCAAAGGAATGTACAGGTGTTTTCGCCTGCTCTCCATGGTTTCCTCTCCCTTTCCCTTTCGTTCCTCATTCCAATGGCTGAGCTCCTCCCCTTCTTCTGCCCCCAGGGCATCTCTGTCTACGAGAGAGTACGGGGATCAGAGAGAGTCAGCAGGGCGGGCAGGGCCTCTCCTCACACGGGCTATATAAGGGACTGAGGGGAATGAGACATCACTCACACCCATCCCTCCTCAGCTCATCCAGCAATGGTAAGCTATTCCTTCCTCATGTCCTTTGCCCGCTTGATCTCTGCTGTCTAATTATCCTCCTCTCCTCCCCTCTCCCTCCTTCTGATTCCCTCCTTCTCAGATCCGCACTGCTCTTCTGGTGGCTCTCTCTGCCTCTCCTCTCCTCGCTTGCATCGGTGGTTCCTCTGGTGGTTGCTGTGCTCCCTCTGCAGGCAACTGTGGTCCCTCCGTCCCTCCCTGCAGCAGCAGCCAGCCCTCTTATGCCCCTCCCCCTCCTCCTCCTTCTGGAGGCTACGCCGTCGCTCCCCCTGCCTTCGCCCAGGCTGGCCCCCCTGCCTACGGAGCTGGGCCCGTGCTCGGAGGAGCCCTCGGAGGAGCAGGAGGATCGTACGCCGCTCCCGCTGCCGTGAACTCTGCCCCTCTTGCCCTGTCTGCCCCTGGTAGCTACCAGCAGGCGCCCGCTGTCTTGGGAGGAGTCCAGCAGCAGGGATCGTACCAGGCTGCGCCCGTCCAGGCTTCCTACCAGTCCGCCCCTGTCTTCGGAGCTCAGCAGCAGCAGTCAGCTGGATACCAGCAGGCCCCCGCCCCCGTCTTCGCCGCTCAGCAGCAGGCCCAGCAGGGATCTTACCAGCAGGGACCCGTCATCTCCGCCCCCGTCGCCCCCGTCCAGGTAATGCACCTCATTCCCTGGTTCATGAATACGACCCACAGTGTGACATGCCGAACCTCTCAAGACTACGGTAACCGTCTTGCAGGCTCTCGCCCCCGAGGCAGTCCAGGCTGAGGCCCACGAGATCTCCCAGTCCCTCTCCGAGGTCCAGCAGATCCCCGAGCAGCCCCAGCAGCCCGCAGCCCAGTACGAGCCCGCCACCGAGGTAACGAGACTGACCCTTCGGACTAGCCAATCTGACCCACCGAACCGTCTTACCGTACCCTTGCAGCCCGTTGAGGAGGTCGCCCCCGTTGAGTCGCACGACGAGGCAGCAGCTGCTGCCATCGGAGACCAGGTCGCAGCTGCTGCAGAGGCTGCTCAGCCCGCCGCCCCCCAGTACCCCGCCACCACCTTCTAGACTACAGTATCCCCTACAGTAGCCTTAGCATCGGAGTAGCCTAGTACAAATTGCTCACTGCCTCCACTTGGTCTCTAGCTTTCCTAATCTAATTGCATATTCTATTTATGTAATTATTGCTCTTGCTCGTTTGTGTCTTTCCTCTGTGCCTCTTCCTCTGTTACTCACTCCGTAGATCTAGTGATAATCGAGAGGGCCCTTTCTCTCCTCTCTCGCTCGCCGTTCCAAGTGTTGGAACCTCCGGGTGCATTGTTTTCTTGTTTTCACGGAAAAAAAATCAGTCGTCTATCGACTCGATAAATCGCCTAATAATTATTACGCAATGAGCACATGTGACATAATGAGGAGTACCGGAAAGAATGAGGAGAGGGAGGAAGGGACAAGACAAGAGGGGCGATTGAGTGTCCCCAAGGTCTGATCACACAGAGCTTAGGCCGCCTTTAGGGAAGTGGGAGAGCCAGAGGAAATGAGACTGCCAGAGAGAATTGATGACAGCCTTGGAGTGATGTGTCAACTGTACGAATGGGGTCTGGAAAGGGAAAGAGACCTTTGGATGAGTGAGGGAAGGAGGAAGGAGATCTCCCTCTCCTTTCACCCCGTGATCGACTATTTGAGACAATAGATCCCTCATTGTTCCGGCTGCGATTTGATGTGACACACAAGGGAGGAATGGCAGGATAGCGGGTCGCCCCCCCCCCCCTGCCCCCCCCCCAACCCTCCACCCTCTCCTCTCAAAACACACTGCGAATATCGAATAGACCTCCTGTGGGTTTTGAATGAACAGAAGATACGATGGCAATGGAGTTGAAGGGCACAGCACCTGAAATGGTGTTTATAATGGTTCTTCATAACTAACCCAGACTTCCACGCGAACCTTTAGCAATTTCGAGTTAGCAGAAGTTCTCGAATTTTCTCCTTTTCCGAATGTGCTTGTTATCCATACTCATCTGCGACGCTCCCTTGTAAGTCGACGTTTATCTGTTTTAACGGAATATTCTATGCTAATTGTGGATACTGAAAAATAGTTCCGTATCCTTTTTTACATTCAATCACCCAACTTTCATAGATATTTGATGGAAAATAGTTGATTTGCCTTTCACTCCGGCCTATAAATACCCCTCCACGCGGTCTCCTCCTCACACCAAGTCGACGACATGGCCCAGTCCGTTCCTCCCGGAGACATCGCCACCCAGCCTGGCACCAAGATCGTCTTCAACGCCCCTACGATGACAAGCACACCTACCACATCAAGGTACGGTATCCTCTCCAAATTGTACGCATTTTCCCTTATATTCGTTCTATACCTTTGCTCCATTTCAGGTGACCAATTCCTCCGCTCGCCGCATTGGATGGGCCTTCAAGACCACCAACATGAAGAGACTGGGAGTGGACCCCGCTGCCGGAGTCCTCGACCCCAAGGAGAACGCCCTCATCGCTGTCTCTTGCGACGCGTTCGCCTACGGACAGGAGGTACGCTACCCTCCCTCACTTAGCTGAAGTTCTGCAGTGGAATTGGAACTGTTATCATCTCTCTCGCCATTATGATAGTTGCTCATTCAGGACACCAACAACGACCGTATCACCATCGAGTGGACCAACACCCCCGATGGAGCCGCAAAGCAGTTCCGTCGCGAGTGGTTCCAGGGAGACGGAATGGTCCGCAGAAAGAACCTCCCCATTGAGTACAAACCTTGAATGGGCTGAAGATAAAAGCGTAATATTGCGTCTGTCTCGAAATGATCTGAAGAAGGGAAGTTTGAAGAGTGGTGCATCTAGGAGGGATGGTTTTCTACAAGGAATTATTGTTGGCACTACTGGAGGGCTCAAGTTGCGAGTCTCGTTACAAAGAATTATCTTCAGTTAACTACTTGAGTACTCCTACGAATTTATTTAAACGATCAGTTCAAAAGTTCAACTGAATCAGCTATAGTTATAAGTATAGTTTGTAGAATTAGAACTGTACGGCAGAGTAAGAACATAAAAAATCACTTGGCTCCACAGCCAACAAATTACTTTATTTATTCGACTCTGAACTCGTGGGCCAAAAGGGTGATTGATATATTCGACAATGTCAGGATGAAAGATAAAAGATCTAGTCATTCTGAACATTATCTAAGAACAATATGGATAAGGACGGTCTGGAGGGGGGCAAAATGTATTTAACAATCAAACGCAGGAATAGGACAGATTAAGATTAGTGAGGGAATTGGAGTGGAGAAAAGTGACAACTGAGGAGGACAAACTTACTTGAGCAAGAAGCAGAAGGAGCAAGAACAGAAAAGGCTCAGTGGCATTTAAAGAGGGAGTAACAGGGAAGATATCTGTCAGAGGGGAAGGGACGGGGACGCATCAAGCACTCGTGGTAGTCATACGTGTATACGGTAAAGAGGAAGAGTGGTGGAAGTTATCGATTGATTGGGGACGAATAGATAACGCAACGAGTACTTTCGTTTGATATTCAAAAGCGGGGAAGGTATGAAACCGGAGTGGGCAGCATGAGAACACACCCCCCAAGACCGGAAGAACAAAGGGTGAAAACAGAGGGAAAGTAAACAATAGAGGGAATCTACAATCAACAACAGGATGAACCTGGGATTCTCGAAATAAGCGAGTGTCTAATAAGAGGGAGCGACGGGATTAATTTATGATTCTCCATTACCATACATCTCCCAATTGCAGAAAGAGCAATGGTACGAAGAGGGCTGGAAATGGAGTCATTCGACTCAATCTCGCACTCACAAGGGGAGTGAGAGAGGGGAGATATCGAGAGATCTAGAGGGGCTGAGGTGGTACTGTATCGACAGGGACATCAGAGACATCGTCGATTGATCGATCAATCGATAATCGAGTAGGGAAGCGGAATCAGAAGGCGACGGCGAAAACATTGACGACGGCCAGCATGTGCTTGTTCTCCCATCGGTACGAGAATGACACTGCAAATTGATTATTGATAGTAAATGGTTTAGATTCTAAACAAAAATCTGAGAACGTATAATCATGTCTCAGCCAGACGATTGTCAGTAACTATGTGCTTCGTGAGAGAAAGAAAGGGAAAGGAAGGGGAGGCGTACGATCAGTGGACTTGTTCCAGTAGGAGACCGAGGAGACGTTCAGTCCAGATCCATTCGCTGTCTGCAGAAGAGCCGACGTCACTTAAATTGAACTCGTATTATTGGAAAAGTATGCACCTGAATTAACTATCTAAAACCGTTCAACAAGCATACATCATTTTCATTTATTAGGTTGTTGCATAAGTCTTGATCGTTTTTTGCACTTAGTGATCATGACCTCTGTATGAGTTCTTTTTTCATTGAGCGGCATCTAGTTTTCTTATGGTATTAGTATATTCATGTGCTTCCTAGCGCACGCTAGTTCAAAGCTATCCAATCATTCTGATGGGCACAGCACGAAGTCAAAGGCTGTCAACGGGAGTCGTTGGGTTGACGTTTTGTGTAGTCATATCTCAATGGAGAGCGATGATATTGCCAAACTTGAGCCACTAGTGAATACATGATACTTTATTACAATTACGTCATTTGCAAAACATTGCCCATTGCTGAGAATTGAACTTCATTCCGTATCAATCCACAATGTTACGGAGCAAAAATGTTTATTTTATCGAATTCTGGTTATTTGAGGTTGGGATATCTAAATCTCTCAGGAATAATTAACAGTCATATTGACCAATTTGCTGTCCTGGTTTAAAGTTGTGACATTATGACTTTGATCTGATTTCAAATTCAGAAATTTATGGTGGAAATCGGGGTATCAAAATCGGCACATTCGTCAATCTATATATCTAGGGGAGGAAGGATATTTTCCCGACGACAGAATCGGTAACAATTAATTGGATTACCCTTTCTTTGTCCGGAGAGGGGGAGAGGGGGGGATACGAACTAATTGATTTTGAGAGAGAGTGGAGATTGGAGAGACCGATCATTTCGCACTCATTCGAGGAGTTCGAGCGGTGGGGGGGGGGAGAAGAGGGGAGGGGAGGGTGAAAGGGGGGAGGGGAGGGGAGGGGAAAGGGGAAGAGGGAGAGGGGGAGAAGTAAAGGTGAATGAGAATAAGGGTAGGGGAAGGTGGAGAGGGTGAAGGAGTCCTAGAGACAGGAGAGGAGGGAAGGGGAGGGTCCTCGAAATAGGAGAGGGGGATAAGGTCCTAGAAATAGAGAAGGGGGGAGAGGGTCCTAGAGATAGGAGAGGGGGGAGGAGAGGGTCCTAGAGATATGATAGGGGGAGGAAGGGGTCCTAGAGATAGGAGAGGGGAGGAGAGAGTCCTAGAGATAGGGGAGGGGGAGGAAGGGGTCCTAGAGATAGGAGAGGGGAGGAGAGAGTCCTAGAGATAGGGGAGGGTTGGAGAAGGTCCTAGAGATAGGAGAGGGGAGGACAGAGTCCTAGAGATTGGAGAGGGTTGGAGAAGGTCCTAGAGATAGGAGAGGGGGAGGATAAGGTCCTAGAGATAGGAGAGGGGGGAGGAGAGGGTCCTAGAGATATGATAGGGGGAGGAAGGGGTCCTAGAGATAGGAGAGGGGAGGAGAGAGTCCTAGAGATAGGGGAGGGTTGGAGAAGGTCCTAGAGATAGGAGAGGGGGAGGATAAGGTCCTAGAGATAGGAGAGGGGGGAGGAGAGGGTCCTAGAGATATGATAGGGGGAGGAAGGGGTCCTAGAGATAGGAGAGGGGAGGAGAGAGTCCTAGAGATAGGGGAGGGTTGGAGAAGGTCCTAGAGATAGGAGAGGGGGAGGATAAGGGCCTAGAGATAGGAGAGGGGAGGAGAGAGTCCTAGAGATCGGAGAGGGTTGGAGAAGGTCCTAGAGATAGGAGAGGGGGGAGGATAAGGTCCTAGAGATAGGAGAGGGGAGGAGAGAGTCCTAGAGATTGGAGAGGGTGGGAGAAGGTCCTAGAGATAGGAGAGGGGGGGATAAGGTCCTAGAGATAGGAGAGGGGGAGGGGTCCTAGAGATAGGAGGGAGGGGGGAGGAGAGGGTCCTAGAGATAGGAGAGGGGGAGGAGAGGGTCCTAGAGATATGAGAGGGGGAGGAGAGGGTCCTAGAGATAGGAGAGGGGGAGGAGAGGGTCCTAGAGATAGGAGAGGGGAGGAGAGAGTCCTAGAGATATGAGAGGTGGGAGGAATTGGTCCTAGAGATGGGGGAGACGGTACTAGGGATAAAAACACATGCCACCTCCTAGCCGCCTTTAGGCGGCTAGTTGTCTATCTCAACCATCAAATGAATGCTGGATGTAAGGTTGTTATCTGAACGAGCAACCCTTCTCCTATCTACCACTATATGAAAAGTATTGGAAAATATATCAGATTTGCCATAAAGGTTGTAAATATTATCAACCTAAAACTGGAATATTTGGTAAAAATCTGATAACTTTCAATTTTTGATTTTTCAATTTGCTATTTTACGAGAAGATCAATATCCCAATTTTTTCTTGTTATAGCATTGTTCAATGAATGATTGTACCAGCGTACGTGAATCGAGATGAAATGCTTTAGTTCTATAGGGAGGAAAACTATTTGAAATAAGCATGGATCAGAGTAAGCGGTACAATTCGAAATCAGTTTTCTCTGGGTTGGATGAAGCTAGACCCATGTTCAACATAGGTTTTGGAAGAGCAAGCAGTACACTCCTAATCACGAGTTTTGGGGTTTTGTTATGACCATTCCCAATGAAGTTGTTCCATCAAGAAGGAATATCAAAGTTATTATCTGAAATTTTCTGTGTTAAAGTTACTATTTATAGCTTTGAAAGCTTGCACGATTAAGTACAACATCATGGTAATAATAAGCAAGTATACTCCTAAACTATATTACTAAATCAAAGCATAGCCGTTTGGTCGAAGCGAAATCGATGGCTTGAAACTTAGTGCTCAAAAACGATCAAGACTTATGCAACAACCTGATAGATAGATTATCGATGAGATATCCACATACATAAACATTACAAATAACAAAACGAGATTCTCAATAACAAAACGAGAGAAGTATGAATGGAGAGTAAATGACACTGACCGATGAACTTGTAGGGGCGTTGGGAACGCACGAGCTCAGTCGTGATCTGCTCAACGATCTGCAAGGAATTTCAATCAACCTTTGAATCAACCTTCCCAAGGAGCACAAACAAACAGACGGATGCAATACCCAAATATAAAGTACCTACGATAATGGAAATTTAATCCAAAACCACAGTAACAGAGTTTGAATTTTGATATATTAAGACGATTCCCCTAGACTGGCCATCCACTCCCTCTCTCCCTACTCCTCCCACTCACCAGCTGATTCCAGGCGGAGCTCTCCGAGTACGTGTACACCTGCTGGCCGATCACCTGCAGAAGACGACCATCATCCTTCCCTCTATCCTTAGTCGATGCCTCTCTTCACCCGATAATACAACTACATTGGTAGTGCTCATAATTCATCTGTCCCGTCCCGCTCACATTATCGAGGACCGTCTTGGCGATCTTGTCGATCTCTCCTTGGGTGAGCGTAGCCAGAGACCCGTCCGAGTGGCCTGCAACCCATACCAGTCAAATGATGTTCAACAATTGAAATAGGAACAATGATCGTTATAGTTCATATAAATTCATTAAGAATCTCGCTGACCGTTGCTGTCGGGCTGGTTGGGGGTCTCATCGTGAGCGACGCCGTTCGATGCCATTCTCACTCGGGTAGGAAGAGGAAGGGAGGAGGACCGCTGCAAGGGAGGGGAGCGTAAGGAATGCAACGTCCACTAGGACCGATCGAGAGATAGACGAACCTCGTCTCGAACGAGTACTTCATTTAAACTTGGAATGCAATTCGAAAAAGGAATGTACTTTAATCTTCGATGGCAGAATGAATGACGAATCTTTGCTATAAATTCTCCTGGTCAATCATGCATATCTCATTAATAATACGTGGAAAGAATGGGGGAATCATGGAAGCAGAACATCTGCAATTGCATACTGATCCAATATGGTCACATCGGGAAGACGAGGTTCATGGGGATCGATCGACCCGCAACCGGATACGGTCACTGGAGGGAGGACGGGTACTGTAGCGGATGCTATGGGCTGAACTACGGTACATCAAACGGGATACAAGGGTACACAATTGCACACGACTAGGTATGATCGACGGCGAAGCTACTGTAGAAACGTCTAGAATGAGGACGGGGGTAAGGGGTGGACGCGGTCTCACGCTTCGGGCGCGTAGTCCGCGTGCGTGAGAGTGGCAGAGAGGGCACGCGCCAGTTCATCCGTTCCCGCACACAATACCTTACGGGACATCACATTGAACGGCGCGCCTGCAAACGATGTGAGCATTCTTTTTTGTGACTTGCATCCATCAGGGCTAAATATCAGTCCTTGATGGAACTCAGTTGTGTCTATCCTAGTCTATCGTACC
Organism: Pristionchus mayeri; assembly: GCA_036245805.1. NCBI lineage: Eukaryota > Metazoa > Nematoda > Chromadorea > Rhabditida > Neodiplogasteridae > Pristionchus > Pristionchus mayeri. The sequence continues at coordinate 28,196,211 of BTRK01000005.1, read as the reverse complement.
CGTCGGATCGAGCAGCACTCCTCCAGCCTCGGCGACGATCACCGCAGAAGCAGCCACGTCCCACGAGTGAATACCGTATTCGACGTATCTAAATAGGGCCAAGATTCGAGAACAACAATCAATAAGGAATCCACCGTATTCTATATCTCAGTTCGTCTCAACTCACCCATCACAGCATCCCTGCGCCACGTAGATCATTGAGAGCGCCGCAGATCCGATCGATCGATGGCTGGAAGGGCAACGGTTAACGAATGAATAGAATTGTAACCCTCTAAAAACGAGATGTTACTCACACCAAAGATTTCGAAATATTCGTCACTACTAACACGATAGAGACAAATATTTTGTGGTTTTGTTTTTTCCGCTATTGCATTATATTGTTAAATCAAATGATAAATCTCTGAGACGGACACCAATAATCAATTCTCTATGACACCTCTACTGCCCACTCATTCACCCGTGAATCTGTTGTTCCACCATGAGTCTATTATAGCTCTCGTTGTACGATCGCATCATCTCGGGGCCACGGTGGCTGCCCAGTTGGACGACGAGGAGGGCGTCATCCAGAGCTAGAGATAGGTATGGGGATTGGGAAGAAGTAGGCAAGAGGCAAACGAGATGCACATTTAAAACAAAAGATTATTGAGCTGAAGGGTTGAATTGCGTATAAGTAGACATAGATAGGAAATATAAGTGAATAGCATGAATAGAAGCATACGAAAGTTTAAAGAATTAGCGCAGTCATATTCCAAATTGCACAGGCAAATCTCTCTGACTTCATAAGAGCAGTACACTCGGGAGAAAGACTTTACGAACAGGGACTAGACTTATCCTCTTCGTACTCCAACTGGATGCATTCCCTCCCTAATTTACAGATCAGTTGCGGAACAACAGAACCACAAAATACCATCCTTCTCTATCACACGCTGATCAATATCTTCCTCTACCGTACTCCCCCTCCCCTTATCGTACCCTCTTATTCCAGCCTGGACCTGCTTGCGCTGGTTGGACATCACCATGTCCAGCCACTTCTCTCCAATCGCAGTCACGTTGTGGATACCGAGGGACTGGCAGAGGAGAGACTTGCTGAGTTCTGAAGAGGACCAGACGTGGAGAAGAGGGGGGAGGGGGGGGAGAGGGGGTGAGGAGGGGGGAGAGGGGGTGAGAGAGGGTGAGGAGGGGAGGGTGGGAGAGAGCGAAGGTTGAGAGGAGGGAGAAGGAAGATGTGGTTAGTAAACACAATATAAAGTATAGCAACGCCTTGCATGATGTTAAAGTGATGGTAGGAATAGGAATAGCATACGAAAGTTTAAAGAATTAGCGCAGTCATATTCCAAATTGCACAGGCAAATCTCTCTGACTTCATAAGAGCAGTACACTCGGGAGAAAGACTTTACGAACAGGGACTAGACTTATCCTCTTCGTACTCCAACTGGATGCATTCCCTCCCTAATTTACAGATCAGTTGCGGAACAACAGAACCACAAAATACCATCCTTCTCTATCACACGCTGATCAATATCTTCCTCTACCGTACTCCCCCTCCCCTTATCGTACCCTCTTATTCCAGCCTGGACCTGCTTGCGCTGGTTGGACATCACCATGTCCAGCCACTTCTCTCCAATCGCAGTCACGTTGTGGATACCGAGGGACTGGCAGAGGAGAGACTTGCTGAGTTCTGAAGAGGACCAGACGTGGAGAAGAGGGGGGAGGGGGGGGAGAGGGGGTGAGGAGGGGGGAGAGGGGGTGAGAGAGGGTGAGGAGGGGAGGGTGGGAGAGAGCGAAGGTTGAGAGGAGGGAGAAGGAAGATGTGGTTAGTAAACACAATATAAAGTATAGCAACGCCTTGCATGATGTTAAAGTGATGGTAGGAATAGAATGAATTGAAGTGGCAAAAATATTTCAGGAAGAAAACAAAAGAAGTTGCGCATTAGATAAATATTCTACGATTTTCAGTCCGAGAGATTCGCAATGTCTGCGATTTTATACTACCACCAGAGAGAGTCGAGATTCGGATGAACAGGGGAAAGGCAGATCAAATGTTTTGAATGACCAACCTTTCGTGTTCGAGACGTGGATGGGGAAGCCATTCTTGAATGCGCCTCGACCAACCTGCAGATATTGAGCACCATTTGCATATATAATTTGAAATATATCATGTATACGCAGCATATGCGTATCATATGCGAAAATATTTATATCAAATTTAAGAGACCCTCCACCAGAGAACGTAATAAGTCCACGGATGGCCAAAATTCAAATAATTTCCGTGCTTTTTTTCTGAAGTGTAGGCCCCGAGTGCTGATTGACGGCCGCAATAACTAAGGCTGGGGGTCGATTTTGAAAAAGTTTCAGGTACCTGCCATTTTTGGGGTCGAAAATGTCGACATCTCAGAATGAAATGACATATAGATTTCCTGACGTATTTTCACCCGTAGAAACCGGATTTTGATATGCAAATGCTCAAAAATGGGATATGAAAAAGTTAACGTCGAAAAACCACTTTTTAGACCATTTTTTCATCATTTTCGAAATGTTAGAATTTTGTGCGCAGATTCTCAAGTCAATTTTTAGAATCTACACATACAAACATGTTTTACATACAAACACAAAAATTTAGAATTTAAAAAAATAGGACTTTTGAGATATTTTGATCCGAATGTCCATTTTGAGGTCAAATTTGCAAATATGAGGCCGTTTGCCTAAGAATCGAGCAGATCCGAATGGATTCGGCACAGCCAAAAAATGTCGATTCTCTAAAAGTCTGGGTTTTGGGGTAATCGAATGCGCTGAAAACGATGGGCGCATTCATTTTGCCCCCAGAGCCTTCGTTGGCTCCAGACGTCGTCACGTCGAAACCACTTTTTGAGTATATCGCACATCCTGAAAGTGCTAAAATTAGTCGAATAAGGTTTCCGGGGTAGAATTTCATGCTGATTACGCCTATCCAATTCATTTTTTATGAATTATTAAAATAAATTTTGAAAAATCAACTTTTTTATATGACCAAAGTCGGCTGAGTGAGTTACATGGTTGGATCCGCCGTGACGAGAGGATTCAGAATCTCTATTTTCGTCCATTTTGGCGTCCGGACTCCGAAAATTGAAAGCATTTAGTGAGCCGAAATCTGGAGAAAACTGGAGAAATGACACTTCCTCTACCCTCTCCCTCCCCTCTATCCCCTCTGGCACCCCTCGCTAGTGCCGCCAGGAGAGAAAGGGGAGAGGAAGTGCCGTTTTCTCCAGATTTCGGCTCACTAAATGCTTTCAATTTTCGGAGTCCGGACGCCAAAATGGACGAAAATAGAGATTCCGAATCCTCTCGTCACGGCGGATCCAACCATGTAACTCACTCAGCCGACTTTGGCCATATAAAAAAGTTGATTTTTCAAAATGTATTTTAATAATTCATAAAAATGAATTGGATAGGCGTAATCAGCATAAAATTCTACCCCGGAAACCTTATTCGACTAATTTTAGCATTTTCCGGAGGTGCGATATAATCAAAAAAGTGGTTTCGACGTGACGACGTCTGGAGCCAACGAAGGCTCTGGAGGCAAAATGAATGCGCCCATCGTTTTCAGCACATTCGATTACCCCAAATCCCAGACTTTTAGAGAATTGACATTTTTTGGCTGTGCCGAGCCTTGCTCGATTCTTAGGCAAACGGGCTCATATGTCCTCATGCCGAAGGCTGAATTTTCACTATCTACACCTCTAGTGGTCAGAAAATACTACTGTTTAGCCTACTTAGATCTTATCTCCATATTCCCACGTCGAATTATCGGAAATGGAACAAAATTCAAAATTCGATTTTTTTTTTCACCTCGAGGGGACCAATTTTTTAGAAATCTAAAAATATTAGATGGAACATGTTTTCTGACAAATTTTGACTTGCCGAGTTCGAATCTGCACATAAAATACATCGAAAAAGTGTTTTAACGATGATATGATTTTTCGAATTTTTAGGATATTTTCATAAAGCGAATTTTATGATTTTTTGAATCTAAGCGAATTTTATGATTTTTTTTGAATTTTTGAATCTTATTCTAATTTGTCAGCCATCACATATGATGTAAATGCTTGTACTAATCATATGCAATCATTTTCGGACTACTAGAGGTGTAGATGGTGAAAATTCAGCCTTCGGCATGAGGACATATTTGCCAATTTGACCTCAAAATGGACATTTGGATCAAAATATCTCAAAAGTCCTATTTTTTTAAGTTCTAAATTTTTGTAGTAAACCATGTTTGTGTGTGTAGATTCTAAAAATCGAATTGAGAATCTGCGCACAAATTTCTAACATTTCGAAAATGTCGAAAAAATGGCCTAAAAAGTGATTTTTCGACGTTAACTTTTTCATATCCCATTTTTGAGCATTTGCATATCAAAATCCGGTTTCTACGGGTGAAAATACGTCAGGAAATCTATATGCCATGTCATTCTGAGATATCGACTTTTTCGACCCCAAAAATGGGAGGTACCTGCAACTTTTTCAAAATCGACCCCCAGGCTTAGTTATTGCAGCCGTCAATCAGCACTCCGGGCCTACACTTCAGAAAAAAAGTACTGAAATTATTTGAATTTTGACCATCCGTGGACCTCTGCACAGTTGTTACGTTCTCTCGTGGAGGGTCTCTTAAAGTTAGGCATTACATAGAATACACCCATGATACGAATGAAAAGTCAAGACTGCCATAGTAACGAGGAGAAGAGGGGGGGGGGGGGGGGGAGAATGCACTTTCAAGTTCTCGCTCGTTCACTATGGGCATAATGTCACAAAGCACAACATCTCATGCACAGAAAACACGACATATGCAGTAATCAGAAAGCCTCAAACTATAAACTAGAATTTGTTGAATGAAGTTATCGATTGAGACAAAATGCAATTCGAAAAGAAAATGAATATAATACGATGAGAGTCAAACTCAGCGCACCAAGCAATAACATCCCTCCTCCGCTCAAACACACACTCAACTATTTCTGAATCACGCCCTCTCTCCCGATAGTCACACCTCGCTTCAATAAAGTGTACACTCCTCCAAGGCGCCCATCCATAAAATAGGTGATTCGAGTGGCGTCATCAAAAGGAATAAACCGAGAGACGCCGATACAACAACAAGAAGAAGGAACAGTTTTATGTGTTTCACAACACATTTCCATGCCGTGGCTAATCAAGTGATCCCGCATGCGCTGTCATCGATACCCATAAAGAGAGAGCACAGATGATAGTCCCTCCCTCTCCACTTGCATCTTCTTCCCCTCCATCCCTCTTCCGATCGCCCTATCAATCAATGACTCAAGAGAAGGGATAACCTCGAGAGGGAGAGGGACAAGAGAGAGAGGGACAAGAGAGAGAGAGAGAGAGAGAGAGAGAGAGAGAGAGAGAGAGAGAGAGAGAGAGAGAGAGAGAGAGAGAGAGAGAGAGAGAGAGAGCAAGAGCACACAGGCAGTGGAGAGATAATGATAGCCGCTAGAGATAGAGATCAGTCAGAAAGAGCGAGAGAGAGGGACTGAAACGTTCTTAAGGTTATAAGGGATAGAGTGCACACAAGGATAATAGACACCAGAGAAAGAAATTGGATATCTGGAATGATCGGAATGAGAGAGAAGCCCTTGACTTGAAAAAAGTGCCTCAATCAATAGAAGAACAGATACATCAACCAAACGGCTTCCAGGTTTTTTAAGTTCATGGAGAACCCAATTGCTAACGGGACTTCCCATGCGAAAATAACAATTCGCGCAACAGAAACAAATCAAAATGATGTTCACTCAAACTCCTAAAATGTCCTTAGAGCAATAAAAAATCGATACTTTCATACCGTACCTGGGCTGAGAATAGCTCCCTAGTGATGGGATTGTAGACGATGCCTGCGCGTAGCTGACGGCCAATAGAGAGTCCCACGCAGATACCCACCATCGGGATACTGTAAGCAAAGAAATGGATTAAGGATTGTTCTTGCAAAATTTGCAAACAATTTAACATCAGCATTATTAGTGCATTCTGATTGTTCAACTAAAAATAAAAGAAACACAAATTGTACATTGTTCATTCTCTGAATGGGGGCCGAGGGGTCCCCGACTGACCGATGGACGAAGTTGGTGGTTCCATCGATGGGGTCGATGATCCACGTGGGGGCATCCGTCCACTCGATCTTCGCCCCTCCAGCCACTGACTCCTCTCCAATGAACCTCAAGACCCTTACTAATATTTCTTCCAGCAATCATTTACCCCGTTTAAAAAATATTATAAATATGGAATGAAAAAGATCCTGTGCAAACTGAATAAATTGCTATGCCTTGAGAGCGTCAACTGACTTGTGGTCGGGGAACTTCTCCCCTAGTCCCTTGATGAGATGCTTCTCGACTGCCTGATCAGTCTCCGTCACCAGATCAGTGTTTGACGCCTTCGTCTGCACTGCAGAAGAGGGCTGGTCGAAGGCATCTCGAACCAACTGAAAGACCCCATTCCATTATTATTGATCATGGCCATCCCAAATACAATTAATATTTTAAAATCCAATATGAAATCCCCAGTGATCGCATGTCTTCGAAATATCAAAATGCCAGCCACTAACCACAAACAGATACGGACGATGCATCAAGTAAATCGCGAGGTCAGAGATTACTCAAACATTTCCGATAGCGAAATTGCGGAGGAAAGAAAGTAGAGCATTTCAAGCAAACAAATCGACCTTTTTCATCTTTCGACCAATCGTATCATTACTGATAATATAGCTATGATTCAAGCGCATGTGGCGGACAAGCTCAATCAGTGCAGTCTTCGGGAAGATTTGCATGACTAAGGTACTCACTCGTCCTGCCTGCTTCACCAATTCGAGGGCGGTATCGAAGAATAGCTGCTCATCGGGATGGACTGGAGTGAAGACCATCGTTGATTACCTGATATTAGGACGATTCCTTTTAAATAACACGATGCAATCAAAAAATAAGCATTTCTGCATACTTTATCGACGAAAGCTAAGAATGTGCGCGAACCCTAGCCTACTTCCTTTCTCCGCATTGCCTCTTCAAACGGAAAGTAAGCAATTCCACACCAGTGAACTCAAGCTGCTCCATTTACACGAACACACAATGAATGCAAATGTAGAAAGGCCAGTTACGACTATTCCGAAGTCCGAGTTACCAAAACCAATTCTGATCTTGAGCAATTAGGGCGCAGAGATAAACAAAATGCGCTCATCGATCAGGGCATTTTCTCCAGACGACGTCTCTACCATCTCGATGGAAGGACGAGAGATTTCTCTTCTATTTCTCTGTTCCCTCTCTCACTGGCGCGCTCCCTTCCTTCCCGCTAACCACCGTAAGTCACTCTCGATTACTAAAGACGAGCGAAGGGAATCCCTCCCTTCCCCCCACCTTCTTTTCCTTCTTCTTTGCACGTCATCACAACTCAAAGCAGCGCTTCCTTCCATCACATTGAGAGAACACGACAAACATATACCGCAGAAAATCATAAACCCGCGACATATTATATACGAGAGACACGAGATAAGCCAAGAGGCTGACGCACACGGCAAGCGTCTCTTCGCAGCACGAAATGATGACAGATCAGCCAGTTTATCAATTGACAACCCGAAAAATGTGGAAAGATCAATCGATAATTTACCCGAAATGGATGTAATCCACGCCCTCTCGCAGCTTCTTCTCGGCGATGAATCTTTCTAGATCGCCACCCGTTAGATCCTGCTTCACGCAGATAATAAAAGGCGGATGAGCGTTCCTGCAATGAATGGAATGACGACTCGCAGTTCTAATCGACCTACCGTATGCCTACGATGGGTATCCTTGCAGTTACTCTCCGCTCCTTTTCATCGTATTCTTCGTGGATGCCCCGTCCGATCTTCCGCTCGTCAACATCACAGAAGGCCCGCACTTTTGCCTTCGATAAGGCCGATAGACACCTGACGAGAAATATACTCCATAGTCAGAAATAGTTTAATGGTGCGTTTATCGTCGCCGATCCCCCTCATTGCTAGGTCAGAATGGCTCGTCCAGGGGGGGGGGGGGTCAAACGACGAGAAATGAGGGGTCAAATCTCCCCTCCAGGGGGGTCAGAATGAGCGTTTTGAGGGATCTGGAGAGGGGATCAAATCGAGCTCGGAGAGGGGGGAAATGTAGTCAAATGAGGTCCCGAATATCAGCGTGTTCTGAGTGAAACATAATTGATTTTGTGTGAAAATGTCCTTCTATGAAATATTGATAAAGTGAACCCCAACTGCAAAATTGCTAATTTCGAAAATCATCAACTATGTTTCACTCAGAACACGCTGATATTGGGGGACCTCATTTGACTACATTTCCCCCTCTTCGAGCTCGATTTGACCCCCTCTCCAGACCCCTCAAAACGCTCATTCTGACCTCCCTGGAGAGGAGATTTGACCCCTCATTTCTCGTCGTTTGACCCCCCTGGACGAGTCATTCTGACCTAGCAGGGATCGGCGACGATTAACGCAATGGAAACCTTGAACCCACAATATGACCCATATCTCCCCTCATTGGGTTAATCATCAACTTCATTTGTATAATTCACCAACGATCGGAGGAAAAGAGGAAACGACAAACCCACTTGTAGAGCAACTTGCCCTGCTTTCCAGCACTCCAAATAGTAAAGTTACTCCAGTCGCACAGTTTCCTCTTCTCAGCCTTTAATTGCAAACTTAGCTTTCGATTCCACATTCTATGCTCTACCTCTGCCAACCTCATCGTCCAGATCGTTTTCTCAGAGACGGAGAGAGTCTCGCAGCCAGGGTGATATCGGTAGATCAAAAGAGGACTCGCAATCTGTCAATCTGTCCCATATAATACCGAATCCAATTTCATCTCACCTTGCACAGAATAGCTCCTGCGTCGATTGCCCTGTAGTAGAAGTCGAGATCCTCTGAGTATCCCTTCACGTGCTCCTCGTTGAATCTACCAGCTCTTTCATACAGATCGCGGGCCACAAACCATGTTGGGGTTAGAAGAGTAGGTCCGTGAGAGGTAAAGATCTTCAAAATATTTTTACTTATATTTACTAACCAACGCAGGTAATATTAAGTTGATACCTGCTCGTACAGTTTCTCCTCAGTCATTTCATTGGCCCATCGGACGAATCTCTCAGTGGATCCCGCGGGAAGACGAATACATTGAGTACCGACAAATGCACAGCGAGGATCCTTGAGAGACAGACACGATCTTTAAAAAAATGAAATAGTACAACTTTCATTTCGATAAATAAGGCTGAGGAATTACTTTTAAAAAATTTACTTGAAAGAAAGCTGAAGTCGATGTCGATCGCTAACATCGTCTGCATCACAGAAACAGAGGAATCGCCCCTCAGCCAGAGATGCTGCTCGATTCTTCGCGAATCCAACACCTGCTTTCAAGAATATGAACAGTGGTTCAAACGCAACGTTACCAAGACCGCTGGGACCGTAAAATAGGCTCGCCATAACGACTTTTCCCAACGGAAGCGTTAATGCACTATTCTTTTCGCTCTCTCGCCTCTGCCCGCGATTTCGTATCCGGTGTGAGCAGAGAGCAAATAGTTGGCAAAATAAATTCATCCGCTTTTTTGTAAGCGACTTGTACAAGTGTATGTTTTTAATTCACTCCAAATACCGTATTATGCTTTGCCATTCTAGATTCTAGCGCTGGTTGTACTCTATAACATTTTCTTATTTTTTGCAAATGCTAGGAAATATTTAAAAATTGAAATAGTTTAAACCGCCCTGAGTTTTTGTTTTCTCGATTTCAAAGTGATTGGTTGCTAAATCACAACAAAAAGAGAGCGGAAAAAATTGCGTGGTTATCAGGCCATATATAAAACACAATTAGCGAGCCCACACACAAAAGCTAAATATGTTTCTTAACGCCTGTTAACTAGAATGCGTGATTTGGATGATTCTAAGCTTGCTTACTAAAGTTAATACATGCCAAGAAATATATTGAGATAATAGTAAATAATTAAGGACATTTCATCGTCCTCTAGTTGAAGGAGAAAAGCCAACCTCCTGAAGTCATTCCCCTCACGGCCTTAAGCTCGATCCCTGCTGCCTTGAACAGCTCCACATATTTCACTATAATATCCCACGTTTCATCTGTGCTTCCATCGTCATACACGCAGATCTGAATTCGAAAAATTCAGTCGCTGGAAGTTGATCAAATTGTTCAGTCACCTCGTATGAACCATTGAAGCTCTGGTTTAGAAGAGAATCCAGACACTCGATGAGATAGACACCTCCATTCTTGACTGGAATCACACACGACTGAAGAAAGTGAACAACGTATAAAAGAACAACCTCTAGAAATTCTTCGAAAGTAAAGGTAAAATATACTTTAACCCACAACATCAATTTGGCTAGTCATAGAGCAGCATCACAACCAATAGGAGTAGCGCACCTGAAATGCGCGCATTTTGTGCACAACAACAATAACAAACAAAGAAAATAATCAAAACAAAAATCGATAAAAGCAATACTTCTAGAACATTCTACTGAAATAATTTAAACTGCCGCATTCTGCCGCAATTTTTCGTGAATTCCTGTGCGGAAATACTTGGGCCTACTTATAAATACTGTGGATTGCCTTTTCATTCGAGCCTCCGCGATCTCTTCTGCTGCTTTTTGTATGTTTTTATCGAATCTAATGACTACTGAGTGATATTTTTTGTGTGGAAACAGTCCATAATTAATGGTTCACGGAATGGGCACACGTAGAGCGGCTGGGAGATTCCCATTTCTCGATATCATGCCGAAACTAACATTAATTATGTTGAAAGACAATCCGTGTTTAACAATTAATATTTCCCTTTATTTTTCAGTGTCGTAGCTGGTGTGCGACCTCTACGACGGGAAAAAACCTAGCGTGAGTCCCAGTTTCCATTTCAGTGAATTCAGTGAGCTTGTTTGAGAGAGTTGCGAAATGTGTCTAGACCATTGCGATTTCTCGCTATTGGTGTGTTTAGAGGGGGATTATTGGCGACGTCTCAGTGTGTCCTTCCGAGATGAGCTTCGTCTACGGCGCGTACAATCCGAAGGCACCGAATGGCACGACCGGCTCCAGTCAAGGTCACTTTCATGCACTCTCGAGAGGGATCCCTTTTGGTGATCGGGGAGCAAGTGGATTGTCTAACAAAGACGGTTTTGGGCTGGAATCAATCGATAATAATTTCAGAAGCGGCTACGTCCGCGACTGGTCGCAAGTTCGCGGTGATGCCCAAACTGGGTGGGTTGGGCTATTCCAAACCGATGCTCAAACCCGCGGCCGCATCGCAAGTAAGCTCACATATCACGAAATTTCGTCGAAATGATCACAAATGTTAACCGAGATAGTATTGGTGGTCCTTGTCAGGCGCCAGTGGAGCCTGCGGCTGCCTCCCCCACTCCCACGGCCGCGGCCCCCTCTACCTCGTCTCCCTCGATCCCCACACAGACCGCCGTCGCCACTTCGAGCACTGTCGTCAAGAGAGAGACACCCTCGCTGCCCGAACAGAAGCACCAGCCCGTGCAGCAGCCCCGACACCAGTCCCAACAGCAGCCGCAGCACCAGTCGCGTGCCCATCCGATGCAGCAGCAGCAATACTACCAGTCGCGTCCCCAGAATGTGCAGCAGCACCAGTCGCGTCCTCAGATGGTGCAGCAGCATCAACAACGTCAGCAGCCAGCGTATGTCGACCAGCACAACTACGCCGCGCCCAGACCCACAGCACGTGAGGATTTTGACCCATTCAAAGGTTGAAAAATATACACTTTGGAGACAGTAATTTGTTTTTTGTTGTAACATCCTCTTTTTTGACTGAACGCTGTGATGAATCGGGTTAGGTTTGTTATCACAGTATTCTACTGCCTCTTTCACCTATAATCATCCCTCATTGCAGCTGTAGTTCTCCGTCCAGTGATACCCTCTATGCGAACCGGGGCTTCTCTCGGGTACGGGGCCCAAGTGAGACAGCCTGTGAGGACTATCGGAATGGGATACGTCGCGGGTACGTTCATTCCTGTTATGCCCATGGCCCTTGGTATCCGTTGTGTGGAGGGCGCGGATGTGAGTAAACGCAAAGGTTTATCACCAAGAGATAAATAAGAAAAAAAAGAAAAAACCAACAATTCCATTTTTTGTTTTATGTTTAGGTTATTTTTTTCCATGGCAATCGAATGGGCCGTCCCGATATATCTACTATATTTAAGACGTTAGAAGTTTACCGTTTCGCGGTAATGCAGTCATCAAAGTAGTTGCAGGTAGTTCGTCCAACTCAAATCTCTCACTGAACGTTCCCCTCCGTGAGCCTACACCCGAGCCCGTGAGTTTATTTCCCCATGAAAAACCGCATATTTATGAACAATATTTCTCGCACGAGTATTCCAATGAGAGATTATAGTTATATGGCTGCTCTTAATTGATTTAAATGCGAAAGATAGCCTTCATTAATCGAGAGTATTCCTGTCAGATGCCGGTGGTTCCTCAGCAAGTGGAGATCGTCCAGGAGTATAAGGTGGAGGATGACTACGCCGTGTACGGGACCGTGAACGACATCGATGTTCAGGTACCATTCAAGTTACTTCATGTGGAGGCGGAAAATAAGATATTGCAAAATTTCATATTTTAATTAGGGTTTAATTTGTTTCGAAATCAATTCAAATTGGTTGGTTGGTTTTGATATCTCGTGTTTTCTAGATTCGTAACGTCGTCTGCAATTATTCGCTACCAATGCACATCGATCTGAAGACTCTCGCCCAGAATACTAACAACGTCACCTACGATAAGGGACGAGGAGTACGTTTCAACTTCCATTTGCTCTTATTATGCGTTGATACTCAATTATCTGCATCATTATGCCCGACAATATTTGTATCTCATGTACAGAGAATTATATTGCTTCTCTCCACATTTCCTAGAATGCTGAGAAGTTTTCGTCAAGCACGTGATCGTGATTGGAAACACATATCTTGACAGGTGCTGCTGAAGCAGAAGCGCGATCCGAATTGCTACGTGAAAATCTACTCGTCGGGCAAGGTGTACATCGTGGGATGCAGGAGGTACGCCAGATTATCTCACGTTCATCTCAGCTACTTGTACGAGCAATTTATCGATATTTGTTAGAGCCAAAAAAATTCAACTTAACAAGTGTCTATTTACAGAATTTTCTTATAGTGATTCGAATTTTGCAATTGAAACTGAAGATATATAGCATTCGCTGGATGAAAATAATGCGTCTCCAGTTCCTAATGGATGCTCGATTGCAGTGAGGAGGAGTGCATGACTGCTGCTCGTCGAATCGCGAGGAATGTCCAGAGGGCCATGAACAAACTGAGAGAGGAGGTAAGCAGAACCTTTCTTTTAAACCGGCTTGTACAAACCACTTGACTTGAATTGTTATTGTAAAAAATGAATTTGAATATTTAACCCGTTTGTTCGAGGTATCAGCCAGTCCGTTAAAACTTGTGTCAAGTCATTTGTTCTAAATTTTTTGGCCAACATTTAAAACAAATGAATATATCCATTTTCGTTTGCAGGTGCGGATACGGAACTACCGTGTGTGCAACGTGCTCGCAACATGCAAGATGCCCTTCGGAATCAAGATTGAGGAGGTTCGTTGATTATTGATCAATTGATGAATACGTGATTGATAAATGTTTTAAAAACATGCTGACAGGCTTTACTCCTTTTTTACCTTATAAAATCAATATTTAAAAGTTTTTTTGTGATTGGCATGCTGAAATAGTGTAAATGCAGGTGGCTCGTGAGTACCCTGCGGAGTCTCAGTACGAGCCAGAGTTGTCCGTGGGTCTCGTGTGGAGGAACAAGGAGCCGAAGGCGACACTCCGTATCCACACCACGGGATCGGTCACTGTCACTGGAGGTGAGCGAGAAAGAGAGCAAAGGAATCTGCTTCGTATTGATGGAAATCTATTTTCTGTGTTAATTATTCAATATCGCCATTAGAGCAGAAGTCATATATACATTATAATATTTGTTTCTTGCAGCTCAATCGGAGGCGGACGTGTTTACGGTGATCGAGCGTCTCTACCCCATCCTCCTCAAGTACAAGTGCCCTCCGAGAGCCAAGGTCTGCTTCTCCCCTCATTCGCATTTTCCCTTTGTTTCATTAATTTCACTCCAAAGCCTATTAGCTTATTAGAAACTACCGCTTTTGATTATATAAGAATCTATGTGACGAGACAGCACTGGGTTTCCATAAACTTGAGGTAATCGGAAGCTATAAGTGCTCCTATTTTTCTTGAATTCACTTCCTTCAATTACCTACTCCATCTCTCTGCAGGGCGAATTGACGGCGGCAGGGAAGAGAAAGAGAGAAGCGACCACGATGAAGAGGGAGAACGCACGATTGTCAGTCCATCTATTCAATATACCCAAAGATAATTAGGCGTTGACCCATTACTGAATTCACAATTTAATACGACTAGTTTTTCCACATAACTGAAAAGAACTAACTTTATTATAAAGCATGAGAGTGAAACAATAATTGCTCTATTCCTGTGTCTGCATCCTTCCAATCACCTGTCCATCAACGATGTTTCTTCTTGCAGTTCTTCTGGCTACGGTCATCCCCATTCGAAGATGGCTCGTGTGGACTCGGGAGTGATGGGTGGTCGAGTCGTCTTCTCGGATGAGGAAGATGATGATGATATTTATGACACCGATTACTAAGAGGAGAAGTGATCTTTGATCTCTCAACTATCCCCTTTTTGCTTAGTTTGTTATTTCCATTCAAATTTCGTAGTCCTTTATTGTGATATTGTATTGTTGTTTCCCTTTCCCTCTAATCTATTCTTCTCGTCGTAACTAGTCTATAGAAAGCAGTCCGCTGATTGATACAAGCTGCTTACGGTAGCTCATCCCTCAATATATTTTTACCTCTTTTGCTTCTCGCCTCTATTTCTTTCTCCCTTCTATCATAGCCATGACGACACATCGTAATTAGCGCGCTTACAGTAACTTGCAGAGTCTTGCTAAAGAAAAATACGAAAAACAGGAGTTGCTTCCCCCTGGTAACATATAATCTGATTAACTACGAGCACCCATTGATATCTTTCACTTGTTCTATCGTTTATGATCCCTTATGGTACTCTGTTCCTCGTTCTCTTTGCCCCTCTCCTATCATCTCTCGCGATCTCTAACGACTTTCCCTTTCAAACCATCAATATACTCGTGAATTATTGACTCTGGCCTCATACTTGATCCAATAATGATACTATTCATTACATCCATCGGCTACAATATCCCCGTTTCGAGTAGAATTCTCGTATGCTCTTCCTTTTTCTCAACTGACCTGATGTGTTAGTTTTTCTTTGTTTACGGCTGAATATCAGTGGACGATCGGCCGACTACAGTAATTCTCATTATGTTATCCATTCGTAGTTTGCCCATCTCCTCTTTTTCTTTTTTTTTGTTGCTTCTATTCATGTTTGAAATTTTTTGTGAATCTGAAAGAAATCTCTTTTTTACCCAACTCGTCTGTATACTGATTTTGAGTAGAATAGTACACTCCACTCGGAGTTTAATTTCTCGCATGAGCTTGCTTCACTTCTATTTTTGCTCTAGTGCAACTGATAAAAATGTCGCGAAATTAAAACAGTTGTTTTGCCACAGATCAGAATGCATTTAATCTTTTTTCTGTTTGGTGCATTCACTCGCCGTTTTTTTTCATACAAAAAATATCAGGGCGCTCTACCGAAAAAAACCGGGCTTTGCCGCTATGATTAGAAGAAGGCTTGGTATACAACGAGCAAAATATTTTATTTACAAATAGGCAACAAAAATGTAGAAATAGAGAAAAGGCATAAATGAGGTGGAGCAAGGCGTGCAATCAGATCATCAAAACTTCTAGGCAATTTTGCGATGAGCGGGAATAATTGGATATTATGATCTACGGGAACTGAAAGACATGTACAGGGAAGGAGTAAAGACAATAATACAAAAGAGTCCTGCAGACTTGCGTCATCACTAGTCAACTCACTGCGTCTTTGGTTCAGAGATTCAGTCCTAAGAGGGAAGAGAGTGAGACAAAGGTCAAAGACCAAGGAGGGAGGATGCTACCACTTGATCAGTTTGACTATCGGCCATGAGGGATGGTTCCGGATGATGTACTTCCGCACTTCGTTGTACACCAGAATGACCACTCCGACTACGGGAGCAATACCCCACACATGTGCTGCAAGGAAGGTCTTTGATCTCGAGTTGATCTTTGATCTCACCTGGTGGTGGAGAGATCTCGAGGATGTACTGGGGACCGGAGGTGTAGACGAAAGTGACCAGAAGGAGCACCTGACCAACGCTTTAATGAAGGAAATGGAGAAGATTCCACTCCCTCTTGTTTGTTTTTACTGCAGTTTAGCTTAGAAGAATGGGGAGAAAGGTAAAGATGGCACATGTTTGGATAATGAGAGGGGGTGGGCTAAATACCAAGAAGTGCCGGTAAGATTCTCCCCTCCTTCACCTCGATGATACTGGCGAAGACTGAGATGACGTTTCCGATTCCGTGTGAGAAGATAGAAATGCGACGAGTCGTGCAATTGTACAAATGGAAGACCTGAGAGATCAAAGATCAGTCGTTCTTCCTTTACCCCTTGCAATTGCCATTGATTCTCAGAGGAGCTCAGAGATCAAAGATCAAGTTCCCACCTGCGCGAGAACGAGTGTGATCTGCCATGCAGCAGCAGCCTCTCCCTTGATCTTCAGTTGGTCTCCCTCACTCAAAGTGAGATTTCCACTCGCTGTCGTGAAGTTCTCCGCACCCTCCTGAGAGATATAGTCGTTTTATAGGTTCATACTTTATTTATCGATTTTCTTATGAAATTAAACAATTTTCATTTCGCATGTCATAAACAGATGCTCTGACCTTCCAGTACTGTTCAGCAGTGAATACGATGTCAGTGAGGAAGATGCCGTGGTACCTGAGGGAGATCAAAGATCAAACTACGAAGATGAGAGATCATCTCACCAGAAGACACTCATGTAGGCTAGGAAGCATCCGCAGGTCATCGTAGAGCCCATCACGATGTAGGAATAGAAGAGAAGAGATTTAGAGAGCAACTCAAAGACCAAAGATCAGAAAGGGGAAGGGGAGATCTCCAACTTTGCTTTTCCTGCTGCGGGGCGGTCGTTTCATGATGTCCTTCTCGGGTTGTTCGTAAGCGAGAGAGATGGCAGGAGGCATTTCAGAGGCGAGATCGATAGAGAGAATCTGGAATCACATTCATGTATTCCCTTACTCAAGATACATTGTTCTGCAATTTTATGTAAATGTTTCTGCAAAACCTCAACTACAACGCAAAATGCCATGTATGATTGGAGTAATGGTGATTAAAAATTAAAAATTAAAATTTGAATGCGCAATATTCTTGTTGTGAGTATCTTCTTCGTCTAACCTGTATCTGCGAGAGTCCTCTCGGCACTCCCACCAGATAAGTGAGCATGATGGGGAAGACTTCCGGCCACAGATGGGCGAATGTGTAGGCAAGAGAGAGTCTGCAAGAGGGATACCGTAGGCTCACTCCTAGAGGCATTTCATCAACCATTTTTATCATCACTTGTTCATCAGCTTTCCAATATTCTCACCTGAGGTTATCGAAGAGTAGTCTCCCTTCCTCGATTCCACTGACGATGGTGGCGAAGTTGTCGTCGAGCAGAACGATGTCGGCAATCTGCTTGGCGATGTCTGAGCCTGAGAAGAAGTCAAAGATAAGATGGAGAATAGGGAGAAAGTATGGAGAGACTACTGAGCACTCAGATAGTGTCTCTTTCACTGAGACTGTCCATAAAAGTCCCACCCGATACTCCCATGGCGATGCCAATGTTGGCGTGAGCCAGTGCGGGGGCGTCGTTCACTCCTCCTCCAGTCACTGCCACTGTCTCGTCCCTTTTCTGACACTCCTGCACGATCGTCATCTTCTGCTCGGGATTCGTCCTGCAGGAGTACTGTAGGCTATCGATTGAGAGGGTCACGAAACCTGGCGAATACGATGTAGCGATGCTTCAGAAGGGCGTCCCACTCCTCTTTACCATACTCGTTCAATTGATCACCCGTGACCACAGTCCAGTCCTTGTCTGCAGAGTACCCTATTGAGCATCCATCGAGAAGTGGTTTTTCTCAGCAAGTGAGAGATCAAAGATGATCCTTACTAGGGTTGTCTATTCTTCCCGAGATCAATCCGATCTGGACAGCGAGGGCCTTCGCCGTAGTGGGATGGTCGCCAGTGATAACGAAGACCTGCAGAGATCAAGGATCAAATATTAGATTGACAATCCAATTTAAAAAAACAAAAAAAATAAAAGATTAAAATCAAAAATCAAAGACAGTCAAAGATTAGATGACTCTTACCTTGATGCCTGCCTCCTTACACTGTTTGATGGCCTGCGCCGATTCGGGTCTGAGACTTGTAGTTTCGAAAATGAATTCGAAATCGGAAATACCTTGGAGGATCCATAATAGCAGCCATGCCTAGGAAGGTGAGACTGCCCTCCTTCCAGAGCCCTCCAAAGAAATCATAACAGGTATTGCCAATGGATTCCCTCCGTGTCCATCAATAAAGGTCTTCTCACAAATTTAATTAAGATTCTGTGTATTATCACGTGTATATCGCAGGAATGCAAAAGTACTCTCCGACAGTTCCCGTTCTCCCCCCAGTACCTGCTCCCTCCCCGTCGAATCGGGTGTCTGATGGGGCATTGAAGTATCGATGGGCGAAAGCAATCACTCGTCTTCCCTCGTTTCCTAGCGACTCCCACGTCGACTGTCAATCGATATTCTACCGTATTTCACAGTATCGATCGTACCTGGCAGTCATTGGTGAATCCCTCATCGATATCGGTCACATCTCCGTTCTCTTTCCTCTTCGAGCACCGAGCGAGAATGACCTGATCATGATGTCACTTCCGGTTTCGGAATTCGAAACTCACTTCCGGGGCGCCTTTCATCATGACAACGAATCGAGATTCGCCCTGAAAGATGTTGAAATGAATTTTCATTTAGCGTTGATTGACAACTTGATTGGCACGTGTCACATAGCCCGGTTAGCTCAGTCGGTAGAGCACCAGACTCTTAATCTGGCTGTCGCGGGTTCGAGCCCCGCATCGGGCTGTCAACTTTTGCCCAATTTAATATTTTCCCATACCGTAGGAGGAACGGGCAGATGGTCGGAGACGCCTCCCTGGGTATCCGCAAGACAGCGGGCGACTACCAACTGCCAGCGACGGACGGAGTTGAAGGGAACCTCGTACACGATCTGAGACAGGATTAGGATTTCCAATGAAATTCGAGGGAACATTTCACTATTTCATATTTGATAATACTGGGATGATTACCATGGCTAAGATGCAGTCATAGCCAATTATTAGTTCTCACATAGTATCTCTCCCTGATGGCTGCGAGTGATGCGTACAACTCGACGTACTCTGCAAGGGCCACGTCAGAAGCAGAGCCGATGATACGAGCCCTGCAAGGGAAACGTCCACTTTCGCCCTTCTTAGATGACAGCTAATCGTGATGGAAAAAGAAGAATGGGTGGGATGCTCACTTCTTCTTCCTCCTTGGCTGAACTGGGCCCCCGTGATGGGGCGGATGCGCCGTGAAGTCTGCAGACGTCTGCAACATTGAGAATTCGTTGCTAACAAGTGCTGTTCAATAAATCAGGTGAGGTCTCATTAAAAATAATAATAAGGAAAAAGACTAAAACATTAAAATGATGGAGATTATGAATAATGAGCGGACATACTTCGGATGGGATCAATAGATTGTTGATTCTCTTCATCGCCGCAGTCGATTCATTCCCCGTCTCGGGGTCACTAAAAATCGACAAATTTTGAATGAAATATGTTTGAAATGAAGTTGATAGGAGTACTTAGATGTATTATTCTAGGATTGAATCAACTGACCACACGGTGAACTTCTTGCGAGGCATCCCACCACGCTCCAGATCCTCAAATTATCCATTTTATCGATGTACCGTCTACTTTGGTTAACGTTGCACTCAACGTACCCCAGAGAGTGAGGAGGCAGAGAAGGATGGGCCGATGGTAGTCATGGCCTCTGAAGAGGCACGAGTCGCTGGGAATCGAGACGAGTGCTTCCTGCATGGGGAAAAGGAATTGAGTAGAAAAAAGAATGCGTCATTCAATAGGCCATCTCGATGTTCGTTTGATTCAGACTTGTTGTGCAACTAAGATTATATCTTTGAAGTGTTTGGAGTAAATTCTCCGTATCCTCTGCTAACCTCCTGGCAGCTCTGTTTCCGTGTTCTTGCTGTGCTCGATTGCACACGCACATGACTGAAAGGATGTCGGGAAGGGGCTTCTCGATGAGATACCCTGCTGAGGCCTGCGCAGAACGCACCAAACGACGATCCGCTGCAAATAAATATGATATCTAGATGCATTTGAAATTCCCCAATCTTCTCAATCCAATCCAAATCTAACCAATCTAATATTGATGTATGCAATGGAGAAGTTACTGGTAAGATAATTCGAATAGGATTAATGCACTTTAATTCTCTCAGTGGAGGAAGTGAGGGAAGTGCATTGCAAGTTCACTTTTTTTCCCAGATGATAACTCTCCGAGTCACAAAGTAGCATAATTCAAGAACCGAAATTATTTTATAGATCAGCATCCATCCGGATTAGTTATGAAAACGGAGTGGCCATTTAAAATACTCGAGTGCTCGTTTTCTGTGGTCGAAAGTTGCGCCTTTGCTCTTTGGAGATTACGAGAGACAAAGAAGATTGTACTGAGTAATGCGAACGTGATCACTTGCAATGGTGCGCATCAAAGGCGGCTTCCTAATCACTTCTCATTAAGTGGACACACTCAATCTTCACGAAAACAAAAGTGATCACAGGTTGGACACAATCACTTGTGTAGTATTTGCAGATCTTCGATATGCCACATTTGTAAAGATGTCGAGAGAGTGAGAGAGTGAATTTATCTTTGGCTCACCACTGGCGAGTCTCCTATTGTACCAGACATCAGTCACTGCCATATCATTCATCGTCAGCGTCCCTGATTTATCCGAGCAGATAACGGTAGCTGCGCCCAATTCGTCTGTAAACGATTCTAATAGATCAAATGATCAGAGGGGATTAGTCCAGATTGTGGAACCAACGGTTCAAAGGAGGACAATTTCATTTTTTGTTGATTTCCTGTACTCCATGCTCTAGAAATGGAATTGTAGTGAGTAACGGAACTAACCGATGAGTTCGAGTCTCTTGATGCAGACATTCTTCTGCGAGAGCTTCCGAGCTATGATCTCCAGTTCACACATCACCTAAAGAGATGAAGGATAATCACGAAAGATCAAAGATCACGGACAGTGGCTGGAAGTCCCTGAGGGATGTTAGCGATGACGATGACGATGAATCCGTACATGAAGTGGTCCAGAGTATTTTGGAAACTGAAAATAATGATTATTTGTATTTCCTCATATTTCGCTCCTTCTCGTTGATTTTGTTACTCGTGTGGAGTCGAGCGAAATTCCGATGAAAATAACCTTTCTCGGTATTGTCAACTGATTCTTTCCTAGCCTTTTCTCTGACAGGTGAGAGAGAATTGAGAAGGGATAGACCAATTCGTTCCCTTGTCACTGATCACATCCTCTTCGTACCTGATCATGATATCATCCCTCCCTATTTTGTATGATCAAACCCCTCCCTCTGAGTTCATTCATCTAGTCACTTAAACCTATAGTTGCATTTTATGACCTCCGAAACGGCTTAGCGCCCCTCGTGATCAGGGGAAACGGAGGAGAAAGATACGATTAAGGGGGTACTCAAAGGGTTCCCCAAAGCAAGAGACACCAATGATACTTTTTGAACTAGAGTTTAGCGAATTTTGCCTCCATTGACTACACAATAGGCATCATCGTAGTCAACACTTTGTTGCCCTGTGCTATTAGTCAGTTCTCGATACCTTGTGACGTAGCAGCCGATGAGGAATACGGAAGTGGCCATGAAGACTGCCAGAATGAGGATGAAGTGCACGAATTGAGACAACTCAGTCTCCAGTTTTCCCCGAGGAGGAGGAATGTGCTGATGAGTCTGGGCGATGCCTCCCAGAACCTCAAGGCGAGAGGAGTTAGAGGAAGGGAAGGGGAAATTTGCAGTCTGTGAGAGTTTCTCCGAGTTATCATTGATTCCTACGGGTGCATTTCACAAGAAACACTTAATACAGAATACATATTGATTACCGTATACTTGCCGACTCTCAGCACTATTCCGATTCCGTCGCCCTCGATACAGTACGAACCCTGAAATCGATCAATTTAGTTAAATTCTAATTTTTGCAGTTAATTGTAAGCCGATAAAGAACAAGAGTTGTATAATGTATGTGCTTTCTAGGAAATGCGAAAAAACAGCGGAACTTCAATTAAATCAACTTCAATTTTTTACTGTTTCTATCACCTTTGTTGGTCCTAGTCACAATGTACCTTGAAGGCGAGATTGGTGGCACTGAGTGCAGTGACTCCACTCTCTGCCATCTCTGCCGAGCACTCGATAGGCATCTCGTTGCCTCAATACCATTCTTGATCTTTGATCTTTTCATCAATTCTTTAGACTGAATTACTTGTTTTTCTATCATTTTCATCAAGTCATGGGCTTCACGATACATCAATCTGATCTCACCAGTGACTTCAGCTGATTGGATGATTAATCCCTTCGATTTAAGGATGCGAAGATCGGCAGGAATTCGAGATCCGCATCTGCAAAGAAGGAAGGATTCAGAGCTCTTTTCGCTAGATTTAGGAGAGAAGGAGAGGAGAAGAATATGGTAGGAAAGGACGAGAAGTGAATGAACAACACTCGAATAAGAGGAAAATGAGCAATTACGAGTAAATTGTAATCTTTTCGATTGTATAATTTGTCAGCAGCCCAATCTTCTCATTCTTTCCTTTATTTTCTCTTTACTATCTCTCATTTCATCCCACTCTCCGTCTGTTATGGAGATGAAAGATGACTAAATAAACCACTGGGTGCATCGAAACTGACCGCCCCAATTCTCCTCTCTACTCATCCTGGATTGGTGTTTGTTCCCATCGACTCAATGGCGATTATGCCAATTCCCCTGTCTCGGAACCGAGTGGAGAGCGAAAAAGAGCTGACCCACGTCACCGCGCATTTTTTTTTGAATGCAGCTTCTAAGACGGTTATTGAAAGCGAAATGATTGCAAAGCTGATTTTGCATCGTGGTTTCTCTCTACACACTATTGTTCACGCAACTGCGCATGTTTTGCATGCGCATGTTTTCGAGTGCATCATTGTAGGTAACCACTGGAGTGTGGAAGGGGTACCGTATGACGACGATGTCTCCCACAACGAGTTGCTCGACGTCGACGGCCTTCTCGTCTCCATTTCTGATCACGATCGTCTTCTCGGGCAATTTCTTCTCGAATGTTTGCAGGAACTGAAAGGAGACCGAGTCAACTCTATCGTCTCTATTTCCTCCTGTGGTCCATTCCCAACAAATATCTGAATTCCCGTCCATCCTATTCAGTATTGTGCCCACTACTCGAGGAAAACACGAAGTGAAAGTTGCAGAGGAGAGAAGGAGTAACTCACTGCTCTGGCCTTCCTCTCCTGTCGAAACGACAGATAGTACATACTGCCAACGACGATGAAGAGAATCGCAGCTGAGTATCTACAAGAACACTGATAAGGAATGTGCAGAAACGAGAGTAACTTACAAGTTGAGAATGTCTCCATGTCCTCTGTAGTGGGTGATCACGAAGGCGACGATCGAGAGAATCGCAGCAGCTAAAGAGAATTCAGTTAGTTCATTCGATAAGGAAGTTGAACATTCAATGAGACAACTCTGCTTGGTTCTCAAAGGGTAAGAACTCACCCGTTTGTATCATCCATAATTTGGAGTGGAATTGTGACAGGAAGACCATCATGTGATGAGGTTCCTTCGGAGGGTCGATCTTGTTCGTGCCACCCTCAGCAAGGCGACTTCTGCCAGTTATCAAAATCAATTTAAATAATGTTTTCAAAATGTTACTTTGCTTCCTCTCGCGAGAGTCCCTCGCTGAGTTCGGGGTCATCTACATCGATGCACGAGTGAGGGTGGATGTCCCTGAAGTTACTCCCTACAGTAGTTTCCCTTTCTACCGTATCCTACCGTATCTGATCGATATTCAATCGGTGTTCTACGAGTGAGGAGGCGGATAGTTCTCGAGCCTGTAAGACGGCGATAGAGTAGGTGAGATTGTCCCAGAGGAGGGAATCCTCGTCGTCCAGGGGAAGGAACATCACTCATTATCGAGCACTTCTTCCCATGCAGCAAAGAGGGAGGAATTAGGACCAAGCCCTCTAATGATGAGATAAGCCCCGTAGAGACTTGCGTAGTGTTGCAAAAGAAAAAGAAGAGGAAGAAGAGAGCAGAGATCAGATGCAAGCACTAAAAGATAGAGAGCAGAACGAACATGTGACATGTCTCGGATGTCGCTCGCATGGATCTTCCTCCTTCCAGCCCATGGTCGCTTCGCTGCATTTGAACCCCACTCGATTTCTGAATTACCAATAAGATTACGGTATCTTGCCTCAGGTACACCTTTTATTC
Source organism: Pristionchus mayeri (assembly GCA_036245805.1). Classification (NCBI taxonomy): domain Eukaryota; kingdom Metazoa; phylum Nematoda; class Chromadorea; order Rhabditida; family Neodiplogasteridae; genus Pristionchus; species Pristionchus mayeri. The sequence continues at coordinate 28,171,638 of BTRK01000005.1, read as the reverse complement.
CGGTAATGAGTGCAGGTACTAATGAGGGGACCCGATAGGACTTGGGGTCTGGTTGTGGTGATGGTTCAGATGAAAGATGGGGGCCAGAGGAAGGTTCCTCTGGAGCCATAGAAGAGACAGAAGTGGATGAACTAATGGTGGTATGAATGGGGGTAGTAGGGGGTACTGTCCTCTCTCTCCCCCTCTCTCTCCTCTCTGTCTCTTCCCCCCTCTCTCGTCTCTTGTAATCCTCTTTCTCGCCTCTCGCAATAGAACGAACGCATGGGCGTCGCTGCGGAAAAGCGCTAAATGGAGTGTCTGACTGTCTGGACTCTCTCCCTGATCTACTCTCTCCCTCTCTCTATCAGTTTCTGATCGAAGCACGTCATGGTCGAGATGGAGGAATGGAATAAGAGAGTGCAGAGAGGGGGAGTATCGACCACTCACTCACTATTATGACCGGGATTTGCAGTTTCCCTATGTCCACCACCAACTTCCAAAGATTACCACTTGTTTTCCAACCAGTAAAATAGGAGTGACTAGTATAATAATAAACTTTCGAAAATGATCTGTTTTGTCTCCACCCCCTCCTCCCGTATATCCCTTTGTTTTCCGTAGAACGTTGACTTCTCATACTAGTCTATATTATCAGGCTATTTTGATTAGTTCGACTTTCTAGGTGTATCTTTAATGAGAAATAATAAGGAAATTGATTCTCACCGCATTTCTTGACGTCATAAACACAGATGTCTCCTCGATTTCGATCTGAATCCATTTTATTCTCTCAAATTATCATAAGTGATCATGGAAACGAGTTGAGTGCTAGTAATCCTCGATTGGCCTCTGAACTCTCGCCTCTTTCCACGGGTGGGAAACGATTAACAGCTCCCTTCCATCCTCCCACACTCCAATTGCACGCCATCCTTTTTCGCGCTTTTTACTACGGGTCGAGCATTTTCTTTGACAAAGAAGAGAGTGGAGGAAGGGATGAGAGAAGGAGGGGAGGTCGATCAAGTCGATTCACCTAGCACCATTTCAGCTCTCTCTCGACGACGATCTAAACTCTTCCTCTTCTCCCTTCGAGATCGTCAGATCGAAGATCAATCCATTACTAGAGCGAAGGATGGAACTGAAGAGAAGAAGAAGAAGAGAGAAATGAACTCGATCGAGAGAACATTCGATGATGCACGTGAATAACAGAAGGAGGCCATTAATCCGAACATTGAAACGAAAAAGAGGAAGAATAAGTTGAGATCGAAAAGATTGGCAGAGAGTTCGAGGATCTAGCGAGTCGAGGTGTTGATAGGACGACCGATCCATCACTTTCCCTCCTCCATTCCCTCCTCCCCTAAGAGGGATCGATCAATCCTTCCTTCGCGCTATCGCTCATTAGTGCTATCTTATCTCTCCCTTGTCTCTTCTACTTTATCTTGACGTGCAATAAATCTAGTTTGCCCTTTATGAGTGTGTTGATTGCATTGTTGAGAAGCGTTGCGATAAATTCTGCAAATTTTACAGCATAGATACCTTCTATTTTAGTGCAGCATAACTGTTAATTCTCCATTCTAGCGCTCGTGATGGGCGGTCGTCCCTGACCCCGCTCTTTTCCGACCTAGTTTGGGGAATCCTCTCCCGTCAGCTTGGGCAACCCGGAGAGTATCGCCTACTTGGTACACTTCAAGAGGAGGAGCACGGACGGATTCCCATCGTCTCGAGTGATCTACCGTCAAGAAAGCCTCGCTCAAGTCTGCGTTGTGAGTTCCTAACCGGCGCAAGTCAGGTGTTCGGCGGCAGGATGATCTACTTCGATGCTCAACGGAGATCCGTCACGATCGTCCCTACAGTTGACCAGAGAAGCCAAAGAAGATCCCATCCATTGACTTAACGACGCTCTGATACCGAAGATCCCAATTCCATCCACACCGAAGTCACCCTCCTGCAGGACCATTGTGCCTGACGTCAGGATAAATATGAAATATGAATAACTGTTATCCCGTTTCCCTGCCATCTCTTGCTCTTCATTCGTTCTCAATTGGGTTAACTCGACGGTGATCAACAGATCGGGTGCAGCTTTTATGACGCGATGACACCACTTCGAAGATGTCTTTCGATCCCTCGTGCTCCTCTGCCCCCCCCCTGCTCTCCCCTCCTCTCCCTTCAACACCCCCACCACAGTTCCCTGCTGCAGAGAAGATCGAGAACAGCAGAGAAGGGGTTTCACTAGAGAATTTACCATGTTATACCGAAATTTTAAAAAAACTGTGATACTGCAATATGTATCTCCTCTCTTTTGATGTGACTTTCGCAAGACGGAATAAACATCGACCACACTGTGAACTCCTAGTCGATAATGACGAATTTTTAAAAATACAATGTATTTGATCTCATGAGATATTATCAGGCTGATGCAAAAGTTTTTGCCGATTTGACATTGAATTTCATTAAGCTTCCTGATTCAGCAATCATTGAGGCACACCTCTACATAGGGGCGCTACTATCTACTACTACGGAGCTATTATACTAGTAGAGCGACCAAAGTTATACTCTCATCTGCTACCCAAAAAAATAAATTTACACAATTTTTGATCCGATATGCGTAAAATCTGATTTTATGTGATCGCTATTCGGGCAAATTTCTACAAAACACAGACATCCCCCAACTTCACCAATTCTCTGAGTAATAGGGCAAGGGCAGTTTGTTCAGTTAGCCACAAAATGCCCGAGTTTCTACATGACTTGGAAAAGAGAAGCTGCCAAAAGTAGGAATTTCACTATCATTTTTGGCGTCAATGTTCGGAATCATACATCTTCTGTTGATAGGATCGAATTGTAAGCAGACTAGTAACGCGCGCTCATTGGGTGAAGAACTTTAATATTTTGAGCATTTGATATATCAAGCGCTATCGTGAAGAAAAAAATGCTGTCCAGTACATTTTTGACCGTGGGCCTTTTAACATCACTGTTAATTTGGCATACATATCTAAACGGCTTGTCGTAGAATACCTAATTTGAATATACTATTTGCATCTATGTAAGTTGTACTTTCTTACGCTACAGTACCGTGCAAAAGTCTCGCAACAAATTTGTTGTTGTCATAACTTTGTTCAAAATTGAGCTAGAGACTTATGGTTGGAAGCATTCGAGAGGTGAATATCAGGAGAAAATAATCATATGGTGCATGGTCTGAAACATATTTATCGCGGGTTTCTGAATTTATTTTTCGGCAGCACAATTTTCATGTAATTTTTGAAACTCTGCTGTAAGTGGATATTATCTCGCACGAACTGTGATGGAAGTATAACCATTGATGTTTACAATGCACTATCTGGCTAGCTCCTTGCACATCGGAAAGAGCTAATATATCGATTTTCCGACACCTCCGAAACGTGTTTGAACGGCTATATCTTTGCTCCCAGTTGAGCGATAGGGCCCATAGTTAGCAGCTACTATACACTAATAATGTAGACACATTAAACCAAGTTTGATAGTGATCAGACAACAAACTGCAAAAATCGAAAAATTTTCTACACGAATTTTCATGCATATGGAGAAGACCTTTAATGCTATCGAAAAAATCCGATTTCTTGCACCGTAATGCAAAATCTATTAATGAATATGTGTGTGAAATCGCGAAGTGAGACGATTTGTCCAACACATTTTACAGCCCAAAAACCACAGAGATTCAGAACGGCCAAAGTCGTCAGAAATGGACAGTAGCGAAAGTCGACCTAGCATAACCGGGGAGTTTCTTTAAATTTGGCTCCAATTCAATGATAAATGTGCATATCTAGGACTTGCAAAGCTGTAAGGTGCGTTTTACGCAATTTGAACAAGATTCATTTTTACGTTGTACCATGTTTTACGGCTCATGGCTACCTGACCCTCTGTGGTTTTTGGGCTTTAAAATGTGCTGGACAAATTGTCTCACTTCCCGATTTCACACACTTATTCATTAATAGATTTTGCATTACGGTGCAAGAAATCGGATTTTTTCGATAGCGTTAAAGGTTTTTTCCACGTGCATGAAAATTCGTGTCCAAAATTTTTCGATTTTTGCAGTTTGTTGTCTGATCACTATCAAACATGGTACAATGTTTATACATTATTAGTGTATAGTAGCTGCTAACTATGGGCCCTATCGCTCAACTGGGAGCAAAGATATAGCCGTTCAAACACGTTTCGGAGGTGTCGGAAAATCGATATATTAGCTCTTTCCGATGTGCAAAGAGCAAGCCAGACAGTGCGCCATATGATTATTTTCTCCTGATATTCGCCTCTCGAATGCTTCCAACCATAAGTCTCTAGCTCAATTTTGAACAAAGTTATGACAACAACAAATTTGTTGCGAGACTTTTGCACGGTACTGTATTTCGGTTTTGTCCTATCATTGCCATTCGCAGAGCAATGATGATCGAAAGATCAGGTCGAGTCGACCCACCCAACGACTTTGATTCAACATTGTGGCCTCAATGCTGATTGTTTAGTCCACTACTGAATGGTACTGATGAGAGTATCCAAGCACCCGCTGATAATGGAGAACTAGGTGAAAATAAGTCCAAGGCAAAATGCAGGGCATGCCCAAATGTAAAAAGTCAAAATCAGCAAAAAAATTTGCATCAACCTAATAGAAGTGATTAGAAGGTTTAATAAAAGTCACCGAATCTTTGAAAAATAAAATAATGAAAAGTATCATCCCATCGTCTTCAACTTAATAACAGTGGTGAATAAAGTGAGAAAAGAGTGTCGCTGGTTTCTGACTCCAAAGAATTCTCGCACGAAGCTGACATCACACCGTCGCCACTCCTTCTATGATGTTTGCTAATCACAAATCGGTAATAAATAGAGGCCTCGTGGTCGGTATAAAAGGCGAAGGGCGCAGTGCGCACCAACCTCTTCTCCACTTCGCAACCTTCAACCTCGGATTGGAATGCTCAAGTTGTTCTTCATCATCGTCCTTCTCCTTCCCCTTTCATCCTCTGCGCCCACCAACCAACTTCCTGGCGATTTGGTACCTATTTCTCATGCATGAAAATTTTAATTTTAAATATAAAAAAATTAATATTTCGAAGTCCAGTTACAAAATCTATTCAGAAGATCGTATCATTCAGAAGTACAAAACAATAAAATGGTTGTTATAGTTCTGCAAGAGTTGTGTGACTATCGTGAAGAGGAGGATCACGAGCGACGATTTCATCGATAAGGACAAGGCATTCTTCGAAGAGGTATCCAATCAGCCAGTTTGGTGTTATAACAAGGAATGGAAAGCGACTTCATTGAAAAATTTAATGGTCCTGTTTCTTGAATTGTGCTATTTTTATAGTCAACGAAAATGCCCATTTTTCATTTTATGATATATCTTTGTTTCTCCTCTCAGCTTCCCTTGAATCCGTTCGTGCACCTACTGTTGCATAACACTTGTAAGGCGTAAGGTAAAACCTCCACGAACTACAGAAGCACCGAGTCTTATGAAACATCAATTAGTTTCCATTCAGATCTGCAAGAAGTTCCTCGGCACAGGACCAATGTCCTCGGTTCGTTGTTTTTTCTTTTATCTACACGAATGAAGGGATTCCATTTTTAGGCAGTGGAGCATTGCTCGATCAATCAATAATTGTAGGTGTGCGCTGCGGGACTCCTGGGCGAGATCGACTACCTCCACGACAAGTATAAGGGCAACGAACAAGCAGTGAAGAGGTTTTTTCTTCCCAGGATGACTTTGATTTTGCAGCTGTGCGTCGAACTTGGTTGTCCCGAGAAGAAGAATTGAGACGATCGATATTTATCGCCTTTCGTCTCCCTCTTATCTGTATAATATTGTGCATAAAATGCTTGTGACTAGCAGAGAATTTTCACTCTCGTAATCGCCCGTGATAATACGTGTAACTATGCGGAGCAAGGGAGATAATGCTAACGACTCTCCTTAGACACACTGCTATTTCCAAGCCAGGGAGAGGAGAGATAAGGAAGACTGAAGAGAGTTATCAAACTTTCTCACTGATAACATCCAAACTATGGGTGACTGACTAATCGATCTCTCACTATTCATAGAGTCCATAGAGACAAAGAGGCAGATCAAAGGTCGATGCTTACTAATTAATTCTGCAGCATTTCTTTCTGAGTATTTGCTAACAAAATCAACACATGAAAATAGTTACTATTATTTGACGGTTTCGTGAAAATTCATACTTTATGTGAGGTGTGGTTAAGCTATAACATGAATGTCGCATAATTTTGATCATATAATATGGTTCATATGTAGCGAGACCGTCGTCTAGTAAGCATTAGATTCCTATCATCAAGGATGACTAGAATTTTGCTATATTCAACATTCGAAATTGGTAAGGAATGTTCATAAACTGTGTCAATAAATAGAGAACAAGCACATCGGCCTTCTCGATCTCACCTCGATCATTCATTCCTCCTCATCCCTCCTTCTCGTACTCTGGCCTTCTCTCGGATTAGTGCAATCACTCGATCATCTCACTCACCCCATCCATTCCCCACTAGCTTTCTGATCGTTTCAGCATGATTCATCCCATGGTTAGTCTCTCTTATCTCCTCCACTATATAAGTGGAAGTACGGTCGCATAGCTAATCTCGCCTCTGCCCTTCCCAATGCATCGTCTGCTTCTCCTTTTGGTCCTCCTTCCTCTCTTCACTGCTCTTCCCTTCATCCAATTGGACGATGACTCGGCATTGACGACCCCAGCTGGACTCACCAAGGAAGAGGTGCATGATGACTATCAATCTACCGAACGTTTTTTCAATTATTATTATTGAAATACAATATTAAAAATCGTGCCGATGATGCAATGTAGGACGGTGAACGGAAGACACGACGATGATCCCTGTGATAATAAGTGTCTCGATATTCAGTTCTGCGAGCAATGCCCTGAGTTCATCGATTTCTTCCTCTCGAATGGAGGAGAGGAACAGGCTGTATTCCAGCAACTGTGTGGCAAATTCATCAAGGGAGATGACAATCCCATGCTCAAGGTGAATACTGTAGGCCTGGAATTCCTATAGGGAGGATTATGAAAGAGAGTGACCCTCCTTTCTCCACCTTTAATATCTTATCGTAGGGAGCATCAGATGAGATTTTATTGATTGATTAAAAAATAATGCAGTCAATTGTAGGTGTGCGTGGCCGGATTCATGGGGGAGATGTTCTACGTGCGAGACAGACTGCAGGGACACTCAGATCAAGAGGTACCCACATTTATATTTCTACTGTTTACTACTAACTATATGCGAAAATCAATTGGTATCGATTGGCACAAAACATTCCCGAAAGCTTTACAATCCCATTGGTTCTTTGCTCACTGCAAGTACTTGTGAGATAAAACGGGTCGTTTCCTCTTCATCTTTTAAGAAAAAAAACTTTAAAACTTTCCATCCTTCACTTCCCCCCCATTTAGATCTGCACTTGGTTCGGTTGTGTGTATCCCACATCGACGCCTTCTCCCGATGAGTGAATGAAGGTCCTTCAAAGATGACGTCATCCATGATCTACCTCCTCCGATAATCACAATCGCCCATGGGCAATTACTCAAATGTGCCAAGATATGTTAACTACGGGTTCCGATAAATATTTGTTACATCATTACGATATCTGGATGGAAATATTATTAATGGAAGCACTCTTCGAGTCGGAATCCCATGCCAAATATTCAGTCATACCTACCCCAAGATTATTTACCAGCGGTTAATATGTCCGTGTTGATAGTTCGAATTGTGACTTGTCAGCGAAAAAAACGGAAATATTTTCGACGAGCGCCTTTGCGCGAGGCTCCGCTGAGGTCACGAGATATAAGATTATCAGTATTCAGTTTTGCCCTTATCTCGTCTATCTGCTCCCCATTCCAATCTTTTCTTCTCATTCGCTGCTCCATCGATCTCATTAACCCTCAATTGATTCCACTTTTGAGATGTCCCGCTTTGCTCTTCTCACCCTCGTCCTTCTTTCTACAGCTGCTGCAGCTCCTCTTGACTCCGTTGATGATATCGACCCTCAGAAGGTACACTGTCAGGTTTAGCTCTTGGCGAAGAGTTGGACATCCTGTAAGGTTCATCTCCTAATCCTTTCTTATTCAGTTGTGCAAGGCGTGTCCGATGCTTGTGAATCTCTTCCTCAATAACAAGAATGTCGAGGAGAAGGTCTTCGACAAGGTTAAAGTTGTATTAATATTTCATCCATTCGCCACATTCACATGCAACCGAACAGCAACCGAGCATGACATGAAAAAAGCATGGCATGCGGAGAGTTCATACAATAAATGGATAATTTCCAGTTGTGCTCGAAAATTCTGAAGACGGACGACTCGAATCCGATGGTTAAGGTACGTGCTTACTTTCTCACCTCGTGTTTTTCTTTGAGAACATGCATGAAATGCCTAAAGATCTGATTAGAATACGATAACTGAAGTATTATTTTTCTGCAGGTGTGCGAGGCAGGTCTCATGGGGGAGATGGAATACATCAAGCAGGAATTGGGAGAGAGTGGAGCCACACCCGCACAAGTATGTTGCGTTTTTTACTGAATTTCCGCAAAATAATATATGCATGTGTTATTGGCAAGATGTCATGTCCCTATTGATTTGGATCTCAGTGAATTCTCTAACATCATGATCAACATCAAAAATATTTCGATGCTCACCAGTACTGTAAACGAAACCTTTTTAGATCTGTAAGAAGCTCCGAATCTGCCCCGCTCACTAAAAAATCACTCATGTACTGTACAAAACGGATTTATCTTCACCTTTATTATTCCATGCGATAAAACGAGTAAACCGTTAATTAGTTAAGACGTGGAATTACTGAATGTACACTTCTTCTTTGTTCTTTCAACACACGTCGGATTGAGTGCTTTACTACCAATAAGACACTCAATATTGCGTGCGTCACTTCATATCGAATGGCATTTAGATTTATCATTGATTACGCCCGAATTGGGTGCAATTCGAGAGTCCCCACTAGGGATGGCCATTCGATGTGAGGTAGCGATTCCGCTATGCTTCTCCCTCCTCGAATTGCGAAATCAGCCGAGGGAAATGGCGTAGCGGAATAGCTACCTCGCTTCGAATAGCCATCCCCAGTCTCCACTGCTGATTCGCATTACTTCATCCTCATAAATGAAACGAGTAAAAGGTACGAACGAGTCAAAGTGTCTTTTCTCCAGTATGACTATGGATTGTATGATACCGATGCGTTTCATACTCGCAATTCCATTTTCTCCTTAATTGGTTCAGCATTGCTTCTAGAATTACAATGGACTCCGCTCTCATGCAATTTGTTGACATGAGGTTCTCGGTTAAAGTTTGATTCTTATCTCTACCTTCACAATTGCATTTTGCCCCTGTGCAATATATAATCATTTGGTTCCCTTCTGATCGCGTGAGCTCTTCCTCGCTTCTCTTCACTCCCTTAATATGCTCCGTCTCTCTCTCCTCCTCCTTTCTATTCTCTGTGCAGCGACCGCAGCTCCCATCGAATCCATCGACGATATCGACCCGCAGAAGGTACGTCACTCCTGGAATCCAACGGAGGAGTCTGAATTGACACCCCTCCCTTCTTTTCAGCTGTGCAAGGAGTGTCCGAAGCTCGTAAATCTCTTCCTCAACAATCAGAAAGTGGAGGAGATCGTGCTCGAGAAGGTCTCAATCAAAATGATTTTTTATATCTTCCTTGCTTTTGCTTACACTTTGAGTCACTCATAAATTGAAATCCGTCGAGTTATGATTCCCTAAATTTTAGTTGTGCGGTAAGATTCTGAAGGCGGACGACTCGAATCCGATGGTCAAGGCACGTCTTCACCCTATTTCATTAAACCCATTCTTTTCAAACATTCGACCTGTTTAACCTGTCAAAAAGATGCGAGAAAAGTTGCGTAAAAAGTTGCGCAAAAAGTTCGCGAACTTCTGATTCTCTCCTGTTCGTGTGCTCTCTCTTTTTCTCTAACAGGTCGTTGAAAAGTTCACGAACTTTTGACGAACTATGTTCGAAATTCGTGCTTTTCTTTTGTTTTACTTATTTTTAGGGATTATTTTTGCGTTTAGCTTATGAATACTTTGAAGGACAACCTTCCCTTAGCTGGAATAGCTTCAGAATACAGCGTAGTGAAAGTAAACACGGTTGGAGTAATTTTTTCGATTATGGGTCACCACTTTAACCACCCTGTAATGTCAAGCTATTCCATCAGAGGGAAGGTTGTCCTTATAATCAGTCATAAGTTAAAAGCAAAAATAATTGATAAAAATAAGTAAAACAAAAGAAAAGTACGAATTTCGAACGAATTTATGCCGGTTTTAACGAACTTTTCAAGGAGCTGCGTGAAAAGTTAGAGAAACGCGAGAGAGCACGCGTTCTTGAGAGAGGGAAAAGGAAGCAGTGATTGTTTACTTCCTTTTCCCTCTCTCGAAAACGCGTGCTCTCTCTTCTTTCTCTAACTTTTCACGCAGCTCCTTGAAAAGTTCGTTAAAAACCGGCCTAAATTTGTTCGAAATTCGTACTTTTCTTTTGTTTTTCTTATTTTTATCAATTATTTTTGCTTTTAACTTATGACTGATTATAAGGACAACCTTCCCTCTGATGGAATAGCTTGACATTATAGGGTGGTTAAAGTGGTGACCCATAATCGAAAAAATTACTCCAACCGTGTTTACTTTCACTACGCTGTATTCTGAAGCTATTCCAGCTAAGGGAAGGTTGTCCTTCAAAGTATTCATAAGCTAAACGCAAAAATAATCCCTAAAAATAAGTAAAACAAAAGAAAAGCACGAATTTCGAACATAGTTCGTCGAAAAGTTCGTGAACTTTTCAACGACCTGGTTAGAGAAAAAGAGAGAGCACACGAACAGGAGAGAATCAGAAGTTCGCGAGCTTTTTACGCAACTTTTCTCGCAGATTTCTGACAGATTAAACAGGCCGATTAAGTAATCGATGGACTGATGCAGGTGTGCGAGGCGGGTTTCATGGGAGAGTTGGAGCACGTGAAGGAGGAATTGAAAGAGAGCGGAACAACACCCGCTCAGGTACAATTCTATAGAAAATAACGTTTAGATGGAGTTTCGAAGAGGTTCTAAGAGGTTTCGAAGAGATGTTCTATTAGGAATTTATAAAACCCACCTGATTCTCCACGACACATGCGTCAAAACTCCTAGAATTTATAGATTCGAGATCTTTCAGATCTGTCAGAAGCTGCGCATCTGCCCCGCCCACTAATCACCACGTGACTACATCCTGACACTTTCTGATAAAATTTACCCGCAATAGTCTTTCAGTTATTCTTCATTAAAATATTTATTTCATGCATAAGGAATTCTTGGTTGTCTCAATATTCACGGGGGAACGGGGATATTGGCAGCCTCGAGATACTGGCGATACTCCATTCTGATTCGTTCCGCGAAGTCTCTCATGATGAAGTCGAGTAGTTGCTTGAGGTCATTGAGAGTGATGTATCTCTTCTCGAACCATCGATGGATCTCCATCTTCTTCTTTCCGAATCCGAGGAAACTCCATCCTGACTGGATCGTGTCCACATGTTCGATGTCGTGCAGGGTGAACTTGTTGTCGTAAGTGGAGAGACCGACGTAGTACGAGTCCTGCACCTTCATGCATGTCACCTTGTAGTACACCATCGTCCCGCCCGTCTCCTTGTCGAACTGAACGAAATGAGTTTGAAACCGTCCGCCTAACAAATAACACGAGCACAAAGGATATGGAAAAGTGGAGAAAGAAATGCATACCTGGAAGTCCTCATCGCTGGCAGATCCGTACTTGAAGTAGAGGCACTCCTTCATCTCCTGGATCAACTTCTCTGCGGGCAGCCACGGTTTCTCACTCGTCGAGAGGTTTCTCATTCGGGGAGTGAATTCTTCATCCAGATACGGCTTGAATTGGTCCTTGTCGATGCTGAAAACATAATCATTCAACCAGCTTGAATCAGCGACGCTTTTCCCCTCTCTTTCCCCCTTACAAACGTACACCATGGCCTTGAAGAAGGCATCCGATTTCAGCTTATCGAAAGGCAGTGATCCGGGGTCGATCACAGTGCTGTTGATAACCTCGTAACTGAACTCGAACTTGAGGAACTTCCCCAGAAACTTCTGGAAGGTGTCGAACCTGCAAATTAAGAGTGATTTTTGTGCAGAAAATCTTCTCTACCATCCGAAAGCAGCGGAAGGATCACTCGGGAATCCATCATCATCTTCTCCCGCTGCTGCTCTCTTCGCTCTCAGAGCGAATTGCTTCAGTCCTCCAACTGCCGTCTTGATGGCCTGTAGTTGTAGATCCGTGGGGTAGACATGGGCGAGATCGAGGGCGTGTTTGGGAGTGAGGAAGGGGAATTTTTTCTTGGAAACCACGAGTCGACCGAGGAGCTCGTCGTCGAACTCGGGAATGTTACGAGCGAGGGAAAAGGAAGACAGGAAGAGAAGAGGTAGAAGCAGACGCATCCTGGAAGAGTGATTAGAGTGATCAGCAGCAAGATTGAGAGATCAGAGGACGACGGAGAGAAGTGTTTGGTGAACTGATAGGGAAGGAAAACTGGATGTGATGAGGTCATGTCTCTTTTAAGGTAATGCACTATTTGGATTCCTCACTCTCTAAACAATTATTGTGAGTCAGTGATTCAACAGCATTTACTGCTGTAAAATAATCCAAACACTGGTCATCTGGAGAGAGAGAAAGAGAGTGGGATATGGAGACGTGCATGCATGATTTAGACCTAGGAGAGAAACAGGAAGGGAAAAGTGCAACTGAATTCTGGGAGGGGAGAAATGCTATATGAATCAAGCCGGAAAGGATGTAAGGTGACTAAGAAGTCAGATGCCTCAACGTTTGGAAAGGTGAAATTCCGCGTGCCATTTCAAAGAAATCAAATAACCAAGCGCTTGTTCTTGATGTGAACAGATTGGAACGGGAATAAAAGGGCTCTTATCATCTTCAATGGCGACCCCATCCGGTTGGTGTAATCTCCTTTGTCGAACGGTTCTATATTGCCCCTGATTCATCCTTTTTTTGTACTGATTGTATTGCCGCTGACTCAACCCAAACTAACGAGGTTATAAAAATAACTGTGGACAGAGAGCGGAAACGATGTCTCCTACCATCCTCCTCCTTATCGCTTTCTGCTCAGCAGGTAAAGTCCATTAGTAGATCCAAGGAAACCCACCCTTTTAGTGCTGGGCAATCCTCCGTGCGTCGACTACAGTGCTGTGTGCGTCCCTGCTCAGGTGAATCTTCCTGCTAGCACTATCCAAATATCCTCATCATTCATCTACTTTTTCTCAGGCGATCGAGCGTGGTTGTCACTGTGCCCTCATCAGACCGGGCCAGGAGGAATCAGCCCGTCAAGCACTGAGGGATTCCATCGGGAGAAGGAAGAGGGACACTTTCGATGACATTCGATTCGCCATCCTGCAGCAGAATGGAACTGACGAACTCAATCGGTTATTACCTTCTTTTTCATTCTTCCATTTCAATTTTCAGATTCTTCTCGCCTGCTGAAAGTACTCCCCAAGGAGTCGACAACAACGTCTTCGCGAGTATTAACACCCAGGTCTGAGTTGCGTCCCTTCCACTTCTGATTCCACCTCTTGCAGGTCCATGCTTCCCTCATGACTGTCCCCAAGAGTCTTCTCAACGCCGTGATCGACATGCAAGCAGATTGGCTCTCTCCCGAGGCTCGCAACCAACTTCTCAACTGTGGCGCACCCAGGTATCCCTTCCCTGTCATTGAAATGTGTACTTGTTTATTTGCAGGTGTGAAGTGATGGGGCAGATCACTGATCTGCAGGGGAACCCCGAGCCGACGAGACAGGACAGACAGTTCAGAGTGGCACGAGCAGTGAGATACGATGTAGACAACGAGGATTCACTCATCGCATTCGCTTCTGCCACCTCTGACTTCGTCCTCAACAAACTACTCGTCCAGTGGACGGTGAGGGATCGGAGGAGGATTTATTCGAATTTTGAACTTCAAACAGTATCTATAGAACACTTGAATCCGTTTAGCATAGACGCACTCCAAACATTTCTATTGGTGGAAGGGACAGTTTTCAATGAATATATTTCAGGAGAAGAAGTGCAAACGTCGTTGGTTCAAGAAGAAGTGCAGGGACGAGCCGAGAAGCAGAGAGGATCTCAGAGTCTTCGATGATGCCACGAGGAACAATTGGATGAACCATGTGAACAGCGAATTGGTCGGCAAGTTCAGAATCAACAATGCCAATCTTCTCGTTTGAACCACCTTCCAAGGATTGTTCTTTCGTATTGATGTATGAATGTAATTGTAAAGTCAATAAAGCATGTATTTATTTCATCATGACGAGAAATTCCCCGGAAATTATTAGCTGCTTGTACTTATATACCTCCGCTCTTCTGCGACAATAACACTGGTGTCGTAGAGATTGCTTCATCAATCGCATATTTATTAGAAGTCGTCCGGCCATCGAGCGTCATGAAAGGGAAAGAAGAGTGTAATGGTCATTGATGTGCATCCATACTAGGGTTGACGAAACGAACACGAACAACGAACAGTTCGTATCGAGAAATCAATTTCAATATAATGCGCAATCTCTGGGATTCAAATTGCGTTCATTGCGCAATAAGAGTCGAACAAAGGAGTGTTCGAATCGAGTTCGAATCAATTTCATTGTTCGAATCGATGAGTAATGAATTGGTATGAAAATCGAATCTGGAGTTGTTTGAATTATGTTTCAAGTGGAATATATAAAACATAGATCACATTTTATCGACTTTCACACTTTGAAAAAAAGATTCAGATATGTTTCAATGTGACAGAACGAAATTAAGTGAGACAGACCCCAATTTGCATTCATTGCGGAATGAGAGTCGATCGAGGGGGATTTCGAATCACTGTTCGTATCATTCCGCACGTAGTTTTCGCAATCAGAGTCATTCTACTTGTGTTTCGAATAGCTGTTCGGCGTTCGTTTTGTCAACCCTAATCCATACTACAGTACCCCAAGAAGTCCCTGGAGCTCTAGGACTGAGCTCACTATTGTGCCCTAGGACTGGGCGAAGTTAGCGGCGCTCTAGAGCTCTAGGACTGAGCTCACTAATGTGCACTTGTACTGAACACGTCCGTAACTATCTAGGCTGCGACGAAGGTGCCCGAGGGGGCGACTACCGTATCTATTGTAACAAAACAGACCTCATTGGAAGGGAGCGAGAGAGAAATGGACCGCTCAACGCGAGAGAAGAGGAAGTGAATGAATGGAGAGGAGAAGGATGAGGGAAAGAATGAATGGACAGATTAGTCCACATAATTAAATATGCAAAGGCACTCAATTTGGGCAAAACAATCCTCTCTCTTCCATTCATTTCTCTTCTTCGTCCTCCCCGGGAACGGTTGAGGGTCTGCGTAATGGATGAGAACGTACGAAGGAAGGGTGAAGGGTACTCTCAGTTTAATGGGAGTCAGATTACTGTATTCACTATCTCTCTCGGAAGAGAATAGGAATTCTAAGAGCAAATCCAATGGTAGCAAGTATTTCAAGGAAGATGGTTGATGGGAAGCAGGATTTCGCACCAATTGATACAACTGACTCAGCTATCGAAGTCAAGTTATCGCCATTCATATACTCGACAATCAATTGATATTAATTTTAAAAGAAAAATTTTTTACATTGTATTTATTATATCTTATGCAAAGTATCAATGAATGTTCTTTGAGTGTTCGCTGATTTACCCCATTCCTTCATGAAAATATAATGTGGAAAATCAAAATCAATATTTTTAGAAACAGCGGAACATCATTTGACTTCAATAGAATCGAAACTTTTATTAGAATACCAAATACATAGATTCAAAATAAGGATGAATTATATGTTCGTTTATTCCATATCCTTGAGTCTTTCGGGGTTGAATCTGACAAGGAGAGTGACGTCATCGTTGACTTCCTTGGATAACTTCGTGATATCCTCACTGGAGAGTGTCTCTACATTGACTCCATTGATGGAAATGAGTTGATCTCCCTTGAGGAGTCCTCCTTCATCCGCCGGTCCTTCTTTAACTATCTCACAGATGGAAGTGCCAATGTGATTAGCCCAGAACTCACCATCCACTTTGAGGAAGCGAATGGTTCGAACACCGGAGTGTCTTTTTAATTCCTTAAATGTCGAAAAGTCAATATCAGTGATTTTTTCCATACTTGGATTTCTTTTCTCTGTTCTTCGACGATGCGTGAGAGACGATCGATCTCTTCGTCTCTCATAGCGATAATCTCTCCCAAATTCTCTTCCCTGATCACAGGAACAACCTGAATTAACCTTTATATTGTCTGTATAATGATTGTATGTTTTATGGTATTGTATGCAGATATTTACACCGTGAGCGATCATCCTTACCTTCTCATGTACTTTTTTCTCAGTAGTTACATCTTCAAGACTGTGATATTCTCCTCCTTCTTCCTCTGGTTCGTCGTTCACTTCCTCTTCAATCAGATGTTGCTTATCCATCCATTCAACGAGGGACGCAGACCCATTAGAGGACGAGATGCTAGTATCTGCATCATAAGTGACAATAGGAAATCCGTGCGAAGTACATTACCGATGAGTTCGAAGGTAGATTCATCATCAGATGAAAGGGGATCACAGGAGGGAGAAGTCATCGGAAAAAAAGAGAGAGAGGGAGTAAGGAGTGGAATGGAAGAAAGAATAAGGTATTTGAATTGAAATCCTTTCGTTGGCATTGTTCCAAATGACGCCAAGAAATGTCGTCTGTCACCAAGAAATTTTTGATTTATTTTGATTAATGATAGCATAGCAAGAGATGAGTAGAAGAAAGGTGAACGTGAGAGACTTGTAAGAGGAGCTGGAGCAGAGACCCAGCTATAAATACAATACTTCCTGAGAATATAAATGTTTATCAGAATAAACCCTTCTCATAAACGGTCACGCACGCAGAATAGAGTAGAATCTTGAAAGTGGGCATATAGAAGAATAACAAAAAAATGACTCATAGTCTATGAAAGAATGAAAGAAGTTTGGAGTGTAGGAGTGATTTTCATCATATTTATCGTGTTCTTTTGTATCTAATTTACCAAAGTCTACGTGAAAGCAAGTAAGATGTTATCTTAATTTTGAAAATCAATCATAGAACGACGGAAGAGATGTCATCAAGTAGAGTAGATAGGAAAGGGGAGATCATTGGCTTCTCTTCTTCTCCATTGGGAGAGACGACGTCTTCCAACGTCATCGATCCAGCCTTCAGAGCGGATACGAATGAAATATTCAGTAGGTTCGTTCCAAAATCACCTTGAGCTCTCCTTCCACTTCCTTCTTCTCATTCTTTCTACGGACAACGAATCGCTCGAATTTCTTTAACTTCTCCGTTTTGTGCTGTAAAATTTATAGAATGTATGTTTTCTATTCAAATCAAATATTGATCATAAATTAGATGAACGTGAGTAAAGTACCTTCACTTGCTGTGAAAGTTGAGTAATCTCTGCATCTTTCATTGCGATCTCAGTTTCGTGAACTCTCTTCAATTCCTCCAATTTTAGCTGAAAATATCATTCATATGTACATTTATCCTTGTTTGCATAATTTAGCGATAAATGAATACATTGAATAACCAACCTCGGCATTTCTTTCTTTCATATCCATTTGATATTTCACAGATCTCAGATGCGCCGCATCCAATTCTCTTCTCTTTTTATACACTTTTCCAAGGATTCGATCTTTGCATTTCAATGTCTTCAATTGAAAGGATATTTGGATTAGGATAATTCCAGTCCACCTCATTCTCCTTCCTCAGTTCTTCGTTCACTCGAGTGAGACCATCGATCTCCGCTTCCTTTTCATGGATCTCTGACTGATGAACCTTCTTCAATTCTTCAGTCTTTTCCTAAACCGACAAATTACAACATGAAAATTTATGTACAATGTGTTTAGCAAGAGAAATGATGAATACCTTGAACGCCCCTTCTCTACATTTCATCAGATTTTTGATAATGCTTAGTTCTGCTTCAATCAGATCCATCTTCTGCTTTTCCAACTTCTTCCCGAGTCGATCCCATACCTTGAATGCATTCGAACACTGAATATATTCAACATTCTGTCTCATTTACTTCATTCTCCGTCTAACTAGATGGTATTGCATTAATTTTTTTGATATGGGAATATTAATAATCATTCTTCCAGATCGAGATTATTCTCACCGCATTATTTATCACGTAACTCGACTCCGGTAGAGATCTCTCCTTCGCTGATATGCTAGTGTCCTCATTCTCAGAGCAGAAGCTATCTGATTAAGGGCTACATTACATTGATTGAGCATTTTACCACCAAAAAACAATTTTCTAGTGCCCGTCAACAATAAAAATGGAACGTCTCCTTCTCACACGCAAAACTGCCCCAAACATCCGAGTATTTAAGCGTCGATTGGAAAGCCACCCCATAGTCACAAACCTTTCACACCCTCAATGACTCAGGAGGGTCCCCCCTCCCATCTGCAATCACTAATTAATGTATTCATGGTATCGTCGCGCCTCGGGCGTAGATAAATTATTATAATTATTTCTCCGGATGTCATGAATTCAAATGAATATAAATCACCGATGATCTCGAAGGTCGATTCATCATCAGAGAAGTCGGGGAGGAGAGTGATGTTCACCATTCGAGTTCCCAATTGATAGGAAGGAAGAGGGAAGGGATCTCTAGTGGAGGGATGCCACCACGGGTCAATCTCTCTCTCTCTCTCTCTCTCTCCTTTATGGTCTGGGAACGAGAGATGGGGCACACTTGCTGTTACAACTTCTCCTCCAGGGCCGCGCACTCTGAGAGAGGGAATGGCAGCTGTCTCTTCTGGGGGACAGTCTCACTGTCCCGATCGGGGAGGAAGAGAAAGTTAGAGAGAGGGGGAGAAATCAGGCAGAGTCGCTACCGTACTAGCAGTACCTCTAATGAATTGAAAAAAGTTTATTAAGCTTTGAGTGTTCACAACAGCATTATTTGAACTATCTAACACAACAGCATTATTTGAACTATCTAAACATGAATCGACTGATCCTCAAATTGGTATCGAGTGATGTTATTGGACGAAACTTACGAGGGATCATAGCACAAAAGTGAATGAGTAGAAGAAGCCTACTAGGATTGCCATGCCCATAACACCTACTATGGAAAGTGCAGTAAGCAGGATTGCTTGGAGACATACGTGAGAACAAGATTTGCCCGTTGTTCTTTCAACCCCTCGGGTTTGAATTTCCGATGGATGGTGGATGGGGTCATTCTCAATGGGGAGGACACGGCCAGCCACTGAAGGGAACACGACGAGTTCTATCTCAATATCGATCGAATCGTCGACTACGTAGCCACTCTTGACGTCAAGATTCTAAATATATAAAAATAATTTTTGTAAGTTGAACAGATTTCCTGAAATTTTCATTGATTTTTTTCCCGCTGGTCGGACACTGAGAAAATTTTCAAGAACTGGGAGTTTGGATTTCATTATTACGATTAGAATTGTTTATTTTCATCGTATTGTTCGAGGAGTAGATAGTGCTAGAGCCCCCATGTTTGTTCGATTATATGGAATCGATACCTTCATTGCAGTAAAGAATGGAAATCCCCATCTCGGATGTTCGGAGTCGAATTGTTTGATCACTAATTTCTTCGTAATCTCCAAGGAAGAAAACTTGTGATTCAACAGTGCTATGGAAAAATCAGCTGAGTAGACATTTTCCCTGAAAAAATATTGGTGGTTGGCTCGCATAGCGATGGATACATAGGATCAGTTGGAGTTGAATCGAAAGGTGCTTCCCGCTGAAATCTGAGTTAACGACGATCATCCTGGAATAATTAATGATCGAAGAACATAGTGGTTCGAACCATTCCAATCCATCTACTTTTATTGAGGAAGAATGTTGAGGAGAAGTCGTGCTATCCAGTTTGGAGATATTTGTGAACTTTGCTCGAATCCTCCTAGGAATTCCCTAGAAAAGAAGCATGTTTATAATTTTGCTCGTTTTGTTTCCTCTTCGCAACGCGGGATCACCTGTACTTCTGTTCGTCTCTCGTCGTTCACTCGAGTGAGTCTCTCGATTTGCGCAGTCTTCCTTCGAATCTCTTCGTGAAGGAGTTCACTCTCGGGCTTATCCAGAGCATCCGATGTGGTCTATGATTGAAGTGAATGACAGGATTTCTTATCGTGATGTACCCTGCCTGCCTCCAGCATTCTCAAATTGTCTACGTTCCCATCTAGCTGTGAAGACTCCTCTTTTGTTGATTGATCCCCCATTACAGAGAGAGGAATCATTTCGAAACCATCTTCAATGAAAATTCATCGATGACTTTGAGAGAAAGGAAATTGTGGACACCTGAGGTGGTTCCCCCTTCCGAGTCCTTCTGATCGTCCATTGGAGATGGAATGTCACTCATTGCGATAAAGGAGAAGAATTCACAATTTGCGAGCGAGGAATGAGTTTTGCCTCCATCGAATACTCAAAGTGTCAAGTAACTGGATGACGATGCGTGTGCCTCCTTCCGAAGTCATGGGAAGAGAGAGAGGACAGACGGCAAACATTGAAATGACATTCTCCCACATCGAGGTCCATAGGTAATAATCGCCATTTTCTGATTGTTATGGTTATGAACAATTCTCTTATTGTATCTACGAGGGTACTCTATTCCCTGAAACCATTAACCGCAGGGACAAACGTTGTGAAATCTTTGCACAACGATATATTCAGCATATTGCAGACGTTACGTCACTTCAATCTCGATCTCTATCGAATCCTCTTTAATAAACTTATTGATGTTGAAGAGACTCTGGGAATAGATTTGTGAATGAATCCTACGCAAATTTGCTGTATTATTTTTTCGAAAACATATGATAGTTAATTAGTGAAGTAATGTTCCTACTTTTGCGTAAAATTGACAAAATATCCGGCAGTTACGAGTAAGGAATTACTCTCCACAAGTCTCTCCATTACAGTGTCAAGTTACTGGAAGGAGAGATCCTTCCTTCCGATGTCATGGGGCAGGAAATACAAGGCAAACAATGAAACCCAATGGCTGTGACGCATCTGTAGTACTAACTTCCATGGATGCAGGGAAATCGTCGAGCTTCTCAAGGTGTATTGATATCACTATTTTGTGTTCTCTCTGTAGGAAACAGTCAATAATACTACCAAGTAGATGGTCCATGTTTTATTTGAGTTTTTTTAAATATTATTTATTCAATTCAGAATAGTTTTAATCGAGAGATAGCATTTCCAATAGTCGTTCTGTCATATACACATCGAAAAATTTGGAGTAGAATCGCATTGTAACTTTGGCGAGTGTGTGGCATTCCTGAAAATTTCAATGTAAATATTCAGATATTGACCATTACCTGTACTATGTGATTTAACGTCATTAGGTTTCCAAGGCGTGTTGAAAAATCGTAAATTCCAAGCTCTTTGCGATAATAACATTGAAGATTTTGGATAATTTCATGTCTGACGTTATCCATAATTTGCTGAGTCTCATCGGAGATTGGAAGATCTGCGAATCGAATTCAGATCTTTGCCCCCATTGGAAGATGAATACCGTGTTCTGCCAGTACAATGGCAATGAGGGCGAAGAATTCCTTGTCTGTAATCTGCGCCCTCTTGAACTGAGGAAGGAAAGTGGAGGCGTGGTCTTCGGCGTATCCACGAATCGAACTGAATCCATCCACTGATGACTAGTCAATGAAGGACGCACCTTTCGAAGAAATCCTTGTTTCCCTTATCCTCGGGGTAATAATAATCGAAAGGAAGTTCATCGTCATAACACGTTATCACGGAAGACATCAATCTGATGAGATTTTTAATTTGAATTATATTTTGACTCACTTACTTTTTGGCCACTTCTCCGAACATTTTCTTCGTCAAATAATAATTGACTATTAGATTCAGTTTAATGGCGTAGTCCTTGAATATTTTATCCTGAAAGAGAGGTAATGCACATTTTCCTCAATCATCAAACCCAACTTCTCTTCTGGCGAAATGGTCGTCAATGCTGGGTAGACTGAATCGAAAAACACTTTAGATTCCTCCAGCGCGATTAGGTGGAAGTCAATGCTTGATGACGTATTCATTAAGTAGACTGTCTAAGTATTTGGTTATTATGCCGTTAAAATATGCATAGTTTACCTCCCTCGGATGTGGAATTGTGCCGTTGTGCCCACAAATTCGAATGAACACGATTTCTTTAACCCTTCTCCTTTCGATCATCAATCTAAGTGTTCCTTTCTCTTTCGTCGAATGGAATCTTCTTCTACCTCAACTCCCTCTCTATTCTCTCGATCAGTGGAACAGGAGGCTTAGCTCTCACTCGCATTCGTCCTTCGTAGACAATTCCCACTGACATGCACTTGTCGAAACGGCAGCGACGGCAAATGAACTTATTTTCTGAATTACATGATTAGGAACGCACTGCAGTGTTACGAACAATTGTAAGAACCATTTCATAATAACAGAAAATTGGCTGTAGAAAAGTCGACAAGCCATACCTTTGGACACCGAGCACAGGAAAGTTCCTTGTCGACAGGGATATACCACTCCCGTCGTTTTTGAGCGCTTGAAAAACGAAGCACACGCTCTAAACGAAATGAATGATTTGTTATTGACAATCAATTAAATGTTAACCTGCAGATATCCATTCCGAGATGGACTGAGTCGATGGCAGTAGAACAGACGAGACATGATCGATGATCTTCCATTGAGAAGAAGGGGCATAAATAGAAGGGATCGTCACGCGCGTTATCGTTTCCCTCTGTTTCTTTGCGCGCGAGTGATTGCATACACTCTCGTGCACCTTCTCTTCCCCTCCAACCAGACACGCGTGTTAGTCATGCGAGTATTTCCCACTCATCCATCTGTAATCTCCATTCTGCTGTTTTGCTCAGGTGCAGTACTGAAGAATGATCTCAATAAGAAATATTTTTATTAGGACAGGATATAGGAACATTGATCTTGCAAGAAGTAAATTAAGATGGAGATAATATTATTTGACAAAAGAAGTGATTGGAATTAATTCTTGAGATTTAGAGCAGTTTATTCGCACGCATTTGATGGTTTTCTCAGTCTTTTACTCAAAACGCGCATTTCAATTGGTCACTTCGTTGCAAACTCCTTTATTAGCATTTTCAGACACAAAATACCGTAACTTGGACAATAATCTTTTAAAATATTTTAGAATGAGAGGTGGGAAGAGGGGAGCTACATGAGGGTGCAGCCATGGTCAGTGGATGAATTGTCAGGGAGTTCCTCCTCCATCGTGGTCACTTCCACTGCAGGGAAGCAGTCTCTGATCTCTATCTCGACAGTGATCGAATCATCCACTGCATATCCACTCGAAGCATCCATCAGCGACTGAATGACACTCTTTCCCACGAGTGGAATGGATTAGACTTACCTGGATCGTCATGACCTTCTTCGGTCCCCACGATTTTCCCGATTTGCCAAATAGCATCCCTTCCAATAGATGACAATGAGCACTCTCCTTGTTGCGGAGCAGCTTAGTAGTGAATGAGACCGAGCAGGAATTTTCCCTGAATGAAGAGAATAATCGAATGAAAGTATGTACTTGAAAACGCACGACTTAAGTTCCAAGAAAACTCCGAGGTATTCGTTCGAATCCGACTTATAATTTCTCTTGCCAATATTTATTGACCTGAAATGCGCCATTTATGAGTTTTTGTGCGATTTGAATTAAATATGATTACTATTTATATCGTTTTCATAACTTTTTTATCAGCAGCACTAAATAAAATGTAGACTGATTGTTCTCACCATTCCATCCCAGCCACCTTCATTGGAGGGGAAGAAACGATCGCAGAGGTGAGATTAGATATCTCAGTGAATCGAGCACGAAGGATACGAGATGCAACCTGCAGAAAAAAATTATTTTCTCAGTATTAAAATTTCAAATTCACCTCATTCTGGTTTGCTTTCTGAGTGTTGCCAGTGGTTCCCTTTTCCAGCATCGATCTCATTTTCTGAAAAAAAATTGAATCAAAAATTGCAAGATCTCCAACCTCAATCTCTCTTTTGTTCTCTTCATCCTCCCTTTTGAGTCTCTCGATCTCTGCATCTTTCATTCTGATCTCTCGAAGAAGTTTCATTTCAACCGATTCCTCCTGCACAATCATTATTTGATTTCGTCGAGAGGAGAATACGAGTTGCCCTCGTTTTCTTCACTTACATCTCCATTCCCCTTGAAAGAGAGGCCTTCGATGCATCGGGAAAGTCGATCATTCCCATCCAGGGAGGAGAACTTGTCTGCTTAATCGAGAATATACTACTACAGCATAGTACTGGACACATGGGGGAATGGGTTACGCGGTTCCGACAGATCAGTCCAGATAACCATCGTTGGAATTATAAAAGGCAGATGATCGAAAGATAGATAACTCACCGATGACTTCGAATGTCATTTCACCATCGGATGAGACGGAACCGTTTGAAGGAGAGACTGATCCCATCACCATTGATGAAGAATGTGAGAACGAGAATGAGGCTTCCCTACTATCCTCCTTCCTCCTTCCGATCTTCCTTGGCATTGTGCCAGGCGACGCTGCATCTAAGATCGGCAGACCCACTGGCAAGGATTGCGAAGCAGATTATACCTACGAGGGGATTACAGTGTGGACACAATGGGAAATATGAAGGAGGACGTTAACTCTGCTTTATTCCAAGAAATCAAAATATCATATCACGCCTCTCATGAGAGAATCGAGCTGAGCATGGGAAGGGCGAAATGAGTTCTAACCGGTTTCGGGCACCCTGAGGCATGTCTGAGTGACCCCCGAAATCTTTTTGTGCATGCTTCATTTTGGAGCTCCCTACGTGGGGTCGGATATCGGCATCACCCACTTTGAGAGCAGTTTTCTTGGATACGGTGTAAAATAGAGCAAAATAGACCTCTGAGTGACCCCAACTCATTTTTTGAGCTCTATCGATCTATACAAACCAATTTCTCTAAAACCCATTTTTAACAGTAGTACAGTTCAGGCCAATTTTCTCGAA
This sequence comes from Pristionchus mayeri, assembly GCA_036245805.1. Taxonomy (NCBI): domain Eukaryota; kingdom Metazoa; phylum Nematoda; class Chromadorea; order Rhabditida; family Neodiplogasteridae; genus Pristionchus; species Pristionchus mayeri. The sequence goes on along the minus strand of BTRK01000005.1, from coordinate 28,146,638 downwards.
AATGTAGGTCAAGCAGCAGCTGAAATTTTCACAGTAGATGCAGCTCAGCGAGAGGTTTCCAATAAGTGGTTTGCGAAAAAAATGCGGGCACGGTGGTAAGAGTTTCGCCCTTTTAACTTCGTCTGGATCGTTTGAACTTTATTTTCCACAAGCTAATTAATTTCACACCGCTCTTTTCGGAGCGCTCGGACGAAAATGATCCATTTCCTATCGTTATTCCCGTTGAAAATAAAGTTCAAATGATCCAGACGAAGTTAATAGGGCGAAACTCTCACCACCGTGCCCGCATTTTTTTCGCAAACCACTTATTGGAAAGCTCTCACAGAGCTCCATCTACTGTGAAAATTTCAGCTCCTGCTTCACCTACATTTTCGAGAAAATTGGCCTGAAGTGTACTACTGTTAAAAATGGGTTTTATAGAAAATGGTTTGGATAGATCGACAGAGCTAAAAAAATGAGTTGGGTTCACTCAGAGGTCAATTTTGCTCTATCTTACACCGTATCCAAAAAAACTGCTCTCAAAGTGGGTGATGCCGATATCCGACCCTACGTAGGGAGCTCCAAAATGAAGCATGCACAAAAAGATTTCGGGCGTCACTCAGACATGCCTCAGGGTGCCCGAAACAGGCTAGAACTCATTTCACGATTTCAGCTCCATTCCCAGGAATGGCGATTTTAGCTCGATTCTCTCGTGAATGGCGTGATATGCTTGTTAAAGAAACATGCTTTCTATCATTTGTCAAATGTTCCGCAAGAAGCACTCCCGAAATGAAAGAAGTGCGCGAGGGACCCGCTCTTCGATGCACAATCAACTTGTTTGATAAGGAACAGAGTACATTGAAATTTAACAGCGTTGTATCATTCCAGAAAAATCTGAATCTAAAGTTATTCGTTTAAAAACTAAACAAATTTCCGAAATGATGAAAGCTTCTTCGCTGTGGACATCGATCACTGGTGTCTTCATCTTCTTTCTCTCGGTGCATGCCTCTCCTTCCCGGTACATGGATACGAGGGGAGGCTGCTGTCAAAGATCCGCTTCTCATTGTCCCCCGTCGCATAGCTTCGCCCTTCCTTCCCTCGTTACTTCCCACTCCATTCTTCCCCAGGGACAGAGATGAAGGAAGGGGAGAGACCCCACTTCAAGACCATTCTCGCTGATTTCGCCGATTGGTCAACACTATCAGGTACAGCATTAGAATGATATTGAAATCGAAATCAATTTTCGAAAATAAATCCGCATAATCGATGCAGGTCTAAAGCACATAATCGATGCTTCTTCTCATCTCTTCCGACTCGCATGGACTCTTATCTTCTTACTCCTGTGGGCTGAATCTACGAAAGCCTTGACCATAAGTGATTTCAGCTGCGGTCTATTCGGTTTCTTCCTCTACTTGTCCATCTCTAACTTCCTCGCCTATCCATCTGAATATGCGACGCAGATCGTATTCGAGGAACCAGTTAGTCACGTCGTCTACTTGAATTTATGCAGGAACAACTGCGGAAGTTCAGATCTTTCCCCGTGTCTCCTTCTGTAATCTGAACGCCTTCAAGTACTCCTCCATGTCCTCTGACCCTTCCTTCGCTGCACTCTACCAAATGCAGGCACGATTGACTACTGAAGTTACTTATTCTATTGAGAAGTTAAGGAATCGTATCGGCTAACGAAGCAAGGCAATACACCTCCTATTGCCGATCCGTACGAATTCCAAGTGAGAAGCTACCTACAGTACACCTTCTGCGATGCTATGACTCTAAAATAAATACTATTGCAGAGCAGGAATCGCTTCGAAATGTACAAGAACGCGCGACTCGCCCACATGAGTCTATCCTCGCAGATACCGGAGAGCAGCAGAGAAGCGGTGAACAAGAAAGGAGGATAAGGGGGGGGGGGGCAACAAACTATTCTCTGAATTTCGGAAACAATTTTTTTTTCATTCAGACGGTTTATGCTGATAGTGGTAGATTAAGGTTCTTTTGGTTCGCGCGTTCTGCGTTCTTGTGTTTTTTAAAGGATAGCTTCCAACGAATGGCTTCAGTTGTCGTACAAGTACTCGGACGTGGTGACTGAGTGCACCTTCATGGGGTCGACGTGCACGTCGTCAGTTCCTCCATCCATCCCCCCATCCCTTTTCAATGACATCCCTTTCTTGCTCAGTGCTGACTTCACTTCCTTCTTCCATCACGAATACGGCCGGTGCTTCACATTCCACTCCAATCGATCAGTCACCAGAGTGGGGGCCATGACTCAACTCAGACTGCTCCTCACTGCAAACGTGAGAAGATGAGGATGATGACGTCATCGTTGATTCATTCATTGAGGCGTACAACTCACGCGGACTCACCTGGGCGAATTTCCCATCCACTGAGAGACTCGGATTTAAAGTCGTCGTCCATACTCCCGTAGGGTCATAGTTGCCTTCTGAAACTTCATTCTGCCTGTTATTGAATATACTTGAAGAAATTCTTGACAGGAGCAATTCCCTGACATCGACAGACACGGACTCTACATTGCTCCCGGCCATCAAACGGCGATTGGAGTGAAAATGGTTAGGGAGAGGTGTGCTCATTAATTGGGGATGGGATTTATGTCTGATTTATGTATATATGTTTAGTTCCGCATGGAGCGACTGGACAAACCGTATGGTCGATGCACCTTCAACCAATCGAGTGAAGACAACTTCTACTCGGTTAGCAGGAGTCAGAGTTCGAAGACCTTTGAAGAATATTCAAGCGAGCAATTTCAAATGAATGGTTGAGGAATACGAGTACACGATGGGTTCGTGTCTCGATTCGTGTCGTCAGAAGTACACGGTGGAGAGATGTGGATGTGCCCATCCCGCATGGAGAAAGGCCCACAACGACTCGTACTGTGGAATCACAATCGACCAGTGTATGCACGAATTCAAATTGCGACCGATTTATTACTCCCCAATGCAAACCTTTTGTATGGGAGATTAGAACGGAGATTTTCAAGCAGTTGATTGAAGTCGAATGCCTACTCTCGCTACGTGGGGATCAGACGAATGCGAACGAGACGCAGCGGAATCTGAATGCACTGAGGGACTGCGAGTGCTTGTGAGTACATCGGTTGCACATTAATCAGCGAGATACAATCAGTAAAAAGAAAAAAAACATGCCTCGTTGTTCAATATTCATCTCACTTCTTGAGTGATCCGTGCAATGAAACTCGCATCACAGCCACTATCTCCTTCAGCTCATATCCAGCACTGCTGTACGTTCTCTTGAGTGATGCAACTTCCTTTGAATATTCTACTCCTCATGAAAAACACAAACCACAAAAAGAGTAGAGAGGAAAACATTCACTTTAACATAGAAATTTGCAGATATTCAGTTGGTACTGGGACGAATTCGCAGTTCGAGAAGTTGTACAGGGAGCAAGGAGGAGGGAGGGATAGTGAGTGACCCCTCACTTCTCAGTCAATAACCCATTCAGCCACGACTACTACAACGACGATGTCACCTGGAGAAGACCCTGGTAAACACTTCAAATTGAGCATAATACACTAATCAATGATGTTGATAATTTTGATGAAAGAGATTTATTTGTTTAATGATCCACAATTTAAAAGATAAAAGGTTGAAATATAACTTGATGAGTGTGGATAATCAGACAACGAAGTGGGGTGCTTCACGACTCTCAGCGCATCGATTCGTGACGATGTCCTCTACGCGAGAGACACATTCAACCTACTCAAGATATGCAATGGAGACCCCATTTGCAAGTTAGAATCTAAGGAAATTCAGTGTCCAGTGATTTTTTTATGGTCTTGAAGTGAATTATCGAGAGACCAGAGACCGCGGGAAAACGAAATGAATGGTAAGGAAGAGCACTGCAGGGTGAAGATCACTCCGGTTACTGGAGGCGAACACTGGCACAGCAACTGGCCATGCTACTACAAGATGTGCAATCGACCGAATGCCACCTCGAGACAGGGCAGCTACGAGTGCAAGGATGTGAGGAGAGAGGGGGGGGGGGCTGAGGAGAAGCAGACGATGGGGCAATATATGAAATCTTTTGACAGAGAAGTATAGAGAAGGTCTTGCAGAGCCACAGATAAATTGAAGGATGCATAGAAATGCGTAGGTTCTTCCGTACATCAACTTCGTGCCCAACTCGATCGATGTCCCAGGATGGAAGGGATGGGAGAAGGGAGAGGAACGTGAGTCTGCTTACCAATCTTTGTTTCACGATAATCACATTACAATAATATCATACAATCATTTGAATGTGCAGCTACTCTGCTCACCCAGTGCCTCTCCACCGACGATCCTCCCACTGTGGACAACTCCTGCCCCTCGGGAACCTACATGTCGGGTATGTCTGCATAGTATATTGATAACTCTCCAGTTTTCTTAGTTTTGTTCACTGTTATATTTCCTAAGAATATAGTAGCTGGAACTCAGTGACAATGGTGCGATGGAAGCTGTGGATCTGGAAGGTTGGACTGGGCGAAGCACTGGGAAGAAAGAAGAGGATGGCAGATACCGACGGACTATCGGCATGGCTCAATGCTACGGTCAGATTTATTTTGGAATACTAAGGCAATTACTCTGCACTAGAAAATAATTTTCCTACATATCATTTCACTATGCGTTCTCATGCATCTCTCTTTTACTCACCTCTCTATAACTCAAATTGTCAGAATTGAAGAAGCCCTCTTGCAGAAAACAGCTACTCCCTCGAACAACACGATAATCGATAATCCGGGAGTAAGTTCAACAATGAATGAGGGGTGTACGATAAGAATTGCAGCTGGGAAGTTGCGATACGTGGAACGTCAACTTCGATTCAATCGAGGAATGCAACAAGTGGTATCAGAAGAATGGTCTCATTCTGCAGGTGAGAAGAAGGGAAAAGGCTAGCGATTCTGGCCAGCTCTCATTCATCAGATATCTCCTTCTATTGTAACGCTTCATCAATTTTTCCCAGGTATTCGTCGATTCTCTGCAGTACACGAAAATGACACAGGGAGCAACCTTATCGGTTTGACTTCCACTTTTTCTGGACAATTCGTAAATTGGAATTTGAGATTCTGAGCGTTCTGATCGAGATCGGAGGAAATGCGGGACTGTGGCTGGGAATGTCCGTTATCTCGTGCATTGAGCTGATCGGTAATATGACAATAAAAATAATCACCAAAATAGATCAATATAAATAACAGGACTGGTGTGGCTTATACTCTACCAGATTTGTACTGGAGGATGGAGAAAGGAGGAAAAGAAGGAGGAGGGAGTCGATAGAGAGAAGAAGAGGAGAGATTCACTCTCGGACTAACAAACGATAAAGAGCAATTTCAACGTTTTCAGGGCCAGGAAATTCGTGAATCCACAGAACGAAATAGGCACAAATGGTTCTCATAATATAAATTTAGTTATTAAAGTTACGCAACAAGGACGAAATTGACCCATTATTTTTTGTCCTCCATCGAATAGCAGATGGTTGAATTAGTATATTATAGAATGAATATACAAAAATGCTAAAAATCATTAATAGCCTCAAGTTAAAGCCGGAAATAATCAGCGTAATCCCGCGCTCTCTCACTTTTGCATGCTCTCTCGTACACGCGACGGGATCAGGGTGAGATCAGGGTTTCGTCCTTGTTGGGTAACTTTAACACGGGTCTCCTGTAAAAGTGTGGGAACACTGGATACTAGAAATATTTTGTACCTCGGATTTTGATTTAACTTTGTTGATGTACACGATTGGGGGTCAGAAGAAGGTCAATCCACTCAGTTCCGTGAAATCTGCACATTATCGATTGTTGTGATCTACCGCTTCAAATTGATGTATATCAGTTCATTTTCATCGTAGAGATAACTTTTGTTTTCCATTTTGCTCAAAATGACGAGCTCTACAAAAGTGAAAGCAACGTCCAAAAGGATGGAAGCTGTTTTCATACTCATTTCACCTGAAACCCGATTTTCCAATCGAGAAATCGATCATATAGCGATCGGTACCCTAACTTCCAATGAGTTTTATTGCTTCTATGGATTCTATGGACAAAATTAGTGGGGGTCTACGTTGACAGTATTTCATATAACCATCCTCCCGATATCGATTTACTATGTAAATTCATGGACATAGCCTAATTTTCACCAAAACGGTTTTTTGGATGTATTTCACTTCAAACTAATCCAATCACAATTTTTAAAAAATGAAATCGAAAGCTCTTTTTGAAACGGAGCAAAGTGTTTAAGATAACTTGTTTTCGAGTTATTCGACCATAAAGCCTATTGATTGATTAAAATTCAGACAATATCGATTTTCTGGCTTCGTATACCAAAAACCCAATCGGTTTTATTCTTTCTATGGAATCTCCACACAAAATTAGGGGTGTCTATGTTGACTATTTTTCATATCTATGTCCTCCCACTAGGGATTTACTATGGGTGATCACTATGGAGCGAAAAAAATAACCAAGTCCGGAAACGTCGATAATCCCCTGTAGTATATCCCTAGTGGGAGGACATAGATATGAAAAATAGTCAACGTAGACCCCCACTAATTTTGTCAATAGAATCCATAGAAGCAATAAAACTCATTGGAAGTTAAGGTAGCGATCGCTATATGATCGATTTATCGATTGGAAAATCGGTTTTCAAGTGAAATGAGTATGAAAACAGCTTCCATCCTTTTGGACATTGCTTACACTTTTGTAGAGCTCGTCATTCGAGCAAAATGGGAAAAAAAAGTTCTCTCTACGATGAAAATGAACTGATATACATCAATTTGAAGCGGTAGATCACAAACATCGATAATGTGCAGATTTCACGGTACTGAGTGGATTGACCTTCTTCTGACCCCCAATAGTGTACATCAACAAAGTTAAATCGAAATCTGAGGTACAAAATAATTTCTAGGAGCCACAGGGACCCATTTTCCTACACTTTTACAGGAGACCCGTGTTAAAGTTACCCAACAAGGACGAAATTGACCCATTATTTTTTGTCCTCCATCGAATAGCCGATGGTTGAATTAGTATAGAATGAATGTACAAAAATGTTAAAAATCAATAATAGGCTCAAGGGAAAGCCGGAAATGATCAGCGTAATCCCGCGCTCTCTCACTTTTGCATACTCTCTCGTACACGCGACGGGATCAGGGTGAGATCAGGGTTTCGTCCTTGTTGGGTAACTTTAAATAATATTATAAAAAAATAAATTCTTCTTCGTAGCTCCGCTGGTCGGTGACGTCACGTCATGACTTCATCTGTCGATTCACACGTTATCTCTTATGTTCCTTCTCAGTCCTCTAGTTGTACATTCCATGAAAAGTGTTTTTTTCGTCCGAGAGATAACACGATTTCTTTTAAAAATCAATCCAAAAAAATTTTAAAAAAAATTAAATTTTGAGTAAAATCATTTGACGAAAACACAAAAGATACTGTATACAAGGTTCCCAATCGATCGTCGAATCGCATATTTTTTACGATGACTCGTACTGTTCGTGAAAAATTGTATCTACCTTTATACATGTTTCATATTATAATTATTTGCATATCCCCCTGATTGTTAGACATTGTGTAACCACAAGGCATGCGCCTCTCGTAGCCTGCGAATCAATACCACTTTCGATACGAATGGACTTTGATTTTTTTCTACGTTCTACTGCTTGATTCTATTCAATGTTGGAAGTCACCAGCTCACATATGTCTGGTTCTCACCGTTTTGCGGCTTGTGCATTTCGCAATCGACTGTGACGAAACTTGTTTATTTGGGTTTTTTGTCGGGTTTTGCACTAGTTGTTTTATGTCGAGACATTTAATTCTTTCCCACCTAGGATGAGCGATACAGAGAAATTGGCGGCGCTCGAAGCACGTGTCAAGGAACTCGAAGTGGAGAACAGACATCTCAAAATGGTAAGTACTTACAATACTTGTCGTCGAGATATCCGGGGAATAATACAACATAATGTTCCGTACAACTATCGCTGCTATTATTCATTGTTTTGGTTACGACCTCAGAAGCTCTCCTGGGAATCGATGGTGATTTTCTCACAACCCAATTGCAATATCTTATTAAGATGTTAGCACCAAAGTAGCATTCCATTTTTTTAGAACGCGCACTCCGGAGAACCACAGTTCCAGTCTGCTCTTATCAACACTCACGAGTTCACGATGAAGGATTCGGGTGCGGAGAACTTCCAAAGTGACACGTACACTGTGAGTACTAAAAAAGTAATAGTATCTGTTCTGTTCATTTGACGTCCTCTTAGTATTTAGAAGTCAGGATCAATCAGCAATTGTAGGTGGGTGGAGTCGAGATGAGTGTGCGGATCGAGCAGCTTCCCATCCAGGCGCAGGATCTATACTACGGTCATAGGGACTACAAATTCGCCGCGTGAGTCCATCTAACATTAAAGTAAAAGTTTGGAAGTCTCAATTCAGCGTTATCTTTTTTTCCTTAGGCGACGGGAAATAATAAATGAGGATTCAATAAATTATTGTCCAGCCTGCCGATTTATATCACTCCAAAAATTAATTTATTTTCTAGTTGTTGTAATTGTTGTACCGCTGGTTTGTACATTGTGGTTTTCTCCTACATTATCTGTGGAATATTCCACTTACAGTACCCTCCGAGTGAAGAATGAGTGTGCGGAAAGGAAGAAGTTCGTGATGACGATGCTCGAAGTGAAAGGAAAGTCTGCACGAGGGGAGGGATTACTGCTCACTTCTCAGGCAACCCATTTGAAATCCATTTATGAGTGTTCGAAATTGGAATCGAATGATCAGTGACGAGATTCTGAAGTTTCCACTTCGAAAAATACTATATTTTAATGATTAAATTTTTTAACTGAATGGTGGAACAGTCTTCCTTATTCGTAGATAATTTGTTTAGTACTCCGGACACGTCAAAGAGATCACTCAAACAGAAAAATTCGTGACCAATAGCGAGGAGAAGGGAAAAAGACTCATCTTCTGGTACTCTGTGAGTTGTCATTAGTAAGGAAATATACAGGATGCGCCAAAATTACCCGAACTGATATTTTTTCCTACCTTTGTGATGGGACTTGGGCGATCTGGTTCATGATATAGTTTACCAACAATATGGGCAATATTAACATACTAGGTAATTTTGATGGGACCTCATTTAGCTCTGGCAAAGGCCTTGAGTCTCAACTCATATCCAACTGCCAATTCCCGCAGGAAATTTTTAGCGATTTCTTTTCATGCTTTGAGAAGGACAGCTTAACAGAAGATTAGTGTCGAGTTCTTGGTAGAGGACATCTTGGCCAATAACACCCCCAAACACTGAAGTCGAGGGGTTAAGATCGGGGGAGTTCGGGGGTCAGTCAGTGTTTAAGTGTTTAATCGGGTGCATATGTGTCCAACCACAATTTCGACTTGTGAAATGTAGCAGAACTTGTTGAAAGGTCCAGTGCTCCTGACCCAAGTGCGAATGAGCTCACGGTGGAAGCGCGCCTTCGAGGATGTGCTTCATGTAATATTCCGTATTGATCTAGACGCCCGGAATGGCAAAAAAGTTGAGGGAACTTGCTTGTTGAGCAAATTCCATAACAAACTCTGATGCAGAGCGCATAGCTGGTATAATCAGTGACTTCACAACATTTTCGGATTCTTCAGGAAGAGAGGCAGTGATTATGCCGTTTTGCCAAATCAGCTTGCCTTGGGCAGTAAATATATTTGCTTTGCTAAACAACGTACTGAAATGCGCGGACCTGGCACAATGTAACAATAGTTAACGGTACCGTTCTCTGCGGAGTTTGATCTGGATCTCATGTAGTCCCTGCTGTTTGCAGTACTTGTGAAGGCGAAGAGTCAGCTCGGGCTTGACAAGACTGCGAACGGATGTGTTCGAGATATCGAGAATCTTGGTCATCTTCGTGCTGTTTGGAAGCAGCCTCTTTCGGTAGCGATCTCGGTTCTTATTGGTGGAAACAGAGACCGGTTTCCCTCTGTCAGGATGCACCTTGTCAGTATCAAGCTGTTGATACATGATAACGGTGTCGGATGCAAGCGCAGAGTCAATGAGCGATGAACGCAGAGTCAATGACCGATGTCACAATGTCTTGTACAGGTCCAGAATGCGGATTGGATGCTACTAGACATCGCCAATACTCGATGACTTGACCAACTGATATGAAACCTTCCATAGTGAGAGACTAATGGCCACTCCTCATTATGATGCATTAGATTTCCCTCATATGGATTGGGCCGCGAGGCCACAGAAAGATGAAATCAGTTCGGGTAATTTTGGCGCACCCTGTTTATAAGTGAGAACTTACTGTTTCAATGTTCTAACAGAATTTAAAAAAATGTGTAAATAGCACTAATAACCTACAGCCCGTTTGTCTCGTAATTTGAATGGATTATTTCCGTATTAGTTCACACGATATCCTAAGTATCAGATACAATCATCTATCTTCTTCTATATTTATCCCGTTCACTGATATTATAATATCTATATTTGATTGTAGAATTATCAACCGCCGGACACATTCATTGTTCGGATTACGGTAGCAGTGCAGACCGTATCTCCGATGCACCTCGATGACGATAAGGCTACCGTAGTCGTCGTAAAGGGAAAGGTGATTACGGTAGACGTTTACTGAAACTCGTGTGTTTTTTATACTTCCTCGAAACAATAACTACCGAATCATGAGTGAATTTATTAATGATGGGTTTGGTAACTGTATATTCACTCATACTCATCATCTCCCCCTAGGAATTCCTGGTGTCTGCCGAGTATCTCTCTCTGTGGAGTGGATTCTTCCGTGCATATTTCAAGGCTGATATGAAGGAGAAGAAGGAGGGACGATACCCCATCAACGTAAGACATTGCATCTTATCGAGTTCCTCTTCAATTAAAGTAATGGCAAAATTATGAATTCCCAATTTAGGACAAGGATATCAGTGCCTCCTCCTTCGAGGAACTCCTCATGGTGATCTACCCTTCGGACAAGCCCATCACTCCCTTCAACTACAAGAGACTACTCAGATTGGCCAGTAGATTCGAGATGCCTGAGGTTATAAATTACTGAGAATCAGTGTTAACTGCGATTATCTCAGCTCACCAGGAGGATCGAGATGTTCCTCATCGATTTCGATCGTAATGGACTCGATCGGGCGGTCGTCTTTCGTCTCGCCAGCGACGTCTTCCACCTCAAAGTCGTCCAGATGGTCAGTTAGATGAACAGCTCTTATCGAGAAATGGTGGAGATATGTGTATATCTCGTGCAAAAAATACACTCGCCCTCAACCATGCGAAATACCTGCACTTTTTCACTGACGATTACTGGCAGCTTCTTTCCTGCTATGAATGCACAGAAGAAAGAACGAGGGGTGGGTGCTATTACTGATGAAGAATGGAATGGTTGACTCAGTCAATTGTCCTGCTGCATCGATGGGGCGACCGAAGCTGCTGCACAACGAGATGATGATGTCGAGTGAGTACGAGAAGCTGCAGCCTGCCACGAAGGGCATCATCGTCGAGAGGTACGGTAGATCATCCATTCATGGCGCTGTATTTTTGGTACAGTAGCAGTAGATGAAGACGGTTCAGTTAATGTCTTTGAAAATTCAAAAATTCATTCAAAGGCTCGTTTTAATCGTAAAAAACTCTACGACTTGATGACAATTTATTTTTTTAGATTCGCTCAGTCGTCGATCGAGAAGAATGATCCAGCCACCAGACGAGGAATTGGATATTCAGGTCAAACTGAAACTAGAATAAAAAATATACTTCTCAAGTTACAATGAGTGGAATTAAACATGTTAGAAATCATCATTTTCATAACATGACCCGATTTTTTCAACACAATTTTTATTCATAACGGTTACCGTATCCAAGATATACCCAGTATATTCAGATTGCCAATACGAGGAGAGCGAGACAGAGGGGGTGGCGGAGCTCCACTCTGCCAGCAACTCGGACTACGGGGAATATAGCCATTGATATTGAAACTTGACTACTTTTGGCTAAGTTACTGTAACCTGATCAGATTAACCCCCCCCCCCCATTGGATTCACACATAATCCCATTTAGAAGTTCTTTGTTAGAAGCACGAGAATTGTCTCGGATCTCATGTACATATGCTCAGTTCGTTACGAAGCTAAACCCCACATCTCTTGTATATAGTCATTCTCTTTCCACTGAGAAATAAAGAAGTTAATGAGTTTGGGCTGTGTAAATGGGAATTTAAGCAAGGTTGTCGTTGCCTTTCAGTTATATATTTTCATCGAAGTTCAGTAGAGGTTAGAAAATAGTGAATATCCGTGCAAATTATTTCTCATTGCCGCCACAGCTCTTACATCTGAGAGCCGTCCCGAAGAAAGGAGTGCAAACCTAGATTTAATGGATCGTGCGCATTAGAAACACGATCGGGGAATACTGCAGTCAAATCATATCTGATGAGGACTGACCGCATTTAGGAGATAATTCCACCAGTCTCTTATTGTTAGGATGCTTATTTAGTGCCCCCCGCTGCCACCTATCCAAGCTGTATCTCCATCTAGAATACGATATCAAACTCCTATTCAATCGACTCCCTTATTCCCACGTAAACAACTGCAATTTGACTGTACGTGTTGTTTAGATGCCTTCATCTCGATTTGCATGTCCTCCCTCCTCTCCCTCTCTCCTCATCCCTCATTCTCACCATCTCTCTTCTCACGATGCGGTGGCTGACTCTCCTCCTCCTCCTTCTCCTCATCGCAGTGGTCAGTGATTCTTCCCATTCCTACCGTATCCCACATTTTCAAATTAAATATTAAATATTTTTAAATACCATTTATGGCTGATTCGTATATTGCAGGCAGTGCATGCTGTGGGTAAGGTGCCAACAAAAGCAACGACAGCTCCGGCTGCTGAGATACCACCGCCGAAAGATCCGGATGGAGAACCAAAGCAGGATGGGACAGAAGGTATAGATCGAATGATTTATACCGCGCAACTTATTTATCACAGAAGGCACACAAGAGGATCCACCCGTCGATGGTGATGGTGTGAACAGCGGCGGCGAAGACGACTCGGAGAATCCTCAAGGAGAACCGGTGAGAGAATAGCCCATATACTTAGAATCTCAAATAGCGTTTTACACTTTGCATGCTCTCCTACTCGCAAAATAAAACATTAAATAAAATGATCGTTCTTAATTAAGGACGTTGACAAGGGCAAACCAACGACAGATGCAAATCCGGTATGTATTGTGTTATTCATTATCAAATCAAACAAATTTTCGAAAATAATTGCTCTTGATTCAGGACGGCCAAGGCGATACAAAGGGACCGGCAGAAGAAACGCCCACTCCGAAGGTGAGTTTTGGAGTGCAGACTGTGACAGCACTAGACCCTCTGCGTATCTCCGAAGAGGAATCTGAGTGTAGGATACGGTAGATAGAAATGTCCTGGTGATTCCAAAATTAGGCTTATTATATAATTTCAGCCGGAAGAGACGACGAAGAAGACTCAGCCGATTATACCGCCGGTCAAGACAGATGATTCAAGCAATTCGACTGCTCCCTCCACTCTCCCCTCCACTGATCCTGCCTCTCCTTCAACGGATCCTACTTCGCCCAGCACGGAAACTTCATCGAATTCGACTGAGGTGGGCGAGCGATCAACGTTCAGATTGAAATACCGTTAATGGGCAGGTTCCAACAACGGAGCCAGCAACAGAACCTGCTACTACTACTCCAACTACTACTCCTACTCCTGCTACTACTAAAACTACAACGACAACGACCACGGTGAGAGGGAAGAGGAGAGGTCAAAGATCAGAAGTGGAATCGATTACATTAAGACTACAACAACAACGATGACAACGACTGCGACACCCATCATCCCGCCACCCATCACCTCTCCCCCTTCCACTTCCACTTCCACCGGTGAGTTACTGCTGTTTGATCTATGCCCTATTCATTTCTGAGCTATCTTATCTGTCAATGTGCTATCTATTGGAAATATTTCTCTTAACTTCCTCATCACTTGACTTTGGAAATTTGAATTGCTTCTTATGTCTTAATGTTAGAAAATATTGATTTTGTTATCTCCTTGATGCGAATAAGAGGTGGTTGCAGCCAAGACGGCGACGCCAACGACGACGACGTCCACTGCGGCATCTGGAGCGATGAGCGAGTGAGTGGAGGAGAGCAAGGACCATCCTTGGCCTCTATTGGAAGATGCACCCCCCCCCCCCCCCTCAACTCCCTTATCCTTTTATATCTACGTGTCAGAAGAAGTGATAGTGGGTGATCTTTGATCTTGTTCCCCTTGAGCAACCATGCGGTGACGTACGGGATCGCAGGAGGAATCATCATCCTCATCATCATCGCTGTCATCATCTTCATCGTCGTGAGAAGGATGAAGAAGAAGAAGGAGGGCAAGAAACAGAGTGAGTGAGGAGAGGGAGTACTCTACTTTGTGGAGCTGGGAGAGAGATTCATCTGGAATATACAGCGTATGGTTAAATATGATGGTGAAGTAGTGTCCAAAATCCTAATGTTCGATATTAGTGATAGTTGTGATTCAGAGAAGTCAATCTCGAAGAGTCGCACTCCATCAACACGCAACAACACTACGGACACATCGCAGCAGGTTGCATTATTTATCCTTTTATTTGTTAAGTAAATTAATTGCTTGAGGTGAATCGTCCACTTCTGCCCAAATCGAATGCCAGCGAGCGACCTGCGTAAGTTGTCGCCCTTTCCTCTCTCGATTGCCATTCAACAACGCTCTCTCTGCTGTCTAGCAGTGATAACTTATTCATACCAACCTGTCAAATGTAGCTCTTATTTGGTTCACATATTTCCTAAAGTGATCTTTGATCTTTCGTTGAGGGATGGAATCCTTCCTGTTCATTGTCCTTCCCTTGCAGAGTTCAAACAGCCCGCAGTGGTCGTCAGCAGTCTGCCCCCTCTGCCGACCCCTCTGCCCCCTCCCAGCAACCACAGATGAAGGACCTCAATGAGATCCCCGAGGGACTCCCGGATCTGGCTACCGTTCCCGTCAGTAAGGGGGTGGGGCAACTAACGATGTGCTTCCCTAATTGCCTCATATTGCCAGGGGTGTTTTAGGGGTTATGTTACATGCAGCTTTGTTGATTTTTGATGATTCAACAGTATAAATTTGTCTTTTCGGGAATTATCGGGCTGAATTGTAGGCCCGTGGATGGATTTCAATGGGGGGATAGGAATATCTGTTTTATGGATTGCAGTTCATCCCTGGCGAGGAACCATTCAAGATTCCTGCGAAGAACTTCAAGTGGAGAGGACCGATGAGGAGAAGGACCAGATGGCACGGACCACCCGTGGGTTTACCCTCCACCCTCCTCCCCCCTCCCCCCTCTGAGAGAGAAGAGAAGGCCTTCTCTGCAGGACCACGAGTATGAGGGCAAGAACAAGGGAGTGGAGACTGTCGACAAGATCTGGTTCGACCCCAATGCCAACTATGCCACTGAGATTGGCCCCAATGAGATCATCGAGGCACTGTTGCCTTGAAATATTAGATTATGGAATGTTTGGCAGGACGGTGGACCGCCGTCTGACTCGAATCGATCCGAGTGGCTGAACAATATGGACGAGTGGGAGAAAGGCCATGTAAGTTTTGTAAAAATGTTTATTTATTTTATTATTATTCATTAAATAATGTTAAACTCGATTTCAGAAGGCTCTTCTGGCAAAGCAGGCAGCAGAGGCAGCTGCGAAGGCAGAAAAGCCAGAGGGAGGAGCTGATTCGAAGAAGGAGTCGAAGAAAGAATCGAAGAAGGAATAGAGGCAAGTCATTGGTCTACCTTCTGCATCCATACGATAGTCTCTCTCGAGTTGCTTATCTCAGTTTTTTCAGTGATTCTTCCTTCGAGAGGACGACTTTCGAAGAAGAAATGTAACAAAGTATAGTTTATTGTTGCGCAACTAAAAGCAGTTTGTATATAAAATTTTCTGTTGTTGTGATGTATTTGTTAACTATAAATAAAGGAGAATAATAGTCACCATTCTTTCGTTTGTCATAATTTAATAGTCTCTAGTTATTGATATGGCAGTTTTACCTGATGATTGAGGAGTATCCAGGAGACCCACGATGGATAGTAGGGAAGAGTCATGACTAGTTCGAGGAAGAGGGTAGCGAGGAGAGCTTGGCAGTTGCAGATGGTTGAGAATTGAGATTTATCTCTGGACAGTATTTTTTCCTTCATTGACGGTCAACTTTAAACTTTAAAAAGTAGCCTGTACAGGGGGTGAATGGAAGAGAGAGGAATGTATTCCCATGATCAGAGTAGAGATGGAGAGAAGCCACTGAGATCAAGGAATGACCCAGTGATGCTAATGAGATAGAAAGCTATTTGACGTTTGAAATCGTCCGCTCAACTATCTCACAATCCAATGTATGGATGAGAAGAATCACTCAATTCTTTAGGAAGCACTCTTTGCTTTCTGTATTTTATGGCCCATTCATAGTTGACAAAAGCTGAGGGGTCACTCTCTTAATTTCCCGAACTCTCTCACCGGTAGAGTTTCCCATTTTGGGTAATTAGGTAAAAAGATTGGTCGAATTACCTGATCAGGTAAATTGAGCCATTCCTTTGTCCAATCAATCAATCAATCAATTTATCATGTCAGGCAATAGGTGCTCAGATGAGGATGGGACGGTACTCTTCATAAGTTGCATTCCACCAGTGTTTGCCAATAGCTCGGGACAAATCATCTCTCCATCGTACATGAGGCTTCCCAGGGGGGCGCTTCCTATTGTATGGCGTCCACACCGTAGTGGCACGGCTCCACTGCTCTAGTCCCATTCTCCTGACCTTGAGGGCCCAGCGCGCTTTCCTTTTCAGTCCCTCCTCGATCCAATCCCTCAGCTTCGTGATCCCGCGCACGCGTTCATTCCTCCAGCGATCTTTCAGCGTGACTCCCAACATCTTCCTCTCCATCTTTCTTTGGGTAACACTCAGCCGTTCTTTCTCACTCGCCCTCAGTGCCCAAACTTCGCTTCGGTAAAGTACGGTAGCCGTGACGCAGCTCTCGAATACTCTTCTCCTGGTCTTGATGGGTAGAAGGCGGGAGGACAGCAGATGGGATAGCTTGCTCCAGGCGAACCACCCTAGTCGAATCCTGTGTTCGATCTCGTCAGAGTGATCAAGTGGGAGACTGATCTTCCCTCCGAGATAGGTGGCTGATTCAACGAAATCGAACTGTAGATTGTCGATAATTATTGGATTTCGGGTTGTTGTACAGGAGGTGAGTAGGTTGAGTATTGAGTATTGAGTATTGAGTACTGAGTATTGAGGTGAGTATTCCTTTGTTACCTACAGGTAATTCTGAGCTAATAGAGGTCGATGAAACTTAACTCAAACCTCACAAAATGAGTATTTTTTCGAATCAAAATTAATTAATTTTTGTCTTCAACTCGTTTCATTGTGCGCAACCGACCACTCATAGAGAGGGGAATTGAGGGAAATCCAGGTACCGAAAATGATTTTGTCCTTCTCACGTCCAGGTAAATCAGGTAATATTCATTTCTTTGTCTGGGACGTAATTGAATTTCAGGTGACCTAGGTGAGACCTGAAAGGGGAAACTCTTCTCACCGAGCTTTTTCGACTATGAATCCAGCTTTAGGATATTTTCGTTTTCACTCACGCAATGGAGAGAAATGCAGCTGGAAGACGTCATTGTAGACTTCTGATTCCGAGGAAAGTGAGTCATCGCTTCAGGTATTTTCCCTCCACGAAGAGGAGTTGATAACGAATTCACGGAAATTAGTCAGCGATTGCGAAAAAGGACGCGAGAGAACGCGACATTTTGCGCCCCGTTGTGCAATCTGACAGGGGGTATAAGAGGAGGACGAGGGAGATAACACTCTCTCACTCTCTAACCGTCTCGCCCTAGTGATCAACACCTGTGTGTGTTTCCACGCTGTCATTTCCGCTTTTCTCTCGTGCAACTGCTGCAGCATCTCCTCGTCTTTGCAGCATCTGCAGCAGAAATGACGTACGACAGCGACAGTGAACGACAGAGGACGTACGACGAGATCATGCTGTACGTGCCAGGACCAATGAGGAACGAGAGAGACGAGTGGATCATGGAACACAATGAATTCGACCCCGGATGGGAGGTCAGAACGATCTGTCAATCTTCTTTTCTACTTGGAGTACGTATGCATGCAGGGTCTCTGCTGATGTAATCTCGCAATCTCTTCGTAATTTCAGATGACAGTGCAGATGGAGCACGATCTGCAGGAGATCCGTCCCTACTACGTCTCGTGCGTCTTGAGAAACATCGATCTGACGGGAGACAAGTGCAGGAAGTTCATCAATCTACAGGTTGGTTAAAGAGATGCAGTCTTTTTCGATTCTTCACAGGACCATACTGGAAACGAGTTTAATTTTTTTTCTGGATGATAGAAAATTACGAAAATTGTTGTTTCTTGCAGAGCAAGATCCACACGAAGGAGTGCAAGGATCGCCGATTGGCTGCAGTGGCGACGCACGATCTGGAGAAGGTCGCCCTCCCTGTTAGATACTGTAGAAGAGACACCAGGAGTCATGAGGTACCGTATGCCTAGAAGAATGAGTGATGCCAGAGGAGGAAAAGGCAGAAAAATAAATATTCGAATTCTTGAAGACAACAGCTTTCTTGCAGATGACTGCTCGGAAGGAGAAGGAGGCGGTGAATCTCCACTCTCTCCTATGGGAGGAAGACCCCACGGAGAAGAAGAGAATGGCCGTCGATAGGTAAGCATCCGAGTAATGAATTGCACCACACTCAATTGATCATTCATTTAATTTCAGATATCGTCATCACTTGTCTGGTCTGGATTCTGTGCCAGTGACGGAGGCGAACGATGGATCCATTATCACCCTCCATCCTGTCACCAATTGCGAGCAGACTAGGGTCAGTTACTACAGCTCATTCGGGTTCATTCTTATCTCATCGTTCTTGAACTTCTAATATTAGGTTGGTCGGAAAGTCTTTGTCACTTTTTCAAAACTTAATTTCTTTGAGGAAACAATATCATGAGTTCAATAATACTTGTCATAATTATTGACAATATGTGCCCAACGTTCCTTCAACTTATGAAATCCCTCCCTGTAGAACCCATCTGAGCGCGAGGCAAAGTATTGCTTGAGTGCTGCATCGAGATTTCACTGCGTTCTACGAGGGGGGAACGAGAAAAGAGAGCGCAGAGGAAGAGAGGAACTCGAATGGCTCAGTGGGTAGAGGCGCGCACAACCTTCCCCTCGATCACCGCGAGTTCGAACCCCCTCTCTGCGCATCTTTTGCAAAATTCGTCAGGTGTATCATTTTTTCGAATTAAAATAAAAATTCTTGTTCCTTTCTCTTTCCAGCTTTGTGATACATGGAAAAATGTTTCTCAATGGAATGACATCGTCAAAAGATTTATTACAGTATCATATATGAACAAACTCTGTTGATTACACGGGATAATTGAACAAACATTGACAAGATAGGACATGGCAGGACAATTTCTTTAAAATTTCACAGGTATAAAGATGAATCATGTAAGGTCTATTAGTGGAGACAAGTAATGACGGATCCTACTACTGCAGGCGTACCGGCTTGGCTTCGCGCTTGATCCTCCTTGCCTCCTCCAGATCCAACTCGGTCGCTAGCTCCTTATACTTGAACTGACTGATCTGAAAAAAGTATAGTTGTTATAAGAAACTGAAATCCTGCAACTAAAAAAATCGTCGAACATATCACGCCTCTCAAGAGAGAATCGAGCTGAGCTTGGGAATGGTGAAATGATCAATTCATCGGACCAGATCAATTCAGTGTCTTAAATACAAACTAACTCAATCAGATCTCAAGTAATTCCCGTATAGCTACAATCTGATCCTTGGATTCCGCCAATTTCCGTTCCAACACGGGGCATTTTTGGCATAAGTCCTCCCGAATTACGCGCACAGTAACATTTCGATTACCCCACATCGCACTGATTGCTTGTTATCACACTCTTAAGAGTAGAAACTAGCAATTAAAATTAAATATTGAGCAATAAATTTGTAACAACAGCCATTTGTTATCTTGGAGTGAAAAAAACTATTACCTCGATATTCGGCGAGTGGCGAAGCGACGTCGAGCGATTCCCTCTACGTCTACGGCCGTGCTGTAATTATTTAAAATATGTTTATGGCGAAATATCGTTAATATACTACGAAAAACTGAACAAGAAATTCAAAAAAAGGGGAAGAGAGTGAGTGGACTGCTTAGAATGGTAATCCGCCGCGTATAATGGTTCCATCAGCTAGGGAATCTATAGCGGCGCCGCTACCAATCAAGCAATGAAAACAATTTACACGACAATTAAATAGCAAAAATGCCGTTATTATTTAAAAAATCGCTGAGAAAGCACAAAATCACAATGGTCCAAAAATAGGTCACTTGGCAAGTTGCCAAAACGGTCGCGTATCCTGCACGGAACTTTTCAATGGGCTCTTTCAGAACGATTTCCACGGGAATTGCAGACCCTATCTCGAACGGCATGGGTCGGGTCTGCGAAAAGCCAGTAATCGGTCGGAGCCATGTCAGGAGAATACGGGGGGTGAGGGAGAACCATCCATCCCTATCCACCTAGTTCCTGCTTGACTTGATTGGAGACCTGGTGACGGGGGTCATTTTGTTGAATGTACACTTTCTTATCATTCAGCCTTGAACGATCGACTTCCAAATTCAAATTATGTAGGTGTGTGACGTACTTGACCCCGGTGATTAGCATTCCCTCAGGTAATAGCTCCGAGTAGATCACGCCATCCACTCCCCACCACATTGACAGCACGTTTTTCTTGGGGTGCAGGTCAAATTTGGGGACACGCTGTGGAGCCTCTCATTTTCCAACCCGCTTGGCTCTCATGTGGTTGTTATCTTAGAGGACCCGCATCTCATTCCCCGTTATGAGCCGTTCCAACCATCGATCTCCGCCTCGGAGAATGAGGAGAGTAATGGAATCATCGACTCGATGGCCATGGTTGGCTTGGCTCAGATCATGAGATATGAATCGACCGATAAATTTCCTCATTCCAAGAAATCTCAAGATTTCTTTGACAGTGCTATGATGGGCTCGAAGTGTGATGACTATTTCACGGACGGTTTGAAAAGGGTCTCTTTCCACCCCTTTCTTCAACGTCTCCAAATCCAATTCACCAGGTCTTCTAGATCGACCTGATCATTGAGGGAAAATTCGTCTTCTTCTAAGAGATGGAAACAATTCCTTATGGTGTTGTAGAGGGGACATGTGTGCCATAAGATTCTTCAGTAGGATTCTCCGAATCCTTCATCGTGGTGTAGGATAGACAGAGGTAAACTATAACATGGCGGATGTGGATGGTACTATGAACATACATCGTTACTCTACTAGAGCATGACTGAAGCGAAGGGAATGGGGAGTCGTTAACTATAAAGACCCTTCACTGATTGTTATTCACTAGGAGCGAGGGAACGCCAAAGTGCACTTGCGACGAGCAGTGTTAAGACAAAACCAGTGACAAAGACTTTCCGACCAACCTGATAGAAGACGGAAGGAAGCCATCCTTTGCAGATCTCTTCGTCGACGTCGTCCGTCCTCGTCGAAGTGACGTCATCGGTGAGTGTGGATGCGTGCTATCGAGTGGTGGACGTCCTCGTCGAGAGAACCTTCCTCATCTGCCCCCAGATGACCGTGCATCAGGTGAGAACTGGGATACTTGTTATGAGAGTGATTGAGATAATCATAGAATGTTGCAATTGGTGAAGATGCTCGTTGTGGCCTGGAAACGACATAGTTATAGCATCACATTTCAGTCAGACAAAGCTATAGAGGAATATTATTTGTGAAATCTAAGGAAGAACAACTATTTTGCAGATGAAAGTGATCGACAACGAAGGAAATTCCCAGCACGAGTTCACTTATGATCTGGAGATGTGAATGATCAGTCTCAACTATGATGTTACTAGGAGTTGTATTCATAATGTTGTTGCCTTTTGATCTCAATCACATTCCACGCTTTTATCACGAGTTACTATTAGTTAGAAATGTTTGTTTTCTCACTCATTAAGTGTCGAATGGCTGATGTTTTCGATAAATGAGCTGAGTTTCATCTGCAATGGATTACGGTATAATGTACTTGGTGCTGTACAGAACTGTAAGCTGTGAAATATTCAGCATGCTATATTTTGATATACACGACGCACACAATTAAACTAGCGGAATATGTCAGGAATGTTAATAGAAATAATAAAAATTAAAAACAAATTAAATAAGTTCATTTTATGATTGGATTGTCTTCTAGGTGTAGACTGTAGTTGGGCGTAAAAAATATAACCGGATCAGAAAAATCTTGAACTTCGAAAATTTACCATCGATTTGCCTTGTTTCGTTGTTGCTTTTCTCATATCCATCTTTCTCAAAAAATATGTGAAAACAGTGAGGCACGTTTTAGCACCTGTACTGAACTATAATTTTCCAAATAGTACTAATTTCATGTGTTGTTGTAACTTTAGTTTTGGTCAGTTTCGCCACTCAATTGCAGTGCTCGTTTCAGGCCCGTTGCGTGCTTTGTAAACTCGAGTAGATTATCATCATCCTCTCGAGTTGGGCATCCCGTTCAGATGCCGGGTGGATATCAGGGCCGCCGAAGCGGCCCGTCTAAGAACGTTAGTCCTTGCACTCGCTTTTGACAACTTAATTGAGCTTAAATATGTTTCAGTGCTTCCCGCAGGGGATTTCATATTTAGTATTCATCGTGGTTATTTTTTTCGATTTCTTTTTAATATATTTCCTGAAAGACCACGGATCTTCCAGGATGACGGTAGCTCATCTTCGTCGATTCCCAAGTCCTTCTACGACACGATTCGAAAGCGGATCGACGAATTCAAAGTCGGACCAACTGATAGTGAGCAACAGATTTTTTGTTGTTTATATTTCCACACAATCTCTCAATGGATGACTCATTACATTCCTTGGCTCTTTGCTTGCAACTTGCATGTTTTGATTTTGGCATGTGAAAATTTGCTATGTACACTCAAATTGTTCCGGTGTGTTTTTTAAATGATCGAATATACTCATTTACTCTGAATGACTATTAAATACTTGTGTCTTTTCAGGATTGGCCTTCGAGCCGATGGATCGGGCACAGCGTAAAGCAGTGCATGACATGGCCAATCGTCTGAGGGTCATCTCGAAGAGTTCAGGGTAGGTTAAGAAGAAAAGCCAAGTGGTGTTTAGTATGATTTGTTGCGTTGCGAAAGCCTCTCCCACCTATCGAATTTCAAGCCTCTTTCTTCTTCTCCCGCTCGAATAATGGGATGCCCAGATTAGGGGTTGTGTATAAGAGGAACGGGAATGGAAGAGAGGTCGGAGAATTGTACTAGATTGTACTAGTCAGCAGCTACCCTTCCCTGCCCCCTCCCCTCTTTCCCCGTTTGGCGAGTATTCGTGTGGGAGAGACATTCCTCCTCTGATCTCATCCTCAATTCATACTCGGATTCGAGAGACGAACTCTCCTCTCTCCCGACCATTTCCCGATCTTTGCATACGCACTCTATTTTGTAGATGGAGAAGAGCGTATCCGAGACGACTGATCGATCTGTTCTTTCTTCTGTTTCTCTCCTTTTCCCGCCTCTCGCTGCATAGTTGTACTAATAGTGCGCATAAAGAGGAGAGGGATAGCGAGAGAAGGGAAATTTATGGGCAGGCAAAGGGGAAATGGGGAGAAATCGTAAGGGTGAAAAAGGGCTGTAAGTAGAGGCAAGAAAGGCAATAGGTGCAGGTCCGGAGGGCTAAAAAGAGGCCAAGGGAAAAGCCATGTTTGTTTTACACGAATATTCTAGATTAACAGCGGCGCTTGCCCCTTCTATTTTCCATGTATACACTATAGTTACTTTTCCCATTGATAGTCCAATCCTGCTGAAACATTTATATTCCTAATTAAGAGTGCGCGCACTCATTCAATAATTGCAATTGTCTGGTAGGTGAGGGAAGAGAGGGAGGAGTCACGAGCTCTCGTCGGAAACTCAATTCGCTATCTGATCTTGCGCAGCATTGCATTCCTTCTTCACCATTACTCTTTCGTGTTGTGATTAACACGCAGTATATTGTGCGAGGAAAGGTGTTTTTTAAAGTAATTAATATATTTTTAAATCGTTGTTGTTTGAGGGAGGGGTCGTCTCGTCACTGCGTGATCTCTCGTCGTCCGGCTGCAACCATGCAGGCTGCCTCCCTCTGCAGTGAGAGTGAACCCGTCAGTCTCACCCACGAACAGAAGAGTCAGTGATCTTTGATCTTTGAAGAAAAACTGCGCGTTTTATATCAGGGTAACAGAGATAGCCTCATTTCAATATTGCTCGACTGATCCCACATAATAATTGGATTTGAGAAAGGACTGGCTATAGAGCTGGGGGTTGCTCATTATAACGAGGTCCCCTTCCCTCGTCCCGTCTGCTCATCCTCCCTCTACCCCCCCCCCCCCCATTCCCTCCCCTCAGTCTGATTGGAGTCTATGACAACCAGGATTGTGCGAGGGAGAAAGAGGAAGGACTGGGGATGGAGATGAGACAAAATGGAAATATCGTATGATGTAGTGTTATTTGCACGAACTCTTCGAGAATACACTTGAGTAGTCACTGCACGGTGATCATTCCTTATCTTGCGATCACAGCCATATCTCTGCTTAAAATAGGTAATTGGAAAAAATTCTTGCCGAAAATTTAGAGGGGGTGCGTTCGAAGGCATTTTACATGCTACGTTTTTTGTGTGATATTAATTGCGGTGAATCTTGCAATATTCTCATGGTGTTCTGAAATAATCTCTGCAGAAGCCATCGTAGCCTTCATCCGAGAGCACCCGATCAGCGAAGAAGATATCGAAGACCATGTCACCGTGTCGAAAGAGGGTACGGTAACGAAGTCATGTTAGATCAGAACCATTCCCATTCATCTTTCTTTCTCTCTTCTCAATAATTGTTTGCTCATCATTGCAGATCGTGGCAAGATACACGAGAGTAAGAAGTTCGCTGCTCCTCGATCTGAGCCCCAAGTATGATCTTTGATCTTTTGAGTGAGAATGGAGCGGTAATTGGCATCAAGGGTTCTCGTCTGCAGGTTCCTCCAGTGGCAACTCCGACTGCAGAAGTGACTCGCACTCGCCACGAACTACCCGCCTTCCATGCGAGGATGAATGTGATCGAGAAGATCGAGAAGAACAGGGCGAGTCATACACATTCAGTTGATTGATGGAGCACTCAGATGACCAACACTAACAAGCCTTGTTGAATTATAAAATCAATAATTTGCAGGTGACTCTGATCACGGGAGGAACTGGATGTGGAAAGACCACGCAGGTGAGGAGATTTAGAAGAGATAGTGAAAAGATTCCATGGTCATTGTTTTTTTTTCCTTATAACGAATGATTGATCGTACAGGTGCCTCAATTCCTGCTGGAACGCGCTTGTGAATTGAACAAGCCAATTCGGATAATCGTGACGCAGCCGAGAAGACTGCCAGCGATATGTTAGTTCTCTTTCTACTGCTTGATGAGAAGGACCTTCACCAATTATCTCAACTTACCTAATAGACATACTGTTCATTGAGCAGGATATGTATTATAAGAATATGGATAATCTGTTCCATCTTCAATAAATTCGCAAAAGTGAAATATACTAATGGTTGTCTTGCAGCGGTGGCTCAGCGAGTGGCGATGGAGAGGAAGGAGCAAGTGGGACAGACTGTAGGATATCACATCAGACTGGAGCAGAAGTGAGACGACCTCGTCATTTCTTCTCCAATACCTCTGATCGTCCAATTACGAATAGCCTTTCTCTTGGTGCTGATCAAGATGGCAAGACTGGAACATTAGCCTTCCTTCCTATATCCTGTATATCGCACCAGTACTATTTTGTTGCTTCTCTCATTCTTTCCCTCTGGCAGGACCTCTCCCATCACGGTGCTCACCTATTGCACGAGTGGAGTTCTGCTGAGGATGCTGACAGCTGACGAATTGGCCAGAGATTGCACCCATATCATATTGGTGAGTGGGAGAGGAAGAGAGGGAGGACGGTGTGGTGCAGTCCTGAAGCTACTTATTTATGCAAAAAGCGTGTACTGAAAAGGTACTGAAACTATGCAAGATTCGAGGAAAAGTAATATATGCTTATGACAGTGATATATTCCAGGATGAGGTGCACGAGCGTGAGCAGAACACTGACTACCTCCTCATCGCCCTGAAACAGGCACTCAGGAGGAGAAACGACCTCAAGGTACGGTAGGGGGGACGATGCAAGATGATCGATAACCTGCGCTACAGTATCTAATTGATGACTAATTGGAGGTGATTCTGATGTCGGCGACGATGGAGGGCAATCTGGAGATGTTCCTCAACTACTTCAAGGAGTTCAACATCGCCCATGTCGACAGTGAGTGCAGTTGTACCATTCAAGTTTACCACATTCTGATTATATCTGCTCCCTCTGTTATGGCCCATAAGGAGGTGTCGTGAGACCAGGCTCCATCCTGATTGACTTGCTAAATGAGCTCCCTTCCAGTCCCCTCTCGTCTCTACCCTGTGACTAATTTCCATCTGGCTGACGTCATGGCGCTCACTGCATACACTCCTCCTGGTGCATATATTTACATAAATTAATGCAGAAATTATAAAAAAAAAGTGTAACGTGCACTCACCAAACGAGATTGTTGCAGAGTCGATCTACGGAGGTCTCGTTTCGTTCAGCAATGGATTCGGAGGGGGATTCAATGGAGGGCCGACCAGTGGATTCGGAGGAAACAACCACTCCAACAGGTATTGCGTGTATTTTTGGAATATGGAAACCGTGCAAAAATAATATATGAAATAAATCAGTGGTGTGATTTCATTTTTCTCGTTTCGACTGCTTCTCAATGATGTCATTGCAGTTTCTCGATGGGCACTTGGGGAGGGAGGGACTCCTTCGCATCCGCCACCAACTGGAACAACAGCGACGCCAACGTGAGTCACTTTTTCCATTTATATTATCAATTGAGGTTATTGTAAAATCATCCATAATTAATTAATATTTTAAGCATGTAGTGTTTGATTGCTACTGCTTTTTCGTGAAGAGAATAATCATGCTTGGACATATAAGTAGGTAGATCTTGGACTGTATTGATTCTGTGCCCATTGCAGATGCATCCGCAGTCTTCTCACTCGTACCACAAGCCTCCTCTGACTCCCTCCAACTCCTTCGTCTCTCCTCAATCGACAGCAGCAGGAGTGCGTGCAGTCCAATCGGCCGCCAATCTCTCCTTCGGGGGGAATGGGGCGGGGGCCTCGGCCAGTCAGGGCAATGCCAACGACAGCCAGTCAAACACCTACCTCAATCTGGCTCAGAAACTAGTCAGGTGGGCACTTCCATCGTAGCTTCCATTGCGAGATATATGAATTATCCATTCGACGTGTTCTCTTTTTAGTTCGGGATCCTGAACGTTCGTGTGCTGAAAAATAACTACTAAATTGTTTTGATCGTGAACTCCCGTTTTGCAGCGCGAGTGGCAACGCTCCGAATCCGTTGGCTTCCTCTCCTCAGCAACCTCTGCAGCAAGGCTTCGGGACGCCATCCTCAGCCAATAACAAGATGCATCGATGCTCCTCCATGGGCGGGAACTACGCTCCACCTCAGTCGCAGTATGCACAGGTGGGGACTGTTGCATCCTCTGTAGGCTTGGTGAAAAGAATATTAATTCTGTGATTGCAAAAGTATTACAATTGCAAGATATGCTAAAATTTCAAACATGTTTGCAGCAGCCTCAATACAACAACATGCAGCAGATGCAGCCAGGCAGTGGAGGAGCAGGAGGATACGGAGCACAGCTGAGTCAGTGATGAGTCAAGGAGTGATGGGGGGGGGGGGAGTTGAAGGGGAACCAATGGACTAGATCAAATCGACCACTGTTCACTAGCAGCACTGCTTTGCCAGGGGGTATTTCATTGTAGGTTGGGACAGTCCTTCTGGCTACGCGAATACTTCGTCGGATGTGGTCGATCTGCCGATGGACGAGGACGATCGGAGCATGACCAGTTGGTTCATTCGAAGAATTAATCGGGAAAACGATTTATTAATAATCTTGATTTTGATTAAAATATTATGTTAGAAAGTACGATTTGATTGGGTAAATTCGATGCGATGATTCAATGGATGTTTTGCAGTGCAAGCGAATCAGCAGCTGTACGGGGGATACGGTAGTCAGCAGTGCCCACCAGGGGGAGGATACGGAGGAGGACAGAGTGGATTCGGACGAGGAGGAACTGCAGGGGGAGTGATGCAGCCAATGCAACAGAATTACCAGGGAGGGAATGGATACGGAGGTGAGGGGGGGGGGGTGATAAGACAATGATTCACTCATTAATCATTAAATTCCCTTGGGTCTTAGTCGAAAATAATTCATGTGTTGCTTGATAGGAAAGTTTAAGTAAGAAGTCGCTGATTTTCCAAAAATCTAAATGTAAACGATCATTGTGAGGTGGCTTCGGGCAGCCTCAGATGTACGGGATGCAGTCGATGCAGCAGCCCCATTACCATCCCACGGGAGCAGCTGGGCATGGAATGCACCACTACCAGGTGCTGTTATTCTTGTTATGAAGATACACCACAGCGCTTATTCTAGTAGTATACATTGAGAGCTTGTTCAATCCCCCATCACCTCTGGTTGCACTTTGCAGTATCAGTCTCAGCCGAACATGCAGATGCATCAGTCTCAGCCGCAGTGGCCACAACAGGTCTGCCGTTGAAAGGGATTAATTGTTTGTTACGCGTATCCGTTAAATATTAATTCGTTTCGTCATTATTTTCTGTTTTGTGTGTGGGTATGTGGAGTTATTTGTGTATAATCCTACCTCAGTGATGATTTGTTGTTTTTATTTATCCCCAATTAGCAATTGATGTGATCCAATGGGGGATCATCTGGCAGATGCAATGCTTTTCATTGCAGCAGCTGCAGCCGTCGCAGCCCCCTCAGCAGCCGATGTTCTACGTGCCCGATGGAGGGGCCGGTGCCAACAGCGGGTACTTCGTGCAGCCAGGTGAGACAGACTGCTATACTATCTCACTTTAAATCACTGACACAAGTCTTCGCAGTGAATCGACGTTTTTCTTAGATATTATCCTTATTGTTCATCACGCGTTGCACACTGTACCAATATCATGGACGGTCTGCAGGCGAATTCTAGTGGATGTACTTGTTTGAGGTATGAACGGTGGTCCTTCCATGACGGGTGTCTCCACTCACGCCTCTTCGTACATCCATCGATCGACCAGTGCTGCAGCATCCCTCAACGATGCAGACCAGTACGGGGTGAGCTATTCACCATTTATGTACTAACTCATAATTTGGGTTCAAGGTTAATTTCGCAGGTTGTTATTGATTAAAGTAGATTGTTTTCAGATGGGTCTTCGAGAGGAGGAGAATGCGCGTAACTCGATGGCCAACCACATCAAAGTGAGTGTTCCCTCTACTTTGAGATATCTGAATGATGTATCGTGGCTGTTGCTGGAGTAAGAGTCTTCTTCAGCACTTCATTCCCAATCGTCCTCCCATCTTCTGCGAGCAGGCATTGGATGCTCTCTACTCGGTGCAGCCAATCCTCGACAGAAAGACATTCACTCAGGTCACTCACCCTCCCCCCCCCCCCCCCCCCCACCATCCAGTTATCACCCTCTTCTTTCAGTTCTATCGATCGATGGGAGGAGCGCAGTGGGATGAGTCGGTGGACGTGGAACTGGCACACGTAACCGTGAAGTACCTCATGGACAGCCCCATTCCCGGTGAGGATCAAGGTTACGGTAGTTCACGGAACATTGTCGCGTAGATATCATTCACGGTTAGAGATAGTTATTCAAACCGTTCCAGTGACTCATTGAGTTGTCAATGAACAATGATGGAGTGTGTAATTGCAGGGGCAATCCTGGTTTTCCTCCCTGGATACGAGGACATCCAAGCACTCAAGGATAAGGTCCGTTCTCATTCCTCCCCTTCTCCATCCATTCTTCTTTAGATAGCGTACGACCGGTACGACGGGCTGCGTCCCGCCCTCTGTCTCCTCCACTCGCAACTCAATTCGAACGACCAGCAACGAGTGTTCGAGCCGACGAGACAGGGAGAACGGAAAGTGGTCAGCCACCTTCTTCTTCTATCATACTACTAATCGTGCAGATATACTTGACTTGGCGATTGGAATTTCAGTTTCTGTCTAATTAAAGAACTTAATAATGAATCTTGTTGAGATCCTGTCTACGAACATCGCCGAGGCGTCTCTCACCATCGATGACGTCGTCTTCGTCATCGACTGTGGAAAGGTTGGAAGGGGGTGGAAAGGAAAATATGTTTTCCAACGAATCTACCAGGGCACTGCGTGTCGTGCACGGTGCACAATTGTTGGTGAACTGTCACTGCATTCCAATCTGGGTTCTTCTGTCTGGTCTAAACTAATCAATTGGTGCAGGCGAAAGAGAAGACGTACGACCACGCCTCTCGCATCTCCCAACTCAAGTGTGTATGGATCGCGAAGAGCAATGCGGAGCAGAGGAGGGGTCAGTTGACAGGGAGGGGGAGGGGGGTAGTGAGAAGGGCCAGACAAGCGACTGGCATGGTCAGTGTGCAACTGTTCTTCTCAGGTCGCGCGGGTCGCTGTCGTCCGGGATTCTGCTTCCGACTGTACTCTGATGAGGTACGGGGAGAAAAATATTGTTATTTTTATCATGGAAGTTTTCTTCGTTATATGAGCAGATCTGAGTAGCTTAAGGGACTACGTGTTGCTAGTGAAACGCCATCAACTTTGATCCACTCGTATGAAATGCGCCCATTCAGGAATTCGAGAAGATGCTGCCCTCGCAGGTGGCTGAGATGAAGAGAAGCGCCATCCACGTGAGAAGTTTGATTCGATCACAACTGTGTTAAAGATGTATAATTAAAGTTTTATATAGGGAAGCATTGCTTCCACTACTCCTCCCATCTCCTAGTGTCTCCATCGGAGTGCCCTCTCCCTAGCTGCCCCTCCATCTCCCTTCCCTTGCAGGACGTGTGTCTGCACGCGAAGATGTTCGCCCCCGAGCAGATGTCCGTCAAGGCCTTCCTCGAACTGGCTCCCGAACCTCCCGAGGCAAAGGCTGTCGAAAGCAGTCTACAGTTCCTAGAGGTACCACAGATGCACATACAAATTCACTTGCGTCATTTTTACGCTGTTGCAATGGAAATTATTTATTTAAAGATACATATCAGTTATTATAGCCATATATTTTCATAACACACGTCTTCTGAGAGATGGGAGGTTGTGTTTGACAAAATGTTCAAAGTGCTCCGATTCCTTCGAGATTATCAGGGTAAGGGTCCCTAATGTCCAGTATCTTTTTGCACAAGCGGATTCCGCGATTTCCCAAGACTACCTAAAATCCGGCTCCTGAAATTTAAAAATTTCGAAAATTCATAACATGCTTCAAAATTGAGCTAACGTTTCGTTCAAAAAACCAAAATGACCAGATTCTCAAGTAAAACAACGTTTATGTTGAAACTTTTCGGGGAGCGAGAAGTCTTACTTATAAAAAAGTGCAAAAAATCATTTTTCGTTGAAATTTTTCTCATGTTTTCGCCGCCGTGAAATAAAAAGTTCCATCAATGAGATCTTATCAGAATCGTAATGTACAACCTTTTTTACCCCAGGAAAATTTTTTTCAAGAAAAACAAAGATATAGTATTCATCGCTTTTTGGCCTCAAACATGGCGAACCTCATGTTTTCAAGCAAAATCGAAAATTTCATGATGTCATATTTAAGTAATTATCGCTCGTGGATATCTTTTCTTTCCCTTTTCAATGTTTTCTGACCTATTCATACCGATTTCCATTGAAAAAAGCGAAGATTTCAATACTTCACAAAATCACATTTTTCATGAAATTTCTCAAATTTCATGATTTTATGAAGTATTAAAATCTTCCGTTTTTTCAATGAAAATAGGTATAATTAGGTAAGTAAACATTAAACACGGAAAGAAAAGATATCCACGAGCGATAATTACTTAAATATGACATCACGAAATTTTCGATTTTTGCTTGAAAACACGAGGTTCGCCATGTTTGAGGCCAAAAAGCGATGAATACTAAACCTTCGATTTTCTTGAAAATTTTTTTCCTGGTGTAAAAAAGGTTGCAGATTACGATTCTGATAAAAACTCAGGGATATATGACGGCGGTCGCGTAAGAATCGAACAAGGACCTGAAGGAGCTGGCACACCGATTTTTCGAAAACTTGTGGAAAGGGGTTCTCGAGGTTGCTGATCATCGTGGTCAACTTCATTTTGCACCAACATCGATAGAGCCAGGCTGCATGTAGGCTGCACCTACTTTCCTGTCCCTAACTCGGCAACCGTTTGAGGAATCAACTTCTAATTTTTGCAGAGGCAAAATAAGTTTACCATGACACCGACAACACTAAATGTGAATATCAAAATTTATGCTAATTATAGGAAAAATCGGTTCTCGAATATAAGGCAAAAACCAACGACGAGAATTGGATGAGAACTTGCGCCTTGTTCTGGGGATCATTTTTCGTATGCAGGGTATGGTGATCGACCTCGTCGTTTTTCTTCTACGAATTATTTTCTGCACAATTTAACGCCTCTACGCAGCACACTCAGCCCAAAATTGACGAATAAAAATGTGTTTCACTGTCAAATGAACTCTGCACATCACTCACATCGCAGAAATTGGATCAGCGAGTATATTTGGCAGTGAAACACATTTTCATTCGTCAATCTTGGGCTGAGTGTGCGGAGAAGAGACGATAAATTGGGCAGAAAATAATTCGTATCAGAATAACGACGAGGTCAAACACCATACCCTACATACGAAAAAATGATCCCCAGAACAACGCGCATCTTCTCATCCTATTCTCGTAGTTGGTTTTTGCCTTATATTCGAGAGCCAATTTTTCCTATAATTGGAACAATTTTAAATATTCAAATTTAGTTTTTTCGGTGTCATGGTAAGCTTATTTTGCCTATGTAAAAATTAGAAGTTAATTCCTCAAACGGTTGCCGAGTTACAGACAGGAAAGTAGGTGCAGCCTACATGCAGCCTAGCTCTGTCAATCGAGTTGGTGCAAAATGAAGGTGACCACGTTGATCAGCACCCTCGAGAACCCCTTTCCACAAGTTTTCGAAAAATCGGTGTGCCAGACCTTGCTCGATTCTTACGCGACCGCCGTCATATGGAACTTTTTTTTCTCGGCTGCGAAAAAATGAGAAAAAATTTCAACGAAAAATGATTTTTTGCACTTTTTTTATAAGTAAGACTTCTTGCTACCCGAAAAATCTCAATAAAAGATGTTCTACTTGAGAAACTAGTCATTCTGTTTTTTTTTAAAGAAACGCTAGCTCAGTTTTGAAGCATGTTATGAATTTTCGAAATTTTGAAATTTCGGGAGCCGGTTTTTAAGTAGTTTTCAGAAATCGCGGAATCCGCTTGTGCAAAAAGATACTGGACATTAGGGACCCCTACCCTGATAATCTCTAAGGGATCGGTGCACTTTGAACATTTTCCCAAAGGGGGTTTCGATTTCATGCAATCTCTCAGAAACGTCTGATAAATTGATATTTCCAGCAACTGGGGGCGCTGTACACGGAGCAGGAGGATGAGACGAGTTTCTTCTACGGATCGAAACTTCCGAGGCTGAGGGAACAGGAGTTGACCCAGCTAGGAAGGTGGGGATATTACTTGTTCAAACATTCACATCTCACTTGTGTTACTTAGAACATAACTGTCGTGGGAATTAACTATTTTGGGACTTTGAGTAAAACACTCCATGTTTCACATATGTTCTTGTTTTATTCGAATGTGATAGTAGGATCTTGGACAATAAGTATAAAGAGGGAGTAATAATGCAGAGTGTTATTCAGACTGGTGGCGCATCTTCCTCTGGATCCTCAGCTGGCCCGTCTCCTCCTCTTCGGATACGCACTTCGATGCTTCAATCCCATCGTCACTCTCGTGGCCCTTCTATCGCACAGAGATCCTTGTGAGACCCCCTTCTCTCTGTTGACCAATGGTCTGCAGCACTCCAATACGGATACTGCTCCTCTTTGTCTGATGAGTTGTGAAATCAGTCACGCAAAATTTTCCACTTCGATATTTTTTGAGTGAAACAAACATTGGGTTCTCTTCAGTCACTCTAGCGGTGGGAGACGAGAAGCAGGCAGCTCTCTCTGCCCGTGATTCATTCGCCCATCGAGACTTCTCCGACCACCTCATGATACTACGGTCAGCTATTCCCTATTTTTTTTAATTTTGTGAAGAAAATCTTGAACAAGCAAATCGATACATAGTGTGAAACTGGAAATAGGTTTGTGTATTATAATTTTAGGACAAGTTGTAATGATGGCAGTTGTGGATGTGTCTTCTGTCTCACATTCACTCTGGTTGCAGTGCCTTCTCTGCCTACGCGGCCATTCCCTCGAACAACCAGGCACAGATGAAGCTGTGCAGGGAGAAGTACCTCTCCGCCCCCACTCTCAAGATGGTCAACGGAATCAGGTGAGGGGATGAAGGGGAGAAGAATGAGGGAGCACATTGCTAAACAAGAGTGAGCTATTATGCTGAGTGATCCTTTCCTCGCAGACGACAGCTTCTGATGGAGCTGCGACGCATCCGATTCATCAACGAGATCGACGGAGCCCTCGATGATCCCTACCTCAACGAGTACAGCAACAAGTGAGATTCGTGATTCATATTGCTGCGAAACTACGAGTGGGTCATTCCATTAATGGCCCTTCTTTATATTTGTGTTGATGTTTACGATGATAATGTAAATGAAATGATTAGCTGACCCGTAAGTGTATCTCTCTGCAGATGGCCGATGGTGCAGGCTGCCATCGTGGCGGGATCCTACCCATGCATCGGATTCGTGAAGGGAAGCAAGATGAGGAAGATTCGCACCTAGTCAGCACTATTCTATTTTGTCACTTCTGCATCTGGGGGCAGCGCCTCAATCGGGGGGGGGGGGGGTCACTATGTAGCACTCCCCCCTCGTCGTTCCGGCTGGTAATCGATGACTGATTGCAGCACGGACACGCACTCGCAGCTGCATCCTTCGTCCTCCCTGAAGAGACAGATGCTATCGCAGGAGAAGAGACAGGAGGCACTCCAGAAGTACTACATGGGTACGTACACCAACCATTCACCGTTTCCAATTATTCTACTGGGAACATAGAAAGCCCGCTGTGAATATGCTATAATATTGCAGGGGAGCCTACGATCGAGTACCTCGCCTTCCAGGAGTTCGTCAAGATAGACGAGGGACTGACGGTGAGTGAGACAATATGTGATCCATTACAGTTTCCCCGTGATCAATCATTGGTGTTCCACGTGAAATTTATTTGTCTGTTCCGTAGGTGCCTACAACCATGGAATAGTGATAATTGCAGCTGCGAACAGCGACGGCGATTCCCTCTGTCACGATCTTCCTCTTCGCCGGCCCCATTCGACTATCCAGGGAGAAACTGCAGTCTTACTTCGTCGGTATGTCTAGTTTACGCTCCTTGAATTGTGAAGTTTATTGTTTCTGTCATCGGAGAAAAATATCTTTTTTTAAAAATATAATCTTATATTCATAAAATTTACAATGAAAAGTTGATACGAGAGGGTTTGGTTGCAGCGACTCGTGAGGAGACCCTGCAAGAGGAGGCGGAGGGACAGGACAGAGACTTCTTCCAGCCAAGGGACATCCTCGAGTTGGAGAGCTGGCTGAGTGTCAAGGGATGCATGAGTGTGAGCTATCTATCACTTGTAGACTTCTTATAATTAGACACTGTGAAATAAACGAGCTCGGAATTGTTCTTGCAATAAATCTCGCATTCCTTTGTAGATCATGGGCTTTAAATAGTTTTTTTTTGTTCAACGTAATTGCTCTATCGAAACCAGTTACCATCACGGAAGTAGAAGTTTGATAATAGTTTTAACTTTCCATTTACTTAAATGATCCTTTTTGCAGGATTTCATCCGTATGATGCAGCTGCGATTCAAAGTGATGTACTACGTGCTGAACGTGATGAGGAGGCCTCAGCATATCAATGAGGAAGAGAGCAAGGTAGGGTTACGGTAGATGGGAAATTGTCGATTGCACTATTCCGATTGCGAACTAGTGATAATATGAACTAACATATTCCAGCAGTTTATCCATCAATATTCAGATGCTTCTCTCGACGTTGTCCAATGTCCTCGAAATCGAGCACAAGACCAAGGGATTCAACGAGGTGATCATTCATTTTCAATTATTCCAATATTTTTTAATGACAAAAACTTTTTGAAATGATTTTGATTAATCTTTGCTAAGCGGTCTTTGTGAAGTGTTCGTAAGTGCCTCCTCTCAGGTGTCGGATGTCTACGTCCGCTACTCGTATCCCGGCAGCAACGGCCAGAATCCTCTGAGGAAGACGGAGAAGGTGGGAGGATACGACTTCGGAGCCAACACTTCCTCCTCCTCCAACAGCCACAAGGATGAGAAGAAGAAGGTGAGGGAGATGGCAAATGACCGTATTGAAAGGAAGAATATTAGCCAATTCTATGTCAATGACAATTTATGAATGGTTTTGTGAATAATTTCCTAAGTAAGAAATTATGTTGATCGAAAGTAAGGGCTGGTTCAGGCCGAGACAGTTGCTGCTGCTGCGAAGCAGTGTGGCAACAACGGGAACTCGAGTGGGGGCAACTCCTTCTTCAATCGACCTGCTGGCCAATTCAGCCAGTACTCCCAGCCATTCAACAGGAATCAACAGGTGAATAGAGGGAGTCCGAGGTCGTTTATCATAATCGTTTCTGACGCATGTGGAATTACAAAATGGAAGAAATTTGAGGTGCAGCAACCGCAGTTCGGAGGGAATCAACGTCAGGAGAGAGGAGAGATGAAGGGAAGAGAGAGGAGCGAGGCTGATAACAAGATGAACTGGAGACAGGTGAGCTGAGAGAGACCAATGAGAGAGAGGGAGCACTGAAGTAATGGTATCATGTTGAGGGAATGACTCCTTCCCCGTCGCCCCCACTGCAGCAACAACAGCAGCTGCCGAACAAGAAGCAGTACCCCGACCCGTACAGAGACGAAAGGAGGGAGAGGGACGAGAGGAGTTCGGTGGGTCGAACTTGTGATTGGAGCAAGTCAATTATAATAATTATGAACAGGAAGAAAAGTATCACGGAGATACTTTTCTTAATAATATTAAGAACTAACAGAAAAATGAATAGTAGGATGTTGCAGAACACTAGTCGGGCAGGGGATCAGCAGCAGCCACACCCATTCAGCAAGATGGAGTTCATACGTCCCCCCGCCAGACCGAAGGAGGAGAAGAGAGAGGTGAGGAAGATGGAGACATACAATCACACCAGAGGAGTGCATACGGTCGACTTTTTCCCATTATTAATCCCTAGACCATTGCATATTTGCTACTGTCTGCCGCAAAAAGGAAACAAATTGGCATGAAGGCAATGATTATCGTAGATGAATAACTGATTCAGCCGCATCAGAGAGGGAACGAGGAGCGAGGAAATGGATACAATAGAGAGGAGAGGAATGAAAGGAATGAGGTATGGTGGGAGTATCTTAAGGAGATGGAAACCATGGGTTGTTCTTAATCAGTTGATGGCTGAAGTTGCAGAGGAACGAGGGGGCTGCCAAGTGGAGGGACAACCAGAGAAGAGGAAGCACTGTCGCGTCCAGACTGCAAGACAAGGTCAGACTGGTGGTATTTTGCATTGGAGAGGGAAGATAACGAAAATCGTAAATTGTTGTAAAGAATCGATAAAGAGTCTTCTAAAAAAAGAGTTTTTATTTAAATGGGAGATCGACTAGTGTTTTTTCTTTCTGTAATGTCATGGATTCAGCGCGGTTCTCGCACGGAAGACTACGGTAGTGGAACGAGTAGGCAGTCGGGAAGGAACCAGAGAGGATACGAGGACGAGGACGATGTGGCGGTTAGCACTCTCATTGCCACTCCCATCCAATGTTTCGCCATTTATATGACGCCGTATTCCTAAGGCTCGGACAAACGGTGGAACAGCACTTTTTCGAAAATATGGTTTCCGGGGTAGTTTTTCATGCTGATGACGATGGTCAGTTTCATTTTGCATAATTGGCTTCTAATGAAGCGCTAAATCACATGGTGAAATTGCGAAATTTCCGGTTTATTTGATCGATCTCGAGCTAATGTGGCTTAAAAAGTTTGAAAATTATTTTCTTGGAGTAGTTTTACATTCTCTTCACGATGGTGTGTGTAACTCAAAATACCATACTTAGAATTACACCAAAATTGGATTCTGGTCTGGACACTGGGAAATCTACATACAAACCAAATGGCGCGCTCTACTTTTCACTTTTAGGCCTGGATCCGGCCACAAATCCGATGAAGACATTTCCAAACGTTGACAGTAAACACACCATCGTGAAGAGAATGGAAAACTGCCCCGAGAAAATAATTTTCAAACTTTTTAAGCCACATTAGCTCGAGATCGATCAAATAAACCGGAAATTTCGCAATTTCACCATGTGATGTAGCGCTTCATTAGAAGCCAATTATGCAAAATGAAACTGACCATCGTCATCAGCATGAAAAACTACCCCGGAAACCAGATTTTCGAAAAAGTGCTGTTCCAGAACCTCCCCGAATTGTCTGATCCTTACAAATACGGCGTCATATGAAATTAATCACTTTTTAAATTTTTGTTTGCTAAATTGATATACTTTTTTACAGGTTCCCGAAGATCCACAGCCGAACCGAGGACTGGGATTCGGTCCTCAGCAGAAGAGACCCGAGGAGAGGAGAGAGTACGGTAGCAAGTACGGTAATCAGGACAAGAGGCAGAACTACGGTGGACAGGCGAGGTGAGTGATTGTGGGAGTGGGGTGATACATTGCGGGCATCCGATTAGGTATTAATTCATGGTTTACGCGAATTGCCCTAAGGGTTTGTGATTGTGAGTGACTAATTGTAAGTGAGCTAAATGATTGCAGGAACCAGCATCAGAACCAGAAGGCGGAGCCACCACAGGAGGAAGATTGGGGAAAGGTAGGCAGATATTGTTCGAATGTTGTTAGTATATTTTCCCTGTGCTTCGATTGCATTCAAAATAATATTTCATAATATTCGACCAATTGGTGATTTGAGGAGGCGAATGCTCCTTCCTTCTTCTCGACGGAAGGAGGTCAGATAGGGAAGAAGAAGGGAGGACGGACCTTCGTGAACAGCAACTTCATGGTGAGGAGTTGAGCCATCACTTGCATGCAATTGAATATCCTGAATTGCTGCCAACACATAGATAGTTTAACTAACGACCCCATATGTCCCTTCAAGAGAAATTAGGAGATCCCTCGCCGAGACATTATCTATTTCATTGTAGG
Organism: Pristionchus mayeri; assembly: GCA_036245805.1. Classification (NCBI taxonomy): domain Eukaryota; kingdom Metazoa; phylum Nematoda; class Chromadorea; order Rhabditida; family Neodiplogasteridae; genus Pristionchus; species Pristionchus mayeri. The sequence goes on along the minus strand of BTRK01000005.1, from coordinate 28,107,265 downwards.
GTCAGTTCAAGGGCATGCACAGCGACCGCATGGACAACAAGAACGGCGGTGGGTCCCGCGAGGACGAGAGAGGTACGTCCTTGATGGATTACGGTGGAGATTATCTATCGAGTTATTTGATCCCTACTTAATGCTTAACTTTTTAGATGGAGTAAACTACAAGCAAAGAGGATCTCGGACGACTCGCGGCGATTGATGGCCAACCATTGGTAGTCGATGGGATGGATCGACTCTTGCTCACTCGGAGGATAGAAGCTGCTCGACCAAGGGGCAGCCATCTTGTTTTCTAGATATGTAACCTCGTATGTTTCTCTATTTTATCTCGATGCTCGAAGTAGATTTCTTTTCTATAGATTAGTCGATAATCGCTAAAGAACCCACTCGAAATCCCAATTGTTTAAACCACCCCCTACATTTGTCTGTTATTATTTATTCATCTGTAAAAAATTTCCTTGCGCTCGGTTGACCCTATCCGTATCGGTTTAGAGTAATAATAATGTATTTCTGAACAACCATTCGAGTCTTTGCTCCCTCTCTTCCCGTACTTGTCAATAGTGTAATAGTCGACCTTTTTAATTTGAGCTTGTTGGCCCCATTCATTCTAGCCCTCTTGTCCCAGTTAATTGATCATCTAGTTATCTCCTTATCAATAATCTCTTCAATCGTAAATTGCCGTACCCCATCGGAGATAGACTTACCTATTTTATATCGATTTATATCTCGTTCAATTTTCTCAGTTATCCCGCCCCCTCATTTGACCATCTCTTCTGTCTTCTTTATCTGTTATCTCTGATCTACCTTCCTCATCGCCAATCAATAGCATCTCTATAGTCTTGTCTCATCAATCGGTCTACCGTACTCCATTCTAGCCACTCAGTTCGTAATTGCAATGCGTACTTCCCGATTCTCCCCATCACATGGAATGGTGAATATTCGTCTGAATCCCACATTGTATGCTATTACACTTACTTATCCGATCTACAATATTTCCTTCCCGTTCCTTAGCTAAATTTTTGCTTTTGCTAAATGATAATTATTAGTGAATTATGTTAATAATGTATGTTTTTAAGCTTCTTTGTGTCCCTTCTGTTTTCTTTAGTGAGATACTGTAGCTGATAATCTGTAGCGTATTCCATTTCATCTCGGATAAGCAAATGCATCTTTCTCTTCCTATCGTATCTCCTATTATGTATTGGCCTTTCATCTTCCAATCATCTTCATTGTATAGTGCCCTCACTCCAATCTTAGTCACCCGTAATCCCCTCTCTTTCCATTCCTGCCAATAACTCGCTCACTCGGTTCCCCTTCTCATTTCATTCGATGCTCCTCCTTCCTCCCATCCAGTTATCAAATTTTGTGTCAATCAGATTGACCTTCAATGCTCTATAGTGCACAATTGGCTATCTGACTAATTCACCTCAATCGTCTGTGTGACATCACTCTGTGTTGGCATAAAAATGAAGATTATTTAATGCTGTTGATCGAATTCCAATTTACGATAATGAATGGCTGGTGTTGCACTCGCACTCGGATATTTTGTGTTTTACTGCACCAGTAGACAGCCTCTCCATAGGGATTGGAGTGTGGTCTACGTGATGAATCGATCTCCTCCTGCTAAGAAACTGAGAAGGGAAGGTGAGGATGAGAGGGGAGGGAAGGAGGGAGAGATGGATGCAGACAGGGACACACTCGAATGGATCATCCCCTGCACCATCCCCTCCAGAGAAGGACCCTCCGTCACTGTCGATGGAATCAGATGGTTAGTCGGTTTATCTCGGAAAAATACTTTTCATCCAATGTGGAAACATCTTCAAATACAATTGTCTGAGGAAGTTAATTCTTGGAAGTGTTGATCCCCATCCAAAGTAGGCTCATGTATTCAGGAAGACTCGTACGGAACGAGGGGAAGACTCGCGTGATCTGGTCTTCGTGGTTGAGTGCATGGAGGAGCGACAGAAGCCATGGGCCATCACGGCAGTCCTCCATCTCAATCTAATCAACAGAGCGAATAGGACTCGGCGCATCCTCAGAGTTCGTCTCTCCACTTCTGTCAATTCAGTTCACTTCTTCAGAGAATGGCGAAGGAATTCGATCGGGACTCAAGGACGATTACCTTCATTGTCACTCATCAAAACATCAAGAGTGATTGTACGGTGGGTCCATCCTTGCTTCTCATCATTTGCATAGTCAACTACGACGAATACGTGCTACAATTTATCAGAAATAATAATCTCTTCTATTTTGAGGAACCCTCCGATTTGGACGCTCCTCTCATCGTTCTCGTGGGATTCGAGATTATGCGCAATCCTGAATGCCCGTCAGTTTTTAATATTATTGTAATATTCTGTCAGTTTGAGATTTATTTCCAGCAATCACCTCACTTCATCTGAATTCACAACGATGACTCTCGTGATTGGAGGAAAGAAGGTTTACGTCATCAAAGAGGTATCAGTGTCAATCGATGAACTGAGATGCTCCTTCTTCCTTCCCCCTCGTCCCCCCCATTCTTCTCTTCTCAGTTGCTCGCTATGGTCTCTCCCTACTTCAACACCCTCTTCTACAAGGATTTCAAGGAGAGCAAACAGAGCGAGATCACTCTGCCCGATATTGGATTGATCGTGAGTTGTTGGGTTGAATGCAGATGAAAGTAGTGGAATACCACAGGAATTCACCGATCTCCTCGATGTGATCTACCCCTATGACAAGCCCATCACTGGTTTGCGCTTTCGTAACCTGGCAAGTGTACCAATGTGCTTACAGATGAGAACGTCGTGCACCTTCTGAAGCTGGCTGACCTGTATGGTATCAAGGTTGGACATGAATTGCAAACCTATGCCACTGGTTTCATCCCATTCCAGATTGTTCGCGACAGGGCCGAGAGATTTCTGATGAGGAACGAGTCTAAGCAGAGCAATGCGGAGCTGCTTCTTCTGGCGGAGAAATACAGACTCATTAACTTCCATGTGAGTTCCATTTTAGAATCGCCTTTCATCTGACCATTTGCGACATTTAATCGACTGCATCTTCTCAGAAGTTGTGTATTTCTAATCTGACAACGAGAACAGTAATCAAGGAGGTCAGGGAATCCAAAGAATTCGAGGAGCTTATGAACGAGACGAAGATCCAGCTGCTTGATATGCTATTGCTTGCAACGCAGTAGAATTACTAAGTTTTTGCTGCTTCAGCAGTAGTAATTAATTTAATTGTTAACGTTGGTGATAGTTTTCAAATGATCTCCCATTTGTTTTCTTTTTTTAAATTGTTAAGCACATGAGAAGCAAATGCTTTAATCTTTGTTATTGGAAATTGATGATGAAGTGATATTGTATACACATCAATTTGCATCGTTCACTTAAATCTGATGGGTATCATATCCCTCACATATATTATCTATCCGTCACACCTTGATGCAAAACTGTCGTATGATGATCGCTTTGAAAAATAATTTTGATTATCGTACCATAACTATCACGCGACGGGCACTTCTGCAGAAGGCCGGACCAACTTAAAGTTACCGGACGATGACGAAACCCTGATCTGACCCTGATCTGGTCGCGTGTACGTGAGAGTATGCAGAAGTGAGAGAGCGCGGGATTACGCTGATCATTTCCGGCTTTAACTTGAGGCTATTATTGATTTTTAGAATTTTTGTATATTCATTCTCAACTAATTCAGCCATCGATTATTCGACGGAGGACAAAAAATAGGGGGTCAATTTTGTCCTCGTCCGGTAACTTTAAAGTAATATTATCAATTCCCCTTAGACTTCATCCACCTAAGGGCGAGATCCAATCTAAGAGGGAATGAGCACTCCTATTTGACCCTTGCCGTATCCATAATACGACCCTCCAATTGCGTGGAAAGTACTACGAATGAACATTTTAAACCTGGCCCAGTCTTCTGCAGAAGTGCCCACGCGACGTCTTCTGGTCTTCTGGTCCATTTGGTATGAGGTGTACTATAGGATACTTCACTATGAACCATAAAGCCCATCTCTCTATTGCATCAGATCGGGGATACATTGTGCTGTACAGTGTTAACTCATCAAGATATGGAATCGGCACATTTTAGCCCGTTTTATCTCTACGAGGAAACGTTGTGAGTAGAAAAGATGCGCCCGATGGATAATCGACTACCGTAATCAGGGGGGGGGGTGGGGTGGGGAGTACGGTGGGAATGGGCGAGGACAGATCATCTTCCTAATTCTTTTCCTTCGCTTTCTTCGACTTTCTCTTGACCGTGTTCGATGCTTTCTGAAATGGGCAACTGTAGTTCTTCCCCTAGATGACGTCACGTACATCATCCTTCCCTTTCTTCTTCTTTCCTCCTTCTCCCAATCCCTCACTCACGATGTGGTTCGACGACTTCTTCAATATCACGACGCTACAGTATCCCTAAAAGGACTACGGTACTCACCGAACGGGGTTGAGCGATGGGAGTAGCTGGGGGAGGGGCAGGAGGGTCAGATGCTGCTCGCTCCCGTTCCTCCGCATCGTCCGCCTCTCGTCTCTTTCGCGCCTGCAACGCGTGAGTCTCACGCATCCGATGCTCACTCGCGTACCTCCGCTTCGAAATCCGGCTTGGGCGTGTTCGTTAGAGACTCCAGCTTGCGACTGATCTAGAAGTGATCTTTGATCTCTACCGTATCCACTGAATACCGTACCTGCTCCTGAGTGAGTCGTGAGTTGGGATCCTCTCCCCAGGTGTCGTTCTGTAAGAGTACGGTAGTTTGATCTTTGATCTTCACTTCCTTACACAGATGAGCATCTTGATATCCGGATTGATGTTGACCTCGAAGTCCATGCGATTGCCAGTAGTCACGTATTTGGCCACCTGATTGAGGCACCGTAATCGATCGATATCTCAGCCTACAGTATACCTCTCCGGGTGTCATTCCAGGGAACGGCTCCTTGCCGTTGTGGTAGATCTCCCATGCCATGATACCTGAAATGGACGACGATTAGCAATGGTCGTCTCCAGGGATGCACTCAGTGCACCATCCACTACACCACACTCACCGAAGGAGTAGACGTCAGTCTTGAATGTGTACGTCTGTACTCGTATCGTCTCAGGTGCCAGCCATCTGATGGGTACACGTCTCTTTGGGTCCATTTGGTATGTCGGGCCTTCACGAGACATTCCGAAGTCACTGATTTTCACCTGAGATTACTGTAGTTGGCGATCTGTCAGAATCATGACTACCGTATACCTTCCCATCACCATAGAGGCAGTTCCTCGCAGCGATGTCTCTATGGATGATGTTCTTCATGTGGAGGTACTCGATGCCCCAGCTTGACTGGAAAGGTCGGCTATAGTGCTCTGGGGACATTGTTCATCACCACAAACCTGCACACACATGAGTGCCTTCTGATTGTCGTCCAGTTGGTTCTTCTCGAGGTACGAGTTGAGGGCGCCGTTGGATGCCTGTGGTGTGCATCATTAGGAAACGTCGCCTGTCGCAATTCCAACCAGTTCCATCACGATCATCAGTGGTTCATTCGCTGCTGCTACTCCCCACAATCGAACGACGTAGTCGCACTCGAACAGACGCATCAGACGAGCCTGAGGGATACGGTAAGGGGCGGGGCTTCGAGTGGGCGAAGTCTCACTTCTCTCATGATCTCCTTGATTTGCTCCTTTGTCAGGTTGTCCAGCTTTGCCAGTTTGATGGCGACCCTGACATCTCCTCGTTTACCGTGTGTCTTCCATACTCCGAGATGCACCTGTGGTGTACTATTGGGAAACGTCGTCGTGCACACCAACCTCTCCAAAGGCGCCCTCTCCCAACTTCTTCGTAGTCTGGATGTCTTCGTGATTCAGCTCCCAACGCTGTCGACCCACAGGTGTTTTTAGGAAACATGGGTATGCCTGAACCCGCAGTATTACGGTATGTCTCCGATATTTCGGTATTCACCTTGGTTATACTCTCTTTCGTCCTCAGATGATACTGTATCAATTCCTGCAGTAGAGTGAGTGGGGATACTGTAGCAGAAAGGATACCGTACCTGGATAGTTGCGAAGGAGAACTGATCGATGAAGAATTTCCCGTCGGAGGAAGTGTGCACCACGAAATGCTTGATCTGCAAAGGGTACTGTAGTCCTTCCCTGGGTCAGATACCGTACCTCTCCAACATCGTTGTTCGCTACAGAGACGATGTAGGAGCGGCCAGACTGGCCCTGATTCGGCTCGGACATTCGCACGATGAAGTCACCCTGCTTGTTCAGCAGCATCTCAAGTACGGTAGGTTACGGTAGTCAGAGGGGGAGGGAACACCTTGATGTCCTCACGAGGGAGTAGGCCATGGTAGTATCTCTCTTGGCTGAGACCGTTAGCCATTCCTGCAACGGGTCAGGGGGGTTTAGGGTACGGTAAGAACACAGTGGGAGGCAGATAATTCCCAGAATAGGGAAGAGAATAGTAGAGGGATACCTGAAGTCCCCCGATGGAGAAAGGTGACGACCAATCGGAGAGAGGACGAGAGAAGGAACTGAATGGAAGAGGAATGGAGGAGGAGAGGGAGAAAGATGGAATGAATTACAATATTCCATTCCAGTCTGCTCTCGTCTTTTCCTATGCTCTCTCACTTTATTGTCTCGGTATGCAAATAAATATATCACGGCATTTTGCGTACACACAAAACCAAGACCCCGCCCACTGCACCACCGCCAGGTTGCTGGTGCGCGCACCTGGCCGCCACACACAAGACCGGAGCCGGAAAAAAGGTGATGCAGAAATCCTGATATCGATTGAAATTATCGATTGATTTTTGGTCATATGCCGACATCCCTTGGGCAATGTGAATGGGTACGGTATCATTCAAATTTTTAATTATTCCCTCGATGGTGTGGACAAATGTCGACGAGTGCGTTTGGGGGTCTGTAAGTCGTTTCGTCAACCGGCAATTCGGGCCGTGAAATGCCGTGTATACATTTGTATATTTTGAAAGGTTAGTTTTCGATGGTTCGCAGCATTAAATACGGTATGCGCATTGAGACCATCTGAATAAGGACACATTTTTGTTGAGATGCTTCACCCTAGCTAAAAATCGGATTTCTCCAAAATTGGTATTCATGTAGCACTCGGTGAATATAGCTCAGGAGTGGTTTATTTAGTGTTCTCGATCTCGCTTTGAGAAATGAGCTGCTCTTTAGTCCGAAAACTCTTGTGAAAAAATTGAACGTTTGAATAATTTTTTGTAAGTTATATCTAGGGACCGCGGAGGCCCGTCCTTTCTGCCGTCCATCACTCACGCACACCACTATTTCTGGTGTGCCCAACTTTTATGAAATTACATTTATGAAATTTTGTTGCCCTGTTCAATATTTTTCTTTATCGATTTTGCTTGATTTTTTCCATTTTTAGGTCATTTTTTACCATTCTATAGCTAGAGAGACTCATTCTAAATGGATTTCCGACGGGTTTGCTGCTTCTGGCTTAGGGATAAATTTTTTAGCGGGCTTAAACCGTTTAGTACAATTTCCGGACGTCGTTGCTTCCCCCGTTTTCTCATTATTTTTGAGTGCCACCTTTATTTCCTTGTGTCCAGTACGTGCAACAAACCTTCCTTTATCTATTCAACGCACGGGTCATGTCAAATTTTCGTTCGGACGACTACTTTTTTGCCAAAAACCGGCCCGAATCTGACATTTTTCGAACACCTCCAGCCGATTCCCACGTTTTCTCATTATTTTTGAGTGCCACCATTATTTTCTTGTGTCCAGTACATGCAACTAACCTTCCTTTACATATTTCACAGACGGGTCATGCCTCATTTTCGTTCGGACGACTACTTCTTGTTAGCTAAACTACTTCACCTGTTCATATCTGATAAACATCGTTTTCCGGTCAACTATAAGTTTAGAAGCTAGCATTACACACTTAAGCGCAATTCGAAAATAAATAATATTAAAAATACAAATAGTAAAACTGTAAAATAAATAATAATACAAAATGATTCAAAAATCCTGACTCATGATGCACTCCAACTCTAATAATCATACGGTAGTCGAGTGACCCAAGGGTAAATTTTAAAAGCCACTGAATTGGTTAAAATTATTTTATTATTATTTTGTTTTAATTTCTAAACGTTTCGCCATGGTCAATTGTGTAGGTTCGAACTGCAAAAACATTTTAATGAAACATATTTAAAATGGCATCCGCGGTCCCTAGTTATATCTCGTTCGGATGGGAGGGTGTAGAAAGTTTTTATTCTTTAAATTTGTAGCCCTAGATGCTAATTAGCACTAACCAGTCATAATAAAAATAAATAAAATTTAAAAAAAGCCATTGCTTGATGATACACTACTCATTACGGTATCGTTACTTTGTCAGTTTGAATTTCACAATTTCGAAATTGTTAGCTTTTCTATCTTCTTTGTTCAGGCATGTTTAGTCAAATCGAATCTAATATTCATCTACGTTGAGGTTGTATTCGATGGCTAAGCCCCTGATGGGTGAAGCCTCCTCCTCCTCCAACTGGGGAGGAAATGAACGAAAGAGGAAGCGAACACGATCTTCTTCCTCTTCCTCACCCGATTCCAACGATTCGACCGCCAAACGGGCCGGATCGGGTCAGGTGAGGAGCTCTCTCGTCTAAGAACCTCTTCCGAATGTTTCGTGCCATTCATACACTTATGAGCCCGTTCGCGTAAGAGTCGAACAAAGTCTTGAAACGCCTGGCACTCGGAAATTTCAAAAACTTGCTGAAAGGGGTAATCGAGGGTGCTGATAATCGTGGTCAACTTCATTTTGCTCCATCTCAACCGGTTAAGCCAGGCTGCATGTGGGCGTCATCTACATTTATGGTAATAACTCGAGAACCGATTTTAGAAACGACTTGAAATTTTAACAGGAGGTAGTTAATGCCACTGCAAAGCCGCTGAAATCAAAATATCACTTCTTTTTTTATGACATAATCACGATTTCGACGTTCTCGAATATCAGGCAAAAGCTAAAACCAAGAACTACATGCTAAGATGCGCCTTAATCTGGGGATCATTTTTCTTATGCTATGTTGGGTATACAAATTCGGATGTTGGGTATACAAATTCATCATCATTTTTCACTCTCACCCACAAAGTTGGCGGCATAGAGCTGCTAAACTCATCATAAAACTGCTTGTAGCGAAAAAGATCCGAATTTGTATACCCAACATAGCATAAGAAAAATGATCCCCAGAACAAGGCGCATCTTAGCATGTAGTTCTTGGTTTTAGCTTTTGCCTGATATTCGAGAACGTCGAAATCGTGATTATGTCATTAAAAAAAGCGATATTTTGATTTCAGCGGCTTTGCAGTGGCATTAACTTCCTCCTTTTAAAATGTCAAGTCGTTTCTAAAATCGGTTCTCGAGTTATTACCATAAATGTAGCTGAAGGCCACACGCAGCCTGGCTTAACCGGTTGAGATGGAGCAAAATGAAGTTGACCACGATTATCAGCACCCTCGATTACCCCTTTCAGCAAGTTTTTGAAAATTCCGTGTGCCAATGTTTGTTCGACTCTTACGCGAACGGGCTCTTATACAAATGCTGATCTCAAATGCATTGGTAAACGATCTAATCATTTATCATTTTCGCACAACGTTACAGAGTGGCGACTCGTCTCGTTCGATGGAAGTACGACCAGGCAGTCTTCTCGAAGCACTGATGGAGTCGAAGGAGAAGGTCATTCTTCCTATATCTTATTCTCTATTTGAAGGTATCCAATTGAACGAGTTGTGATGAGTAATTTTTAGTGTGATTCTTCACGTCGTCATAAGAAAAAATCGAAGAAGAAAAAGAAGGAAGGAGGACAGACTGAAGAGGAATCTCATAAAGAGAAGGAAAAATCGAATGACGTTCCAATGGAGAACAAACCAGTACTCGAACGTAAGTACTTTTATTGCTTCATTCCAGAGATGATTCTCATAATACGCAAGTATAGCCACATAGATTCATTGCGTGCAGTTACAATTTGCAGTGCTTTTACGTAGCTTTCCGATGATTAATAACTATCATTAAATGTTGAGCTGCGACAGTGGCGGGAGCTGCAAGGGAGGAGTTGGATCTCACTCTGAGGAAGGAGGATCTAGATGAGAACTACGATACGGACGAGGAGGAAGAGGTGCAAAATTACTTTTAATTTTGAATTAAATTTGTATTTTTGTTTTCGTTAAGAATAGAGAATTTCAAGAGATTGGAACATTTTTTTTCTTCGACAGGTTTTTGCATAAATTATTGACGAGGCAGAAATATTTGAATTCAGGCGGAAGATCGTCAGTTGCGTATTGAATCGCAGAAGTTGCGATCAGCAGAGAGAAAGACAAAGGAATACTCGGGAGAGACGAGATGGAACCATGAGGTACACCGAGTAAAGAAGTCAGTCATACGCAACCCCTTTGCAGGAGGTTCTTGCTCGATTCGAGGAGGAAGTGCGAGGGGATATCAAGAGGAAGAAGGAGAGTCAGCAGAGTGTGCCCCTACTTCACACTCCCAGTCTGCACATGGGGTGCAAGTGTCAGTATCTTTATCCCATTTAAGTCTATTTTTAGATTTTTTTACTCTTGCAACGACATAAACATGATTTTTCCCGATTTGGTAATAGTCGGTATTAAAAGCATTAACAAGACGATATTTTCAAATCCGTTCTTTTTTGCAGGCGCCCGTTCGTGTTCGGATGAACGGAAGGATTGGTCGTCCTCTGGTTCAGAAGGAGAAGAGAGTGGAGAGAGTGATGATGCAGAGAAGAAGGAGCAGAGAGACAAGAGGAGGAAGGCCAGCATTAGGAAGTCAGTGGATAGGGAGGGGAGGGGAGGGGGAGCTACTAGTGATAATCTTCGTTTATAGGATACTTTGTTATCGCATAGTCACAATAGTTCCTTGCCATTTCGTGCAGCTGGAAACGTCACCTTTTCCATCTGTGAATAGAAGGGAAGACGGATACGAGTGGTGATCCTTTCTCTTGCAGACGTAACAAACGACGGAAGACTAAGCAGACGGAGGCAGCCACTGCACTGATTAAGCAGGAGGTGAGAGGGGGGAGGGGGAATTTACGTTGCATTTGGTGGGGCCTCGTCGACTATTGCCCACTTTTTAAATAGTATATGTATATTATTATGGAAATATGCTTATTATTTGCATTTGATCGTCCTTTCTTCGCTGGTTGTTTAAAGAACTGTTGTGATGTGTAGGTAGACTGGCGTCGCCACCATCCCTCCGCCCTCTCCAGCGAAATCGTATTCAACGTGCCCGATATGGTCAGTTTTTATGATAGAACAATATTTAAAATAAGTTTCCACTAATAGTTATGGGTGAGGAATAATTTGATACTTTGAATATTAATAATGAAAGCTACTCAAGCGTTCATAGTGAGTTGTTGTAATACTTCAATAATTCTCAAGGAATGTAGATTTGGAAAATATTATAAAATGGATGTAAATTCAGCTGAACGAATCTCCTGCGTGTCGATGCTCAGTTGAGAGAAAGGAGGAAGGAATGAGACACAATCATTATTTGGGAGAGAAGAAACTGGAAAGCACCGTGCAGTGGTGAGACGAGTTTGACTGTTGTTTAGGCAACATGGAATTCGACTAAATTATGAATTTTATAATGATGTTGATTGGAAGGACGGTGTTGTCGTACAAATTAGAATATCGCGCAAATGTATTACAGTATTTAACACGAATTTCAGTTGTGTGATATCTTCCCTTCATCACTACGTCCTTTCCATTCGTCCCAATCCGAGTGATCAACTGAGGAGAAAGGACGAGCTGAGAATTCAGGGAGAAGAGGGGTAAGCGGATTTTTAAGCTGCTAAAAATTTGGCACTTTTGGATATTTGGCCCACCCCTCAAATTTCTACGTTTACTACTCCTTCTAGTCGATGTAATTCCCCCTTAGCATTCTGATTGGTCTAGAAGTGGTTATGTACGTTGTTTTATTTATGTATGAGCATTGTTTTCGATACTGAACACCAACCATTGAGTAATTCATCCGCCTCCTTTAAATAATGTTGCACGTCTTCAGCTCTTCGGCCTTCCACTTTTCTGGATTCTCACTGCTCTCCCATCGACCTCTCCCCCCCATTCTCCCCCCTGAACCACAACACAAATGGACGGATGAATATCGATTCTCGTTAGAGGAAGACGAGAAATTGAGCGAACAAGTGAGAATCATCGGAATGAAAAGATGCATTTGAATCCCCAGTCAGGGGTAAATGGACTATTAATTTCAATTAAGAGTGTTGGATCAATTCGAGCCCTGGATTCGCTTTTCTCGTATATCGCAGAGGACATCCTCGAGTTATTCGATCTGAGGAGATGGCCAGAGGAGGTGGAGAGGGAGAGGAGGTCGGTCCATTGGGGGAATGTGAACAGGAACCTATATTCTATATTTATCATTATGTATTACTATAATTCCTTCTTCTTCAGAGCTCGTCTCACGAAGGGAAGGGAAGGAAGTCGAGAGGAGGAGGAAAAGGCTGATGGATGTCCCATTTTCCACGTCGTGCCTCGATTCGTGAGAACTGCAAGGGGTGAGGAGGGCGAGGAATTAGTGTGGAGTTATTAATATCAACTTATTGATCGATTAATTGTGATATCATCATTCAAAAACACATGTTAATAGCCCCTCCCCTCTGCAGATGGTTCTTCCCCCGAGTTGGCCCCCATCTCGGCTGTGCTCGAGCACATAACTCAGTCATACATCCACCCATTCTACAACGAGCAACTCAATGAGAAGGTGAACAACATAGGAGAAATGAGTGCTGAGTGGTCTTCGTCATAATTTATAGGTTAGACATCGGTTCAACCTGGAAAGGTGGATGTGCACGTCCAAGTCCATGGCCATGTTATTGTACTCCTCTTCAGGATCAAGGAGATGACGAGTGCTCCTTCGATTTGTTTGTCGAGAGGGAGAAGGAAGGAATCGTGATTGACCCCACCAGGGTACTGCCTCCTCTATTATTAAATGAGACATTTGGAGGATGGTACCTTCTTTCGTAATAATTGTCCCAATTTGAGCGTCCCTCTTCGGTTCGTGTGGATGGTATCGATAGATGGGGGTATCTGGAGAGGGAGGAGGGAGAGGATCAAGGATGGCCTCGCATCACTCACCACGCATGGCGGTACGCTCTCCTTCTATTTTCACAATGCTTTTTCTTGCTAGTAGCTTCTTGATTAATTTCTTGGGTAGGTTGCTCATTCTTGTGAAGCAGTGAAAGGGAAGTGTTTATAAATGTATCTCTCCACATCTCAGTCCTACTCCCTTCCTGCTGGCTGCTCGACCAGACTACCAGAAAGTGGCTGCTGAAGTGGCTGAGAAGAAGGCAAAGGTGGGGATAATCAACCACACTCTACGGAATTCAATTGATAGACGAACAACAATGATCATATGGCTAGAACTTGTTAGTCCAGTGAAAGAAAGCAATTTGTGCAAGATAATGATGAGGGCGCATATCTTACGTATGCTGATGATATCTCTGCTCTCAGTTGCTGGCGGGAACAGAGCCAGAGAAGAGAAGAGGAGAGAAGGGCGAGAATAAGGAGGAGGGAGAAGTGGATGATATGAAGATGTCCCCCATCGAGGAGAAACAATTGAGAAATGCCATCTCTGCACTCGAGAATCAACTGCAGAAGATTAAGAATGACTGGTGAGGGAATTGATTATAGTTCGAAGTGAGTATGGCAATATGTTGTATTGATTACGAGCGTCGCATTGAAATTAACAATGATTGTAAATGTGGAAGTAAACAGGGTTGAATTGTTCACTTCAGCATGAATCGTCGTGAAGTTCCCATTTCGATGTCGTCGAAGCACTTCAGAAGGACTGGATTCAAGGTGAACGAAGGGTTGAGCAGCCATCTTTTACTTCACCCCCCCCCCAAACTTTTCTTGATTTCTTGTATGGTTGAACATAACAAAGTTTTCTAATTTTGTATGAGGAAACGAATTGTGCTTCATACATAATCGTAACGATTAATATTTGCTTATCTTCAGGCTGATCTCGCTCAGCACACAATTTTGCTTGTGATGATGATGAACCACGTGAGGTTCCACTGGGCACTCGAGGTGGGCACTGGTTATCACGATGGAGTTGAATGTCGGCGGGCTTAATTATGTTGGAAACGGTGCAAGCATAGAGAGATTTGGAGATGCTAGAATTATTCTGGATTTATTGCAGAAACTGGAGGAGCGGATATCGTACAAATTCGTGGATCGGACTCTGATTGAACTCGCGCTCTCCCATCCTTCCTACAACGCCAACTACGGTAAGCAATATAATTTATTTACATTTTTTCTAACAGTAAGATAATTATCGTCCACTAATTATATTTTTTTCTGTCAATCAATATTACTATTTTTCATAATCATTATTATTTTGATAAAATAGTACTGGAGATAAAGTTCATTCAATTCCAGGTACAAATCCGGACCATGCTCGCAACGCGATCAATCTATGTGGAGTGCGTAAGATGGGGCCGAAGGTGGGCAAATGCTTAATTTTTATAAAAAAAATTTTCTTAACCTCCTTACAGTAAGTTGGCAAGTACGGTCATTCTATATTTTGATCCGTGAAAATAAGGTAGTTTAACGGTGTGAGTTGAGGCTCGTCAGCATCTTGATGGTCCTCGAGTGCACTACGAGATACTCGAGTTGAAGAAGGGAAGAAACCGAAAGAAAGGTCAGTCAACATTTTTTGTTTTAAAAGTGTATTAAACATTAGTAAACTACCGGTAATCATGTGTTTGTATTTTTATGTGACGAAATATTGGAGCTTGCCCTTCGTTGATATTTGGTACAATGTGGACTGCTTGAATCAGAAATTTATAAAGTGGATTTTACACTGTTGCGCCTGGTGTTATTTATTATAATTGTTAATTTTTTTTTGCAGATCTCGACAGACTGGTGGAGCTGATGGATGCTCTGCCGGGAGCGAAGAAAATACAGGTTAGCAGTTGAATTGATTTAGGAAGGTGCGTATGCTCTTCTGCAGTTGAAGAGATTTTACGTTTGAGGATTGGTGAATTTTTGGTTTAAGATAAATCCGGGCACGATCAACGAACGACTCGAATTCCTCGGAGATTCCGTCGTCGAGATGATTGTTACTGTGAGTGAAGAGAGGAGAACAGATATTTAAGGGCCCTCATCTGCACTTTGGCCTTTTACCTTTACCTTTTTTGCGTTAAACATAAAAAAGATCTTGTTTCCATCTCTCAAATGTTCACCGATGTGTTCACTAGAGAGGACTGGTCTCAGGTGCATCTCTTCTTCCTTCTTCCTAATGCCGACGAGGGTCTTCTGGCGACCTTCCGATCTGCTCTCGTCCAGAACAAGAATCTCGCTGCTCTTGCCCAGGTTTACCCTATACAATCAGATAATTTGTTTTTGTTTTCAAATAATTGAGATTTTCAAAAAAAAATGATGGTGTACAACTATTGAAATGTGTATCCGATTCCTCCTGAGTTTGAATTGGAAACAGGTTGTTTAATATTGGCAAATAATTGAGGAGATTTACCTGGACAAGCTGATGTTGATGTCACACGGGGTCGAGTTACTCCACGAACCAGAGTATCGGTACGTTGCATAGTTTTAATCAATCCACCATCACCTTTTTCTCGTGTTTTCGCATTTTGCAATGCATATAAAAGCATTTGTTTGTCTATTTTTTTAGTATTTAATTTATATCTCCAAATTATCGGAGTTTCACTTTTAGCCATGCGACTGCCAATTCGTTCGAGGCATTCATGGCAGCAATCTATCTCGATTCGGGCAAGGACATGGATCATTGCGAAAGGTACGGTATACTCAGAGATGAGGTAGTACTATAAGCTCACGCCTATGGTTACACCCCGTGGACCAACAGATCCCCACCCTCGTTCCTTCCTGCCGTTACCCTGCAATATACCACGGAGCATTCTTCGGACTCTCTCTGTTCCACATGCTCTCTCGCCGGTCAGATAGAGCGAGATAGTACATGAAATGGAGAGAGAGAACATTGCTCATTCCTCAACATTCGAAACCCCGATGGGAATCCCGAAATATTCGAAAGCGTCCCACTTGTACCAGCACTGTAATAATATTCGCTACAAAAATTGGAGGCGGGATGCTTCCTCCCCCCATTGCAGCGTGGTAGTCGTCATCGTGGGAAGGGGATAACGGCTAGTGATTTTATATTATCGATCAACCAGGAGATATGTTGAAAATAAGTAGTGCAGAATCTACGGGGAAGCGATGTACGGGAAGGATCCAGAGATGCTCGCCGTGTGGAATAATCTCAAGGTCCACGAACTACAGGTGAGCAGTCGGTTTGAGTTATTCAACAGGTGATGGCTTCATAATTATCCTATAAATATGAATTGCAATGAATTAGTCGGGCGAACGGTGAGTATTTCCTTCTTTTCCCCATCTTCTTCACTCAGAATGATCACCCTGGCACGGATCGCCATCTCATCAAGAGCGCAGTTGCACTCCAGAATCTCGTCGAATTCGAGGACAGCATAGGTCTGAGATTTCCCTTGAATACCCCTTACTATCATTTCCATTTGTACAAGATCACTAAAACCGGGATGGATGAAAGCAGGGGAGGGACAATGTAACAATGTGTGCAGGTCTCAAGTTCGCGCACATCTGTCTACTGGCTCGGGCCTTCAATCGAAGTGGGGCCTGGAACAATCTCACCAAGTGAGGGTTTAGGCCATTCTGGAGTTGGAATGGAGTTACACCGGTTTATTAATTCTTCGATGATATTGAATATAGGGGCGACCACCAGACCCTCGAGTTGCTGGGGGACACCATCCTGCAGATGGCAACCACGGAATTCCTCTACTACGTATGTTTGCATTTTAGATAATAATTATAATGTGACTTTCTTGTTGATCTTTCCCTCCTTGAGCGTTTTCCCCTTCTGCACGAGGGTCATCTCTCCCTCCTCAGAACCTGTCTCGTCTCGAATAAAACCCAGTCTGTCATCTGCGATGATCTGCAAATGACCAAGTCAGTGCACGATCCCATAGCAAAAGTTGTGTTTCTAATTTGGGTAGGGGGTCACTCTTTATCAGCAAAATAATTACTATTCGATGTAAGTCGCAATAATCTACGTGTCTGTGCTATCAGTTGTTGACCTCCTCACGATCAGATACGTGTTGGATCTCTCTCCTCGTCGCAATCAGAACAGGAACCTCAAGATGAAAGACAAGGCAGATCTCGTCGAGTGTGAGCACTTTTAAAATGTTTCATGCTCGTACTTTTGCTCTTCATTGTGGCCGATGAGCATATCTGAGGAACATGTGTTTCAGCCCTCCTCGGGGCGATCTACGTCGACCGAGGATGGGAATACTGCAGGGCGTTCACTCGTGTCTGCTTCTTCCCGAGAATGAAGGTACTGTAGAAATTTAATTATCGATTAGATCAAGATTAAAGGTAATTCATTTGTAGTTCTTCATCGATTCTCATGCGTGGGCTGATCCCAAGTCCGCCCTTCAACAGTTGTGTCTCGCCCTCCCTCGAAGGGAACAATTGCCTGGTATGGGAATCAAGAAAATCAATATCTGATCGTTGCAATGGATGGCACCATTTCAAATTCCTTTAGCAGGCAGCAAGATGCCGGAATATCGATTGATCCAAGAGAGTGGGCCGACCAACTTGAGAGAGTACACCATCGCGTGCGAGTTCAGGTTAGGATGAAGAGTTGGAAAACTCCTTTCCCCTTTTATCATTCTGGCTTTCAGTTTTACTGTTGAATTGGTTGGCGAACTTGGAGAATAATTAATTATTTTCTTGAGGGGCAAGAGAATCGGAGTGGGCGTGGCCAAGACTGTTCACAATGCACAGATGAAAGCTGCATTAGAGGCATTTTTGAAAATAAAATAAATATAGAGAGAAGAGGACATTGGAATATATGTGTCATTTATCTCGTGAGATTGCCAGTAAACAAACATATTTGATCGAGTGCGACAATCCTCATTTTTCTCCATTTTTCCAGGGAATGAAGAATCTCCCGAAGTTCTTCTCCGAAGATTGGGCAGCTTATGAACAAAAAGTGAGCTTCAGAAGTTCTTAGTTGACACAGAAATAGAAGAATGCCTTATCTTGATGTCATTATGTACGATTATTTTAGCACTAATAAAATGTTAAAATTGTCCTCTTTTTATTATATTTTTGGTTACTTCTACAATTAATTGTATGAATTAAAACTATTGGTGTTGAAGGTGCTCAAACAGCGTAGCCATCGCGACCCCATCAAGAGAGCAGCCAAGGGAGTGGCAGCTACAAGAGAGGTTGCCTATTATCTTATCTTATTCTTGTACGGTATGGTAGGTCGAAGCTGGGTAGTTCTCATCATTCTCCCTTTAGCCCAATCCATCAATCTTTCTTCAGACGCAGTTCTCGTCTTCTTCCTCCTTCTCTCCTCTCTCCGGGCGATCTCCCTCATCCCAGTCTCTTCCCTCTCAGCCTCCCCTCTCCTTCAACCCCCGCATGCAGCCTCCATTCAGAGGAGCTCCTTCTCCCTCCTTCACTTCTCCCCCTTCCTCCATCCTCCCTTCTGCAGCCAAGCCAATGGATCTGATGTCCCTCTCCCTCCCTCCTCCTCCTTCCATGCTGCAGTCCTCTTCCTCTCTGCCTCCTCCTGCTGCACACTTGACGGGTGCAGTCCCATCACGAGGAGCATCTGTCGCTGACGTCACCGCCAGATCCCAGAAGAAGAGAGATGGAAAGGAAGAGTGGAAGAGGAACGATAGGAGACAGAGTGAGTGGGAGGGAAGGGGGACAGTCACAGATCTCTTTCCTTCAGATTCTGCTCCCTCGTCGTCTTCGATCTCTTCATCCAATGGTCATTCCTCCTCTTCTCGCCCTCCTCCATCCCGTGGATATCCCATGAGGGCTGGAGATGGGTCAGGCACGATTACCCCTCCTCCCCAAGATGACTCCCTCCCTCCTCCTCCCTCTGCTCCTCCTCACTCGGAATGGATGCCACTCCCTCCTCGTACTCATCCCACTCCTCATTCGAACCAAAGAGGGAACTACCACTCCGGATCCCGTCCCAGATCCGGTCCCTACCACTCTTCCCCAACCTCCAACGGTACCCCATACTCGAGACCCCCAATGAATAATAGAGGGGCGCCTCGTGGAGGAATGCAACGCCCCCCACCCCAATATTTGAACGATAGACAGCCATCGAAGCCGAAGTCTCTCATGGAGATTCCCTTCGAGGAGATGTGGGGCAAGTGATGAACTGGGCTGTCAAATCCTTTTCTTGCCTTTTTATCCCTCTTTCTAGGAATATCTTCTCATTTTATATTGAATATAGATTGTTACATCATGATTGTTGACCATCCCTTGGGTATTCCTCTCTCCATATCTCATATCGACTTGTGTCATTGCTCTTGCCTGCATTGATTGGTCGATAGACTACCTAGAAGCCTTATGACTAAGTCTTTCAAAGTGCTTCATTATCTCCCTCCTAGTTGTTGTTAATTATCTAGTCCTCTTTTGTTTTTTTAATGAATATCATTAGATGTTGCATTGACTCGCGTGATTCCCTCACTTGGTTTCCCTCTCCTCTGGTATCTTCATGACAATCATAATCATGAGTCATGTATTCACGTCTCCCTCTTACATCTGAGAAAAACTGTTGATTACTTTGCCACATGTTCACACGTTATTAGTATTTTTTGCACGTAAGCATAAATTTGTTTTTTTTATGTTTCAATAGTTCTGTGCATTCGGTTAAAAACAATACAGAAATCAGGCTTATGTAAATACATGGGGATTCCTAAATAACTACGAGAGGAGAATGTGACCTTACATGAATAGGCGAATTAGCTGAGAGAATCAAAGGGCTGAATAAGGGACTCTGGGTCGACGATGGCCGATGGTTGTGGTGGTTTTGATTCCTTGTGAGAAACTATCCAACCCTTCAGATTACATATGCGAGAAGTGGACAAATTTCTATGTTTCAATTCTTTTATCCGAGTTATTTTGCATTTCTCCTCTCATTGGATCTCCTCTCTTCCTCTCCGACTGGTCTCTCCCCTCTTCCCTGATGACCTCTGCTGAAGGGGAGAAGAAACCTCTCCTAGTTAGTCCCCCTCTTCATTCTCTCCCACTCTCTCACTCCGAGGATGTCTCATTCTCACTTTCAGTCCGATGATGTAGTCGAGGAAGTATCTGCCATTCCTCCCAACGAAGCAGAAACTGCTCCGAAGCTGTCTAAGGAACCGGAGCTATTCCAGTTTCCGAAGAGAGAACATCCAATAGTCGAGGTGAGTGGAGTGGACCCCGTCTTGACGAAGGGAAGAGTTGCAGTACGGAATGAGACCCATCCGCTATTTCACCCAGGGAGCATTCGGGAAGACAATGGTATGAGTGCAGCAAGATAAATGAAGAGTAGATTCTGATTTGAGGAGTCATCGAAGTATCAGTCTGGATGGAGGTATCTACTCATTGGGGCAAACTTCAGCAAGTATCGAACTGTCAGGGTCAGCTCTCCCATTCATTCAACGAAAGAACTTTATTTCTCATTAGGGATGTCTAAACGGTAAACGGCTCGCCGTTTTCCTCATTTCTGTCTCTCTCCATTCCGTAATCGGCCTGTCTGTCTCATTTCGTATGCGGAATGACGCGTCAAAACGGCAAACCGTTTTGCCATTTTTCGTTTTAGTGCTCGATTGAGCGGTCACCACAAAATATCTGGAGACGCGAAAAAAGTAATAATAGCGGAGCATTAAATACTCATTGCAACAGGCTTGGTGGTGAAGTGATAAATCGATTGTCTTCGAAAAGGAAGACTATAAGTTCGGATTCCCTTTGCAGCTGCCAGTTTGCAATTTTTTTCTGGATGTCATACCACCGTAAAGTATGATCTAAATATTAAGGGTATTTTCCTTTCATTAGTCTATTTTTGTTTCACTAGCGCAAGCTAAACTCGATGAGGTGGTGACATGGGATTAGAAGGATCGAAAGTAACATTTTCTTTAATTTTTAAAATAGTTGACTGTAAAGTAGTAATAGTGAGTGAATTAATAATTTAAAAATACTTTTTTATTAAGCATCATATTTTTTTAATGAATAGATAGGGACCGCACACAGCGTTTCGGGCGCACTCAAAATCGGACATTAAGTAACTGATTACGAAGTTAAGGGTTACGGTCGCCCGGGAACTTAAATTTCAAAAATTCTTATCATGAGGCAAATAGTAGGGTGCACCGGTACACCCGTGCACCGTGCACCGTGCACCGTACACCATGCCCGTGCACTGTACACCACGAGTATGTGCACAGTGCACCGGTGCACCAGAGTTCTGGTTCACAGTCAATTGGAGTTCAAAAAATGGATCGAGATGTTTTCCAATTATTAATTACTTTAAATTAATTATATTTTTCTATATTATTAATTTAAAGTAATTAATAAGAGTGATCGAAAATAGAGAAGAGAGAGAAGAATGAGTGGTTGGAGGGAGTGATCGAGATGAAACAGAGGAGGATGGAGTGGGAGACAATCATGTGCTTGATTCTGTAATGCTTACAACGCATAGCTTCGTTACTTTGATTCATTCGCCTGCTCTCTTGTTTGTGCCTCCTCTCTCACTGTTTAGTTTGATCAAATAGCTTCGTTACTTTGATTAATTTATTCTGGGCATTCAACATGGGCACGCATCTAGTGCAACAGGGCGATACCCGTATCGTTACAGTTTACGTCTATTCCAGTGACCTATCACTTCCCCCTAGCGACTCTCACTGTGAATCACTATTCTTTGTAATGGCGAAGCAATGTCTAGCCCCGCTTAATGTTCACGATCCGTTATAAGCTGGTATCTCCTTCATTCGGGCAGAGAGTTGGACACAGGAATAAATTGTTGCTGTCTGTTCCACACCGTGATACGGTAATTTCGACTACCTTCTCCTATCGCCTGCTCAACTACCTTCTTCGATCGCCGATCCGGTGACTCCGCACGGTGCCTAATCCCGGCAAGCGGTTGCTCGAATTGCCGTGCAGGAAGGCTGACGACGGTACAGGTACAGACAAGGGAACCTCGGAGGTAGTATGTTGATCCCGCTACACCACGTTACCCTCTCATCCATCTGAGGCTAAGTCCCGTCCCTAATCGCTGCCCAGATTCTACCCCATCGTCAGTCACGTTTGGACAAAGAAACATTGTAATTACTAAAAATCAGGTTATATCTGTTCTGGTGTTCTGGTTCCTAAGTGGGTAGCAGCCGAAGAGTCATTCTCTTCATTTCCACTCTCTCATATGTTGGTCATGCGAGACAATGCGGATAAAAGAGAGAAGGATCACTGAGCTTTGGTCGACTCTTATGAATGAACCTCTGCTTATGAGGGAAATGGTACAATCTAAATGATAAAAAGGCGATGAATGCAGGGATCCTGTTGTGAATGTTATCTGATCAAGCTAAACAGTGAGAGAGGAAGCACAAACAAGAGAGCAGGCGAATGAATCAAAGTAACGAAGCTATGCCTTGTAAGCATTACAGAATCAAGCACATGATTGTCTCCCACTCCATCCTCCTCTGTTTCATCTCGATCACTCCCTCCAACCACTCATTCTCCTCTCCCTTCTCTATTTTCGATCACTCTTGTTAATTACTTTAAATTAAGAATATTGAAATATAGAATTAATTTTTTAAGTAATTAATGATTGGAAAACATCTTGATCCATTTTTTGAACTCCAATTGACTGTGAACCAGAACTCTGGTGCACCGGTGCACGGTGCACATACTCGTGCTGCACAGTGCACGGGCATGGTGTACGGTGCACGGTGCACGGGTGTACCGGTGCACCCTACTATTTGCCTTATCATGAACTGATTGTATTTTTTCCTTTATTTTTGTTGTGACGCTTTTATCAAGTTTATTGACTAGTTTTACGTTCTAATGTTAATTTACGATGCTAAATGTTCACAAAAGTGTAAACCTATGCTTCGGAGCCACTATTACCAGAAGAAATGAGAAACATCTCTCCCCCATTGTCCATTTGTAAAAATATTTAAATAATTCATGTTTTATGGCCAGAAGATTAGCAATCGATAAGAGAAACTATCTGAGTGAGTGAACATTTTTGTGGAGACACTTGACACTAGCGAAAAATCGAATTCCTCCAACATTGGCATACATGTACTCAGTGAGTATAGCTCATGCGTGACTTATTTAGTGTTCTAGACCATCCACTGAGAAATACGCGACACTTTTGTCCAAAAATGTCAATTTTCGAAAATTTGTAGCTCTGGGCCCTGGCCTACCGTAACCCAAAACAGAACTGGAGGGCAGGTTTTCTAGAGTTACCCTGAGTACTCGATGAGGGAAATCCCCCAGAATCAATTGATTTTCGAAAGGCATCCGCGCGCGAGAGAGCGCTGATGTTGAAAAGCTACCGTAATATCTCGCATTTCTCACACATCAGCGCTCTGGCGCGCGCGGCTGCCTTTCGAAATTCAATAGATTCGGGGGATTTCCCTCATCGAGTACTCCTTGTAGGGTAATTCTAGTACACCTGCCCTCCAGTTCTGTTTGGGGTTACGGTAGGCCAGGGCCCAGATCTACAAATTTTCGAAAATTGACATTTTTGGACAAAAGTGTCGCGCAATTCTCAGTGGATGGTCTAGCACACTAAATAAGCCACGCCTGAGCTATACTCACTAAGTACTACATATGAGCCCGTTCGCCTAAGTTTCGACCAATCGTCGGCACAGCAAAAAAAAACTCGATTTCACAAAACAATGAGTTTTGGGGTAATTGAAGGTGCTGAAAACGGTGGGCACATTCATTTTGCTCTCAGAGTTGCCGTTGGCTTCAGAAGTCGTCACTTCGAAAACAGGATTTTGCGTATATCGCCCCACCGGAAAGTGCTAAAATTACGTGAACAAGGTTCCCGGGGTAGAATGCAATGCTGATTATCCACTTCATTTTTAATGAATTTCAAGAATAATTTTTAAAAATTCAACATTTCGCAGACACAATTTCGGGCCAAACGAGTTGCACGGTTGGAACCGCAGAATTCCAAATTTCATAGATTTTCACCATAGGATTTTCGAAATTGAAATCAAAATGTGAGCGCAGATCAGGGGAAAACGATGAGCCCGCTCCCCTCTCTCTCCTCTCCCCTCTGTTGTGTGAGAAACTGCCAGGGGGTAAATAGATTGGCGAGGGAGGAAACGGATCGCCTCCTCGAATCGCGCGCTCTCTCGTTTTCCTCTTTTTCTCTAACCGTTTGATGCTCTCTCGCCAAATGTCCGCGCCCGAAACGCTGTGCCGCAGACTCCCGTCATTTCAGAATTCACGATTACAGTATCCAAAACTCTTGGGGTCCCGTTTCACTTCGCGATCCGTTTCACAGTTTCTGGTTTCGAAATTGCGTTTTTTTAAATGTTTTCCCAACTTCTGCATTTAATAAAAGTAATTTTTGATTTATGTCTCAATTACCTTCCTGAAAGATTTTGACCTCTTTTGACTTACAAATATTGCATTTCCAAGCAGATTAACAAAAGCCTGTTCAAGTTTGTACTTATTCGATCGATATCTCCTTTCCGTCGCGTGTCCGGTGCTATTTTCCTTACTGATGTGATTCTATGGACTCTACCGCGCATATTGGTGTATTGCTTTTCCACCGGACACGTGATGGAAGGACGTTGTATCGATTGTTAACCTTGCAACCTTCGTCTTTTGAGAAATTCGCTTTTATCGATCAATATCTCCTTTCCGTCGCGTGTCCGATGCTATTTTCCTTGCTGATGTGATTCTATGGACTCTACCGCACATATTGGTGTACTGTTTTTCTACCGGACAAGTAACGGAAGGACGTTGTATCGATTTTAAAGTTATCCAACAACCGTCAAAATGGACTATATTTTTATTCCTGAAACTGATAGACATAAAAGAGACTAGTAGAAATGCAATACTAATAAAATCAGAAAATCAATAATTAGTCACAGAATCGACCTCAAAACATGTGTTGTGCAACCCTGATCAAGACCGATTTTCCCGCGAGGTTTGAAACATGAATATTTTGTGTGCGGTAATTAGCGTTCACAAGCCCGGTTCTATACCAAATTCATCCTCGCTTCTCGCCCGGTTGTAGAAATATATATTTCAAAAGCACAAACTTCAATATTAAGCCGACATAATCGATTAAACAATATTTAAACAAACCACGCATTTTAAATTGCGGTACTTAGTGCATGTTCATGTAATTCGCGGTAAGGTATTGTTCAGGCGCCAATTTAAAAATTTTGCACGGTTGTTGGGTAACTTTAAGCCTTGAAACGTCCTGTTCCCGAATTGTCATTAAACCTCATTGATCAATGATTTTCCTGGTCTCTATTTCACAGAATGACCATTAAATGCATTCAAAAACATATTTTTATATAATTTATTTTTTTCTAAATAAAGAAAAATAATAAATAAAATACATTGAGAAAATAGTCAGTAGCTGATTCAGGCAAGGCCCTAGTCTGAGGGGTACGGTACTCTAGCCCCAGCGTTAATTTTGTAAACTCGCTTAATTAAATTATTTCGCAAAATTTTTAAATTTTTCTTTTTGAAATAGAATCGGCAGCTCCTAAATCATTGGATTCCGTGCGCATTTTATTTTAGAAGCATTTTGAAGAAACCCGCCTGCGCTCCCTATGAATAGAGCGCATATTTCATTAAGGCAATTCGTTTGAAAACGGCGCGCCGTTTTGAATGACACCGATTACGGAATCTCCGTTATAGAGGAATGAGAGGGAAAACTAGCGACCTTCGGTCGCTACGTGGTTCGCGGGGTTGTGTTTTAAGGATAACAATTGGACGCGACTGGTGAGAGCCTGCTTAAAACGTTGTAAAAGGCTCGTGAGCCCTCGGGCAATTCGAAAAAGTTGGGATGGGGCTTCGGGCTTCGCCCCATCCCAACTTTTTCGAATCACCCTCGGCCTCACGAGCCTTTCACAACGCTTACGCTGCGGGGAGTGAGAGCAAGTTGGGAGATTTTAAAACAGCTATGTGTTATATTTCAAAAGATGGGTTTGTGAATGCGCATATAACTACGCTACCGTGTTCTAAGGTATGCAAGTAGAAGCCTGCTTAAAACGTTGTAAAAGGCTCGTGAGGCCTCGGGCAATTCGAAAAAGTTGGGATGGGGCTTCGGGCTTCGCCCCATCCCAACTTTTTCGAATCACCCTCGGCCTCACGAGCCTTTCACAACGCTTACGCTGCGGGGAGTGAGAGCAAGTTGGGAGATTTTAAAACAGCTATGTGTTATATTTCAAAAGATGGGTTTGTGAATGCGCATATAACTACGCTACCGTGTTCTAAGGTATGCAAGTAGAAGCCTGCTTAAAACGTTGTAAAAGGCTCGTGAGGCCTCGGGCAATTCGAAAAAGTTGGGATGGGGCTTCGGGCTTCGCCCCATCCCAACTTTTTCGAATCACCCTCGGCCTCACGAGCCTTTCACAACGCTTACGCTGCGGGGAGTGAGAGCAAGTTGGGCAGATTTTACAACAGCTATGTGTTATATTTCGAAAAGATGGGTTTGCGAGTGCGCAAATAACTACGTTATCGTGTTCTAAGGTATGCAAGTAGAAGCCTGCTTAAAACGTTGTAAAAGGCTCGTGAGGCCTCGGGCAATTCGAAAAAGTTGGGATGGGGCTTCGGGCTTCGCCCCATCCCAACTTTTTCGAATCACCCTCGGCCTCACGAGCCTTTCACAACGCTTACGCTGCGGGGAGTGAGAGCAAGTTGGGAGATTTTAAAACAGCTATGTGTTATATTTCAAAAGATGGGTTTGTGAATGGGCAAATAACTACGCTACCGTGTTCTAAGGTATGCAAGTAGAAGCCTGCTTAAAACGTTGTAAAAGGCTCGTGAGGCCTCGGGCAATTCGAAAAAGTTGGGATGGGGCTTCGCCCCATCCCAACTTTTTTCGAATCACCCTCGGCCTCACGAGCCTTTCACAACGCTTACGCTGCGGGGAGTGAGAGCAAGTTGGGCAGATTTTACAACAGCTATGTGTTATATTTCGAAAAGATGGGTTTGTGAATGGGCAAATAACTACGCTACCGTGTTCTAAGGTATGCAAGTAGAAGCCTGCTTAAAACGTTGTAAAAGGCTCGTGAGGCCTCGGGCAATTCGAAAAAGTTGGGATGGGGCTTCGCCCCATCCCAACTTTTTTCGAATCACCCTCGGCCTCACGAGCCTTTCACAACGCTTACGCTGCGGGGAGTGAGAGCAAGTTGGGCAGATTTTACAACAGCTATGTGTTATATTTCGAAAAGATGGGTTTGCGAGTGCGCAAATAACTACGTTATCGTGTTCTAAGGTATGCAAGTAGAAGCCTGCTTAAAACGTTGTAAAAGGCTCGTGAGGCCTCGGGCAATTCGAAAAAGTTGGGATGGGGCTTCGCCCCATCCCAACTTTTTCGAATCACCCTCGGCCTCACGAGCCTTTCACAACGCTTACGCTGCGGGGAGTGAGAGCAAGTTGGGAGATTTTAAAACAGCTATGTGTTATATTGCAAAAGATGGGTTTGTGAATGCGCAAATAACTACGCTACCGTGTTCTAAGGTATGCAAGTAGAAGCCTGCTTAAAATGTTGTAAAAGGCTCGTGAGGCCTCGGGCAATTCGAAAAAGTTGGGATGGGGCTTCGCCCCATCCCAACTTTTTTCGAATCACCCTCGGCCTCACGAGCCTTTCACAACGCTTACGCTGCGAGGAGTGAGAGCAAGTTGGGAGATTTTAAAACAGCTATGTGCTATATTTCAAAAGATGGGTTTGTGAATGCGCAAATAACTACGCTACCGTGTTCTAAGGTATGCAAGTAGAAGCCTGCTTAAAACGTTGTAAAAGGCTCGTGAGGCCTCGGGCAATTCGAAAAAGTTGGGATGGGGCTTCGCCCCATCCCAACTTTTTCGAATCACCCTCGGCCTCACGAGCCTTTCACAACGCTTACGCTGCGGGGAGTGAGAGCAAGTTGGGAGATTTTAAAACAGCTATGTGTTATATTTCAAAAGATGGGTTTGTGAATGCGCAAATAACTACGCTACCGTGTTCTAAGGTATGCAAGTAGAAGCCTGCTTAAAACGTTGTAAAAGGCTCGTGAGGCCTCGGGCAATTCGAAAAAGTTGGGATGGGGCTTCGCCCCATCCCAACTTTTTTCGAATCACCCTCGGCCTCACGAGCCTTTCACAACGCTTACGCTGCGGGGAGTGAGAGCAAGTTGGGCAGATTTTACAACAGCTATGTGTTATATTTCGAAAAGATGGGTTTGTGAATGCGCATATAACTACGCTACCGTGTTCTAAGGTATGCAAGTAGAAGCCTGCTTAAAACGTTGTAAAAGGCTCGTGAGGCCTCGGGCAATTCGAAAAAGTTGGGATGGGGCTTCGGGCTTCGCCCCATCCCAACTTTTTCGAATCACCCTCGGCCTCACGAGCCTTTCACAACGCTTACGCTGCGGGGAGTGAGA
This sequence comes from Pristionchus mayeri, assembly GCA_036245805.1. Taxonomy (NCBI): domain Eukaryota; kingdom Metazoa; phylum Nematoda; class Chromadorea; order Rhabditida; family Neodiplogasteridae; genus Pristionchus; species Pristionchus mayeri. Next base: position 28,078,832 of record BTRK01000005.1, on the reverse strand, counting down.
GCAAGTTGGGAGATTTTAAAACAGCTATGTGTTATATTTCAAAAGATGGGTTTGTGAATGCGCATATAACTACGCTACCGTGTTCTAAGGTATGCAAGTAGAAGCCTGCTTAAAACGTTGTAAAAGGCTCGTGAGGCCTCGGGCAATTCGAAAAAGTTGGGATGGGGCTTCGGGCTTCGCCCCATCCCAACTTTTTCGAATCACCCTCGGCCTCACGAGCCTTTCACAACGCTTACGCTGCGGGGAGTGAGAGCAAGTTGGGAGATTTTAAAACAGCTATGTGTTATATTTCAAAAGATGGGTTTGTGAATGGGCAAATAACTACGCTACCGTGTTCTAAGGTATGCAAGTAGAAGCCTGCTTAAAACGTTGTAAAAGGCTCGTGAGGCCTCGGGCAATTCGAAAAAGTTGGGATGGGGCTTCGGGCTTCGCCCCATCCCAACTTTTTCGAATCACCCTCGGCCTCACGAGCCTTTCACAACGCTTACGCTGCGGGGAGTGAGAGCAAGTTGGGAGATTTTAAAACAGCTATGTGTTATATTTCAAAAGATGGGTTTGTGAATGCGCATATAACTACGCTACCGTGTTCTAAGGTATGCAAGTAGAAGCCTGCTTAAAACGTTGTAAAAGGCTCGTGAGGCCTCGGGCAATTCGAAAAAGTTGGGATGGGGCTTCGGGCTTCGCCCCATCCCAACTTTTTCGAATCACCCTCGGCCTCACGAGCCTTTCACAACGCTTACGCTGCGGGGAGTGAGAGCAAGTTGGGAGATTTTAAAACAGCTATGTGTTATATTTCAAAAGATGGGTTTGTGAATGGGCAAATAACTACGCTACCGTGTTCTAAGGTATGCAAGTAGAAGCCTGCTTAAAACGTTGTAAAAGGCTCGTGAGGCCTCGGGCAATTCGAAAAAGTTGGGATGGGGCTTCGCCCCATCCCAACTTTTTTCGAATCACCCTCGGCCTCACGAGCCTTTCACAACGCTTACGCTGCGGGGAGTGAGAGCAAGTTGGGCAGATTTTACAACAGCTATGTGTTATATTTCGAAAAGATGGGTTTGCGAGTGCGCAAATAACTACGTTATCGTGTTCTAAGGTATGCAAGTAGAAGCCTGCTTAAAACGTTGTAAAAGGCTCGTGAGGCCTCGGGCAATTCGAAAAAGTTGGGATGGGGCTTCGGCCCATCCCAACTTTTTCGAATCACCCTCGGCCTCACGAGCCTTTCACAACGCTTACGCTGCGGGGAGTGAGAGCAAGTTGGGAGATTTTAAAACAGCTATGTGCTATATTTCAAAAGATGGGTTTGTGAATGCGCAAATAACTACGCTACCGTGTTCTAAGGTATGCAAGTAGAAGCCTGCTTAAAACGTTGTAAAAGGCTCGTGAGGCCTCGGGCAATTCGAAAAAGTTGGGATGGGGCTTCGCCCATCCCAACTTTTTTCGAATCACCCTCGGCCTCACGAGCCTTTCACAACGCTTACGCTGCGGGGAGTGAGAGCAAGTTGGGAGATTTTAAAACAGCTATGTGCTATATTTCGAAAAGATGGGTTTGCGAGTGCGCAAATAACTACGCTACCGTGTTCTAAGGTATGCAAGTAGAAACCTGCTTAAAACGTTGTAAAAGGTTCGTGAGGCCTCGGGCAATTCGAAAAAGTTGGGATGGGGCTTCGCCCCATCCCAACTTTTTTCGAATCACCCTCGGCCTCACGAGCCTTTCACAACGCTTACGCTGCGAGGAGTGAGAGCAAGTTGGGAGATTTTAAAACAGCTATGTGCTATATTTCAAAAGATGGGTTTGTGAATGCGCAAATAACTACGCTACCGTGTTCTAAGGTATGCAAGTAGAAGCCTGCTTAAAACGTTGTAAAAGGCTCGTGAGGCCTCGGGCAATTCGAAAAAGTTGGGATGGGGCTTCGCCCCATCCCAACTTTTTCGAATCACCCTCGGCCTCACGAGCCTTTCACAACGCTTACGCTGCGGGGAGTGAGAGCAAGTTGGGAGATTTTAAAACAGCTATGTGTTATATTTCAAAAGATGGGTTTGTGAATGCGCAAATAACTACGCTACCGTGTTCTAAGGTATGCAAGTAGAAGCCTGCTTAAAACGTTGTAAAAGGCTCGTGAGGCCTCGGGCAATTCGAAAAAGTTGGGATGGGGCTTCGCCCCATCCCAACTTTTTTCGAATCACCCTCGGCCTCACGAGCCTTTCACAACGCTTACGCTGCGGGGAGTGAGAGCAAGTTGGGCAGATTTTACAACAGCTATGTGTTATATTTCGAAAAGATGGGTTTGCGAGTGCGCAAATAACTACGTTATCGTGTTCTAAGGTATGCAAGTAGAAGCCTGCTTAAAACGTTGTAAAAGGCTCGTGAGGCCTCGGGCAATTCGAAAAAGTTGGGATGGGGCTTCGCCCCATCCCAACTTTTTCGAATCACCCTCGGCCTCACGAGCCTTTCACAACGCTTACGCTGCGGGGAGTGAGAGCAAGTTGGGAGATTTTAAAACAGCTATGTGTTATATTTCAAAAGATGGGTTTGTGAATGGGCAAATAACTACGCTACCGTGTTCTAAGGTATGCAAGTAGAAGCCTGCTTAAAACGTTGTAAAAGGCTCGTGAGGCCTCGGGCAATTCGAAAAAGTTGGGATGGGGCTTCGCCCCATCCCAACTTTTTCGAATCACCCTCGGCCTCACGAGCCTTTCACAACGCTTACGCTGCGGGGAGTGAGAGCAAGTTGGGCAGATTTTACAACAGCTATGTGTTATATTTCGAAAAGATGGGTTTGCGAGTGCGCAAATAACTACGTTATCGTGTTCTAAGGTATGCAAGTAGAAGCCTGCTTAAAACGTTGTAAAAGGCTCGTGAGGCCTCGGGCAATTCGAAAAAGTTGGGATGGGGCTTCGCCCCATCCCAACTTTTTCGAATCACCCTCGGCCTCACGAGCCTTTCACAACGCTTACGCTGCGGGGAGTGAGAGCAAGTTGGGAGATTTTAAAACAGCTATGTGTTATATTTCAAAAGATGGGTTTGTGAATGGGCAAATAACTACGCTACCGTGTTCTAAGGTATGCAAGTAGAAGCCTGCTTAAAACGTTGTAAAAGGCTCGTGAGGCCGAGGGCAATTCGAAAAAGTTGGGATGGGGCTTCGCCCCATCCCAACTTTTTCGAATCACCCTCGGCCTCACGAGCCTTTCACAACGCTTACGCTGCGGGGAGTGAGAGCAAGTTGGGAGATTTTAAAACAGCTATGTGTTATATTTCAAAAGATGGGTTTGTGAATGCGCAAATAACTACGCTACCGTGTTCTAAGGTATGCAAGTAGAAGCCTGCTTAAAACGTTGTAAAAGGCTCGTGAGGCCTCGGGCAATTCGAAAAAGTTGGGATGGGGCTTCGCCCCATCCCAACTTTTTTCGAATCACCCTCGGCCTCACGAGCCTTTCACAACGCTTACGCTGCGGGGAGTGAGAGCAAGTTGGGAGATTTTAAAACAGCTATGTGCTATATTTCAAAAGATGGGTTTGTGAATGCGCAAATAACTACGCTACCGTGTTCTAAGGTATGCAAGTAGAAGCCTGCTTAAAACGTTGTAAAAGGCTCGTGAGGCCTCGGGCAATTCGAAAAAGTTGGGATGGGGCTTCGCCCATCCCAACTTTTTTCGAATCATCCTCGGCCTCACGAGCCTTTCACAACGCTTACGCTGCGGGGAGTGAGAGCAAGTTGGGAGATTTTAAAACAGCTATGTGCTATATTTCGAAAAGATGGGTTTGCGAGTGCGCAAATAACTACGCTACCGTGTTCTAAGGTATGCAAGTAGAAACCTGCTTAAAACGTTGTAAAAGGTTCGTGAGGCCTCGGGCAATTCTTAAAAGTTGGGATGGGGCTTCGCCCCATCCCAACTTTTTTCGAATCACCCTCGGCCTCACGAGCCTTTCACAACGCTTACGCTGCGAGGAGTGAGAGCAAGTTGGGAGATTTTAAAACAGCTATGTGCTATATTTCAAAAGATGGGTTTGTGAATGCGCAAATAACTACGCTACCGTGTTCTAAGGTATGCAAGTAGAAGCCTGCTTAAAACGTTGTAAAAGGCTCGTGAGGCCTCGGGCAATTCGAAAAAGTTGGGATGGGGCTTCGCCCCATCCCAACTTTTTCGAATCACCCTCGGCCTCACGAGCCTTTCACAACGCTTACGCTGCGGGGAGTGAGAGCAAGTTGGGAGATTTTAAAACAGCTATGTGTTATATTTCAAAAGATGGGTTTGTGAATGCGCAAATAACTACGCTACCGTGTTCTAAGGTATGCAAGTAGAAGCCTGCTTAAAACGTTGTAAAAGGCTCGTGAGGCCTCGGGCAATTCGAAAAAGTTGGGATGGGGCTTCGCCCCATCCCAACTTTTTTCGAATCACCCTCGGCCTCACGAGCCTTTCACAACGCTTACGCTGCGGGGAGTGAGAGCAAGTTGGGCAGATTTTACAACAGCTATGTGTTATATTTCGAAAAGATGGGTTTGCGAGTGCGCAAATAACTACGTTATCGTGTTCTAAGGTATGCAAGTAGAAGCCTGCTTAAAACGTTGTAAAAGGCTCGTGAGGCCTCGGGCAATTCGAAAAAGTTGGGATGGGGCTTCGCCCCATCCCAACTTTTTCGAATCACCCTCGGCCTCACGAGCCTTTCACAACGCTTACGCTGCGGGGAGTGAGAGCAAGTTGGGAGATTTTAAAACAGCTATGTGCTATATTTCGAAAAGATGGGTTTGCGAGTGCGCAAATAACTACGCTACCGTGTTCTAAGGTATGCAAGTAGAAACCTGCTTAAAACGTTGTAAAAGGTTCGTGAGGCCTCGGGCAATTCTTAAAAGTTGGGATGGGGCTTCGCCCCATCCCAACTTTTTTCGAATCACCCTCGGCTTCACGAGCCTTTCACAACGCTTACGCTGCGGGGAGTGAGAGCAAGTTTGGAGATTTTAAAACAGCTATGTGCTATATTTCAAAAGATGGGTTTGTGAATGCGCAAATAACTACGCTACCGTGTTCTAAGGTATGCAAGTAGAAGCCTGCTTAAAACGTTGTAAAAGGCTCGTGAGGCCTCGGGCAATTCGAAAAAGTTGGGATGGGGCTTCGCCCATCCCAACTTTTTTCGAATCACCCTCGGCCTCACGAGCCTTTCACAACGCTTACGCTGCGGGGAGTGAGAGCAAGTTGGGAGATTTTAAAACAGCTATGTGCTATATTTCGAAAAGATGGGTTTGCGAGTGCGCAAATAACTACGCTACCGTGTTCTAAGGTATGCAAGTAGAAACCTGCTTAAAACGTTGTAAAAGGTTCGTGAGGCCTCGGGCAATTCGAAAAAGTTGGGATGGGGCTTCGCCCCATCCCAACTTTTTTCGAATCACCCTCGGCCTCACGAGCCTTTCACAACGCTTACGCTGCGAGGAGTGAGAGCAAGTTGGGAGATTTTAAAACAGCTATGTGCTATATTTCAAAAGATGGGTTTGTGAATGCGCAAATAACTACGCTACCGTGTTCTAAGGTATGCAAGTAGAAGCCTGCTTAAAACGTTGTAAAAGGCTCGTGAGGCCTCGGGCAATTCGAAAAAGTTGGGATGGGGCTTCGCCCCATCCCAACTTTTTCGAATCACCCTCGGCCTCACGAGCCTTTCACAACGCTTACGCTGCGGGGAGTGAGAGCAAGTTTGGAGATTTTAAAACAGCTATGTGCTATATTTCAAAAGATGGGTTTGTGAATGCGCAAATAACTACGCTACCGTGTTCTAAGGTATGCAAGTAGAAGCCTGCTTAAAACGTTGTAAAAGGCTCGTGAGGCCTCGGGCAATTCGAAAAAGTTGGGATGGGGCTTCGCCCCATCCCAACTTTTTTCGAATCACCCTCGGCCTCACGAGCCTTTCACAACGCTTACGCTGCGGGGAGTGAGAGCAAGTTGGGAGATTTTAAAACAGCTATGTGTTATATTGCAAAAGATGGGTTTGTGAATGCGCAAATAACTACGCTACCGTGTTCTAAGGTATGCAAGTAGAAGCCTGCTTAAAATGTTGTAAAAGGCTCGTGAGGCCTCGGGCAATTCGAAAAAGTTGGGATGGGGCTTTGCCCCATCCCAACTTTTTCGAATCACCCTCGGCCTCACGAGCCTTTCACAACGCTTACGCTGCGAGGAGTGAGAGCAAGTTGGGAGATTTTAAAACAGCTATGTGCTATATTTCAAAAGATGGGTTTGTGAATGCGCAAATAACTACGCTACCGTGTTCTAAGGTATGCAAGTAGAAACCTGCTTAAAACGTTGTAAAAGGCTCGTGAGGCCTCGGGCAATTCGAAGAAGTTGGGATGGGGCTTTGCCCCATCCCAACTTTTTCGAATCACCCTCGGCCTCACGAGCCTTTCACAACGCTTACGCTGCGGGGAGTGAGAGCAAGTTGGGAGATTTTAAAACAGCTATGTGTTATATTTCAAAAGATGGGTTTGTGAATGCGCAAATAACTACGCTACCGTGTTCTAAGGTATGCAAGTAGAAACCTGCTTAAAACGTTGTAAAAGGCTCGTGAGGCCTCGAGCAATTCGAAAAAGTTGGGATGGGGCTTCGTGCTTCGCCCCATCCCAACTTTTTCGAATCACCCTCGGCCTCACGAGCCTTTCACAACGCTTACGCTGCGGGGAGTGAGAGCAAGTTGGGAGATTTTAAAACAGCTATGTGTTATATTTCAAAAGATGGGTTTGTGAATGCGCAAATAACTACGCTACCGTGTTCTAAGGTATGCAAGTAGAAGCCTGCTTAAAACGTTGTAAAAGGCTCGTGAGGCCTCGGGCAATTCGAAAAAGTTGGGATGGGGCTTCGCCCCATCCCAACTTTTTCGAATCACCCTCGGCCTCACGAGCCTTTCACAACGCTTACGCTGCGGGGAGTGAGAGCAGGTTGGGATGGTGTGGCGGGTGGTGCACGGGGTGCATTTGAGTTTTCTGCGATTTCCTAAAATGCACCATGTTCTGTGGTGTGCTGAAAGTGCTCGTCGTCAGGATGCTAACGGTCCAGGTCCGACGTCACATGAACGCGTTTGAGCCAAGTTAGAGCGATTTGAATAAAAGAGATCAAAGATCAAGTTTCATATTTTAAAAGCACTCGCCATGGGGATACCAAAGGTCAAGGTCCTATCCTTCTATGATGATTTTGAATCGAGTTAGAGCCATTTGAAGAAAAGATCAAACTACAAACTTCAAAGATCAAACTTTAAAAGCGCTCGCCATGCACAGCGTTCTGACCCCCATTGTTCTATCCAGATAAGGGTAGACAAAGGGATTAATATTTTGAATTTTCCCGCGAAAACCCAAACTGCAAATATGATGTTTGAATTATCTTCGATATTTGGGAATCCTCTGAAACATAAAACAATGCCCCCTATTTGATCACTCTGAGCACTATTGCGTTTCATTGTTGGAGTGAAACACAAATCAGCTTGGTCAGTTCCGTTCACCGAGAGGGCGATTCACGGAGGGAGATTTTATGTTTCAGAAGGATTTCAAGTATACTGATTGCAGTTCGACTCAGCTCCCTTTTCTGTCGAGTCAGAATGCTGTGCATGGGGATGCCTACGGTCAAGGTCCTATCCTTCTACGATGATTTTGATGCGAATTAGAGCGATTTGAAGAAAAAGATCAAACTACAAAGATCAAAGATCAAACTTTAAAAGCGCTCGCCATGGGGATGCCAACGGTCAAGGTCCTATCCTTCTATGATGATTTTGAATCGAGTTAGAGCCATTTGAAGAAAAGATCAAACTACAAAGATCAAAGATCAAACTTTAAAAGCGCTCGCCATGGGGATGCCAACGGTCAAGGTCCTATCCTTCTACGATGATTTTGAAGCGAGTTAGAGCGATTTGAAGAAAAAGATCAAACTACAAAGATCAAAGATCAAACTTTAAAAGCGCTCGACGTGGGAATACCAACGGTCAAGGTCCGACGTCACACGGACGTGTTTGAGCAAAGCTAGAGCGATTTGAAGAAAAAAAGATCAAAGATCAAAGATCAAGTTTAAAATTTTGGAAGTGCTCATCGTGGGGATGCCAACGGTCAAGGTCGTAGCGCTGTAGGATGATTTTGAGCCGAGTTAGAGCGATTTGAAGAAAGAGATCAAAGATCAAAGATCAAGTTTAAAATTTTGGAAGTGCTCATCGCGGGGGATGCCAATGTTCCGAAGTCGCACGGATACGTTTGAGCCGAGTTAGAGCCATTTGAAGGAAAAGATCAAACTACAAACTACAAAGATCAAAGATCACATTTTGAAAGTACTCGTGAAGGGAGTTCATATGGTCAAGGTCCCATGCACATAGGATGATTTTGAGGCGAATTAGAGCGATTTGAAAAAAAGCGTGACAGACAGACGGACAGACGGACGGACAGACAGACAGACAGACGTTACGATATTTCTTTATACAGTAATCAAAACGGCAAACCGTTTTCAATTCCGTTTTGACATCCCTATTTCGCATTGAGAGTATTTCACAGAAATGGTATACTTTGACAGTTTCAACATATGAAAATGATAATTCTGATTCATTTTCAGTACCATTGGCGGTTCGGAGCCATTTGGATCTTCATAGCTGTTGTTGTTGGTGGGATCGATTGGTGCAGATCTCTGGTAGTTATCTCTTTAGGAATCGTTGGCCTGGCTTTCCACTGGAACAGCAATGGGGAGGAAGATCGAGGAAGACCATGGGAATACCCTAGCAGAGATTGAGAAGAACAGAAAACATTGAAGAGAAACCCATTTAACTCAAACTACAAAGTATAGGATAAGACGATAAAATTGTATTTAAAAATGGCATATGGCCGGATGAGCACAATCCAATCAAATTATATTGTGAATCAGTTTTACTTTTAGGCCATTAATTCACCCCATTGGAATTTATGTCTGATTGTCTATTGTCATACCGTACCTATTGTGTCAAATTACAGTATAACGAATGTGCGATCATTTTGTTTCTTTAAATTTACTTAAACCTAAATGGTTATTGGAAAATAATGATAACATCACTTCAAGGGCACTTTTAACAATGTGAGTCTTCTGAATGAGTCAAGGAACATATTTACAACTGAGTGGTGAATTGAATCAACTTCGTTTTGAACGTGTGAGTCTTGCAGAACAATCTTACAAATCGTAAAAGACGTACAAGTTACATGGTATACTTCTTCTTTCAAATCCGGTTGTTTCTGAAGTGGAATGAAGTGGATTCATTCGATATCATTGGAAGGGAATAGAGTGAGGAAGGCAGTGACCATGATGGAATCATCCTTGACGTATCCCTTCATCTCATCGTACAGCTCCTCAACCACCACTCTACGTGTACTCGAAGGGAAGATGCACACACCTTGAGGGGGAAACTGAATGCCCAATAACTTCCGGCACTGTTGTGAATATGGTCTTTGCCCCACAAGTACATAGGTCCTCTCGTCCCAGTGAGAGATGACGTGCACCTCGAGGAATCCCGAGATCGACCATCTAGAGAGGATTAGATCGTTCTCCTATCCACTCTCATTGAACTCACTCGTCAGCTCCAGGCTTCTCTCCACTCACATTCAGACAAACTCCGAGGTGGTAAGAAACTTCCTTGCGGACACTTAGACGCCTCAACAGAGTTCAAATCTATAGCATAATTGAAAAAGGAATTTTGTGCTGATGCCATCCATTGCAAGATTCGAATAAATTTCCTTCACGTTCCTACCAGGCAATTGTTCCCTTCGAGGAAGAGCGAGACACAGCTGTTGAAGGGCGGACTTGGGATCAGCCCACGCATGAGAATCGATGAAGAACTACAAAATAATGAAGAGCTGTAATCGTCATCTAATCGATATTCAGGCGGCTATAGTACCTTAATTCTGGGGAAGGCAAGAACAAGGCCGAATATCGATTGATCAAAGAGAGCGGGGCGTATAACTGGAGGGAGTACACCATCGCGTGCAGTCTCTGCTGACAAGGGAACAGATGAGAATAATACCAATTTAGTCATTACTCGAAATACAATCAACATCGACGGTGTGCATTCTTTCCCAGTGGGATTCGTATATTGCTTATTTGGATGGTCACTTGAAGGGGGAGGAAGATCTCGGAGGGGACAGCGAGGACTATCCAAGTGCCCAGATGACCCCTCGGCCTCACGAGCCTTTCACAACGCTTACGCTGCGGGGAGTGAGAGCAAGTTTGGAGATTTTAAAACAGCTATGTGCTATATTTCAAAAGATGGGTTTGTGAATGCGCAAATAACTACGCTACCGTGTTCTAAGGTATGCAAGTAGAAGCCTGCTTAAAACGTTGTAAAAGGCTCGTGAGGCCTCGGGCAATTCGAAAAAGTTGGGATGGGGCTTCGCCCCATCCCAACTTTTTTCGAATCACCCTCGGCCTCACGAGCCTTTCACAACGCTTACGCTGCGGGGAGTGAGAGCAAGTTGGGAGATTTTAAAACAGCTATGTGTTATATTGCAAAAGATGGGTTTGTGAATGCGCAAATAACTACGCTACCGTGTTCTAAGGTATGCAAGTAGAAGCCTGCTTAAAATGTTGTAAAAGGCTCGTGAGGCCTCGGGCAATTCGAAAAAGTTGGGATGGGGCTTTGCCCCATCCCAACTTTTTCGAATCACCCTCGGCCTCACGAGCCTTTCACAACGCTTACGCTGCGAGGAGTGAGAGCAAGTTGGGAGATTTTAAAACAGCTATGTGCTATATTTCAAAAGATGGGTTTGTGAATGCGCAAATAACTACGCTACCGTGTTCTAAGGTATGCAAGTAGAAACCTGCTTAAAACGTTGTAAAAGGCTCGTGAGGCCTCGGGCAATTCGAAAAAGTTGGGATGGGGCTTTGCCCCATCCCAACTTTTTCGAATCACCCTCGGCCTCACGAGCCTTTCACAACGCTTACGCTGCGGGGAGTGAGAGCAAGTTGGGAGATTTTAAAACAGCTATGTGTTATATTTCAAAAGATGGGTTTGTGAATGCGCAAATAACTACGCTACCGTGTTCTAAGGTATGCAAGTAGAAACCTGCTTAAAACGTTGTAAAAGGCTCGTGAGGCCTCGAGCAATTCGAAAAAGTTGGGATGGGGCTTCGTGCTTCGCCCCATCCCAACTTTTTCGAATCACCCTCGGCCTCACGAGCCTTTCACAACGCTTACGCTGCGGGGAGTGAGAGCAAGTTGGGAGATTTTAAAACAGCTATGTGTTATATTTCAAAAGATGGGTTTGTGAATGCGCAAATAACTACGCTACCGTGTTCTAAGGTATGCAAGTAGAAGCCTGCTTAAAACGTTGTAAAAGGCTCGTGAGGCCTCGGGCAATTCGAAAAAGTTGGGATGGGGCTTCGCCCCATCCCAACTTTTTCGAATCACCCTCGGCCTCACGAGCCTTTCACAACGCTTACGCTGCGGGGAGTGAGAGCAGGTTGGGATGGTGTGGCGGGTGGTGCACGGGGTGCATTTGAGTTTTCTGCGATTTCCTAAAATGCACCATGTTCTGTGGTGTGCTGAAAGTGCTCGTCGTCAGGATGCTAACGGTCCAGGTCCGACGTCACATGAACGCGTTTGAGCCAAGTTAGAGCGATTTGAATAAAAGAGATCAAAGATCAAGTTTCATATTTTAAAAGCACTCGCCATGGGGATACCAAAGGTCAAGGTCCTATCCTTCTATGATGATTTTGAATCGAGTTAGAGCCATTTGAAGAAAAGATCAAACTACAAACTTCAAAGATCAAACTTTAAAAGCGCTCGCCATGCACAGCGTTCTGACCCCCATTGTTCTATCCAGATAAGGGTAGACAAAGGGATTAATATTTTGAATTTTCCCGCGAAAACCCAAACTGCAAATATGATGTTTGAATTATCTTCGATATTTGGGAATCCTCTGAAACATAAAACAATGCCCCCTATTTGATCACTCTGAGCACTATTGCGTTTCATTGTTGGAGTGAAACACAAATCAGCTTGGTCAGTTCCGTTCACCGAGAGGGCGATTCACGGAGGGAGATTTTATGTTTCAGAAGGATTTCAAGTATACTGATTGCAGTTCGACTCAGCTCCCTTTTCTGTCGAGTCAGAATGCTGTGCATGGGGATGCCTACGGTCAAGGTCCTATCCTTCTACGATGATTTTGATGCGAATTAGAGCGATTTGAAGAAAAAGATCAAACTACAAAGATCAAAGATCAAACTTTAAAAGCGCTCGCCATGGGGATGCCAACGGTCAAGGTCCTATCCTTCTATGATGATTTTGAATCGAGTTAGAGCCATTTGAAGAAAAGATCAAACTACAAAGATCAAAGATCAAACTTTAAAAGCGCTCGCCATGGGGATGCCAACGGTCAAGGTCCTATCCTTCTACGATGATTTTGAAGCGAGTTAGAGCGATTTGAAGAAAAAGATCAAACTACAAAGATCAAAGATCAAACTTTAAAAGCGCTCGACGTGGGAATACCAACGGTCAAGGTCCGACGTCACACGGACGTGTTTGAGCAAAGCTAGAGCGATTTGAAGAAAAAAAGATCAAAGATCAAAGATCAAGTTTAAAATTTTGGAAGTGCTCATCGTGGGGATGCCAACGGTCAAGGTCGTAGCGCTGTAGGATGATTTTGAGCCGAGTTAGAGCGATTTGAAGAAAGAGATCAAAGATCAAAGATCAAGTTTAAAATTTTGGAAGTGCTCATCGCGGGGATGCCAATGTTCCGAAGTCGCACGGATACGTTTGAGCCGAGTTAGAGCCATTTGAAGGAAAAGATCAAACTACAAACTACAAAGATCAAAGATCACATTTTGAAAGTACTCGTGAAGGGAGTTCATATGGTCAAGGTCCCATGCACATAGGATGATTTTGAGGCGAATTAGAGCGATTTGAAAAAAAGCGTGACAGACAGACGGACAGACGGACGGACAGACAGACAGACAGACGTTACGATATTTCTTTATACAGTAATCAAAACGGCAAACCGTTTTCAATTCCGTTTTGACATCCCTATTTCGCATTGAGAGTATTTCACAGAAATGGTATACTTTGACAGTTTCAACATATGAAAATGATAATTCTGATTCATTTTCAGTACCATTGGCGGTTCGGAGCCATTTGGATCTTCATAGCTGTTGTTGTTGGTGGGATCGATTGGTGCAGATCTCTGGTAGTTATCTCTTTAGGAATCGTTGGCCTGGCTTTCCACTGGAACAGCAATGGGGAGGAAGATCGAGGAAGACCATGGGAATACCCTAGCAGAGATTGAGAAGAACAGAAAACATTGAAGAGAAACCCATTTAACTCAAACTACAAAGTATAGGATAAGACGATAAAATTGTATTTAAAAATGGCATATGGCCGGATGAGCACAATCCAATCAAATTATATTGTGAATCAGTTTTACTTTTAGGCCATTAATTCACCCCATTGGAATTTATGTCTGATTGTCTATTGTCATACCGTACCTATTGTGTCAAATTACAGTATAACGAATGTGCGATCATTTTGTTTCTTTAAATTTACTTAAACCTAAATGGTTATTGGAAAATAATGATAACATCACTTCAAGGGCACTTTTAACAATGTGAGTCTTCTGAATGAGTCAAGGAACATATTTACAACTGAGTGGTGAATTGAATCAACTTCGTTTTGAACGTGTGAGTCTTGCAGAACAATCTTACAAATCGTAAAAGACGTACAAGTTACATGGTATACTTCTTCTTTCAAATCCGGTTGTTTCTGAAGTGGAATGAAGTGGATTCATTCGATATCATTGGAAGGGAATAGAGTGAGGAAGGCAGTGACCATGATGGAATCATCCTTGACGTATCCCTTCATCTCATCGTACAGCTCCTCAACCACCACTCTACGTGTACTCGAAGGGAAGATGCACACACCTTGAGGGGGAAACTGAATGCCCAATAACTTCCGGCACTGTTGTGAATATGGTCTTTGCCCCACAAGTACATAGGTCCTCTCGTCCCAGTGAGAGATGACGTGCACCTCGAGGAATCCCGAGATCGACCATCTAGAGAGGATTAGATCGTTCTCCTATCCACTCTCATTGAACTCACTCGTCAGCTCCAGGCTTCTCTCCACTCACATTCAGACAAACTCCGAGGTGGTAAGAAACTTCCTTGCGGACACTTAGACGCCTCAACAGAGTTCAAATCTATAGCATAATTGAAAAAGGAATTTTGTGCTGATGCCATCCATTGCAAGATTCGAATAAATTTCCTTCACGTTCCTACCAGGCAATTGTTCCCTTCGAGGAAGAGCGAGACACAGCTGTTGAAGGGCGGACTTGGGATCAGCCCACGCATGAGAATCGATGAAGAACTACAAAATAATGAAGAGCTGTAATCGTCATCTAATCGATATTCAGGCGGCTATAGTACCTTAATTCTGGGGAAGGCAAGAACAAGGCCGAATATCGATTGATCAAAGAGAGCGGGGCGTATAACTGGAGGGAGTACACCATCGCGTGCAGTCTCTGCTGACAAGGGAACAGATGAGAATAATACCAATTTAGTCATTACTCGAAATACAATCAACATCGACGGTGTGCATTCTTTCCCAGTGGGATTCGTATATTGCTTATTTGGATGGTCACTTGAAGGGGGAGGAAGATCTCGGAGGGGACAGCGAGGACTATCCAAGTGCCCAGATGAAGGCTGCCAGCGAGGCTAGTCTACATTCCTTTCCTCTTTATCTCGATAAAGTGCTCGATATATCTCAAAGTGTCGATGCATCTCTCCGTGTGATTCCCTTCTCGTTCCTCTCAGCGGCCACACCTTGGGCCATGGCCTTGCTCTCGAGTGCCAGTAAACAAGAGGCGCCAATCCTTCCCCTGCTGTGCCAAAGCACCTGCATATTAGTGTAGGAGGAGATTCATGTGTTCATATATGCGATAATGACTCATATGCTCCATCCATTTCAGGTAATCAAGAATCTTCCTAACACGGGTTTCCTGTAAAAGTGTAGGAATGCTGGCTACTAGAAATATTTTGTACCTCTGATTTTGATTAAACTTGGTTCATGGACATGGTTAAAGGTCAGAAGAAGGTTAATCCAGTCAGTTTGGTGAATTCTGCACATTATCGATTTTTGTGATCTACCACCGGAAATTGACGTAAATCATTCAATTTTCATCCTACAGCGAACTTTTTTTTCTCATTTTGTTCGTCTTCGAGAGATCTACAACTTCCTCAACGTAGGACCAACTGCCAACTCACGTCTTCATAGCAAAAATTGCGAAAAACTGATTTTCGTAATGACAATATCGATTTTTTGGAGTCGTATACCAAAAACACCATCACTTTTATTTCACCGGCGTATTCTCTGAACAAAAATACGTGATGTTTATGTTGAACACTTTTCATATTACTGGCTTCGCAATATCGATTTAGTAAGAGAGCTCATCTCCTGTTCTGGACGGTCGAATTTTGGAAAAATCAGTTTTTTGGTCGTATCTTGGTTCAAACTAACGCAGTCGAGCTTTTCAAAAAAAAGAAATCTGTAGCTCTCGAAAAGGCGCAAAAGTTTATCTCAGTGGACTTAAGCGATGGAACTTGTCGTTTTCTCGTTATTCAAGGAATACTCTCGAAATCGCCAACAAACGGTAATTTGCACTGTTCAGATCGAACGATTGACACTCTTTGAAGTAGTCATACATATTTTACACATTGCTTGCAGTATCCAAGTATATGTTGGTGAGTGGAATGCTAATTTAACATGATTATCACATTTTCGTATTTATTTTTTTCCTGAACATGTAGGATAGAGTTATCCCGCATAATGTTGAATGATCAAGATTGTGCCTGCTGATAGTGAACACTGCATTTAAGGGAAGTCTAAAAACGTCTAAAATGTGTATGACTACTTCAAAGAGTGTCAATCGTTCGATCTGAACAGTGCAAATTACCGTTTGTTGGCGATTTGGAGAGTATTCCTTGAATAACGAGAAAACGACAATTTCCATCGCTTAAGTCCACTGAGATAAACTTTTGCGCCTTTTCGAGAGCTACATTTTTTTTTTTGAAAAGCTCGATTGCGTTAGTTTGAACCAAGATACGACCAAAAAACTGATTTTTCCAAAATTCGACCAAGTCCAGAACAGGAGATGAGCTCTCTTACTAAATCGATATTGCGAAGCCAGTAATATGAAAAGTGTTCAACATAAACATCACTTATTTTTGTTCAGAGAATACGCCAGTGAAATAAAAGTGATGGTGTTTTTGGTATACGACTCCAAAAAATCGATATTCTCATTACGAAAATCGGTTTTTCGCAATTTTCACTATGAAGACGTGATTTGGCCGTTGGTCCTACGTTGAGGAAGTTGTAGATCTCTCGAAGACGAACAAAATGAGAAAAAAAATTCGCTGTAGGATGAAAATTGAATGATTTACGTCAATTTCCAGTGGTAGATCACAAAAATCGATAATATGCAGATTTCACCAAACTGCCTGGATTAACCTTTTTGTGACCTCCAATGGTATTCATTAACAAAGTTAATTCAAAATCGGAGGCACAAAATATTTTTTAGTAGCCAAACGAGCCATTTTTCCTACACTTTTACAGGAAACCCGTGCTAAGGTCTTCCCAGCGGAATGGGCAGTTTACGAGCAAAAGGTGAGGGACGGACAGTCTCTTTCGTTCGACGTAGAATCCCCGAATTCCACAGTGGCAAGAATATACTTATGGGTGTCTATTTAATTTCTTATGGTTTCTTTATCTTTCATATATCTTCAACATAAACAATATTTTCTATATTTTATAGGTGCTGAAGGAGCGTCGTAATCGTGGCTCAGTGAAGGGAGGAGCGAGAGGAGAACTCACCAGAGCAGAAAGCAATGAGGTCATTGATTCATCGACTAGGGATTCTTTGCTATTCTAAGCTAGATACAAGCAGATACATTCTTCATCACAAAGCATTCAATATATTTCATTGCAGACTCCCCCTTTCTTCCCGTCTCCACCACTCCCCCACAGCAGTCTCTGCATCGAAGCCGATGGGCCTCATATCTCTCGCCCTCGATCCTCCTCCTTCGATGCTCCATTCAATGCTCTTTCCCTCGACTGCAGGAGGAGGGGCTGTCGCCATGGAGGGACCCCTCCAGATGAGTGAGAAGAGGGTCGAGAGGAGAAAGAGACAGAGTGAGTACGGTAGAAGTGAGGGTGCATCACATCAAGACGGTCTTCTTTCAGTGCGCCCCCCTCCTCCTCCTTTCATCGCTGCATCGGGTGCAGATGCAGCAGCAGCTTCTCTTTATTATGATGCTCCGGGCCCAAGTGGCACCCCATACCCGAGACTCCCGTTGAATAACGGATTCTCCGGCGTAGGAATGGCCCAACCCCCCCCCCCCCCACCCCCAAACAGGACGTTCCCCTCCAAACCCAAAAGCCTCATGGACATTCCCACTTGGAAATTTTAGTGATCATTGTTTCCCTGTACCTAATTTAAAGTTACCGAACGAGGACGAAACCCTGATCTGGTCGCGTGTACGAGAGAGTATGCAAAAGTGAGAGAGCACGGATCATTTCCTGCTTTCCCTTGAGGCTATTATTGATTTTTAGCATTTTTGTTTATTCATGCTCAACTAAGTCAGCCATCGGCTATTCGATGGAGGACAAAAAATAGGGGGTCAATTTTGTCCTCGTCCGGTAACTTTAAGGTGTTTCACGTTCCATTTTCTATTTATGAGAGGAATCGCGAGAGAATCGAGCATTTTAGGGCGGCTAGCGGCGGAGAATTTCAAATTTGTCCAATCTGGCTGAAATTTTCGTGAAAAGTATTTTGGATGATGCTCTTTCAAACTGCGTCGTCAGAATTTTGATATCGGTCATCATCGTCGAGATTCAGAAGGTCAAACTTGGCACTATCACTTTTCGACATTCAAATCGCAATCACTGAAATGGTCATAACTCCGTTTAAAAATAAGATAGAAGGCCGTTCTTTGTTTCGTAAGAAAGCTACCATCATGCTCTATAACTTTTATGTTGACGATGTCATTCGTTGTGCTAGTCCTGGTTCGGGGTGGTTGGGTTCACTAAAATGGCTGTTCTCAAAAAATCGGAAAAACGTCTTCAGATCGGGTGCTTTTTTGATTGACCCTATGTTGAGCTGTCTTGTGCCCAAAAAGCAGGCAAATCGAGATGGGGAAAAAAAGTGGGCTCACTTTTTGTACGGTGACCCAGAAATCGGTCCCTGACAGCAATACTTCCAAAGCTCTAATTGGCCGCTATTGGGTGCAAATACATTCAAAAACATCAAAAACAACATTATAAGTTGTTCCCCCAATAGCTGTACCACTTTCATCAGTCAAAATTACGGTAGGACCTCAAATTCAAAAATCGAGATTTTGATCCTCAACAACCTATGGGATGGGTGCTACTGCCCTAAATAGGTTCAAAGCCATGTAGGAACATCCCTTGAAACGTATCAAGCAAAGTGGGCACGTATAAATACGCTATTTCATCGGCTGGATTCAAGGAAATGCACAAAAGTGTAAATCGGTTCAAAATTGACATTCGGACCTGCACCTAGGCTAGAAATGTAGAGAACAACGAGCCAAACATTTTATCTGTTGAAAGTGAGCTTCTATCTGTTCGTTGAAGGAAGCTATAGAGCCTAGAAGTTGGGAAGAAATGGGCTAGAATCCCCCGAGAGCGCGTGCTATACTCTGGTTTCTCCCAACCAGTGGTTAACCAGTGCCCTGACCAGTGGGTGGCGAGTTGCCCACCTACTGGTTGAGGGACTGGTTAACCAGTGGTTGGCTACTGGTCAACCAGTGGTTGGCGTTTTGGCCCCGCCCACTTTTCTCCTTCTCCCCTCCCCGCCTCGGATTACTGTAGCCATTTGTTCTTTGCATGCAGAATAGTGTATGCAATAGGTATTTTATATATTCCAAAAAACAGAAAGATCATGTGAACACGAGAATCTTCGAAAATTGACAATGCTAACAACACAAACTCCTGTGTACAAAAGAGAATAACAATTGAACTGAGATTACACCTAGAACCTAAGCAGTTGAACCGAACAGTATGAGATTGAGAACAAAACAAACAATGATATAATAATCGACTATATAGCACTAGGATTTGAGTGATCTTATCTATCGATCTCCTTAATTTCGCTTTTAGCAAGAGTAGTGCGAGTCTCTGAGTCTGCCAGTCCATACCTCCTCTCCTTGTACGCCCTTCTCACTTCCTCGCCATATATCAACTCGAAGAGTGTCTCAGCTGCCATATTAGGGGATGGCCATCTGTAATAGAGTTGGCAATTCGAGTTTATGGGCACGCTAACGCGCGCCTCTATATTTCGGGATCGTGAGCTGAGCGGGAGAGGTAACGGGCTCGCTAAAACTCGTTATCCCTCGCTACGTATTGCGCAACTCCGCTCACTCTCTCTCCCGCCTCCCCGCTCTCTCTAACCCGGTGAGGTTAGAGAGAGCCTCGAGAAGATGACCGGAGGTCTGGAAGAGAGCGTAAGGAGGGGTAGCGAGTGGTAGCGAGGGTTATCGAGCCCGCTACCTCTCCCTCGCCTGCTATCGCTATCGTTTTGCCATCCCTAATCTCTAACTCACGGCAATTTTTTCATCAACACATTAGAGGAAAAAGGTCCGCTAAATTTGCCAATAAGGGTAGTTCGGTAGAGTAGATACGTTCCTGCACACGGTACCTTTTCAAATCAAATGTACAGTATCTCAGGCAACAAATGCACTAGCTATTAGGAGGTATCAAGATGTACTGTATATTGTACTGTAGGTATTACTGTAAAAGAATATTTATTTCTATCGTCAGCAAGACTTTCTGTGTTTAAAAATGTTTGGAAAGGGACCATTTCTTTCAACAGGGTGTTGATAAATAAATTGCCGTGTAACCCCTCCCTTCGTCCTTGCCTTCCCTCTCCCTCCATACCTCTGATCCTCATTCGTATATAGATCAGCGAGTGCCTCCGATCCTTTCTCCCTCACTTTTGCCTCGTAAGCCTTCCTTTTTTTCTCAATCTCCACGTCAGTTCGATAGGAGACGTACGGAGTCAATCTACAAGGAGAAAACGAAGTTATATGAGAGGAATCGCGAGAGAATCGACCATTTGAGGGGGGTGAGCGGCGGTAGGAATCAAGTTTGTCCTATATTGAAACAAATTTGGTTCCAAGTACTTCAAATGATGCTCTTTCAAACTGCGTCGTCAGAATTTCGATATCAGTCGTCATCGTCGAGATTCAGAAGGCCAAACATGATACTCTCACTTTTCGACAGTCAAATCGCGTTCACTTAACACGTGTATCACGAGTCAGTGGATGAAAAACAGACCTCTCGGGAACAATTCCAAACTTTTTTTGCCTGATATTAACTATATTTTTGTGGGTGAATACTCAGGAAGATTTCGAAAAATCTAGGTAGCTGGTCCCAGAGCCGGCTTTTAGTGATTTTCCGGTTTTGCTCCTGGATATACTGTATATCAGCTCCCAGATGAGCTAGAAAGACGACAGTGAGCTCAAAATGTTCGGAAAATTATTTCCAACAACTTTTATGTCGAAAACTTCTCTCTGCAACAACAATTGAAGATGTTATGTTCGCAAAACCGATCGCAAAATCAGAAAATAAATATTTTCACCATCACGCAGGAAACTTGCAATGGATTTTTATTTCATAATATGAAAGAATAATAATTCATATATATAGGAAAAATATCGGTGACAGAAATATCTTACCCCCAAATTAGGATATTCGTAATCGAACGTTGTCCTGTGATACATAATCATAAAATATTCCCTCCATTGCGCCTAATTGCACGTATTCGTTATACATGACTGCGATTTAATACGTTTCTGGAATGGATGAGTCAGATAATGCAGAAAAACCCAAAGTTCGACGAAGTTTGAAAAATCGATTTTCACAACCTCAATTTGTCTCAAGTTTGTGCATTTATAAGATCGCACGGAGATGCACATATCCGGGATGAATATGCTTAATTATTAATAGATACCGACTACAGTAGAAATATAATAGAATCGGTCGATTCAATGTTTCCAATCTCGTGCATTCTTCACTCGAATATGCTACCACGGGAGATCATATTTTATCAAAATTGTATTTTCAGCTGAAATTATGTTACTTCTGATCGGATTTGTGCATCTAAAATCATGAAAATAACGCTTTATATATAATAACCCATGAAATAAGCAAATAAATACGTTTATTATCATATCAAAAAAAAAGTAAAAAAAATAAATTTCATTTTTAACAAAGATGAACAGTGTATTGGCAGCATATTCTGACTAAAACATCCCATTTATGATTTTCGATGCACGAATACGGCCAGTAACAACATTATTTCAGCTGTAAATCAGTTTTGATTTTTTTTACTCTCCCGTGGTAGCATATTCGAGTGCACGAGATTGGAAACATTGAATCGACCCGACCGATTCTATTATATTTCTACTGTAGTCGGTATCTATTAATAATTAGGCATATTCATCCCGGATATGTGCATCTCCGTGCAATCTTATAAATGCACAAACTTGAGACAAATTGAGGTTGTGAAAATCGATTTTTCAAACTTCGTCGAACTTTGGGTTTTTCTGCATTATCTGACTTATCCATTCCAGAAACGTATAAAATCGCAGTCATGTATAACGAATACGTGCAATTAGGCGCAATGGAGGGAATATTTTATGATTATGTATGACAGGACAACGTTCGATTACGAATATCCTAATTTGGGGGTAAGATATTTCTGTCACCGATATTTTTCCTATATATATGAATGATTATTCTTTCACATTATGAAATAAAAATCCATTGCAAGTTTCCTGCGTGATGGTGAAAACATTTATTTTCTGATTTTGCGATCGGTTTTGCGAACATAACATCTTCAATTGTTGTTACAGAGAGAAGTTTTCGACATAAAAGTTGTTGGAAATAATTTTCCGAACATTTTGAGCTCACTGTCGTCTTTCTAGCTCATCTGGGAGCTGATATACAGTATAGCCAGGAGCAAAACCGGAAAATCACTAAAAGCCGGCTCTGGGATCAGCCACCTATATTTTTCGAAATCTTCGGTCCTGGGTATTCACCCACAAAAATATAGTTAATATCAGGCAAAAAAAGTTTGGAATTGTTCCCCCACTCCTCCACTGGCTCGTGATACGCGTGTTAAATGATCATAAATCGCTTTAAAATAAAGATAGAAGGCCGTTCTTTTTTTAGAAAGAAAGCTACCATCATGCACTACAACTTATATGTTGACGTCATCATTCCTGGATCTCTCCCTGGTGCGGGGCGGTCGGGTGCACCAAAACGTTCGTAACTTTGGAAATCGGAAATCAGTTTTGAGTTATCATGCTTAAGTTGTAGTACATATATGTGCCTCACTTCTCGCCAAAAATGAGCAAAATTGGGCCATGCATAAAAAAAGGGGGCGCACTTCCGTGATGCGACCCCAAAATGGGTTCCGGACTACAGTACTTCCATAGCTTCAATTGCACTTATTTGTGCTCAAAATAGTCCAAAAATATTCGAAGCAACATTAGAAGTTGTTCCCCCCATGATATAACATTGTCATTGGCCATAAATGGTCACATGACCCAAAACTTGAAAATCGATATTCTGACCTATTTCAACTTGGGGGTAGGCCCATACACACTAAATGGGTTTCACACAATGTAGAAATGTCCCTCCAAACGAGTCAAAGAAAAGGGGGACCTAGAAATATGATTTTTCATCTGAGGAATTCAATGAAAAGCGCCAAACGGCGCTTTAGGTCAAAGTAGTCATAGAGATTTGGCTTATGGCTGGAAATGTAGAGAAGAAAGAGCTAAACATTTCATCTGTTGAAAGTGAGTCTCTATATTATCGTTGAAGCGTGCTACAGAGCCTGGACGTTGGTCAGAAATAGGATAGAATCCACCCAGAGCGCGTGCTCTAACCGTCTGGCGCCCTCGCCCTCTGACCTCCCTCTCCCTCCCCTCTATTTAGCGCTCCCCCGAGCACGGTTCTGGTCATTTTTTGCTTCTTCCAGGCTCTGTAGCACGCTTCAACGATAATATAGAGACTCACTTTCAACATGTGAAATGTTTAGCTCTTTCTTCTCTACATTTCCAGACATAAGCCGAATCTCTATGACTACTTTGACCTAAAGTGTCGTTTGGTGCTTTTCATTGAATTCCTCAGATGAAAAATCATATTTCTAGGTCCCCCTTTTCTTTGACTCGTTTGGAGGGACATTTCTACATTGTGTGAAACCCATTTAGTGTGTATGGGCCTACCCCCAAGTTGAAATAGGTCAGAATATCGATTTTCAAGTTTTGGGTCATGTGACCATTTCTGGCCAATGGTAATGTTATATCATGGGGGAAACAACTTCTAATGTTGTTTCGAATGTTTTTGGACTATTTTGAGCACAAATAAGTGCAATTGAAGCTACGGAAGTACTGTAGTCCGGAACCCATTTTGGGGTCGCATCACGAAAGTGCGCCCCCTTTTTGTATGCATAGCCCGATTTTGCTAATTTTTGGCGAGAAGTGAGGCACATATATGTACTACAACTTAAGCATGATAACTCAAAACTAATTTCCGATTTCCAAAGTTACGAACGTTTTGGCGCACCCGACCGCCCCGCACCAGGGAGAGATCCAGGAATGATGATGTCAACATAAAAGTTGTAGTGCATGATGGTAGCTTTCTTTCTAAAAAATAACGGCCTTCTATCTTTATTTTAAAGCGATTTATGATCATTTAAGTGAGCGCGATTTGACTGTCGAAAAGTGAGAGTATCATCTTTGGCCTTCTGAATCTCGACGATGACGACTGATAGCGAAATTCTGACGACGCAGTTTGAAAGAGCATCATTTGAAATACTTATAACCAAAATTATAGCGGGATTGGAGAAACTTATTTCCTACCGCTGCGGAGTGGTCGATTCTCTCGCGATTCGTCTCATATATCACCAGTAAGAATCATTAGATCGAATAATACGTAAACAGTAAAATAATAAGTTGAGACACTGACGTGGACTTAGAAAGATCAGGCGCGACGATCTCAGTTCTCATCCGAGGGACGGAGATGCATTTTCCCGTGTTTTCATCTCTGTATCCTTCCGGTCGAACTCCCGTATAGCTGAGAAGAGTGAATAG
The DNA here is from genome assembly GCA_036245805.1 of Pristionchus mayeri. Lineage (NCBI taxonomy): Eukaryota > Metazoa > Nematoda > Chromadorea > Rhabditida > Neodiplogasteridae > Pristionchus > Pristionchus mayeri. The sequence continues at coordinate 28,054,705 of BTRK01000005.1, read as the reverse complement.
ACATTCATCGAGAGACTCACTTGTGAAGTGTCTCAGGGTCCTCCTTGTTCCACTTGGGAGTCAATTCAGGGAATTCTCAATCTTGGCCTTGCCAGTTAAACCTCAATCCTATTCGAACCAATCTTCCTCTGACCAAACGCTCCTCAATGGATTCATAATCAATAGTGCATACTTGTCTCAAGAACGCACCCTTCTTCACGAATGGTCAAGAAGAATTGGAGTGGGCCTGATTCAGGGATCGAACCCCTCTAGTGCACGTTCTCACCAGGCTCACAGCCATCACTGGAATCACTGGAAGCTGCATGGCTATCAACTATCACTACGCACTGATTAAGTAAAGTCAAGGAACATCGAGAACGAGAACAACACAAACATCGAGAACGAGAACAACACAAGTAGGGCTTCCCCCTTTTTGGATAATTTAACACAGTTGGGTAGAGAAGTGAGAGTGCATTAATCTACGTGAGAAGTTCAGTTACACGTCGCATAAAAGGTCAACAACAATAACAAGATTGGATTTGCCTGGCGACGTGCGATACCGAAGCCAATAATATTGAAGAGTGAAGATGATCCCTCATTTCCCTTTTCATTACCATCGATTGGCCGGTCCGCTCGTGGGTATATAAACCCCGTCGCTCCCCTCTCCACTCACTCTCATACGAGATAAAATAGTCTGCTCTCTCTCGTCTTCTTGGTCTTCAACACAAGAACCAACTAACACCATGTTCACATTAGCACGTGTATCACGAGTCAATGGATGAAAAACATGCACCCCGGGAACATTTTCAAAAAAGTTGTTCCTGATTTGGTTAATTTAATAGTGAGTGAATGTTCCAGAGACAAGATTTCAAAAAAATATAGGTCATTGGTCCCAGAACCGGCTTTTAGGAAATTTCCGGTTTTGCACCTGGCTATACTGTATTTCAGCTCCATGATGAGCTACAGAGGTGGCATTGGGCTCAAAATGTGCGGAAAATTATTTCCAGAATCTTTTATGTTCAGTGCAAGACGATTCGACAATCACTAAGAATCATATGATTGAAAAACCACTTTTCACGTAAAAATATAAATATTCCCACTATCAAGCGGTGTCGTGCTACAGATTTTTAATGCAGATTATGAAAGAACATGTATGTGTGGGTGAAATAAAAATATAAAATTCCAAATTGAAGGGGGTGAAATTGGCATTTTTCATTCAAACATGGTATACTGAAGAAAAAGTCGAAAAAGTGATATTTTTCATTTTTGGTCTTTCTTCATCAAATATTTCCAACGTATTATTGGGATAAAACACAGGTGGAAAAAACTCGTTTGGAAGGCCATCTTACGAGTATGTGCTCAAAATGAAATTAATTGACTCACAATGTCTAGTACAAATTGCCATTTTGAGCACATACTCGTAAGATGGTCTTCCAAACGAGTATTTTCCACCTGTGTGTTATCCCAATAACACATTGGAAATATTTGATGAAGAAAGAACAAAAATGAAAAATATCACTTTTTCGACTTTTTCTTCAGTATACCATGTTTGAATGAAAAATGCCAATTTCACCCCCTTCAATGTGGCATTTTATATTTTTATTTCACCCACACATACATGTTCGTTCATAATCTGCATTAAAAATCTGTAGCACGACACCGCTTGATAGTGGGAATATTTATATTTTCACGTGAAAAGTGGTTTTTCATTCATATGATTCTTAGTGATTGTCCTATCGTCTTACACGAAACATAAGAGTTTCTGGAAATAATTTTCCGCACATTTTGAGCCCAATGCCACCTCTGTACCTCATCTGGGAGCTGAAATACAGCATAGCCAGTTGCAAAACCGGAAATTTCCTAAAAGCCGGTTCTGGGACCACTGACCTATATTTTTCGAAATATTGTCTCTGGAACATTCATTCACTAGTAAATGAACCAAATCGGGAACACCTTTTTTGAAAATGTTCCCGGCCACCTCCACTGACTCATGATACCCGTGTTAGTTTATTAAAATAAATGAAGTGTCTACATAGAAGTCTCCGGCAACATAAACATCACGGTACTCACGGTACATGTTGTGGCGGCCAGTGCGGGAATCATCCTTGAGCCATACTCCGTAGTTCTTGACAGATCCCTAGTTCTTCTCGAAGATCTGTGATAAGCAGCATTAAAGTGAGAATAGAATGCGTAGCAAGTTGGTATGCTCTGTTGAACATGAGAATCAGCGGAACGGAAAGGAACGTTAAAATGATACGGTAGCTGTTTGTCGCGCTGTGCCTCACGCGGGGCAAGGCACAGCGCGACAAACAGCTACAGTATCATTATAAAACGTTCCGTTCCGCTGATTCCCATGCTCAACAGAGAACACCAACTTGCTACGCATTCTATTCTCACATTAACAATGCATAACTTCGTTTAGCAAAACGATTCGAACACGAATAATCAACTACAAAATGAAACAAAACATAAATAAATAAATCACACCTCCATGCACTCGAGGATATCTCCGTTGACCTTCTTCGGACGACGGAGCATGGAGATGTACCATAAGCAAGACTTAGCGATCACCGCGTTGGAAGCGAAGATCTGCATCTTGTGGATGGGAATCACGGGACCCTTCTCAGTGGGGAGCTTGCGTCCGGTGACGATGTATCCATGAAGAACTTCACCTTGAGCCCTGGACGGCATCTTTATCCCTGCAATGTTAAAAATCACAATGACTATGAGCAAATATAGATATATTAAGGACAGTAATGAAAAGTGATGACACTAACATCAATATAACCTTTTATCAAGCGCGAGTAGAGTGAAGCGTGGTTTTCGTGGAACAAAATTGGGAAAACCCGAGAATTGAGTCAGAAACCCACAAAATGTTGCGTAAATTACCAAATCTCCAGTAAAGCATTGCGATTCAAAGTTCCTTACCTCATGTCAGTTCAGCAGTCGAATCGATGCAGTTGGCCTTGTTGGAAATGGCAGCCTGTTCGCCATTCTTCAGGGATTGATGTGCGTTGCGGGCCACGATACGAGTTAAAAATGCATGATGTGGCCTGCAACATCCAATTTATTGCGCAAATAAAGCGATTTGGAACGACAAGCATGAGCGGAATAGAGTGCGCGAAATTAAAATGCTGAACAAGGGGAAACACGAGCACGAAATCTGAATATAACCAAACCTACGGGTGCTCAGCGTTATTAGCTACATTATGAACATGAATACAAGATAAAAATGAAATTCGACGATTACGAATTATTGATTGGAACGTGTACTGACTCGAATCGCCTTAGCAGTTACAGTAATACTTCTATATTTCTCGGTCCCAGTATTTCACGGAGTTTATCGCATAATGATTTTTAATTTATTACAATATTTTATTGTAATTCTAATGGTGCCACCAATAGAATTAATAGTGATAGTTCCCAGCGAGATAATAGTACCACTAATGGTGGAGCCAGAACAGAGTTGTTCAGCTTTTTCAACTATTGTGTGATGCAGCGAAGACAACTTCAACATTTATTTTCAATGTTTACTTTAAATATTTATTACGCTTTCTTCTCGTGGAAAGGCTGACGAAAATGACTACAAATGCATATCAGCGCGAAATGCGCTTGAATCTCTCCACTGGTCAACCACTGGTTGGAATACTGGTCAACCAGTGGTCGGCCGGGGACTGGCCAACCACTGGTCAGTGGACTGGTCAACTACTGGTTGGGCGAAACTCCGCCCCTTTGCACTGGTTAACCACTGGTTGGGAGAAACCAGAGTAACCGTCTGGCGCTCTCGCCGCCTGAACTCCCTCTCTCTCCCCTCCATTTAGCGCTCCATTGCGCGCCTCGACCGCCTATTTCTGCCAACTTCTAGGCTCTGTAGCTCACGTAAACGAAAAGATAGAAGCTCACTTTCAACAGATAAAATGTTTAGTTCGTTGTTCTCTACATTTCTAGCCTAGGGACAGGTCCGAATGTCAATTTTGAACCGATTTACACTTTTGTGCATTTCCTTGGATCCAGCCGATGAAATAGCGTCTTTATACGTGCCCACTTTGTTTGATACGTTTCAAGGGATGTTCCTACATGGCTTTGAACCTATTTAGAGCAGTAGCACCCATCCTATAGGTTGTTGAGGATCAAAATCTCGATTTTTGAATTTGAGGTCCTACCGTAATTTTGACTGATGAAAGTGGTACAGCTATTGGGGAAACAACTTAGAATGTTGTTTTTGATGTTTTTGAATGTATTTGCACCCAATAGAGGCCAATTAGAGCTTTGGAAGTATTGCTGTCAGGGACCGATTTCTGGGTCATCGTACAAAAAGTGAGCCCACTTTTTTTTCCCCATCTCGTTTTGCCTGCTTTTTGGGCACAAGACAGCTCAACATAGGGTCAATCAAAAAAGCACCCGATCTCAAGACGTTTTTCCGATTTTTTGAGAACAGCCATTTTTAGTGAACCCAACCACCCCGAACCAGGACTAGCACAACGAATGACATCGTCAACATAAAAGTTATAGAGCATGATGGTAGCTTTCTTACGAAACAAAGAACGGCCTTCTATCTTATTTTTAAACGGAGTTATGATCATTTCAGTGATTGCGATTTGAATGTCGAAAAGTGATAGTGCCAAGTTTGACCTTCTGAATCTCGACGATGATGACCGATATCAAAATTCTGACGACGCAGTTTGAAAGAGCATCATCCAAAATACTTCTCACGAAAATTTCAGCCAGATAGGACAAATTTGAATTCACCGCCGCTGAGTGCTCGATTCTCTCGCGATTCCTCTCTTATAACGTTGTTGCTAATTATCAATTGTTATTTGTTTTATCACTCTCACACAACATTTTATCTGGAATCTCCACAAGAAGAGAATTTTTAAAAGCACAGAATTTTTGCCCTTTCAGAACATTTTGTTAGAAGTTGCTGTAGGCCTTAGAAGAATATGCTCGTTGTTGATTTCCTTGTCTTATTTCACAGGTAATTGCTAGCAAGGAATACACTTGTTGTAAACTCCTGGAGTGCACGATGTTGATCGATCGAGTGAGATTTAACCTCGTTTATCGTGATCCGTAGAGGGAGAGTGAAAACAGAAGAATGCTGTCTGGCATGCAGGGGAGGGATTACTGTAGACGAACGGGGTCTCAGAGATTGCGAGAAAAAGGCAGATTGACTAACCATTGGGAACAGAGTAACAAAAGGCTGAGTAACACACGGGGATTACGGTATGCGGTAGAATGCGGATGTGGAGGGGTTACGGTAACGATCGGTAACCGACTGAAGGAAGAGATTACTGTATTTGACAGGAAGATGCGCGCCTTGAGACCATACAGCGTGTGACAACGTTGTTGATTGGCATAGAAACACTTACTGTTTTGGCTGCGGCCTACGATGGGTCGAATTATCGATTATGACTGGACTAAACTGGAGAAAGAAAGGAAAGAGTATTACGGTACTGTTAATATAGTATAGCTATAATGACCCAACTACTGAGTGAATGACTACTACGACGGTGTTTCTACTAATCTGTGGTTGCTGGTCTTAGGAGTTATGAGAGAGGAATGGAGAGGGGAAACGATATAGAAAGAAGAGGTGACACGAACAAGAAGAACTACAACATCTACAGATAGAGAATGGAGTCTCACACGAATTAAGAGTGGATAAGAATCAAAGAGTAAAAGAGAATCTGGCCGAGGGGAAACGCTCTCATACTTAGTAAGCACCAAGGGGAAAGGAAGCAACGGGAGAAGAGAGTACTGGTAAGTATGTCGTCGTACGAACACGCTACAGTAGACTGGATACAGTATGCAGGATAACGATGGGCTTAGCTAACCGAGATTGGGGAAGGTCTTCTGAGGGGATGTTCTGTGACCGGATTGGAAGTGAAAAGGGTGATAAGAGAGAAGAGTGAGGTAGTCTAAGGGGATTCCAAAGGGTCCACTGAGATAGGAGAAACACAAGGTATGAGAGTGTCAAATCATCATAAGTCTACTAAGGGGCGGAGTCTAAAAGGGGCGGAGTCAACTACTGGGTACGGGTGTTCCTCGTCTCTTCGAAGATTATATTGGCGATTCCACTCATCATGCGAGTCAGTGTCTCTGTCTGTCCCTCTCGATGAAATCTGTAGAGGAGAAGAGAAAATTGCCCCATTCTCCCCTCCCACTCTCTTCTCTCTCTCTCTCCACTCACCTCCTGAGGACAGATCCGACGAATCCTCCGAAGAAAGCGTACTCGTCGTTATCCACGAACGGCTGCATCGTCCCACTTCCCCTCGACCCTCCAGCATCTGCAGCAGCTGCAGCTGCGAGCGACGGAGGGAAGGGGGAACCCATGGCTGCAGCTGCAGCAGCAGAGGGAGTGGCTGAAGGAGTCGTGCAGAGGGAGTGGTAGTCACGAGGGGAATTGGAAGAAGAGAGAAGAGCGGAGGAAGAGGGAAGGGGAGGCATCAGAGAGAGACGATCGTAAGCCTTCTGGAAGGAGAGAGGTTGCTTCTATAAGGTGCATCATCAATTGCACTGACTCTGTCTATATTACAAGAAAAATAAAATCATTTATGAAATGTGTAATGTTTTGCTTCCTTTATTTGTGAATTATTATATGGCGTCTTGAGATGACCCTCCAGCACTCCTACAGTCAACTACAGTATCCCTCTACCGTACCCTCTTCTTCGATGGAGGTTCAGTTCCACCAACGCTCCCACTCAACTTCAGCGCGCTTTCAACGCTCATAGATGGATTCATACTCCGTGACAGCGAGTTCTGAAAATGGGCGGGGCTTCAGGGTTAAAAGAGACGGAGCTTACCACCGAAGTGTCGAATGTGGTGGGGAATGAGGTGAGAGGGGCTGGCACTCCTCGCAACTCGAGATTCGCAGATGGAGGGAGGACAATGGAGCGAGTGAGCGAATCATGACTGCAAGGAAGGGTTACGGTGGAGGGACACTGTACCATATCGATTGACGTCTCTTCTCTACTCCATTCCTGTTCGAAAAGGAAGTTAAAAGAAGTCGCGAGAGCGAGCGTTTTCTGTTCCTTTTCTTCTCTCTCTCTCTAAGTGCAAAACACAGCGATTGGCTACTAGGAGGGAAGGGAGACTCTGTCGGGCAGACGAACAACGTCACACAAAACATCCTAGAAAGATACGGAGGGCCGAACAGACGCAGAAAATCGACGATGACTACATTCTAGGAGTCGAGAATAGAGTTAGACACGCCCCCCGTGGACCAGAAAAGTCAAGTGTTCCCCCCGTCAAAATGATCTACGATCTTGAGGAATCGATACTATGCTCCACAGTACCTCTCTCTGGAGGAGGAGGGCGAAGTGGTGGTATCTGTGTCTTCCAGATCGGTCATTTTGAGGGGAGTCGACGCAGGGTTGCACAATTGGTGTCCTCCGAGGGAGTTCCTTGGTGACATCTGAGCTCCTTGCTTCCTCAGATGCGCAATCAGATTGATCATCTGCAAGTCCAGATGATACTATAGTCGATTATCGATCCACCGTATCCACTCACGTTCTGATTGACAGCCTCGCCCTGAAGCAGGAAGTCCGTCGTCGAGGGCTTGATGTCGATCCTGCGATGAAAGAGTACGGTAAGAATAGATGAAGTACGGTAGACTACCGTACCCTGCGAGGGAATTGGAGAGCGGGAGGAGGGCGGAGACATTGTTTACGCCCGAGGAAGAGACTGGAGTGGGAGGAGGACCGTGCGAGTGAGGGTGAAGAGAAGGATGATGGAGGGAAGAGGAACTCGCGTCGAGATCCAGAGGCATACTGTAAGGACTACGGTATGCAGGATAATTGATTGAGTAGACTGTTCTCTCAATTGATTCCATCTGTTTTTTTATCCAGCACTGCTATTTTTGGATAATTGAGTGCAAGTTTGTGATCGATTTCCTTTGCTGCGGTATTTGATTGTTCCTCTGTTGACTTACGTAGAGGGCATTGAGGTAGATTGGAGAAAAGCGAATGTGGTCGACGAATTGGAGTGCCCATCGCGGCTGTTCATCCCGTCGTTCGAATTACCGGCCTGATGAAGGGTACGGTAATGATCGATCAATCGATGGACGCCGAATACGGTAGACGAGAGATTACGGTACCTGCGGCGATCCAGGAGAGGAGGCGTCCTCGGGAGTGTTGTCAAGGAACTTTAGCAATCGATAGAACTTCCAGGAGGGCTCTTCGTGGGGATCTCGGAGGTATCTAAGCAGGGACTCGTGCATACATCAAATTGTGAAGTCGGCGATGGTTGATGCAAGGTGGACTTCTCAAATAGGGGGAGTAACTGACTTGCCCTCATTCACCCATCGCTGTTTTCGGACGAATGTGTCCTTGAGGTTCTTCCACTGCTGCTTCACGTCGTCCACTGCGAAGACGAGGGATTATGACACGATGGTGCAGAGTGAATATTGCGACTTGTGAGAGGGAACTAAAGTGGGAGCAGTGGACGGGGCGGAGCCACGCCGCTAAGGGGAGGCAATCGATCGGGTGGTAAAAAAGGAGAGGAGTCTTGAACTGACCGGTGTACTGCTGCTTTGTCACCATGGGACAGAAGGTCTCGTTGAGGGTCTGAGTGACTTTGGCCAGTGCTTCAGCCTGAGAGAGAAGACCTCTTATCGATCGAGAGATGAGAACGGAGTGAAAGCAGGAGTAAACAACCAAGGGTTGGGCAATGATCCCCAAACGAACTAGCTCCGTTACAGTACCTTTGTGACTCGGGAATTGATGTCGTTGAGTCGTCGATCCCATAGGATTGGACGCCCCTGGAACTCCGTGATGAGAAGTGTCCGAGAAGCGTCCGTCCACTGCGCCATCTGAAGGGGATGGTGGTAGGTCAAGAGAGAGAAGAGGAGAGAGATCAGGATAGAAGGACTGAACAACACGGAGAATATCGATTGATGGAGAGAGAGAGATGGAGAGAAGAGTATCGATCGAGAGAAGGAAGGAGACAAGTGAGGAGATGAGATGAAGATAGGAAAGATGCGGGTGAGCACAGCCAAATCCAGGAATGTATCTGTTGGAGAGGGGATGTTCATAGGTCGAGGTACGAATTGAGGGGGAGACACCCACACTCCACGAAACTAGCTCTTTCTCGTCGCGCCCATTGATCGGGGGCACCAATTGAGTTCGCATTTCAGCTTCCAGCCCTCCAGGCCTCATCTGCTGCACCTTCTAGACGGACGTCCGCGAGGTAGCGGCTGTCCGCCCCACTGGCGGACCCGCTGGCAATCTGAGGATGGACGGCAGCCCTGGCAAAGGGAGGAGGAGGCGCACGCTATAGGGTGGCTGGTCTCTCCCTCTCCTTGTCTACCGTCTCTTCAGCCTCCTCCACTCTCTCGTACTCTCTCACAGGCACGCGACGCCCGCACGCGCGGAGCGGCCGCCTCTGCCGCGCTCGAGCCGCGAGCGCTCCTCCCGCGTGTATCCGCACTCTCCATGCTCCCTCGCTACCCCCACTCTCTGCACTCTCCGCGTCGCATGTACTATCTCGCAAACTGGCTCCGTCCGCCTCTAACCATCGACACTCGGTGATCGCCCGCAGAGAAAGGACTACAAACTACGAAACCGTACTTCAGTTTTTAAATCGAGAAGTTGCCACTGCATCGTTGACTGAAATTTGTAGATATTTGCATATGAGCAGTGTAATCAGAATATGAAAAGGGCGGGGCGTAGTTGGTGGTGTGAGACGAGGTCGTGGTGCGTGCAGTCGATGGTGTGTGCATGCAGTGACTACCACTCATTATTCGCTTCTTCTTCCGTTATTCGCGATGGCTTATCCAAACTTTTCTCTCTTCACTCCGTTCTTTTTTTGTTGCTCTTCGACTGTTCTCGTTCCTTTCCTCTTCACACTTTCTCCGCTTCGCCTTGTTGGTGCTGCAATGCATCGTTTTTTGATCGCTCGCTCGCCCTCGTCGATCTCGTTTCTTTCGCGTCCCCGTCCGGTCGCCACGAATACCCGTACTAGCCAGTGGCGGCATCCTCATAGAGACTGGTCCACTAGTTGAGGGGTCAGCCAGAGAGAGAGAGAAGTGATGGGGGATACGGATGAGGCTGTTTGTGCACGCTCAAGTAAGCAGAGAGTGAGGAGATGTCGAGAGATTCCACATTGTCATCTTGATTATCAGATAACAGCACGACGTGTACACTCTGGTCCTTTCCAGAATATTGATAACGTCTCTGGTCGTGGCTTAGTCCGCGACCAACGGTCAAGTGACATCCTTGCGCTTTACGACGAACCGCGTTGCCATTTTTGCCTATGCCAATTGATTTATCGATTGATTGCATTATAGTGAAGAGACCGTGAGTGATCTGGAGCGGGACTCTAGATCGTTATCGTCGAGATGATCGACAAACTAGTACGAGCCATCGAGGAGGAGAACCTCGAGGTGGCACGAGTTGTATTCTATGATTACGCCAAAGAAGCTCCCAAGGTTCGTCATCCCTCACCCTCGCTAATTTTAGCTTTTATATCGTGACGTGTTGTGCGTTTATGTACTGTTAAGAGAATCATTAAACAAAAAATGTATTTTCACTTTGTATTTTATATGAATATGCTACGTTATTATTATGCAGGTGTTCAAATCATTCGATCAGCCCTGGGAGTACAAACAGGATGAATCAGCCATCAGTGAGTGCACTTTCCTCATTTTCATGGTTTGAAGTAGTTTCGAAACGGGCAAGTCAGCATAGGAGGGAACAGTTGCTTGCGTAGGGCCGTGTTGTGGACGAAGGTGGATGTGACGTCACGGGATTAGATGGTCATTCGCGGTGTCGGGCAAACTTAAACAATCATGGATTTAGATTGAGCATTTAATCGGACGGAAGATAAATTGTGTTGATTGAAAAACGTGCCACTGAATGTTACAAGTAGTAAAATTTTCAAATAATTTATAACTTCATTTTAAAGCGAAGAATATTTTTAGAATCAACGTTTCTGGTGCCGATCGCGATGGCGTATTGCGGGACGGAGGATGTAGAGGATATGAAGGAAGGAGAGGAGACCGTAGCCAGCATGTTCAGACTGAATGAGCAGGTAGGGAAGGGAGGGGATCTCCACTGAATGAGATCGATCAGAGTCCCTACTTGTTTCATCTTTGCAGCTAGAAGCATCGAAATGCATTGCTGATTTTGTTGTGTGAGAGTTGAAACAATACCTGTTTGGTCCATTAGTCGCCAAATTATATTCATTGCAATGCAGGATTGCGTATGCTTTTTTGAATGTAAAATTCACTTGATGATATACATGTGAATAATTTAATATCACTCAAAGAGATGTTGATTGCAGGCAGGGACAACTCCGGGTCGTGGTCGTGCTGGGCAGATGTGTGGCTATGTCTTCAAGGAGGGAGAGCCCACCTTCTCCTGCAGGTACTCCCACCCAGTAGATCCATTTACAGCTGTTTGATCTGTTTCTCCCTATTCTTAACAACCCCAGTGATTCATTCCTTAAATGCTTGCTGAATTGGTGAATAATACCAAACATTTTAAAAGCGTTGAAGAGATGATGAATTTGAGAATTCGAACAATGTTGTATTGTTCCAGAGAGTGCGCCACAGATCCTACGTGCGTCCTCTGCCAGGAGTGCTTCTCCCAGTCGGTCCATCGCAATCACAAATATCGAGTAAGTGGAGAGGAATTGGGCGGATTGGGATTGCAACAGATTTACTGCTATATCATGTTTCATTCTCTGACTACATCGTCATGATCTCGCGAATACGTGGGGGATATTTATATGGGTTCATAGTCCTTCTTGTAGATGTACACGTCAAACGGGAGTGGGTACTGCGACTGCGGAGATGTGGATGCATGGACTGCCCACTATGCATGCACCACTCACTCCCCCGATAATGCAGTCAAGTGAGTAGAGAGAGAGGGTACGGGTGGGAGAGAATTGTACCCGGAGATGCAGCGATATTGGTACCAAAGTTGGGCACCATTGCTGCTAGCTTCGAGACCTGGATATTGCCCATCCATTTTAGGGTACCATTTTCCGTAAACCTTGTCGGTTTTGTTCATGAACTAATCAGCACCCTACCGGATTTTGAAACCCTGCAGCAATCCCTGCCCACGTATGATTGGTACTTCCCTTGATTTGCGTGCTAAACACATACTGGTACTGATGAAATTTGCAAAAGGCGAGGAGATTCAATTCAAGTAAATGATTTATCACATCACAGCGACATCTAGCATTGAGAGAAGAAGAGGAGGAGAGGGGGGGGGGGAGTAGTACATCGAAAGTGCATCGATGTATGGGTTAGTATCTCTTCTTTGTCTTGAGTTGACTCATACGTAGAAGTTGTCCTTCTTATCCTCGGCAGTTTTCTCCTCGGGAAGAGGCACATTCTGGCATTTACAATTCGATTTCAAAATTCATTTTTATGAGTATCGAACCTCCAGCAAATCTCCACCCTGTGAGACGGACATGGCGGACTTGGGCTCCCCGTGTTTCTCAAATGTTCAGTGTTACAATTTAGGACAATCTGAGCCTCGTTACTCCAATTGTAATTTGACAGTGCATCCAACAACAGAATGGCAATTGGGAATGTCTACTCACAGATTTCTCTACAATCTCCACTCCTTCTCCAATTTCGACTGCTTCGTTGAGGGCGGGGTCGAAGATGATCTTGTCCGGTCGTTTCTTCTCCACTTCCTCCTTGCCCTCGAAGTCGTGGTCCTAAACGGAATATTACAATCTACCTATAATCACTTGCTATCCATTTCCGAAATTTTTATATTCCAGATCAACTCTAGGTAGATTTTCGTTTGTCGCATTGAGATGGGTGAGAGTAGAACATAGGAAGGACGAACCGCTTCTCCCTTGTATCTCTTCTGCATCTTGAGCGGGCCCTTGAACTGGATGTCCTTGGCGGGAATTCGGAACTTGTTGGGTATCTGAATTGCTTACTGATTGGAGCAACCGTTAGTGGCAGTACCGGCGTAGGACCAGACTGTTCCTGGGAGGTAGGAGGCTTTCCTTTCTGAGCATGAAAATTGTTTACATTCGACCATAAATTTAGCGCACCTGTTTATTTTTGTTGCCTTCTTTGCTACTCCCTGTTCTTTGTCGCAATCTCTTGCATATTGCGGAAATATATTTGATTATCGCTGACTCCTTAGTGTAATATTACCATACCTAGTCGCTTCCATAGAAAGTAGCTAATGTATCCGCCCAATACGAACGCTGCCAGGAAACATAATACGGCGACTATTGCATATACGGTGGTACTGTAAGAGAAGGTGATATTGATTGATCAAGAGTCGGTAGTGCCGTACTCTCTAACTGCAACTCACGGTGGCTGATGGGGCGCCGCTGTAGTGGAGGATTGACTCAGGGGCGTGGATTGTTGAGACTGAAGATGATGCTTGAAGTGTCTACTGTAGTGAACCTTCGTTACCAGTGGTATTGATGCGAGTAGTAGTAGCGGTGGCAACAGAGGCAACCGCATCCGAGGAGGAGGAGAAGAGGGAATGAGAGGGAGAGAGAAAGAGAAAAGGGATCGGAATGTATGAGAGGAGAGAGAGAGCTTGGAATACTTGAATACTATATCGACAATACAACAGTGAAACCAAATAATTGCAGTGTACCAACTACGATCCCCGACCATCTTCTGCCTCGTCTCCGATCGATAACCACCGTAGTCCTCGAATACGCGGCGAGAGTTCTCTCGTGGCCGAAGGAGAAGGGATTCCTGCTGCATCTTCCGGGGTGAGTGAGGTGGCACGAATTGGATATCATCACCAGCAGGAGGCGGAGGACGATAGTCGACGATTAATAGTGAGTGTGAAACAGTTGACGATAGTTGTGGTTGCAGACTCAAGTGCATCGTGGATCCGAAACGAACCTTCCAGACGATGCTCTACAATGATGAGACACACACTTACGACTCGGTAAGAGATGTGACTCCCCGAACTATCCTCATAACGGTATTCAGGTGATTCGCGCTCTAGAATTGTCCATCCATTGCACGAAGGAGCAGGCGATGATGATGGCCACCTTCGTGGACAAGGTACGGATCAGTGAATTACGATTATGGAATACTGTAGCAAGTAGCAAGTAGCGAATCAATAAATGAGATTAATCCTGTATTCGTCCAGGAAGGCTGCACGTCCGTAGCCACGGGCGATAAGGAGGCATGCGTGCGAGTACTCACTGATATAAAGGTTTGAAAACAGTACTGTAGTGTATAAATTGCTGTGAGTTATCGGGAGATGTAAATGAGGTCGTTGCAGCGTCGGACGCAGCGAGACAGCAGCAGAAGGACGGAGAGACAGGGACCACTCGAAGTGCATGTCAGTTCGGGGTTTAGAATTATACCAAGCCTTCAAAAACAATGTCTGGCACTTGCTGGACATTCGGTAATGCGATGGGAGAAGCGTTAGCAGGAGCTGAAAGGAACAAATTGGGACGTTAAAAGTATATTTGTAGGTGCTGGAGAGCGAGTTAATCTCCCATCAACATCTGGCGATCGCCCTCCTGCAATGGCTAAGTGATCAACTGAGTGTATTCCGTGAGTGGATGGAAGGGAGACCCAGTGAGATGCCCCTTTCAGCCCTCATCGGAGACGTCGTCGGAGAGATTCTACTTAGAGAACGAGTCAAGGTCGACAAGATGGAGGTCGCCACTCTATATAGTTTATTCCATTCTTTTGGCTTTCACTTGTACTGCCATTGGATGAGCGAGTTTCAGCTAACACAAAAGTCTTGAATGAGAAAGATGTGTTTCCCCTGTGTTAGCTTCACACTTGGCCAGATACAACACTTTTCGTTTGTTTCTCGAGTCTAACTGTGGGTGGTGCAGACAGACGAACCGGTGCCCTCCACCTCTGGTCTCTCTCCCTCTCCGATGCAGAGCAGTCCAGAAGAGACCTCCATCGACAGCACGGGAATCAATGACGAGTCGTGGATTGGAGAGGCGGTGAGTGAGGGGAGAGCAGTTATCAGTGGGATCAGAGGAACACGAACCTGCAACGTTGATGTTGCGAATGCAAGCATACGAATGACGGAAACTTGAATTAGTTCTGGGAACTATTAACTTTTCAAAATATTCCCTAGGTATGCTTGGTATCATGGGTTGTAATTGCAGTCTACTCTGGTGGACGCAGTGATGGGCGCAGATTCGATGATGTGGAAGCAGGTGAGGGGGAGACATTCATGAATAACATGTTGACTCTTTAAATATCAATCACTAATGAAATGCAGGCGCGTGCCTCGTGGCATCAGTTGATGATGAAGACTGTGCTGATGAACATGGACCACAAGATGGCATTCAGTCGGAGATTCCTCCATGTGAGTAAACCCTCTTTTGGTTCATTATGCCACAATACCTTGAAGATTGGGGTGAGACGGGATGGGGTATCCTTGGCGACGATAGTAACCATTCACATTCCATCCCATCCATCCATCTATCCATTCAGTTGTATCCGTCTCTTCAATCTGGCTTCATCGACGACGATCAGGAGCACGACGTGAGTGTCGTCGCCCTCTCTGTCCAGATGCTCACCGTCCCTCCCATCGCGAGGTATAGATTTTATTTAAATACTCTTTTTTGCAAAATTAGTTCAAAAAATTCTAGCCGTTTTTCTTTGCAAAAATTCTCGGGTCATTCTATTCTTTTGAAAATCATAAAGAAATTCATATCAACAACCCACCTTTTCTAAAATATTTATATTCTGTCTACACCTCGTTGATCCTCTGCCTGCAGACGTCTCATCTCCGAAGAGGGGGCCATCGCTCGAATCTTCGCTGTCTTCCTGCAGCAGTGCGAGAAGTGGGTGTGCACGGACAAGGACACCCAAGGTAAGCCTCCCTTTCCGTTCAGTGCTCTTGCATTTTCGTTTCTTGAATTATGTGGTTCACTCTGTTCAACGTTTCTCGTGATACTGGAACATGACAACGAGGCTTGCAATCTGTCCATCACAATCACCAGTGGCCTTGAGAACATTACAAGCAGTGATAAGCCACCATAAATATTTATTCGCGGCATAATTGCATGTTTTTTTATTGTGAATTGAAAAGTATTCCGACAATTCATGTGACTCGTAGATGTGATTGAATACCGAGTCCTCAATCTGTAGGTGCTCCTCTTCCTTCTGCTCATCGTCGTCGTCTCGACTTCAGCAAGCATCCCTATCCAGTCACCATCAAGAGGGCACTACATATGATCAGAGACCAAGTGTACGCAACACTTATTTCGAATTACGACCATAATTTCACTTCAAATATTCCAAAGAAAGTAGCAAGTAATAGCTCTTAAAGTGTGCACCCTGCAGGTATCTGCTCACTCAGAAGCCGACGCCCGAGGAGTGGAATGACCAGTTGAGGTCTGTCTCCCCCCTACGAGTGCCATTGATATGCTGAGTTGAATTGGGATGTGTTGGTTGCAGGAAGAGTTTCCTGGAGGGATTCGACTTCATGATCAAGCTACTCGATCTGATGCAGGGAATGGACGAAGTGAAGAGGCAGGAGGGAGAACACGCGGTTAGAGAGAAATGGGGATTCAATTTAGATTTATGAAGGAATAGGGCACTTGTTTTCAGTGATGTGGCGGTTTATTGTCTCATCTTCTTCTCTGTTTTCAATCTTCCCTCTTTCAGCAATGGGAGATGGAGTGGGAGACGGCATTCAACATGCAGTTGAGACTGCAGGAAATGATCACTCTCATGGTCTCGTGGGCGAATAGTGATGTGAGTGAGGGTGGGGGGCTGAGAGTGATGATGAAATAATTGATACATTTTAAACTAATCTTGTTCCATTCAGCCGGAAGTGCATCTCGAGGCGACTCATCGTGTCGTCACTGCCATGCAGATCGTGTTGAGAGAGATGAATCCCCTCGAGTTGGAAGGAGGAATCACTCATGCACACGTACCCGGTATGTCCTGCACTACTATGCACCAGTCAGCGAACAAATCTCTTGCATTAAAATGGGAAACTGCTTCCCTTGCAGTGGGCGGAGTTCGACACGCAGTGCCCGTCTTCAACGCCCTCGTCCATCCAGTCTCCATTCACATCCCCGTCTTCCGACTCCTCGCGGGTCTCGTCACGACGCACCTCCCTGAAGCAAGGAGGTACGGTTGATGCTATTGATTATTTTAGAGCCAGTACTATATCGATAAGTTAAGTGCGAAGCTAATTTTAATATTCACAGGTACCTCGATCCTTCGGGTGTCCCTGCGAATGATAGAGAGATGGAAGTGAAGAAGGCACTCAAGAAGCTAGACTCCAATATCTTCGAGCTACAGACTAGGTATGTCTATCCGAATTGATTTTTAACAGTATTGAACACCATTTGATTAATTTTAAGTTATTTTCGCATATGCTGATGATTTGATTCTTTCAAATTCTTGTGGATCATCGCAATTTCCCTGCAGAGTTCTGGTTCTCTGCGCGCAGATGGGAGCGAATCTGTGGAGGAGAAACGGGTTCTCACTAGTCAATCAGGTGAGGAAGGGGATCTAGTGGAATACAACAAATGAGGAAGAGAAGAGAATTGGGCTGCTAATTATCATCATCACTCCTTTTAACGGATTTCAATTGGCAGGTGCACAACTACTTCTCTCCGTTGTGCAGGACGGAGATGTACGACCAGGATCTCGTCGCACTGCAGGCTAGCCTATTTTTTGTATTTATTTGAGAAAAAAGTGTTCTGTTTATCCTTGCATTGTGGTTTACTGCTTCGTGCATGTGAACCCGTGGAAGGGATAACAGGAGTTCATGGGAGTTCATCTAAGTGAAGTCGTCTATTTGCAGTACGCTGCGGCGACGATCGATGACATCAACAAGTTCGTCATTCACATCATGTTCCGATACCGAATCGCCTCGTGGGCTGACCCCGGATTCGAAGGTGGGCGCATGGTTTTGAAAACTAAAAGCGGAATGCAGAATGAGATAGATTTGCTACAATGGAAATGTGATGGTTATCGCCCATCATTTCAGCTAGTCAGGAGGAAAGGAAACCGGAGAAGGAGGATATGAGCAAGTACACGGTGATACTCGCAGAACACTTCTTCACCACCATCATCAACATCCTCAGTGAGTAGAAGGGAATCATTAAGTGGATGCAGAGGAGAAAATGATGAAGATCATTCGAATGAAGGATGGCTGGAAAATATAGTCGCCAATAATGTAGGTGCATTGCAGGCGAGCGGTACCGTCCTGGAGTGGGAGAGTGCGTGAGGGGAGAGATGCTGGAGAGGGAGATCATCCACGTACTCGCCACCGGACCCCAGACATTCAGCTATGTCAGTCGGGGAGGGGGGGGGGGGGGTGAGGGGAGAGATGCTGGAGACGCCACCAGACCCCAGACATTCAGCTATGTCAGTCGGGGAGGGGGGGGGGGGGTGAGGGGAGAGATGCTGGAGAGGGAGATCATCCACGTACTCGCCACCGGACCCCAGACATTCAGCTATGTCAGTCGGGGAGGGGGGGGGGGGTGAGGGGAGAGATGCTGGAGAGAGAGATCATCCACGTACTCGCCACCGGACCCCAGACATTGAGCTATGTCAGTCGGGGAGGGGAGGGGGTGAGGGGAGAGATGCTGGAGAGGGAGATCATCCACGTACTCGCCACCGGACCCCAGACATTCAGCTATGTCAGTCGGGGAGGGGGGGATGAGGGGAGAGATGCTGGAGAGGGAGATCATCCACGTACTCGCCACCGGACCCCAGACATTCAGCTATGTCAGTCGGGGAGGGGGGGGGGGGGGTGAGGGGAGAGATGCTGGAGAGGGAGATCATCCACGTACTCGCCACCGGACCCCAGACATTCAGCTATGTCAGTCGGGGTGGGGGGAGGGGGGGGGGGGGTGAGGGGAGAGATGCTGGAGAGGGAGATCATCCACGTACTCGCCACCGGACCCCAGACATTCAGCTATGTCAGTCGGGGTGAGGGGAGAGATGCTGGAGAGGGAGATCATCCACGTACTCGCCACCGGACCCCAGACATTCAGCTATGTCAGTCGGGGAGGGGAGGGGGGATGAGGGGAGAGATGCTGGAGAGGGAGATCATCCACGTACTCGCCACCGGACCCCAGACATTCAGCTATGTCAGTCGGGGAGGGGGGGGGGGATGAGGGGAGAGATGCTGGAGAGGGAGATCATCCACGTTCTCGCCACCGGACCCCAGACATTCAGCTATGTCAGTCGGGGAGGGGGGGGGGGGTGAGGGGAGAGATGCTGGAGAGGGAGATCATCCACGTACTCGCCACCGGACCCCAGACATTCAGCTATGTCAGTCGGGGAGGGGGGGGGGGGTGAGGGGAGAGATGCTGGAGACGCCACCAGACCCCAGACATTCAGCTATGTCAGTCGGGGAGGGGGGGGGGTGAGGGGAGAGATGCTGGAGAGGGAGATCATCCACGTACTCGCCACCGGACCCCAGACATTCAGCTATGTCAGTCGGGGAGGGGAGGGGGGATGAGGGGAGAGATGCTGGAGAGGGAGATCATCCACGTACTCGCCACCGGACCCCAGACATTCAGCTATGTCAGTCGGGGAGGGGGGGGGATGAGGGGAGAGATGCTGGAGAGGGAGATCATCCACGTTCTCGCCACCGGACCCCAGACATTCAGCTATGTCAGTCGGGGAGGGGGGGGGGGTGAGGGGAGAGATGCTGGAGAGGGAGATCATCCACGTACTCGCCACCGGACCCCAGACATTCAGCTATGTCAGTCGGGGAGGGGGGGGGGGGTGAGGGGAGAGATGCTGGAGACGCCACCAGACCCCAGACATTCAGCTATGTCAGTCGGGGAGGGGGGGGGGGTGAGGGGAGAGATGCTGGATAGGGAGATCATCCACGTACTCGCCACCGGACCCCAGACATTCAGCTATGTCAGTCGGGGAGGGGGAGGGGGGGGGTGAGGGGAGAGATGCTGGAGAGGGAGATCATCCACGTACTCGCCACCGGACCCCAGACATTCAGCTATGTCAGTCGGGGAGGGGGGGGGGGGGGTGAGGGGAGAGATGCTGGAGAGGGAGATCATCCACGTACTCGCCACCGGACCCCAGACATTCAGCTATGTCAGTCGGGGAGGGGGGGGGGTGAGGGGAGAGATGCTGGAGAGGGAGATCATCCACGTACTCGCCACCGGACCCCAGACATTCAGCTATGTCAGTCGGGGAGGGGGGGGGGGTGAGGGGAGAGATGCTGGAGAGGGAGATCATCCACGTACTCGCCACCGGACCCCAGACATTCAGCTATGTCAGTCGGGGAGGGGGGAGGGGGGGGGGGGTGAGGGGAGAGATGCTGGAGAGGGAGATCATCCACGTACTCGCCACCGGACCCCAGACATTCAGCTATGTCAGTCGGGGAGGGGGGAGGGGGGGGTGAGGGGAGAGATGCTGGAGAGGGAGATCATCCACGTACTCGCCACCGGACCCCAGACATTCAGCTATGTCAGTCGGGGAGGGGAGGGGGGATGAGGGGAGAGATGCTGGAGAGGGAGATCATCCACGTACTCGCCACCGGACCCCAGACATTCAGCTATGTCAGTCGGGGAGGGGGGGGATGAGGGGAGAGATGCTGGAGAGGGAGATCATCCACGTTCTCGCCACCGGACCCCAGACATTCAGCTATGTCAGTCGGGGAGGGGGGGGGGGTGAGGGGAGAGATGCTGGAGAGGGAGATCATCCACGTACTCGCCACCGGACCCCAGACATTCAGCTATGTCAGTCGGGGAGGGGGGGGGGGGGTGAGGGGAGAGATGCTGGAGACGCCACCAGACCCCAGACATTCAGCTATGTCAGTCGGGGGGGGGGGGGGTGAGGGGAGAGATGCTGGAGAGGGAGATCATCCACGTACTCGCCACCGGACCCCAGACATTCAGCTATGTCAGTCGGGGAGGGGGGGGGGTGAGGGGAGAGATGCTGGAGAGGGAGATCATCCACGTACTCGCCACCGGACCCCAGACATTCAGCTATGTCAGTCGGGGAGGGGGGGGGGTGAGGGGAGAGATGCTGGAGACGCCACCAGACCCCAGACATTCAGCTATGTCAGTCGGGGAGGGGGGGGGGGTGAGGGGAGAGATGCTGGAGAGGGAGATCATCCACGTACTCGCCACCGGACCCCAGACATTCAGCTATGTCAGTCGGGGAGGGGGGGGGGGGGGGTGAGGGGAGAGATGCTGGAGAGAGAGATCATCCACGTACTCGCCACCGGACCCCAGACATTGAGCTATGTCAGTCGGGGAGGGGAGGGGGGTGAGGGGAGAGATGCTGGAGAGGGAGATCATCCACGTACTCGCCACCGGACCCCAGACATTCAGCTATGTCAGTCGGGGAGGGGGGGGGGATGAGGGGAGAGATGCTGGAGAGGGAGATCATCCACGTACTCGCCACCGGACCCCAGACATTCAGCTATGTCAGTCGGGGAGGGGGGGGGGGGGTGAGGGGAGAGATGCTGGAGAGGGAGATCATCCACGTACTCGCCACCGGACCCCAGACATTCAGCTATGTCAGTCGGGGAGGGGGGGGGTGAGGGGAGAGATGCTGGAGAGGGAGATCATCCACGTACTCGCCACCGGACCCCAGACATTCAGCTATGTCAGTCGGGGAGGGGGGGGGATGAGGGGAGAGATGCTGGAGAGGGAGATCATCCACGTACTCGCCACCGGACCCCAGACATTCAGCTATGTCAGTCGGGGAGGGGGGGGGGGTGAGGGGAGAGATGCTGGAGAGGGAGATCATCCACGTACTCGCCACCGGACCCCAGACATTCAGCTATGTCAGTCGGGGAGGGGGGGGGGGGTGAGGGGAGAGATGCTGGAGAGGGAGATCATCCACGTACTCGCCACCGGACCCCAGACATTCAGCTATGTCAGTCGGGGAGGGGGGGGGGGGGGTGAGGGGAGAGATGCTGGAGACGCCACCAGACCCCAGACATTCAGCTATGTCAGTCGGGGAGGGGGGGGGGGTGAGGGGAGAGATGCTGGAGAGGGAGATCATCCACGTACTCGCCACCGGACCCCAGACATTCAGCTATGTCAGTCGGGGAGGGGGGGCGGGTGAGGGGAGAGATGCTGGAGAGAGAGATCATCCACGTACTCGCCACCGGACCCCAGACATTGAGCTATGTCAGTCGGGGAGGGGAGGGGGGTGAGGGGAGAGATGCTGGAGAGGGAGATCATCCACGTACTCGCCACCGGACCCCAGACATTCAGCTATGTCAGTCGGGGAGGGGGGAGGGGGGGGGGTGAGGGGAGAGATGCTGGAGAGGGAGATCATCCACGTACTCGCCACCGGACCCCAGACATTCAGCTATGTCAGTCGGGGAGGGGGGAGGGGGGGGGGGGGGTGAGGGGAGAGATGCTGGAGAGGGAGATCATCCACGTACTCGCCACCGGACCCCAGACATTCAGCTATGTCAGTCGGGGAGGGGGGAGGGGGGGGGGTGAGGGGAGAGATGCTGGAGAGGGAGATCATCCACGTACTCGCCACCGGACCCCAGACATTCAGCTATGTCAGTCGGGGAGGGGGGGGGGTGAGTGGAGAGAGCTGGAGAGGGAGATCATCCACGTACTCGCCACCGGACCCCAGACATTCAGCTATGTCAGTCGGGGGGGGGGGGGGGTGAGTGGAGAGAGCTGGAGAGGGAGATCATCCACGTACTCGCCACCGGACCCCAGACATTCAGCTATGTCAGTCGGGGGGGGGGGTGAGTGGAGAGAGCTGGAGAGGGAGATCATCCACGTACTCTCCACCGGACCCCAGACATTCAGCTATGTCAGTCGGGGAGGGGGGAGGGGGGGGGGGGTAGGTGAGGGGAGAGATGCTGGAGAGGGAGATCATCCACGTACTCGCCACCGGACCCCAGACATTCAGCTATGTCAGTCGGGGAGGGGGGGGGGGTGAGTGGAGAGAGCTGGAGAGGGAGATCATCCACGTACTCGCCACCGGACCCCAGACATTCAGCTATGTCAGTCGGGGGGGGGGGGGGGGGTGAGGGGAGAGATGCTGGAGAGGGAGATCATCCACGTACTCGCCACCGGACCCCAGACATTCAGCTATGTCAGTCGGGGAGGGGGGGGGGGGGTGAGTGGAGAGAGCTGGAGAGGGAGATCATCCACGTACTCGCCACCGGACCCCAGACATTCAGCTATGTCAGTCGGGGGGGGGGGGGGGGTGAGTGGAGAGAGCTGGAGAGGGAGATCATCCACGTACTCTCCACCGGACCCCAGACATTCAGCTATGTCAGTCGGGGAGGGGGGGGGGGGGTGAGGGAGAGATGCTGGAGAGGGGCATCCACGTACTCGCCACCGGACCCCAGACATTCAGCTATGTCAGTCGGGGAGGGGGGGGGGGGTGAGGGGAGAGATGCTGGAGAGGGAGATCATCCACGTACTCGCCACCGGACCCCAGACATTCAGCTATGTCAGTCGGGGAGGGAGTGGGTGTATCCAACTGAGAATGTATTTGCATTTCATGTAAATCTTGGAGAGTTGTACTGAATCTGTGAAACATGGAAATCATCGAAAAGGGCAATTTTAAATTATGAGGTAATGAGATAATCTCAATCTAGCTGTTCAGATCCAGCAGAAGCTGCACCACGACCCGCTGCTGCATCGAGTCTCCGTCAATGAGACTGTCACCAAGGTCGCCGATTTCAAGTAAGTTGAGAGAGAGGAGTGTGGTATGAGTTTTGTAGACAAATTAATTTATATTGTAAAAGTTTATGTAGAACTCATTTCTCGATTGCAGGAGACTGACCTCGAATACGGCTGGCAAGTTCGAGCTGAAGGATGAGTATCTGGACAAGTGAGCATCTTAAAATGAATTTTAGTCTTGTATAAACACAATTGCTAAATGATAAATGTGTAGGTACGACACCTTTTTCTACCACTATACTCGACAGTCGTCGTCGGCAGCAGAACAGTACCAGAAGAAGCACAGGAACAACAAGAATAGGTGAGAGAAGAGACGAGGGACTAAAGGAAATGATTAATTAGTAGCCCCATAACCCATAGTTCATGTCACAATTATTTATAATAACATGCTAATGAACCACTGCAGGAATAGGTCTTGATAAAACATAAATCGTTGCCTGGAATACTCTCATTAACTCACTCTCTCTGTAGATCTCTGCGTGCGTGTCCTCCCCCCGCTCCGATTCCTCTGGAGTCTCTCTTCCTCCCCCTCACTCGACTTCTTCTCTCTCCTTCTCTTCTCTCCACTCTCGTCCTCAATCTCCAGAGAGTCGCCAGACGATCCAGATTCCAGTCTGAGAGCATCTTCCATCGGGTGAGATAGATACAGTAGTGATTTGGAATTTCAACTGCCATCTCGGAAATCCTTTTCCCAAGTTATTGATATTCATCACATTTTTCTTTCTGGCAACTAGTATTCCCCCGTAGGTGCTCTACATCATCGGTCTGGGTCTGCACGAGCAATCGAGGAGACTCCTCGAATTCGATTTCGTCGCCTTCGCCAATAAGGAAGAGGCGAGCAGTTTAATCGAAGAATAATTCACAGAAAGGATTAGAGCTTGTCTGACAATCGATAATCTCACTGAGATATCTGCTCACTAGAAGTGTGCATGGCGATTTCATTTGGGAAAAACTGGCCGATTATAGATTGTAATGAGTAGTTGCATTGCAGTACCGCGTGCTTCGTCACCTCGAGGATCTCTCGAACAAGCCCGAGGCAGCGGCGCATGCCGATCTGCTGTGGTGGACAATCCAGGTGAGGAGAGGAGGACCATCTGTTTCTCGTGATCCGATTCCCCTACTAAAAATTTGTCAATAGAAATTCATAATTTCGTGAAGTGGTTGTTTCTTGTGTTTTTTACCTTCTTGTGCAGTGGTGGGCACGGTCCGGCCCAAATTTGAGGGCATTAGATTATCTCATAGGGGCATTTGATTAGGACCGCAGGCATTAGATTTTTAGAACGACCGTTACATAGCCTACTTTGAGCCACAATTCTGGAAGATTTGAACAACTTCTAAAATGTTGAAAATTTCGCCCCATCCTCTGGCATTAGATTTTCTCCTGGGGGCATTTGATTAGGATCAAAGGCATTAGATTTTTAGAATAACTGTTTGCCAGGCTACTTTGAGCCAAAGTACTGGAGGAACTGAACAACTTCGTAAAAATTGTGGTCTGTTGCCTGCCCACGTATGTTCTTGTGTTTTCAGAAGTTCAAGGAGGTGAGTGCAGCGAGAGACGCGGAGATAGGAAGAAGAGCGGGAACTGCGAATGAGATGGAAGGAGGAGAGGAGAAGGGAGAAGAGAAGAAGGAGGTCAGCGAGAGAGACCATCCACTAATTCTTTGATTTTTTTCTATTTAAAATTGACAGCTGCATTTTTCGTGCTTTGTCATTTCGATGTCGACAATACTTTAAGATAAGTCAGATTTTTTAATGAATATTTGGCAGGAGGAGGGGGTGGATGAAGTGGAGAAGAAGAAGGCGGCGAAGGCAGCACTCGCTGCCAAGATGAGGGCTAATGCAATGAGTCAGGTGAGCAGAAGAGGAGGAGGACTCCTCAGTTGACAGTGATGGGGACTATCAGGGATGAGGGCAATATCGTGTCCATGCGAAAATGAATACTAATTGTCTGTCAATTTGCAGATGCAACGACTGCAGAAGAAATTCACAGCGCAGGTTGAGAAGGAGGAGGAAGAAGTGAAGAATGCGAAGGAGGAAGGGACTGGTCAGATATCTCCCTCCTTCTATCTCTTGAGAATGGAATGATGAAGGGAGTGGTTGCAGATGCAGTCGAGAGTGGGGAGAAGGAGGAGAAGGCAGTGATGGACACGGAATTGTACGATGAGGACGAAGACTGCCCCATCCTGTCAGTATATGCTTGTTACACTTCAATTTCTATTAAAAAATTTGTTCCATTGGGCATGTTTAGAATTGCATAAATTGTGATGAGAAAATGCGTGGTCAATATGAACTGGGAGATATGAACGGAAATAATTTGCAGGACGGAGAAGTTGTCCTCATTCCCTGTGTGCATTGGACCGAATAAACTCATCATCGACAAGGTTTAAACTTTCATTTTTAATTATTGCTCTCTTCTGTTTTATGTTCCTCGATTTTATTTTTATCCAAGGGCATTCTTCCCATAAAATGTGGCATTCGTTTCCTACCCCTCCCTCTCTTGCAGGTGCATCCTCGCACAGTGACGTGTGTCCTCTGCCAGGAGAGGGAACCACTCGACACCGCCCATGCCACATTCGTGTGCGCCGCCTACGTCCAGAGGTCAATTTTACCATCTCATCTAAGTTTTCACAGCACATTATGTCTTCGATTGTCTCTTCTGTACAAAAATTTTTTTCTTTTTTTTGCTGACAACTATGAAAGGTATCTCTGGTGACTGCTCTCTTCTGCAGATCTCAGCTGTTCGCTCAGCACGGTCCCTCGGCGGATCTCCGTCTCGATTCCTTCCTCGTGAATGCCGCCCTCGTCGATGAGATGGAGACGACCACTTGCAGCCACACCATGCACTACGACTGCTACACCAAGTGAGGAAGGGGGTCCATGGGGACACCCAGTGGGAAGGTGGTGAAGAAATAGACGGGAAGCTTGAGATCCTCACTCTAGACTACATTCACTTCAGTTTTTTTTAAAGTTGTTAAAATGTTGATAGTATCTGTTCCTTAAAATAAGTAAGATTGTTGTGAAACTATATGATGTGGATTGATCCATTGCAGTCTGCACGAGTCGAATCTTCTGCGGGAGCGGAGAGGGCGACAACTGCTGATTACCAATGTGAGGGAGATCTATGATTAGAGATAACGATTCATTGTAGCCGTTGCAGAAGATATTGGACACGGACAGCGGAGAGTACCTGTGTCCTCTCTGCAAGAGACTGTCGAACACCGCCGTGCCCCTCCTCCCGCCCATCCAAGCCATCCCCATCGAGGGGTACGGGGTCTTTCATTGAGTACTTATCTATGGCTGACAGAGGATATGCCACTCTTTGTTGATCTGGTGATTGATGGCGTAACAAGTGCATTCAGCTTCTCTGTGAATCGTCGTGCAGGGGAGGAGGAGACCTTCGATAGTTGGGTCACTGAGATGAGGAGATTCGTCGCCCTCACCAAACCGAAGCACTCAAGGAAACGGTGAGATCAGCCTGTATTTATCGAGGATACCTATTTAGAAAATTTTTATTTGAAGTGTGTCACCTAGAAGTTGCAATAGAAATCCATTAGTGCTAATTCTCCTTCTTGCAGTTCTCACTCGGAGAGATCCCTGCTGGATCTGGGGAAGTTGGGAGAGAGAGGAGGAGAGAGGGATCCACTCGCTCAGGTAAAAAATAACTAAAATTGCCTATGCTTACTTGATACACGAATGACTTATTTTTAACCAATTGATAGAAGATAGTAAGATGCTCTTTGGCAGGGTTCTCTGGAGGCGGGCCTGTCCAACTCGGTGCCTTCCTCCTCCCAACTGAATCTGCTCTTCAACCTGGAGACTCTGGCGGAGAGAGCAGGGGCGAGAGAAGTGCAGAGACAAAATGAGAGGGCAGCTGAGGAGAGAGGAGCAAGAGGAGGAGGAGATCGTGAGTGGGGAGGAAGGAGAGGGAAGCAGGTTTAGGGTGTAGACACTTGGTAATGGACAGGGGTAAAGATTTATTCTACTGTAACATTAACAACTACCTATTTGTGCCAGCACTGAATGCTCTATATTAGTAACTAGGCGATGTTTAACCGTATTCTTGTTTGAGGTATCCTGGACGAGATAATGGCAGAGGTGGGGAGGAGAGATCCAGTGATGGATCTCAATGAATTCCTCGCATTGGGAGAAGCAGGAGAGGAAGGTCCGTATATTACATATTCAGATAACTCATTTTATTAGCAACAGAAGCATTCATAAATTGTAGTCTTCATTTGTAATCTGGTTATGCTTAATGAATGATTTTACTGCCATTTTGAATTATGGTTGAACCCCCTAATAAGTGGCGAGTGTTGTCCCTTTTAGTGGAGCGAGACGACGAGTTGCTGCTGATGCTGCGAGGAGCGGCTGCTGCGATGATGGCCGATGCCCGTGCTCCTGTCCCTCCTGCTGCTGATGTTGCACCTGCAGTGGATGGAAACGCCGTGGCCCCGCCCCCTGCCGGAAATTGGCGTCCACTCGACCCGAACAACGTGCAGCTGAACCTCATTCTGGGAAGAAGGGCAGCTGCTGCAGCAGTCGACGATGGAGGGGCAGTCGAGGCTGAGGCCGATGGAGAGGTATGGGGGGAAGGAAGGGGAGAGGGGATGTGCCGATGGAGACCAGTTTACGAGTATGAACTGATTGTCTGATAGTAATTTCGTATTGATTGGATATCAGGTGATGGTAGTGGATGACGAGGAGGAGGAGGAAGACGCACCTCCGCCCCCCGTGAGAAACCTCTTGAACAGAAGGGATGGAAGAAGAGAAATTGAGGTGAGAGGGGGATCGAGGGAGTTGTTGGCGTGAGGAGATCAACTAGCTGTCTCTTCAAATTGACGCAAAAAATGAAGCATGTTCAATATATTCTACTTGAAGTTTCAACGCATCGACTTCGCACCACTCAATAATTTCGAGTTCTCGATTAACTTGTTATTTTTCAGCTGACTGCGGGTGCGATGCAGCGTCGTATGCAGGCCATTCCAGGAGTGCTCACGGGGATCATCAAGGGACTCCCTTCCACCATCCTCTCCATACTCAGCAAGAGAGTGTCAGTCACCATACGCATTTCCGACTTGTATTTTTTGTTTTACTTTGTGTATCGATGGAGCGTGATGATCGCTAGTATTTGAAAATAGGCTGATTGTAGTGTTAATGGTCTCATTGCAGTCTGCCCGTGGCAGTGAGTGACTCTGAGGACGGAGTGAGACACTTCACCAAGTTCCTCATGAAGGTACTTTCTCCCATTTTATTTTCTCGTTACACCGTCATGAATATGCGTCCAATTTTTCTTTCCAATTTGACTTTACCTTTAATCAATAGTAGTAATCACATCAATTGCAGACTCATATTACTACGGAGGAAACTCGCTCGTTCTCATCCACCATCACTGTCTGGAGGTGCGGAGCTTTCCTTGCCGTAGGCCTTAGTGTCAAGCTATTCTTGTTTCATCCCACTCCTAATATCTTTTCAAATGAGTATTTTTATGGCAATTTTGCAGGACGACGACTCATGTGCTTCGATCGGTGAGTGCCATTCTGGCGATCGAAGGGAAGCCTCTCTTCGGAGCACTTAACACCAGACAGGTGAGCTGCCATCCTGAAGAAGAGGGAATAACATCAGTAATACGAAACCAACATTTGAAATGGTTGTAACTTCAGCGTGATTGCGTGACGTGTCTTGCTCGTCTCTCGGCCCTTCTCTCGTGCAATCTCGCTCCCTTCGGAGAACTGATCAAAGTGATGCTCAGGATGCTCCTCCATCCAACGGTGAGACGAGAGAGACGGCAATGGGATGCAATTGCAAATAGATGAAAATACCCGTCATACTTGAGTTGATTCTCATGCAGTGATCTCCTCTAGGTAGCCAATCCGTATCCGGCCACTCGTCCTACCTTCCGATCCACTGTCGCCTCTTCCTCCAATTCATCCATCGGCCCTTCCACTTCGGGCGCAGCTGATGCAGGTCTGTTTGCAATTAGAGAGGAGGAGTGATCAAATCCTAAAAAGCAATCCTCACAGTTTAGAATACTAGGAAATTCAATGTGTTTCGTTCCTTCTAGTGAATTGGCTCTTAGGTGCTTCCACCTCGGCTGCTTCAGCCCCGCTCTCTCCTCCCCCGGTCTACAACTGCCGACCCACCCTCAAGGAGGAGAAGGACCCCAAGAAAGGAAGGGTCAGCGGCCTCTCTTACAATTCATATAGTATCTCTATTTTATTTTGCATTTCGACTATCACGTTGTGGTGTGAAACCATGGTGAAGAGAAGAGGTATGAGTTGGTTTGTTGTCAGGCAGCAGCAGCAGCCTTCGCCCTTTTCTTCCAGTCGGACAAGAAGGAGATCACCTTCAATATCCTCAACATTGACATACTCGCCCTCACTGTGAGTACCTTCTGATCGCTGCCATCGGAAGATGAAATGTGTTTATACAGAAACCACAGTTGTCGGGAGTAAAAAGAACCAGCATGGATGTCGCTAAAGAGACTGGTAGTAGGCATTCTCTGTTTCAGATGGAGTTGATGATGTGCATCGGATGGACGTGGCACGATGGAGTCAGAACGGCCAAGGTGAGGGGGGACAAGGGAGAAGGGAGAGAGAAAATGAAAGTAGCTGATGTGAATGTGCTGGAGGTGCACTGCTATTGAGCGCTAATATTAGGAGATTGTTATCCCTATTTATCGATTGTATGGTTCTTGTGTATTGTGTGTGGTAGACGATGAGAGTGATTGGACACACGAAATGTTCATGCACTGGCTACTCGGGATCTCTTCTTATTTATTTTTACATCTTGTTGAGATTCTCGAGGGTCTGAAAGAGACAAGTGTACATAGTACTAGATGGATAAGTACCTGATACGCTCCATCATCAGGCGGCGCCTCTTGCAGTTTACTCTTAGGTGGTGGGTCCTTCGCCTCAGATTCCAACTGGGAAATATTGATTGACTCGAGAATACCGTATCCCTCCTCAGCTCACCTTCGACTTGGTGTTTTCGCCTTCGCCATCTCCTTTCTCTTACAATTGAAATAGATTGAAGAGAAGAAGTTCTTCTGTTCACCTTATCCTCTTTCTCTTTCTTATCCTTTTCTTCTTTCTCTTCCTTCTCCTTCTTTTCGTTCTCCTCCTTCTCTTTCTTTTCCTTCTCCTCTTTTTCCTTCTTCTCTTTCTCTTCTTTCTCCTTCTTCTCTTTCTCTTCCTTCTCTTTCTTCTCTTTCTCTTCTTCTTCCTTCTTCTTCTTCATCAAATCCACTGCTGCCTCGACATTTCCCAATGTCTGAATATTCCATCATGATTCCATTCCCCTAATCATCACTCACTTCATAATTGCCATCATCTGGTTTCTCTTCCTTCTTTGGTTCTTCTTTCTTCTCTTCCTTCTTTGATTTCTTCTCTTCTTTCTTTTCTTCTTTCTTTTCTTCCTTCACTTCATCCTTCTTCTCGTTCTCCTTCTCAATCATACTCACTCTTCTTCCTCATTCAATTCCCTCTTCACCTTCTCTTCGGAGGAAGGAGGTGGTGGTTTGGCTACGGGTACTGCTGCTCCCCCTCCAGAAGAGGGCTGATTGGGGAGCTTTTTGACTGGCTCTGCAAGGTGCACCATATCACTGTCAATGGTATCTTTCCCACCCTTGGAAGCTGCTTTGGGGGCGTTGGCCGCCTTATCTGCTGCTATCGCACTGGGGGATGCGTTGGTCGTCCCCTGATTACAATCTTTGATCTACTCAATCAATGGAATGGAGACCTTCTTCTTAGAGCAACCAGTGAGTATTGGAAGGATGAGTAGAGAAGAGAGCACGAGACATTGCAGAATCTAGAGAAGTCCTCTAAGATTCATCGGGGAGGATTCCAATTGTACCTGTGACAGCGAAATAGTCGAGAGCGAAGCTTCTATCCAACTCATCGCCTCACTGAAGATACATGTTCGATAGAGGGAAGAGAGATAGGGGAATACCGGAACAGAGGAGACGACCACTAGAGACGATAGGAAGGGGGACGAGTGAATGGAGTGGGCAGGATGAGGAAATAAATATACATTCGTTTGCATATTTATTGGCTTTATTATTCCCAAATCGTAAAATGTGGGTATATTAATTTTCAGAAATTGGCAGAGACGTATTATAATATTATCCCCCTGATCATGCATCCAATTGATAATTTGTTGTTCAGAACGTCTCTGCCCACTACTCGAAGGAACTCGTGGCAGATGGAAGTGACGATGAACTGCACGTCATGAGACTCGGATTGACTGCATTCCTATTCCAGGTGAGCATCAATGGAGGACATCAGTCTGTCGAGCAATATTCGTCCTCGTCGTGTTTCGATATGTACAAGATAGACAATTTCTAAAACAAGAATAATTGGAGGTGATGGCAACGCACAGTGATGCAGAAGAGGCAGTCGATGAGGAGATGGGAGAAGAAGGAAGAGAAGGAGAGGACGTGCAGAAGAAAGTGGAGGAGTTGTGGAGAAAGGTCAAGGGAGTCGAACTGAAGGATGCCAAAGCACTCGTCAAGGTTTATATTCTGTTTTTGAGTAAATGAATAGGGAATCGTCCGACGGCCAGCCATTTTGAGCGTGGTGATTCCCATATTTATTTTATAGGTCATTGTGATGGCGAATTGTGTTATTTCAGTCGTTGCACTCGTCGATCATCCACTTCCTCCGTCCCCTCGCCCTCCTCTACCACTCCCTGAGACTCGTCCCTCCTCCCGAGGCACTCAGAGATCCCTCCGTCGACGAGTTCGAACCACTCTGCAGGTAGGAGAAGAGTTTATTCTATTCTGGAAGGAGATTGGTGATGGAGTGGAGTTGAGTAGGGACAAGTCTTCCTTCCAGATACATGGGTCTTCCTCCCTCGATGCTCGATCTCCTCTCTTCTCCAGTCCTCGACGAGCTGTTCGCAATGTCAGGCCCCCTTTCAGCATGCAAATTTTAATAAACGTGATATATATGTTTATATTTCAAAATATTTTCATAGCCGTGTTTCGGAGTGGAATTGTTTGTAATCCAGGTGGTCTCCATGCGTGCCCTCTGACGTGAAGGACATCCCCAAGCAGCCGGCTCGGTTTGTGATTTCTCCCTTCATGAGAAAGGAGTCTTTTGATGGAGTGGAGGATCAGTGGAAAAAACTCCTAGGTTTAAAAATCAGTTTGTGATTGTAGCGCCCGTGAGTTGATCTCCCTCCCGAAGGACTTCTCTGATCTCATAACTGTCGCTGCCAAGTTCAGGTGAGAAATAGAGATAATCACTAGAGAGTGAGAGAGAGAGACCTGTGCATTTCAATTGGAAATATTCATTTTAATTTGAGCATACGCATGCATCTGTTGTATAAATATCGCTGGTCTTTCTCTTGAGATGCCCGTCGATTCCTCTGGACGAGAAGTCGACGATGCCCACGATGTGTCTGCTGTGCGGCCAATTGCTATGCAGCCAGAGTTACTGCTGCCAGAAGTTTGTGAGTGATTCAGTGATTGAACAATGACGAATACCCTCACGACCCACAACTATTGTGAAGAAAAACAAGACTGAGCCGAAAAGATGAGGAGTATTGTAGGTGAACAAGGACAACGTGGGGGCGTGCATGCAGCATCTGCCGACGTGCTCGGGAGGAACGGGCATGTTCCTGCGGTGAGTGAGAGAGAGGGAGAGGTGGGGGGGGGGGGTGGAGAAGCAGGGCTTGATCCCGATGGCTGAATTATCGGAAGTGGTAATGCATTTTCTCTTGAGCATCCGTGACTGCTACATTGTGCTGCTTACGAATCGTCTTCGTGGTTGCATCCGTGCTGCTCCCTACGTCGACGAATTCGGAGAGGTCGACCAGGGATTCAGGTGAGGAGATTATGGAGGACTACTCGATGATGATTGGAGAGTCACTGGCAAGGGAACTGGTTTCAATATCATTCTGATAATTGGCAGACGCGGTAATCCGATGCATCTCAACGAGGAGATGTACGCGAAACTGCGTCATCTCTGGCTGCACCAGAACATCTCAGAGGTACGGTAGCCTTATGGATACTGTAGTATTGAATATCTCCCCCTGCAGGAAGTAGTGAATCGATACGAACTCGACCATCGCAACATGGCCTACGAGTGGAATCACTTCTAAGTGTTGTCTCCCTTCTGCTGAAGAAGACAACCAATGTATAGTAATATCTCGGTCTTGTTATTCGGGCATCCTTTTTCTTTTTAATATCGTATCTTTGTTGGGCGAAGGAGTGTCCATCATCATCTGCCTCATCGTCCAACATAGATTTCTGTTTCCAATAATCTTCTCGCTCAATCAATCGATAAACTTTACGTGCGAGTGTCTGTAGATTAGTTGCTATCTAATTTGTTCCACCTATTTGGTTGGTCGAATTTCGCCGATTGTTTGAAAGTATAATATTATGTGACAGAGTAGTTCCTTTACTTGTCCTTCTCAATTGTTTCAATTGAATTATCGTTATTCCCTGAAGTGAAAACTAATTTCCCTGGTTGCCGAAGAATGTTCACGACTCGTAGAAGGTGTAATCCCCGTGTGTGGCTTCATTGTGTGAGCATCTAAAGAAGAGTTATAGTAATAAAATATAATAAATGTATTTATTGCCTATAAGAGTTATTTTTATACTAGTTTTTTTCATGCTATTGAGTTGGAGAGTACAATTACAGTGAAATTTGAAACAAGATAGTATGATGTCATAACTAGAAGATAGAGGGAACACAACAATTAATTACGATATGAGCAAAATAATAACATGTCACTATTTTCTGATACAACAATATTATGAGGGACAAAGTTCCATGGGTATAGATAAGTCTTTAAGGGTGTCGTGCAGAGATTATTAATTCAAAAAAGTATGGTTGGCAATTCGGTGTTTACAATTTCACAATAGGTACGGTCATCATTGTGATATCGCAGTATCTGATGAGAGAGGGCGAGGCCGCCCATGATTTTGAAAGCGATTTTGTGAAGCGACCGCTTCTCAAATATGCGACCTTTCAGAAAGCACACATACCGTACCGTATCTACAGTAGACTGCCAAAAATAACCATACAAATATTTGTGTGAGATGCAAATGCGAGTCATCTGCATCTCAAACAAATATTTTGACAGTTGTTTATTTCTGAAAGTCTAATCAGCAACACAGACTTCTCACATTTTAATGCCATTACAGGATTCACTTTGCATACTGCACTCTCCCACCTCTGGATATAAATGCTCCCTCCTCTCCTCCTCCTTCCACTCTCCACTCATTCGTCCCACTAGCTTGGTCGAATCATCGCCAAGAATGTTATTGGTGAGCCCTCCCCCCCCCCCCTTTCACTATACTCATCTCTCTTCTACTCCTCCCTCAACTCTCCTCCTTTCAGTCCTTGCCCTTCCCTCTCGTCATAGCGATGCTAACTGTAGCCTGGGCGGCATTTGTCTGCAGCGGGAAGAAGTCTTCTCCAGCAAAAACAAAGGTACTCCTGGATGTAAACATGCAAGGAAAGGATGTATTCATGATTGGCAGGAAGGATCAAGCAAGAAGGGACCGTCCGTTGCCGCCGTGGCACCAGCCAAGCCTGCAGCACCTGCAGCCCCTCCTGCTGCAGCCAAGCAAGAGAAGAAGGAAGCAGCACCACCCAAGGAGGAAGAGAAGAAGGAGGAGGAAAAGAAAGAGGAGAAACCAGAGGTACGGTAGTGTACACGGTGGACTACTGTAGACTCGAGTATGCAGGAAAAGAAGGAGGAGAATAAGGAAGAAGAAAAGAAAGAAGAGGAGAAGAAGGAGGGCGACGGAGAGAAGAAGGATGAAGCGAAAGAAGGAGAGAAGAAAGGTACTGTAAGAGGTCGATCGATCGATCTATTGACCATTTGAGATGCAAAACCGGAACTGAAGCCACGTGATATGGGAATGGATGAGAAGCAGAAACTGATTGCCAAGGGAACTACGAGGAACAAGGCAGACTACCCCACTATGAAAGACATCGAAAGTGATTGGGACTCAGCTAAGGACAAGGTACGGTAGTCACACTGGAGATGACGATCGAGAAATGATTGCAGAGGGACAAGAAAGATGGCGACAAGAAGGAAGAGAAGAAAGATGAGAAAGAAGAGGAGAAGAAGGAGGGAGAAGGAGACAAAGAGAAGGAGAAGGAGAAGGAAAAGGTACGGTAGAATGAGGGAGAAGTAACAATGATTGCAGTCTGCCAAGGATAAATCTGAAACGAAGAAAGACGAGAAGAAATCAAAGAAGGAAGGAGAGGAGAAGAAGGAAGAGAAGGAAGAGAAGAAGGAAGATGGAGAGAAGAAGGATGAAGAGAAGAAAGATGAGGAGAAGAAGGTAATGAGAGGAAATGGAATATCATTAACTGATACTATTATAGTCAAAGAAGGAAAAGAGCAAGAAATCTGAGAATGAGAAGAAAGAAGAAAAGGTGGTTGCATATCTGCATTCAATTTCTGATCTTTGATCTTCAGGATGAGAAGAAGAGCAAGAAAGAGGGAGGAAAGAGCAAGAAATCGAAAAAGGAAACGAACAAGTCAAAGAAGGAAGAAGGGAGCAAAAAGGAAGATAAAAAGGATGAAGAAAAAGTGAGATACCGTTCGGAATTACGGAAAATTCTGAATTCAGAAATCGGCTAAGGATAAGAAGGGTGAAGATAAGGACAATGGGGGCAATACCATACTCGCCCAACCAACTCAGATTCACGAGGTCAAGGAGATCGATGGGGTACGGTAACTAGGGATTAGGGAATGATGTAGGCAATATTTATGAGACTTTAAGGAGAAGAAGGAGTGAAAATCGACACAACTCCCTTCGAGGTGGTAGAAGTCACATAAAACACCTCAGTCGAAGTCGATAAATGGCTTTTTTGTAAATTTAGTGCTCATCTCGCACTTGCACACATTGATATGGGACAGAATGGGTATCCTTCAATCTGAAATGATCCCTTTTCCCTTCTTTTTATTAAATCGCCCGCAAATGTACAACTGAGCGAAAATAAACATCATCACAATAATAAGAAAACGATTTACTCTATTGAATCCATCACTTCGATCATTCTTTTCTCGTCGAATGAAGTGAGGAGAGCGTGCTGGGAATGCTATAATTAGTTCCCTCCAAATGAGTCACACACCTGCAGGTTCGGGAGCGAATATCTCGAGGCATAGAAGACCTTCTGGATGTGCAATGTGTATATCAAATTAAAAGCATCACAACTTAAACAGCTAACGAATCCAAAATATCTCAAAGAACGACTAGTGCATAAAATTTAGATTAGAAATTCTTGAATCTCTTGAGGAGATAGACCCGATCCGAGTCATTGTACTCCTACAACCAAACGATTAGTGAAATAGCCTTATTCTCGCATACATTAAGAAACAGCAATCGATAGATCTACCGCACTTCCTTGTATTCGATAGAATCCATAACTTCAATAATTCTCTTTTTATTGAATGCAGTTAAAAGAGTGTGCTGAGTATAAAAATATGACAGTTCTCTTTGAATCAATAATTTACCTGTAGTTTCGGGAGCGAATATCTCGAGGCGTAGAGGACTTTCTTAGCAAGGGGAACCTTCGGGACTACAGTTGCATCGGGCTTGACCTGATCATTGACTACTATGCCAAGAAATGATCCGAGAAAATAATACGAACCACATCATTGGCGAGGAACTTGTCACACTTTCTTCTCGCGATAGAGATATCCCATAAGTCAGAGAGAAACACAACTCCTTCGACATTCGATGCATTGACCTTACAGTGCGAGGGATATATGATCTGAAATCATTTTTTCGAAATATAAAACGTTCGATAAAAAGGCAAACCTTTAGCATCTGAATAACATCTTCATATTTAACTCCAG
Source organism: Pristionchus mayeri (assembly GCA_036245805.1). Classification (NCBI taxonomy): domain Eukaryota; kingdom Metazoa; phylum Nematoda; class Chromadorea; order Rhabditida; family Neodiplogasteridae; genus Pristionchus; species Pristionchus mayeri. The sequence goes on along the minus strand of BTRK01000005.1, from coordinate 28,017,322 downwards.
GAATTTCAATTTCTTCTTTGTTCTTCTCAGCAAAGTCCCGATAGAAAAGTGAATTGAAGAAAGGAGAGTGTATTGCGAGATAGTTCTCCAGTATCATTCACGATAGAAAAGTAAGAGGAAATTGAACCTTGGACACCGCAATGGCTTTCCCTTCCACAACCAATTTCACATCGTTCAGATGATCAACTTCAGGGTTGAATTCGATGAGTCGACGAGGATTTACACCCGAAGAAGCAACTATTTGGATCTGAAATCGAGAATAAAGCCTTCACAACAATGCGCCATACCTTGAAAGATACTGTAATAGATGAGTCTTGGGCGTCGAAACATTCTTTGTGGATGATCTGTAATCCATCAATGCCCTCGTTCCCCACATCATCTCACCTCCGACCAGGGGCAAGTCTCCATCCAGCAGTGCTCCTTAGGGAACTCATCCTTCTCTTTGTTAGGGAGCAGAATGAGGTTGATCGCCTTCGCATTCTTCGAAACGACCACAGCAGAGAGATCGACATCGTACGACCATCGATCGTGGTCCGCGTGATCTACCGAAAGGAGCACCTGACAATCAACGCCTTTCTCACTCCCGTACAATGTAAACGCTGATATTTCAATTCCTTTCCCATGATAGTCTATAATTTCGTTCCTTAGGCATACAAGATATGATTTGCGACTCCAGGCTGAACTCAAGCTTTTCATATAGTACCAGGCTTTGGGGCAAATCGGATATCTGCTCGATTCTAATTTCCCGTCGTTACAGGATAAATTCTTCTACTCACCGTATTAGTGAAGTCTCTAACGGTTTCCCAAGTTGGAATCAAGTAGAACATCAAATTGCCCAAATAAAATCGCGGTTTGGAAGTGAGTGATTCTAACATGGAAGCACCCATCGGAATAATGGCGTGGAAAAAGTCAAGGTGAAGAGGAAATATTTGAATTACCGCAATTCAATATCTCGGTTCCCAGTATAGATTTAAAAATGGATTATGAGGTGTACAAGCGATTTACACCACAAAAATGAAATTTCAAGTCGCTATCTCTACTGAGAGCCGAGATACGGAATTGCGTGAATGCAAATATTTCCTCTTCTCGTGACTGTTTTACGCTATAAGACACACATAATTGATACATGCTAGTACAACTCGATTATGGGTGCTCTCATGTTTCAGTCTGCGAACCGTGAGACTCTCGTCGTTCTTCTTCACTCCTCTCACATTCCACATAAATCCACCGATTTCTCCCAGTTTCTGCCAGTTCGAATCATAATTCTACAAAATAAATAATTAAAATCCCATTACTTGGAATCAGAGAAAATGGGCACGAGGAAAGGAATTTACTTACACTGAGATTAAGCGTCGCTTCGAAATCTCCGTTTCTCTCGTAATCGAATGAAACCACGGACATTCTGTAATACTCAACAAGATAAAAATGAATATTTAAAATCTATAGTGAAAGAATGGAAATAAATCAAAGACCATCTTAAGAGTGCCAAATTCTGAATAGTGCAAATTGGAAAATAAAAAAAAGGAAGGAAGATCTTTCAACTATCCCAATAACATTACAATTGATAAAAACATACCTCAGATATTTCTTATTTCCTCTCTTTTTCGAATGTCTTGTCATGCACGTGGATGATACTAGTGAAGCGTCATGTTATAGACAACTTCAAGTTGAAAATTGAACTTGCATGCAAATTAAAATCTCTCGTTCTGCAAATATTACTCGATTATACTAAACTATAGTTTGACAAGAGGTGAGTGAGCCAATAGAATTTAGAGTTTGAAATGTAACGCTACCCGGGATAGTTGGGACCCGAGAGAGCAGAATGGTTCTGTTCAATTACCCGGGATAGTTGGATGCAAATCACAATTTCGCATCATTTCTGCTCGCTTTTACGGTGAGGTACAGATCGAACTATCCCGGGTAATAAACTTATTATTTTCCACTATCCCGGGTAATTCTCATTCCTCGCCATTCTTCTCGATTACTCGGTCGGGTCGGAATTACCCGCCTCGAATTAAAAACTCTAATAGAATTGCAATATAATATGCACGCATAGACGAATGAAGAAGGCGGAAATTCAACATAAAAATATAAACAGCTCGTCTCGCCCTTTCTCTTTCCTATCTTTGATCCCTCTCCTTCTTTAGTCAAGTACCTATGGTTCTTACATTGAGGCCTCAAGTTCAGTGGACGAAAATCATAAATTTACCAATTTAGTACCCAAAGGATAGCGGTGGAGATCGATCGACGATTTGATCCATCGACACCGTGACGAGACTAACACTCTGACCGTTAACGAGCAAGACGTTCGGTTTTATTCATTTCAATATCGCTTTTGAAATCAATTCTGTCTTGATAATCTAAACCTTACAGAGCACTCCGTAATTAGTGATAGTTATCTAGAGAAATAAACTAGAAGAATATAAAGTATATTGGAAATACATAATCGAGTTATAAGTTCGAAGTGCTCAAAATTTTACAATACAGAAATTCAAAGGAGAATCTGAAGATAAGGAGAATCTGAAGAGCAAGGACTATATTAACGCCAATTAAGCAAACGGTAAATTAAATTAACGGTAAATTAATAGAACAGTAAATTGGAACTTCGTTAGATAAAATAAAGTTACCGAACGATGCACTACAGTAGGAATATTCACCCCAAGACACAACTATTCAATATACCGTACTCACAATGTATTGATCTATAAATATTTCATGTTTTTATTGTTTCATGTTTTATATAGTATATATGCGGCAGGGATATAGATATTCCTCTTCATATCCAATAGAAAAATCCCACGACGAAAAAAATTGATGACTATTTTCTCTCGATTAAGTGCTCCCAACTCACTCTGTATCAAGATACCTAGGTACCTATAGGTGGCATACTCCCAGAAAAATGATTTCCCGGATTTTATGCTTCCTTGTTCGTCCATTTCAAACTAAATGTTTCGATAATGTGATTTCAGAAACTTCTCCGTCTTATGTACCATTGATATATTCGATTTTATGAATCACTCGTTTATCTGAGACCGTACTGTAACTTCAAAAGCGGAATCCGATGAATCAACAACAAGGAAAGGAAATATGATCTGATCAGCAAAACAATGAGGTTTGTGCACGAATAATCGATATCATGCTGCAAGATAAGGGACGAAAGGAACTACATCATAAGCTAATGGATGGGAGCCTAAAGAGAAGGGTTTGCTTGACAGGCTACGGGAGGCTACCAGAGTCGACCGAGACATATTGAACTATTTTTTTCGATGAGATACAGTACCCAAAAGCAAGAGAGGAAAAGAAAAATCAATCGATAATCACCGTTCTTCGGGACTACTCGTTTATCGATCGCAACAAGGGGGATGGAGGGAGGATGGTCTAGGAGGAGGGGCCAACCATTGCTCCCTGTTGATGAGCCAGGAAGGACTGCAGCAGAGTGGCCATCTGTTGCTGTGAGAATGCATTCGAAGTGGCCATCGATGCGAGTGGAGAGGCTGCTGCAGGCATCGCAGACGACGAAGACACCGATCCCGTCGACGAATTCGAGTGGGTCGACGATGACGACGCCGGTCCCTGCTGCATCTGCAGGAGGAGTGCAGCTGCAGCTGCATCCATGGCAGGGGTGGAGACTGCTGGAGGGGCAATGGCAGCAGTGGAGGGAGGGACTGCGAGGGCAGGGGAACCCGAACGGGAGGAGGAGGCGGAAGTGGCGAGGGAGAGGGAATGGGCGAGGGCAGGATTGGGAGGGGGGAGGGGGGCTCCACTCTCCGGAGTGTCTCCTGCTCGCGGAGTCGATGGAGACGAACGCTTGCGGGAACGAGCCATCGCTGCTGCTGATGAGGCTGCCGTGATATTCTGAAGAGAAGAGACCATCAATACGCCATACCATATTCCTACTCTGTTATGCTATCCAGCTAAAACTTCTTCTCAATCACAGGTTTCCCTCTACAGTATCCCCTCAACTCACGGGTGCGGCGAAAGGCGAAGCAGGAGTTGAAGGAAGAGTGAGTCCACGGGCTGCTGGAGAAGCCAGACCTGCTGAAAGGAGAGACATAATCATTAGAGTATACCATATCCAATTCTGTCCTTCACCCGTTACCGTGCCCCCTGCCTACAGTACCCCTCACTCACGGGGTAGGATGGAGGCATTGGAGGTGGGTGGAGGGGGCATGCCCATCGCAGCCATCATCATCTTCATCTGCTGTGCTTGTCCCATTGCCTGTCCCATCGCAGCCTGCTGCTGCAGAGCTGCGAGTGCTGCGTGAGCCTGCGCCTGCTGCTGCTGCTGTTGATGGTGCTGTTGCTGTCTGAAGGGAGAGAATCACTCACTACCACTCACACTCATTTACCCATTACTCTACTCATACTCTCAACTATTCGATTCTACTCCACAAAATAAGTCATAGTTAAATATACAAATAAGCCCAAGAGAGAAACTAGGCGGTACTTACTGCATCATGGCGGCGGCAGCTGCAGCCTGGTGCTGTCCCATGAGTGCAGCCATGGCAGGATTCATCGCAGCCATCAGGGGGTTCATCTGTGCTGCCATCTGCTGCATCTGCTGCATTTGCTGCATCTGCTGTCCTCCCATTCCAGGGAATGGCATTCCCGCGGCAAGGGGAAGATGTCGCTCCCGCTCGAATCGATCCAGTTCACTGCTCACTCGAGACTGAAACGACTACTTCAGTTTCGCTATGTACTGTTTCCCGTAATATCATATTAAGCGTTGCCCATCCCCTTTGTCACTATGCTCCAGTGATTGCCCCCTGTCTCCCCCGTCCATCGATACACGACCATCTACCGTACCTTGTGTTCGGCGGGCAAGTGCGGGATCAACTTCTGCAGCAGCTGAACAGTCGACTCGGCGATGTGCCTGCAATTACCGATCATTAATCTATAAACTTTCTTATCACTACCGTATTTCTATTGTACTCAACCCAATCGTACCTCTGCTTGGTTGCCTCCATCTGTATTTGCTGCATTCCCACTTGCATCTGCATCAATTGGGTCGTCGCCATAGTCATCTCCTGAATAACAAATCAATACTCGATTGCAACCGTAATCTAGTATTGTCCATTTCCAACGAAATCCCGGCTTTTCCTCAAGTACAGTCGTAACTGCCACTTGAATTGCCCCCTCGAATACTTCGTTTCCCACGGTGGCGAAAGAGAGAGAGAGATACAGACATTTACGAGCCATCAAAGAGACTGAGAACAGATGAGAAGAGAGAGGAGGAAGCAATTGCTAGTGATCCTACTACTCACTCACTACACTACTCTAGTCGGATGAGTTCCCTCGATTCTTCTCTTCTTCTCATTGTCTCTCTCATCAATTAGCACCTTTGCCTCATCCTCACCAACCACCCTCTAATTACAGTCTCCTCTCATTCCCCCAGATGCCGACCTTGTATAACACATATTCATTCCCTCCTCTCCTCACTCATTAATGGTCTGAGCATCCCTCTGAGATAGCGGACGCAATCAAGAGACCGAGTCAACTTTCTCCATTCCCTAATCACGTCTCTAGAATGGGCCGAGTCTAATGGCTCGTTAACTTGTCCCCTGTCTTTCATGATAATGATCTAGAGAGAGGAGAGGGAGGGAGGAGGAGGGGGGAATAAAGAGGCAAGGTTGACACGGGTATCGTAAGCAGCGTGAGAGGCGCAAAGAGACCGCTTGGATTCACTCAATCAAGGGAGGGTGTCCCATTCCATAGCTCATTCTCAATGGGCTATTCACCCTTCGTCTAAGTCCGCCATTCAAACGATTAGATCATTCACAGAGGGAGGGAAGAATGGAGAGCGGAGGAGGGGGAAGGGGAATGGGTGACATATGGGAAGGAAAGGGTCATCCCATAAAGGGGGAGCATAATCGTGAAAGATGACACTCCAAACGCTCTGCGTACCATCGTAAACGGAGCTCCCCCTGGTCACTTATAAAAAGATTAATAAAAAGGCTCCCCGACTCTCGTAAATGACTCCTTTTATTGGCCAATTTAGCACAAGAAAGAGATGCGAGTGCGCGGGAGGTCTTCAATTCACTACCGTAAGCATACTTTCTCTCTCTCTCTCTCTCTCTCTCTCTTCTCTCTTACGGTCACAATCCAGTGAAGTAAAACGAGCAATCAGTGATCGAACCAAGGCGAGAAGAAGAAAGAGAAAGAAGACAAAAAGGTAATGAGGCGCGCACTATTAACCGCGTCTTAATTACCCCTCATTCATCCGGCTAATTAACCCTTTCGCATCTAACCACGCGGAAGATGCGCATCGTGCCTCTAGTTACCGTAATCATTAGTCAATCGATAATCCCTCACCTGTCTGGTCTTCTCCAATTCACTCTGTTGTGCCATGACCTTCGACTGGACTGAGGCGTGCTCCCTCTGGATGGTATCGAAGAGATCGCGCACGTTGTGTTGTCCACTCTTGCCAGCCATTCTCTGCAAAGATCAAAGATCAACCATCCATCCACAAGAGAGAACAGCACTTAGAATAAGGAGATAATGAAATTATAATGAACAGAGCGAGTCGGCAAAGGGCAAAGGATCATTTGCATGTCGATCAATTGGATTAGTACGCATCTGCATGTGACAGGTAGTATGGTAATTGGTCAGTCTTAATAAACATCTACTGTTTTTGCACGTCCTACCGTACACGGAGACAATAGTTAGCTTTGGCGCCACATTTCAGCTCGTTTCAACCGGAGACAACGGGAGGCACTCATTTTCAGTTAACGAAAGGGACAGGGGAGAGTAAAAAGTGACAAGTGACACAGAAAGAATGAGCAGGAGAAGAAGGAAAAGGTTGGAAGTCTACTCTGGTTCCCGATCAGCTCTTTTACACCCTCCCATCTCTCTCTCCACATGTCATCCACCAACACCAAGTAATCAATCTGCCCTGATTCTAGTACATAGTCCCGCCTCTCCTTTCCCCTCTCTCCCTTACACCCCTCATCAATCACTCATTAGCCATTTCTCTCCATCGTCAACTGATATGATAACACAAACACCCGTGATAAGCTTCGCCTAACTGGATCCCCACCCTCCCTTTCTCTAATGTGAACACACTCGATCCATGGTATCGGGGTTCGATGAGGGAGAGATGGAAGGAGATAAGATAGCCATCTTCTCTCTCTCTCTCTCTCTCCAAGTGATATCTACTCATGAGTGACAGGGAGTAGGAGAGGAAGAACCACTTGTTCCCCTCCCGTCTCACCACTCCTCTGATGTAAACAATAAACGAGGCGGTTCAAACAAACTATCCTACCATCTATTCTAGAGACACCGCAGTACCTCCTATATTATACAGTAATATACAAAGTATACTGTACTCACCAATCGATTGGCTGCTTGAATGATTAGCTGTATAACTGCTTGGGGATTGTTTCCCGATTGGAAGAGGGGCGAAGCGAGAGGAAGAGGGGCGGGGGCGATGTGTCCCTCGTCTTGAGATCCACCAACACTCTGCAATCAACATACTAATCAATCAATATTCTACAGTCTACTTTGATTTCTCCCTTCATCGAGGGAGGAATCAAACGAATGAATGGACCAGAGAACAAAAAGGGCGCTACTGAGGTAGAAGAATGGCGAGAGAGAAAGGAAGAGGGGGTGATGAGAGAGAGAGGAGAGAGATGAGGGAAGGAGAGGGACCAGAGAGGTCAGAGGGAAATGTCCTCTAGGGAGAGGGAGGGATACAAAAAGAGTGTGATCTATCCCTCTGGCGTGAGAATTGAGAAAGAGGAGGGAGAGGGGGAGGGTCAGTGAGTAAAAAGGGGAGGAGAGGGCAGAGGGCAGAGGGAAGATGAGCAACAGATGAGATCAGAGAGGAAGCACCCACATTCTTTGATTGGGAAAAAGTGATTGGCCCGTCCGTCACTTATTTCCCAGTCTCTTTAGAGATGAAAAAGCGAGATGGAGTAATCAATCTGAACGATGTTCAATGGGGGAAACGAGAGGAGAAAAGAAGGAGAGGGAAATGGCTCGCGAGTCGCAAAAAAAGACAGCCAATGATTCATAAAAAGAGAGCGGCGGCGAGAGAGAAAAGAGGAGGGAAGAGTAATGCGATTTGCGAGTGAATGTGCTTTTTGTAGCGACATAAATTAGTCTCCCCAAACCAATTTGAGGATCGGGAAGAAGAGAGAGAGAGTAGGAACACGGCCATTTACACGGATGAATGAGTGGCGTGGTGTTCAAAGGGCAGAGTGTTTGGTTGACACCTCCTGGCCACGCCCCCTTCAGTGAGGTGTGAATGACATCTCCTTATGAATAGAGTGAGAGATCGAGAGAGGAGGAGGCTGTGTACCCTACAGATAATCTACTACCACCCATTGAGAGACTGTTCCATCGGGAGCGATAGAACAGAGGGGCCGAGACTAGAGACAACAGTAGGGTTCACCCTCCCCCACCCTCTCCCTCTCTTGCTGGCTATCCCATTTCCTGAGTCCATTCTAATGAATGTTCTCGGGAGGGAGAGCGAGAGACCGATCAAGTGCATACACTTGACACCATTGAATGCCTTCCGTCTTTCAGAAGCAGATCAGAGTGGGGGGGGGGGGGACTGTGCAAACAGACACTCGAGTAGAAGCACTTCTCAGTTACTCATCCATTGCACGCAAACCATTCAAAAACTACTGCTCACTACAGTAGCTAGTCGGGAAGTACGGTAGACAAGTTACGCAGTAGAATAGTCGAGCAGAAATGACTAACGGAAAACGACTAAAGAAGTGGAAGAAGAAAGAAGTGAAGGAAGGAGGGAAGAGAAGGAGAAGAAGAACCATAATGGATGATACTCATAAAGAAGTCAAGAGGGAAGAGTGTCTAGGGAGCAGCGATGGAGAAGATGGATTACCACCGAGAGGAAGAAGGAGAGAGGGGGGGGGGGCGAACGAGATCAACTACCACGGAAGACTGAATAGAACCAGCGGCCATCAAATGTGCCACCCCATCTCAGCCCATATGATCACACTCCAGATGGGTTTGTTCAGAGGGTCAGAGGAGAGCGAGGAAGGAAGAGGAGGGAGATGGGATGGATAGATTACCTCTTGACACGATATCCGCTGACAGAGACCCCCTCCTCTCCCTCTTTAGCGTCAGGCTGTTCAAATGCGATTGTCAAATGAAATAGCCTTCTCCTTCCCTCAATCGGCGTGTCTCGTAATAGGATCATTCCAAAGGTGGTCGCATTCTATTGTATCGCCCTTCGGAGGGAATGCCCATTCCACTGAGAGAGAAGATGAAGGAGGGGGAGATAGAGGAGAGGAGGAGAAGGAAGTGCAGAGGAGAAGGGAAGGAACTAAGTCAATCAGAATGGTCGCTCTCTACAGAGAAGTTGAATGAAAGAGTGCCGATTGAGAAAAGAGCCGGCAATGATGTCGTTTAAGTGAATGGAGATGGGATTTGAGCGAAACGACGAAGAAATCAAATCAACGTAAGGGGATATAGTAAAAATGAATGCGATTGAGAGAGTAGAGGAGGGAGAGGCGAAAGGGGGAACTATCGCGACAAAACGATGGGAATTATGGGGAGCCCGATCCCAGTGACGAAAAACCCATTATGATTGGGTCGAAGGGGATAATCGTGAGAGAGTGAACAGGTGAGGGACACAACTAGAGATTAGACACTATCACTGACTCAACTATCTCTAATCGAGACCGCCACCTGTCCGAGTGTACACTGCAACAGGGAGGAACACGTAAAGAGAAGGATGGAGGAGAGGATGAAAGAAGACAGACAAATTAGCCCAGATGGATGGAAGAGAGAGGGAGAGAATGCATGTGGCAGTGAGAGGGAGGAGCGACATTCATAATGAGTAATTAAGTGTCGATTGGGATCTCAACTGGGGGTGCCCAGAGGGGAGAATGAAGGTGGTCGGAGGCGAGGAAAAGGAGAGAGGAGGGAGTGGACAAAAGGAGTGAGAGATCTCAATCTCATGAATAGGAATAGAGGAGTGACACTCCGCAAGGGGGTAATCAAGGATGAACGAGTGAGAAGAGCAGAGGGATCTCAGAAGAAGAAGAGAGAGAGGGAGAAAGGGAGTGGTGAGTGATTGAACGGACCCCAGAGGCATCGAGTGACAGGTCGAAGGAGAGGAGGAAGAGGAGGAGGGCACCGAAAGAGATACGAGCACGACACCATTTCACACTCAGAGAAACGACAGATTGCCAATCTTCCCTCGTACAAAAAGGCCTGGATATTAGAGCACTATTTGAGCACCTGCTTTGACTAGAAAGGAGAGAGCGGAATCTACGGGGAAGGACCGTCGCTGCTAGAGAGTACTGTAACAGGAGAGAGGAAGGAGAAGAGAGAGAGAGGAAGGGAGGGAGGAGGGGGGGGGGGGAAACGACAGTCAAAAGGACCTCCTTTCTCACAAAAGAGAATTGCGCGTGAATAAGTAATGCCTTTTTTGTGAGTAACGAATGAGTGAACGAAGGAGGAAAGAAAGAAGAAGACGAAGGAACGAATTGAATGAGAAAACGAGTGAACCGAAGGAAGAGAGAGAATGGAGGGGGGGGGGAGGGGGGGGGGAGACCCGAAAGTACCATGACCAGTCAACCATCACAACCATCATTACAACCACACGGTCCATCGCACCCTCGGTGTCAATGAGAGTCGGAAGGAGAGAAGAGGTAGAAAAGAGTGATCTCCTCCCCTCTACAGTCAAGTACCCCATCAGAGGGGAGACAAACTATGCAAATGAGTAGTTGACAGAGGAAGGAGCAATGAAGGAGAGGGATTAGATGTCTCCTCCTCTTCTCTCCCATGGGGAAGGGTCACTCTCTCACTCAACAGAAGGCGGTCCACCAATGACACTCCTCACTCTCTCATTAAGCAGACACATCTTGTGGATGGGGGTATTATTCCAATTAGTGGCGGGGTCAAAGGCACTTCCTAATCCTCTCAATGGCCCCTTCTGGGGGGTATTTATCACTCCTCCACTCTCCTCACCCACTGGCTCCTCTTCCCTACTCGCACCCAAACACGATCAGCTTCCGCCTCTCTTCTATAATTACGCGTGCATTAGCATGACCAAGGGGAATCGATGCCGACTGATCGTTAAAGGGAAGGGATAAGAGTGTTCCTATCCTCAGTGCAAATGGCCGAGCACTACCAAGGGTGAAAGGATCACCTTTGCAGCAAGTGAAGCAAGGGAGAGAGAGGGAAGGTGTCTCGATGAGACTGGCTCATACTACTCTTATCATCACCATCCTCGCATCTACAACAGTCGCATCAACAAGAGACTCCTCTAATCTCGCATGGAATGCCATGATACCAAGGACACATTTGCGAGGGTCAAAACACGCCTACAGTACTCCTACCCTCCCGTACGTACCGTATCCTCCTGCGTCGTCTTCTTCTCGGGAGTCTTCTGCTCTTCTCGAGGGGGCGTCATCATGGCGTAGATCAATCGATTGATAGTGGGAGGTAGATCAAAAGAAGTGGTCGTTCGTCCGAATCGACTGCTCGACTCGATGAATGAGTGGAGAAAATGAGAGGATGCCGTAGCACTAATCTCACTCCCCATGCAAAATGATCCTACGTGATCATATGCACTCCTAATCAACATTGTCAACAAAGGAATCGAAGGATAATCCTCATTGATTATTCCTTCATCACTACTCCGATTCTTCCCCCCAGTGAGGGGTTGTTCCTCCTGGGGATCATCTCCCGTGCCAGTCCATCCTCCCTCTGGCCATTCTCTGCACTGGGAGGAGGACTGTCTCCCTCTCCTATCTACTCTTACTGACCCTCACTCACAGGAAATGGAGTGGCGGCAAGGGGAAATGAAATCTACGACCTATGATTTGTAGGAGAGCGAAGAAAGGGAAGAGAAGAAGAGGAGAGGAGAGCGGGAGGAAGGAAGGAAGGAAGCTGGAGGAAGGGTAGGAAGAGGAAGAGAAGAAGAAAGCACTGAGATGAGGATGAGATTATGGTAGGGATACGGTAGCCTCGAGGGTGGAAAGTGCAGCTCTGTGATGGATATTCCCGGAACACTGAGTCTGATCGCTTGCGGTAATACGATTAGTCGCATAATCCCCCCATGGGTTCCACTCTGAGTTGGCGATTATAGAATCAGAGAGGAGGGGAGGAAAGAGGATCATGAGAGTTTAGAGGAGGGAAGGGGATTATCGCTACGGGGAGCGGTGATCAAAAGGGGTGACTACGTAATACAAGAGAACTGTCAGTGAGGGAGGGAAGAGGAGGGGGAGGAGGAGAGAGGGAAGGGCGAGAGAGACAAATACACATATCTTTAGTGCAATCAAACACGCTCGCATCATCAAAAGACAATGAGCAAGAAGTGTGAATGAATGAGAGAGGAGAGGATGCAATACGAGAAGGTGAGGAGAGAGGAGGAGAGAGACTCACGGGGAAGTTGATCAGAGGAGAAAGACGATAGGTGAGATCAAGGGAAGGAGATGGTGGGCGACATCCGATCTGTGTAGACACTACGATTAGTGGGATGGATTGGAGACAGATCGGGAGGGGAGAGGAGGGGGGGGGGGGCGAGCCAATACAATGCCTTCTTCCTCCCTTCTATCGGGCGGGGGATTAAGGGGCGGATTGGCCTCCTATCAAAAGGTGCGGGGGGATGATCCGGATAGGATGAGCGAGGGTGATTATCTCACGAGTAAAGGGGCGATGAGTGATTGGAGGAGAAATAGTTATCTCCAGAGGGAATAACTCCCCCAGACGACGAGACGAAGAGGGAAGTGAGAAGAGATGAAGGGAGGAGCGAACGAGGAGAAACAATCGTCTAGACTATAGCTAGCAAGACCCCCTCTCTCTTCCCTCTCTGAGTCAACCCTTTTCTTGGTAGTGATAACAATGGAGATCACACAATGTTTTTCAAGAAAATTCAAACAAACATCGTGGTGAATGGGTCACGCAAGATGAAGTCAGAGGAAGTAAAGGTGCTCTAACAATAACCATCTCCCATTGCCGAGGAGAGGAGAAGTGAGAGAGAGAAAGTAGCAATCACGCAATGTCTAATGACGATAGTGTGGTTCTCCCCATCAACACCTCTCATCTACCCTTCCTCCTATCAATGGCCATGCCGCTATCAGTGATTAGAGGTCGTCCTGTCTATTTATCTTCTTATGAGTGACACTGTGATAGTGTGCAATCAACCATCCCCTCCTGAACTGATATCACTCCCCCCCCCCCCCCTAATAAGAACTTATCACACGGGGATCGCTATATACTCAATAGCACGTAAAATCGAGACGAGAACTATTTCCGTTTGAAATGGTGCACTTTGCAGGGTTGTTTTTCGCTCATTTCTCACTCGGGGAACGACGTACTGAGAAGAGTGAACAACAGGAGACTTTCATCTCAATGTCCCGTTTGATTGACAGATTTCTCCCCTTCTCCGATGTCTCGTCCATTCATCTCCCCCCCCCTCTCTCTCCTCCCTATCATTCATGCATTCGAAAGCACTTACTGAGTACGTCACTCAAGGATGAGAAAGAGTCTGACTGATGGATGATATCTCCTTCTCCCTCTCAACAACGGGAGATCACTCTCTCTCTCTCTTCACTTTACTCATCACGCAACACCGACTACACACAAGCAGTGGCTTGCGCAAGAGGATCTCTCGAGGGATCGTCTACTCTCCCCTTCTCTTCTCAGGGGGCAACTCGACGGGGGATTCACCCTCCTAACTACTCATTCAACAGCCTCTTCAGTTCCTACTTGCCGAGGAGAAGAGGCAATCTCTTCAGTTCTCTTCAGTTCAGTTCCCGATTGCCTCTTCTCGGAGATGGAATGGGAAGGGGAAAGAGTCGTTCTCGAATACTCAAGTACTCCTCTCGTCTCAATGGGATCTCTTGACAGAATGAGATGAATCCCACTCCTCCCGTGCCAATAAGTGGCCTCTCTCTCTCTTTCTTCCATCGCCGCAAAGGAGTGGTCAGAGGGGATTAACAGGCACGGCAGTGTGGCTACCGGATTACTGGATAAGCCGGACGATGCAGTGGGATAAGAAGCAGAGGGGCGAACGGTAGGTCACTGAGGGATCATAGGCGAGTAGAGAAGAGGAGGGAGTAATCCCCCCTTACACAAGTACTTGCGCATACATGCAAACATTCGCTACTGTGCACACAAATTGTTATACAATAGCAGAAGGAGAAGGAAGGGGAGGAGGGGAGGAGGGGAGGAGGGAAGTGCGGGAGAGGAGAGAGGAGTAAAGTGAGAAGGAGGGCACGGAACATGAGTAGAGGTGAGAGCAGACATTGAGAAGGGGAAGAAGGAGGAGGAGGAGGGGAAGCGAGGGACCACTCCGATTACCGTAATCCGATACGAGAGAGAAGCTACACGATATGTGATTGACTCTCTCGAATACGCGACCCTCCTCGGATTACGAGGAAAAGACGGGAAGGAGATGGGAAAAAGAAGAGAAACAACGGGCTGATATCTGATCTCCCCCCCCCCTCTCTCTCTCTTCGCACTACTTCGACGGGGTCACATTGCGGGGCAACAGTCTCCTACCGTACTCCTCTCTCACTAATCCATCATTGCGCAACAGCTGCTTCTTCTTCAGGAGGCTGACAGTAACTCGGACGGAATGGCCTCATAAAAGGGGAGAGGAGGATAGGGGACAGTCTTCAGAGAGGCCGCCACACTCCACTCCACATGTCCCCTTAAATCTCTTCTTTACAGCCCTCCTCCCTTACAATCTCTGATTCAAGTGCTAAGTGGGGGAGGGGTATCTCTCTCTCTCCTTTGTTGTCGCTACCAGATGCCCCCACTCCCATCGACCACCCACTGAGAGGACTAACACCCTCAATGAGCTGAGAGAAAGGGGACATCAGAGGCCACTTAGCGCCCTGACTCCCCCCAACTCTCGAGTTGACTACAAGAGATTCACAGCGACGTCCAAATACTCAATCTGTTCGGCACACAAAAGAGAGCAGCGAGTAGGTGAGTACACACACAAACAGACTAATCGTGTTACCAGCTGAGTTCTCCCCTCCCTCTCCCTCCTCTCTATCCCCCTCTGTTCTTTCTCTTTCAATGCACGCTTGGGTAATCTAATCTGGCTCTGGGAAGGAGTTAATATAGACAGCAGATCAAAGAAGGCTGGCTGCGTCACACTGGAGAGGTCACATCTCTCTCTCTCTCTCCTCGATAAGCATCTGCATCTCCACTTCCTATCTACTCGATCTGCCCACTTGGTACTCCATCTCATCAGCTCATCTCATCTATCGAAGCAAGAAAAGCACCGCCATCTTCTCTTTCAAACTTCTTCCCAATGGCTGCACCGACAAAAAGAGTGGCGAGAAGAGAAGAGAAGAAAAGTGTCTACTTCCCAGTCAATTAGTGTGTCCCTCCACTTCCCTTCCCTAAATCGTAGATCAAAGCAGTGGACAGGTGATTCGAAGGGGATGCTGTGATGACCATCCTATAATTGGGATCTTCCCTTCCGATCTTCAGCTCATCTCTCAATTATGAGGTTTCTCGAAGGGGCCGAGGGAGATTCGAGCTGTCTCCATAATTACAATAATCTAATGCAGACATCTTGAACCTTCTCAGCCCTATTCTCCCCTTCCTCCTTCGGCTCATCTCGTTACACGGCTCATTGGCTCTCGAGGATACTATGATGATGAGAGGGTGGAGGGAGTGGGGGGGGGGGGGGTGCTATTACCTCGAGTGAGTCTGTTCGAGAGCATCGGCCTCTGCAAGTACAAATGTGCCCGTTTGGCGCAATGGGTTGCGCAATTCGTCGGTGTCCCTTCACTGGGCACTCGATGCCTGGTAGGGTATCGAGGGAAGGAGAGAAAGAGTGAGTCACTCATTGCGCAAGTCCACCATAATCTCATCCATCCGTGTAATCTCTCTACAATTATGGCCCATCCACACAAATGGAGAGAGGTGGCAGAAGAGATTAGGATCTCATCGGGGGACCATTGGGGGATCGAGAGGGGCTATCCACATGGAATTAATTGGTCCAGAGGAAGCACATACAAAAGATATTATCAATGCACTTTCACACACAGTATCCCGGTTCCTCCGAATACCGTATCACTTCCGGCTGACACAAATCTGCTTCTGCTATCTCTCCACCAATCATCGAGTGGGATCACAGTTGTGTGGGGTGTCTATCTGGCCTCGTATCTCCACTAGTCCTCGCTTCCTCCCCTGCAGGGATGGGGGGGGGGGGGGAGATGAGATCCCCATCTTATCTCGTCCATCTCTCACTCATCCTCCATTACTAGTGTTGCGTTGCGAGATAGAGAGAACAGAAAGGCGCCGAAAGAAGAAGGAGGGAGGGGCATAATTTACAAGGCGCTCTATAACTGTTGTGACCCACTAAATGCAGAGCAGAAGGAAGGTTGCATCACCTGGTTGCACTTCCTGGGAGCATTGAATCGACACCTCCACAGATGCCATAAACAGGAGCAGCAGCCCCTTCTCCTCCTCTCTCTCAGCCTTGCACTCAGGCAGTAAATCTCATTCCACCTCTGCATTATTTCGGGTGATGATTGACTCTTCTGCTCTCTCTCCTCTCTTTTCTTTGACTGCTCGGACGAAGGCCATTAGCCTTTCTTTTTACCCGTGGGAACGGCCATGCCACCAAGTGATCTCCGCTCATTGTCAGGGATTTGCATAGATGCCACCGGAACATTCCTGTTCTCTCATTCAAGCAATCACAGTTCCTCATCGTAGCCAATTTCGAATGATACATCTCTCATTCGATTTTTCGTGTAAATGCCCTCCATCCACCGAATTCCAAAATCACTGCACACCTCCCATAAAGCCGTCGTAAGCCATGATTATTTCAGTTACGATGAGTGTATCGCTGCCCTTTAACATCTCTTTGCGGGGGCAGCTACACAGAACTATTCACAGCGTGATTCAGCACATGAGCAATGGTGGGAATGGCAGGAGAAAGAGAAAGGGGGAGATGAGTGGGATGGGGCAGCAGATACATAAGATACCATCTCCTCTTTGTGGAAAGGGCGCGAAGTGAGGGGAGGCAGCAGCTGCTCTCTCCATTTCCCCCACTCTCTCTCGCCCCTCTCTCACACCCATCCACTGCCTCTGTTTCTTCCCTTAACGAGCCCGTCTGCACCCGTGATCCATCACTGTCAGAGGGAGAGAGCATGAGATGACTGTTGACTTCTTTTCGCGAGAAGGGGAATCATCGTCAAACTACCGTAATCTTGCATTGGCATCTGCTTACGCAATTGAGAGCAGTGACCTGTCGACCTAATGCGCCCCTACTATATCTACTGCCCATCATCTAATCAGTTCTTCCCATCACGGGAAGAGTGCACTCACTCACTTAGTCATTCAATTGATTTCGCCTCTCGATAATAACAATTCCTTTGCCTATCAATCAACGTCTCACTACATGCAATCAAGGGAACTGCAGGAGGAGAACTTCCCCTTTCCCACTTCCATTCAATGGTTCGTGAACGAGAAATGGGCATGCATAGTTGAAGAAGTGCGAAACGGGCAACGGAAATGGACCGTTAAAACTGCATCTCATGGTGAGAAAGATAGAGGGAACATTTGAAGTGAGGAAAGACAGAGAGGAGAGGGACGGAGATACTCCTTCTGGTCGTTAGAACCACCATTCATTTCACGAGCCATTTCCACTGACACTTTGAAGAACTTTATACACCCTCTAAAGATTCGATGAATCTGCAGAGTTATTGCACAATGAAACAGAGAGAGAAAATGGCGAATTGAGTGGACCATCGGGGAGCAGAAAATAGAAAAGGCACGAGAAACTATGAAGAATCTGCCCGTTTCGGTCGAAATTGAGAAGAAATCAAAGATCAACTATCAACAGTCTAAACACTAGTAGATTACTGTAGCTCAGTAATAGAATCTTGATAAAGTACTGTACAATGTGAGAAAGTTATAGAATGCAACAAAATTAAAGCTGCGAGTTGGGATTGAAAGAGCGTGGAATCAGAAGGGCGTGGTAAGAATGCAATCAATAAATTATTTGGTAAGTTAAGCGGTAGATCAGTGTGGTTGCCCTCGGGGACAAAAATTAGCTAATAATTAGTACTTATGCCAGTGCCGTTTCGTACTCGAGTCCGAACTTCTCCATCGAATCTGTGTTGATCTTGAAGACGCCTGAAATTATGATTTTCAAACTACAGCAGTCTAGTCGTGTCCCTTCGTATTGCTCAATCTCTCGTTTCCCTCTCTACGAGAGGCAGTAGGTCGGATGATAACCAAAAATGGCACTCTTCCCCAGTATGTTCACAGTAGGTTCCAACAGTGCCAAAAATGCTTTTATGAGAGTTCTTGAGAGGAGTACTATTTTTGGTTATCATCCAGAAGGTCATCATCCGACCTAGTACCCTACAGAAAGGGAAGAGAGTTTCTTCGTCTTCTCTCTCACCGTTGTCTCCCCAGTTCCGTCCGAATGAGTTTACTGCTAGCCAGTAGTGGCTGCCCGTCTCGTCTTGTCCCCATCCAATCACCTGCACGAGAATAACTCCCTTACTACTTGAAATCACACGAAGAGAACATTCAAGATCAATTTGAATAGTATTGAATACGAATAAGACAGTCTTAAACAACATTAAAATCCGTGTTAATCCTACCTTCACCACGTGCCAATAGACGACCCGAGAAAGGAAATCCTCCATCGGATGGGGAACGAATACACCTCAAGGGAGATCATTAAAACGATTATTCAAATTTATTTTTTCTTTAATTTCCTCAGCCAGTAAGTACGCTGTGCACTTTCTCATACTTGCGTAAAAAGAGAGCACAGCAATAATCCAGACTTCCTTTGAAAGTTTTCATTGATACTTGCCCTTCTCGTTTTTTGCAACAAAGGAAATTAAAAAGGCAGCCGCTACAAATAAACGACTACATTTTTATAGCTCTCATGTCTAGTGGATGAATCAGAATCTAATCGGAAATGCAGTAGGGATGAGGTCGTAAATTTGCAACTGAGAACAATGAAAAACATTGGACGAACTGACCACTATGGTAGTGGAGGAACTCCTCAGTGACAGGGAAAGCCATCGTGAAGGGACCCGAGAGATAGAGCTCCTTCTTCAGAATGGTACGGATCTATAAAAAAACAGAATTACGTTTGAGAATATTGATGGCGTTTGGAATATCACGAAACGAATTATCGGATAGGCTTCTCAAAAGATGTATCTACATAAGCGCATTATATCTACATATGCGAGGTTGTATGAAGAAAAAGAAAGGAAGGAACCTCTCCGAGAGAGAAAGGAGTGGGCGACGTCGAGTTGAGATGACCGATGATGGAGGGAACCTGGAGAGAGCATCTATCTCTCTCTCCCGCCCCTCTGCCGTACCTGCTCCCTGATGGTTCCCGCAGCGTCCATCGTCATCGATCGGGGATACATCGAATAGGCAATCGAGGCTGAATTGCCAATCCATTCAAACGTCCTCCCAACTGATACAACTTTGAAAGGGGTTGTATCTTTCACGAGAAAAAATAGAATTGCTAATATTTTTTATAAATGTTGGAATGGTTTTATTTGGATCTAATTGAAGTGGTGGAAAACAAACCGAAGTGTTTATCGGCATCGTAATCATTCTGGTAGTAGATGGATTGGCACTGTCTCTTGCACACTCGATCGCCCTGCAGGAGACACCAATTTACTCAGATTTAAATCATTAATACTTGGCAAAATTCGAATAATCCGATTCCAAGTATTCAAATCAACAAAAAACTATTGACAACGGTGAGATCTGGATAGTCTCTGAAACCCCCTCGTTGTGTCCCAATCAAGTATAATTCCCTCTCACCTCGCTCTTCCTGAATGTTCCTGGTGAGCATGGCACTCCACACGAGTGATCGAATTCGTACGGACGACAACCGTCACGACCACCTAATAATAAGTATTTCAAACAAATTATGAAGGAGTGAAAACAAAGGTGCATTCGATATGGATCGCTCACCAGTGACAATTCCCTCCTCGACCCAGTAAGTGAGTGCCTTGAGGGGATCTCCACCGAAGCAATTGCCACATACTGAACAGCATCCGAGAACATCCTGAGATAAGAGGATCTACGTCCATCAATAATTTCCCCTCGTGGACAAGGGACTGAATTCATTTGAAGACTACTTCACTAGCAAAGGAATACAAATAGCTGATCAAGATCTCTGCTCCTTCTCTCTTCATACCTGGGGGGAGAGGAGAGAGACGAATGATCCATTCGATGCGATGCACGCCCTGTCCGAGGCGACGCCCATCGAGGCAACTGCCTGCAGTGGAATCAGTAGGACATTCATCCACCATGTTGAGAACTGGTCAGGGTCACCAACTAATTCGTCGTAATTTTTCTCGAAATTCTCATAGATGGACGTACATAGCAGGATCCGCATCCTCCCTGGTTGGGGACATCGGAGATGGAGGGACAATGGGCCCATTTGAGACGAGCATCGAAGTGAGTGGGGAGGGACGAAGTAGAGAGGGAATGGATATCACTGCAACAGATACCTCATCCATCCAAATAAGACCGTCCCAATTCTCTGGAAGATCAACGTACGCCAGATGTCTCTTCATCTTCTCCGAGTTGAAGTATCTCTTGAGGTGCTCCATGTACTTGCGCACCTCAACGCACAAGCCTCATTATTTTGAATATTTCAGAACAAAAAAAAAGAAAAATCCTATGAAAAGAATAGAAGGAGCAGGAGCATTTCAGACAAATTGGTCCACCTCAGTCTCATTCCTCGTGTACTTGAAGCCGTACGATTTGTTCTTCACGCCGAACTTGTTGAACTTCGCCTGAAATATGATACAATAATTTTCAGTGATATAAAATGTACAAAAATTTTACACGTTCTCAGAAACTTAAACTATCGATATAAGTGAAGAAGATGGTCGGGAAGGCGACTGACCTTCCATCCGAGACTCGGCTCGTCATTCACTGCCTTCACTAGCTTCCTCAGGTACTCTTTGTTCTCTGTCGTCTCTTCTATCTGCAATCCAATCCTCCCTTATTGACACTGTGGTTAATGCAGTAACTACATTCGTCTAGCAGAGTAACTATCTGTCTGTGTCTGACATATGAAACTCTTGTTCAATCATTTTCCCCACCTCTGGAGGTTCCTTGGGTTCCTCAGTCTTCTTCTCTCCACTCAAACCCTTCCACACTCCTTCCAATCCTCCTCCCTGCTGACTCTTCAGATAGAGACCCACTGCAGCCAGTAGAATCGCCACGCCTGCAGTCGGCACATTATTTCGAGCATCAACACATTGCCTGGTTATGGTAAATCTCGATCCATGAGATGTTAGAATTTTCCATCACCCAGGGAGAGTAAAAAAAGGTACATTCATTGTAGAGGGGAACGAAATATTCGAGCAACTGAATGATAAGCAGTAGTGTCGGAGGAGTGGCCGGCGAGAAGGAGAGATCAAAGATCAGAAGAGGAATTGGAGGGTGCTGCTCACTATTCTGTGTCACTTCCTCCATTGGATTGACTGGATTGAGGGGAGAGACTGGCCTTTCCTCACTCTTCCTCAAACCCCTTTTGAGGCCCATGAACGATGGTTGAAGCGTCCAGTTACCATCGTTGAGACCACCGTAACCCGATGGGGGAGATGTCCCGCGGAACTCTACGTGCCCTGATTGAGCTACCGTACCCAGGATGGCGATGATGGAGAGAAGAGTGAGAAGGCAATTGGAACGACGACGAGAGGAGCGATAGGAGGAGGTTGTCGATCCTAAGACAAGTCTCGCATCTTTGTCCATCTCAGATGAGGGCAGAAGAGATGAATCTGCAAGGGAGAAAGTCAGTCGGCGATAGAATTATGAATATAATTGAACGAATAATTAAAGAGAATGAGAGAGAACAAAAGAGAAATGAGTGGATTGAGTGAATATCGGGAGGTGAAATATGATTGAGATGGGGGGGGGGGGGGGAGATCGCGTATCTCTTCACTCATCCAATCGGTCATCGGATATTCTCGGGGATCAGAGAGGAAGAAAAAAAGGGGAAGAAATGAAGGAAAAGGATCTCGACAGTGTACTATATCGAGAGTGTAATATTGTGATGAAAATTAGATAGGTGATATGTACTGTTGTGGCACTATAGCTATCAATTAGTGGCAAAATGTATGATTTTTTCCTCATGTAGTGTATCTCTCAGTGTGTATTATCTCCGTATGCAGTTATAAATATTTCTCCAGTGAAACGATCCCTATACTGACTATGCGCAGAATCATTTCCTACCACTGACGATAAATAAAAAGTACTCAAGCGGCCAAATGTTCATACGTGTATCACTAATAAGCGACCAAACAATCAGAAAATAATGATTGTGAAGAAGAAAGAAGGAATCTGCCACTTCCTTCTCTTCGTCAGCTATGGCCACCTGACTGCCGTGATGGACGATCGAGTCGACGAGAAGGGAAAGAGAAGGGAAGAGGTCAGAGGGTGATGAGGTCAGAAATAGCCAACTCATTCTGCTTTCACGACTGAGAGAGACGAGGGAGCGAGTGAAAGGAAGAGATCAACATTGCGAGTGAGAGTAGAAACTGGAAGAAGTGTGAAGACTCACACGCGGCTGTTCGATTACTGATTAATGAGGCTGCTTCCTGAGGTGAGGAAAGAGGGCAGAATGAACTAGCTGATATGATAAGAAGAGCCACGTTCTCAATAGGTAATTCAAGTTGCAAGGATGATTAACTCTCGGAGTGTATAATCGGTGATGGATACAGTTACACCAAGGACAAGGAGAAATATTGGAGAATGTAATCCGGGAAATATTGCACCAGGAGCAAGAAGGAAATTAGGCAGCGAAATGAGAGCAACGACGCCACTTCTCTCATTCGTCCCATTGAGTTGTGATTGAATCGGAGGAGGGGATCGGGAGGATATCTGGAGAGGTGTCCATTCACATCCACAAACAATCTCCGGCACGTCAAAACTCTCTCTCTCTCTCTCTTCTCTCTCTGCAGACAATTCCCTCTGGCAGACTGTGAATGAGTGCAGTATCTCCTCTCTTCTCTTCCGGTAACGTGAGAAATTCCCCCCTCATGCGACGGGACATCGGAAGAAAGGGAGGAGGAGATATCAAGAACTAATCTATTCCACTTCCCTCTCTCGAACGGGGAGAGACGAACCTGAGAGGGGGAGAGGGAACAGAGGAAGATAAGATTCCTGTGGCAACAAACACTAGACTATCAACACTTCCGTGCTGTCAAACTGTCTAAATCACCTCGAAATAAACAGTCTCTCAATTCTTTTTGATGATGGAGAGGAAATCCACGATCAAAATATTGAACATCCAGGGATTAGAGAACTGTTGCCTCGAATGGCATAGAATGGAGATCACGGATCACGAGTGAGATCAGCACCCTAATGGTTTCGTCCTTGTCGAGAGAAGGAGTGAAAGGGAGAGTACCAAGGGGTGAACTCTGAATCCGCCAGTGACACCATCATTCGCGCTTCTATTGCTCTACCTACGTGTGTGCTACCTGATAACACCAACGAAACTGAATTGTGCCCATGCTCGACTAGATAGAATATCTGAAGACATAGTATACCCCTGAGGGCATTCTGCCACACTTCTAAGAACCGCATGCAAACAGGAATAACATCGTGGTCTCATCGGAAAGAGAACTAATATGCTGCTGAAATAGCGAAAAATAGGAAGGAGAGGGGAGCATGGATACGTAATAAGAATGGAATATCGTCTAAATGGGTGGATGGACAACTCCTCTCTCATTGCTGTTCTCACCTTCCAACTAGCCCTCCTTCCGATTGTTAAGTACTGGTAGTACTCCCTCGTCTCCCTCCCCTCTGGTACGGACAATAGGGAAGGGGAGGAGTGGGAGATCATGGAGGACAATGACTACCATGATACCAACGGTCGAGGGAACATTAATCGAGGGGGGGAGGGTTCTGAGAAGGGCAGAGAAGGGGGTACTGCAATGCAAACGAGTTGAGCATCTAATAGGTTGATTAGCCAGCGGATAGTTATCATTCCTTGGAGAAGAATGGAACGGAGAAACAAATGGCGAGAGAGAGAGGGAGAGGGGGGGAAGCATCGGGAGAAGTTGCTGAACGGGAGAGGGGGGGGGGATTAGATAGCCATGATAGAGGAGAGAAAGGCGAACACTGATCTCCAATCTGGATCCAATCATACGTGCCGAGATATTTATGGCGTTTTGTTTAAAACATCACAACTAATGTCACTAAATACAGGATGTGCCTTTTCCACTCGTTATTTTTAGAACCCAACAGAAGGCGAAAAATAAAGTAGGATAAAGTGTTTCAAATCCATCACAGACTTCAAGAAAGAGTTCTAACAACCACTACTAAAATGATACACCCCGTCGCTACAGTATCCCAGTGAACAGAGGAAGATTGCAAAACACGTATAAGGAAATACGGGTGCACGGTGGAAGATCAAATAACGATGATGTCGAAAAGATAAGGAGCGGCCAGGGGGTCAAATCACTATTTTCCACATATGCAATGGCAAATATTCGTGAAACAACTGCATGTAGTAAATCAACCGTCCTTGATCAGTATACTCCATCCTAAATAAACCTTCTTTATCACAGAAAGTGCCGTTGTCCAACTGGATTGTCGTCTTACTCATGAGGAGGAGACTTCCTCTTCTTATCTCCAACCTTCTAGTATTCGCACCCCCGAGGGCACAAGATGAGTCAGAAGGGAAGAAAAGATAACAAAGAGAGAAGGCACGGATAATTAGAGGATGGAGTATATTTTAGAGAATCAATCTCAGCTTATTCATATCAGTAGCTTAAAATACCAGCTAAGAAGTAATGTCCGATATATCGATAAATAGAAAGATCAAAGAGCAATCTCGTCTCACCTTTTCTCTCCTCCCCTCGTTTCCTCCTCTTTCTCGTATCGCCTTCGCGTCCATTTCTCGTCATTCCCATCCTGGAAATGTTTAATTACGATAGGTAAGTTTGCATTGCTATGATAAACATCAAGTTTTATAGTATTTTCAAATGAAGTCTAGATAAATTGTACCCATGTCCTATCTCAAAAGGGCACTACACAAATATCTGCGGGTACGACATCAGACCTCAAGGTAACCTTTCATCAATCTCTTATCTTCACTGTGCTCTCGCTCAGTTCCTCTACACTTTCTCGACGGAGTGAATGGGTACTGTGATCGTATGAGATCACTCATTTCCGGTCTCTTCTGGAGGGGGAAGGAGGGGGCAAGAGGAAGAGGGTGATAAGCGGATCATTGGCAACTTCCCCACGGGCGCTTACTCCCACTCACGCTTCTAAGCATTTCCGTCTTCTAAGTATGACACCGTAAAACACGCCTATCTTCCTATGTGAAAAATCGTAGAAAATACAGGAGAGACAATGCGCAGAGATGCAATTGCAAACAGAATGAAAACCAGTGGGTCTTCAATGGAATCTGGAGGAACACCCTCTCCGCCCAGATGCGCCTGCGTGCTGAAACCCTACTCCTGTGCAATCAGTGTCGTTTAGCGTGCTCACTCCTCCCAGGGGAACAGAGAGTGGAACAGGTGGGTGAATTGGGAGGGAGGGAGTAGACACATTTAGTCCCTCTCCTCTTTCAGTTTGTTCGTCGCTATCTCTGGTCTTCCCATTGTCTGAGCGTGGACTCGCACCCCAATAGGGCCACTTCCAGTCTCTTCAGATCACACATCCAGTACACTTGCTATTTGTGAATGAGAGTATGAGATTACCTTGCGATGACGAAAGAGGCCTCTTCTTCACTGCATTCGCTGCAGCGACGTTCAAATGCTGCACGGCAAAGATGTAATTGCTTAGATGGGAAAGCGACGACAGATAGACACACAAGGATGCAGAGGACAGGAAGAGACCTCACGCCCATCGATACTCTCACCCCCACGATATGGTAAAGTTTATACAATGACATATCTTAAAATACAATGAATTAATATCACAGTAAGCGAGGTTGTAGCACAAAATCAAGCAGTCAATCGATTCAAAGCTACTGTAACCCAATAGAACATAATTATTGACGTTGAATTTGACAATCGTTTAAGTACCGAGACCGAATCTGGGGATTGGCTATCACAAATCAAAGATCACGCCATCACGGCCACTTTCTCCTTCTTCTTCTCCTTCTCAGCAGTCGGTTTCTCTTCTTCCCTCGAGGGACCTCAAACTCCGCATTTCAGAAACAACCTACATTTGATAAACAAAACAAACCTTGTATCTCCCCCGTGGGTGCCTCGGGGAGAGTCAACTCCTCCTCCTCCTTCTTCTCAGCTGCCAAGAGTGCAGCCAGTTCCTCCTCGCACGATTCGACGTCCGAGGATGACAATTGGCCAGAGATGAGGGAGGAGATCTCCTGCAACCACGCATTTAGAGATGCGGCTTATTACAACTATTTGATAACTTCCCCCATGTATTTCTCTAGTTGCCAAATCTTTCTTCAGTGGCATCTTCATGGCTCACCTCTTGATACTCTGCGCCCTCCCTCGTCTCCTCCATGATCTTCTCGATCTCGTCGATGTCGAAAAGCTGAGAAACAAATATTATGATAAATTATCTTACTTATCGAATAAGATTCTATTCAAATGTTAAAAAAAGAAGATACCGAATTCATCTTCTTGAGTGCCTCATTGCCCTGCTTCAGTCCCTCGACCACTCGCTGTTGGATGTCAGCGAACTCCAGATCAGTCACCTTCAAGTCGATGAATGAACAATCAATTGAAATTGAAAAAAAATTTAAATACTCCGTCAATTTTTTAAAGCGAAAATATCTCCATTTCAAGATCCGCATTGATTCACTCTTGATTTACAACGGGAATTTCGCAGCTAAGAAATGAGCTCCGCGATAAAGGCGTATTCGCACTCATACCATTTTCTCAATCTGGTCCAACTGCTTCAGCGTCTGGTCGATCACATTCTCCTGCAGTCTCTTCTTCTTCAGAAGGAGAAGAGCTCGACTGTAACCTTTCTTTATCCCACTCGCACCATTCCTTTATTTACAGATCGAGTTTTCTTTAATGAACGATTTAAGGCAGTTCTAGCTGTCTTGTGATGCATTACATAACAATATAGTAAGTGATAAGTGTGGACTGACTCCTTCCTTCCGTCAGCAATCAGCTGCTTCGCCAGTTGTCTCTCCTTCTCCATGCACTTCTCCTTCCTCTTGATGAACTGCTTCATCTTGTCTCGTTGAGTCTTCAGTTGCTGCAATCTCCCTCTCCCTCCTCCCTTCTCTCCTCTCCCCCACCAGAATGGCTTGATCCTGCTCCGAGACTGCCGGGAGGGGCGGACTCTTCGATTTCTTGCTGAACACTCCTCCCATCTACAAGCAGGGTAAAGGTCTTAGATCCGCTAAATTCGTGGTCCCAAAATATTGGATCGATTTCCAAACGATTCTTTATTTCTCGTGAATATTTACTTTAGATAATTTATCCGGAATTCGCGCATCTTCAAAACAGATGGAATTGGAATTGTGAATTAGTTTCTTGGATGATAATCTTCTAGTAGCACAAAAAATGCACTGTAAGGTAAACTGTCACAAGATAGTTGACAAACAAACAAAGAATGGTGACAAACTCGTTTCCCTGGGTGGAATTGAAGGTGGTTATGCTCTGATGAACTTTCCATTTCTAGCGATAATCTACTCTCTTTCCTGTACAATATTATTGTGGTAATACATCTAAATTTACATCGAACATAGATGAAATTGCAAAAGAGAGATGGAAACGAAAGGGCACAAAAACCACGTGAATTTACGATACGGATACGGTAAGTGATTGAAAATTGTCGATTCATCCAGCTACCAGTGACTAACGAGATAATGTACACGGTGGCTAAACGAGTTAAATTACGGTATAGCAACGTAGTAGCAACGAAGAACCACTTCCTCCAACTATGATATAGACAATGGTGGTTCCTTCGGACTACTCCACGTCCTTCCTCACTCCTCTCCTTCCTCCCTTCTCCTCTTCCTCTTCTCCCTCGTGGCATTTCTGACTACTCTGATCCTCCTCGCTCTTATTTTCTCCATCTGTTCATCTCCAACCCTCCTCTCGTCCCACTGCCACATTCCGATTCCACCGTCCCACTGCAATTATCCATATTATCTCCCTTTTCATCGTCTTCTGGTTTCAGGATCCATTGTCCCAACAGATTGACCCTCAAAATGGTAGAAACCAGACATCCCTATTAGATATTGCAAAGAAGGAAAGACTAGGCAGCTGACCGAAGTGGTGAATATCTCGTTGGCGTCCTCAGCCCAGAGGGCGTCTCTGACTATGGCCTTGTGTCCCGACAGTCTCTGCACTGGTCGCATCTCCACCGTATCGTAGACTGCAGAAGAGATGGAATTGCTTCCTTCCCAATCCATCGCGACCCCATTCATACTAGTTGCCATTGAACATTCAATCATCTAGCCCTCATATAATGTGCTATTGTAGCATATCAATCGATAACACCGTACCCACTACATCTCCTCGTGCGCATCCGGTGTAGATGTATCGATGGCCGGTCCTCGACGGACTCCATCTCGCCCTCACCAGAGTGTGCAGAATGGAATGGCCACGGAGGGTCGCGATCGATGTATCACCTTAACAAGTACTGTAATCTTCTTGGCAAGACGAAGCCAGTGTTCCTATTATATTTCAATTATATTCCGCATTCTCTATTGATCCGTCGCTTTATCACAAGCCCATTAATCATCCGTCTACCCCTCCCCTGCCTCTACCGTAATCCTCGTACCCTCTAGTGGTTTCAGTGGTCGTTTCCTCATGGCAGGACATGGCTGCCATCGATAGTCCCAGTCCTGTCTGGCCACTGCAGCCCGTGTGTTGTTGATGGCATCGTAGGATGAGAAACGACGCATGTCCCAGATCTAAACAAGTACATGAATGATGTGTTCACTTAATTGAAATGCTATACATCGTGATCGAATAGATCAGCTGAACCCGATGGTTTCCGTGTGCACAACGCTAGATAACAGTTTGGCAACTAGCATGTGCCAATCTCTCTCTCTCTCTCTCTCTGCTCACCTTGATAGTCTGATCCTTGCTATTCGTGAGTACGTATCGACCGTCTCCCCTCGTGTCGATACTCGTCACTCCATCCCTGTGACCTGGAAATTCCCTATAATATTTTCGGTCATCATCACTCTTGCGGTACCAGCCCTAGGGAGACTGCAGCATCAGTCCCATTTTTTGGCAGTTTCTCAATCAGACACTAGACTAGTGTCACTAGAACTGGCTGATAAATTTAAACGTTGAAAACATTGATAAGCTGAAGGGGAAGAAAAATAAATAAGATATTCGACCAGATCTCCGTACCAGCGAAAGTGCCGATGGGCTCGCCTGCTGCACTTGGATCTAGAGTACGCGCGTCCCACACCTTTAATGTACATCCGTTTGAAACTACGACTGGCTAGAAATCAACGCAAGTCTCTTTTTTTATCATTTACGGGTTAATTACATAGCGAGCAATTTTTTTGCTTGCTATGTAATTACACGGTAGTTATCCTGATAGACTATCAGTGATAGTAGTTATCTTGCTATCAACGAGGACTCCGTCTGTCCCTCCTCCGCGTACCTTGCATAGTCCATCGTCGCCGGCGGTGAGGAAGATGTTCGGGTTGTCGTCTCCCCACTTCACGCAATTCGTGTCGTCCGCGTGCGCACTAAACGGATACCATGGGTTACGATTGTGGTAGGCATAGTTCAATATTTTAACATTTAGATTAAAGTTTGCTTAGTCTAAAAACAACACCTGCAAGCTCTCTTTATGTTAAACAATTTTGAGAATAAATTTTGTGAAAAAAATATTATTATGATAGAAAAGAAACAAAAATAACAAAAACTGACGGGATGGCGATTTTCTTAGCCTTCGTCTCTAAATCGATGATGTAGACTTCTGAGTCGGAGTTCCCACACAGGATGTCCTTCTCATCCTGTGAGAATCGAACGGAGAAGACGGCCAGTCTGCTAAAAGAACCCTCCGCCATCAATATCATCTTACTTCTACTGACGATCAAAGCACGACCAATCAACCAAGGACAGTGAAACTCACGAATTTCGATTGCCAACGCAGACTTGAATCGACGTCCAGTCGACATCCGAATTGTCGTTGTGACTACAAGAAGAGAACTGCTAGTTACATGAACATCTAACACGGGTGCGACATCCAATCAATCAATAATTAGTAGTACCTCGAGTAGAGTGATCGCTCATTGAGTTTGGCGATGTATATACACTCATTCCAAGTGCCATATGCGATGTTCTCTCCATCTCGAGTGAAGGTGAAGTCGAGGATCGTCCAGCCGACATTCGGAGCCTCAAGGGACAAATCACAAATGATAGGAAACTCACAGATCAAACATTTATAGCAAGTTTTGATCATGGTAACTAATTACTTACTTCAATACTCCGCTCCAATTTAAATTTGCCCGCAGTTCGGCCGTAGAATCGTATGGTTCGTTCTGAAGGAGCCCAGATTATCATTGTCAGACCAAATTTTAGCAATGAGTTAATTTCTTTCACTACTCGTAAAAATTGACTGACCCTGGCTGGAGACTGCCAGTTGCTGCTGCTTCTGCAGGTAGTTGCACCCGAACACCTGACACCCCATTATTAATGAGCATATATGAGAGGGATCGCGAGAGAATCGACCACAACCACCAAATATAAAATCGATAATTTTAAAAATTCTGAAAAAATAGAGAAAGTACTTCGAACAAAGCTCTTTCAAACTGCGTTGGCAGAAAATTTTTTAAAATTTTATTTTTCGAGTACGGGCGTATCGAAGTTGACGGTTTCCACTAAAAATAGTGAAGTGCACTTCACGAAAATGATCATAAGTTGCTTTAAAATTGAGCTAGCAACTTTATCATTTTTTAGAAATGATCGGAATAAGATTCTCTACAACTTTCGTGCCAACGATTTCATTCCAGCTCAAATCTCTGAATTGGGGCGGTCGCTTGAGTGAAAAAATCGCATAACTTTTGAAATCGGAAAAAGTGGCTCAAATGTAATACGTCGATTTAAAGTACCTACCGTGATAGACTTTCACCCCAAAAATCAGATTTTTGTCACCTTGCAGAAAAAATCGGCCCCCGATTTAGTGGGCGGGGCCAAAAAGGGAAAAAAAGTCGATAACGATTTTGATCTACCAATTGGATTATTTCGATCAATAATGAGTAGAAACTAACTAAAATTAAGTTCTTCATCATTTTTGCTATTATTTACGGTCTCGGAACACTCAAAAAGTCGATTTTTAACGGAATTTTTGATTTTTGAATTATTATCCGCGGGATCACTAAATAGTGGTCAGGTTTAGTGGGAAATTTGATTTTTTTAACTGAATTGTACTTTCGAAAACACATTTAGGCACTTACTATAGGACTGACATACCAATTTTTTTAACAATAAAAAATGCCTTATTTCGGCAGGTCATAGATTTGAATGTTTTACTAGTTTGCATGATTCTTTTTCAATTGCAGATTTTTTTCGATTCCATCTTTCAATAATTATCGTCTTGTTTTTTTCGATATCATTTTGTTACTCATTCGATAAACGAGTTATTGTATCGAAGTATTACGAAATTACGGTGATTTAGTCTCAGGAACTATTCAATTCCGGATGGTGTTCTTGGCCTAAGTTCGAGCCCTGCCCGGAACGAATGTTTTGTCGCTTTTTTGTTTAATTTGTGTGATAAAAAATGATTTATTTACTTACGAGTGAATCTTCATTAAATCGGAAAGAGACAAAGGTGACTACACTAGACTTTCTTCATCCTCGTCGCGTGGAACAACAATTGCATTATGGGATGGGCCAATGTGCAGAAGAGCAATACTGGTGGGAATAATTGTCGCTTGAGAATTGTTACCAAAGACACGGGACAGAAAAATTCTCCCGAATGTAAAGATAAAACAATGCGCAAGTATGGTAACAACCCATGTGGAAATATACACGATAGATTCGGCGATTCTGTAATCCAGAGGACGAGCATGTTCATTGTCGAAGTTTACTTTGACGAATTTTTCAATTTGTGTCTTCATTTCCTCAACTCTATCACCATCCTCTCGTTCATGAACAGCCTAGGAAAAACAATTGAAAAACTTCGAACAACACAGAAGAGAAACAGCAAGGATAAAGAAGCAAGAGACCTCATTCGGAACTACTTCGTCAAGATGAGAGAAGACGGGAAGAAGTGCACTCCTCAAGAATTAGAGTTGTACATGAACACGCAGAAGAAGGCAAACGGTTCTCTCCTAATTTCACCGATGAACAGACTAAAACTGAAGCAGATCAAGTCTCTCATTAACGGAATACTGAAGAAAGAGCATGAAGAAGCAAAGAAGATTGCGATCAAGAAGGATAGTAAAGACACAGGAGAAAATAAGGATGACGATGAAGAAGATGACGAAGATTCTACAGACGACGAAGAAGAGCTTTGTGATCTTGTTTGTTTGTGAATTTGTTTGTGATTGTTGATTGTGATTTAATTTTTGATTTGAATGATTGTTGTATAATGCAATGCACAATATAAAGAATTCTTTTGAACAAAAACAGGCGACAAAACATTCGCTCCGGGCAGGGCTCGAACTTAGGCCAAGAACACCATCCGGAATTGAATAGTTCTTGAGACTAAATCACCGTAATTTCGTAATACTTCAATACAATAACTCGTTTATCGAATGAGCAACAAAATAATATCGAAAAAAACAAGACGATAATTATTGAAAGATGGAATCGAAAAAAAATCTGCAATTGAAAAAGAATCATGCAAACTAGTAAAACATTCAAATCTATGACCTGCCGAAATAAGGCATTTTTTATTGTTAAAAAAATTGGTATGTCAGTCCTATAGTAAGTGCATAAATGTGTTTTCGAAAGTACAATTCAGTTAAAAAAATCAAATTTCCCACTAAACCTGACCACTATTTAGTGATCCCGCGGATAATAATTCAAAAATCAAAAATTCCGTTAAAAATCGACTTTTTGAGTGTTCCGAGACCGTAAACAATAGCAAAAATGATGAAGAACTTAATTTTAGTTAGTTTCTACTCATTATTGATCGAAATAATCCAATTGGTAGATCAAAATCGTTATCGACTTTTTTTCCCTTTTTGGCCCCGCCCACTAAATCGGGGGCCGATTTTTTCTGCAAGGTGACAAAAATCTGATTTTTGGGGTGAAAGTCTATCACGGTAGGTACTTTAAATCGGCGTATTACATTTGATCCACTTTTTCCGATTTCAAAAGTTATGCGATTTTTTAACTCAAGCGGCCGCCCCAATTCAGAGATTTGAGCTGGAATGAAATCGTTGGCACGAAAGTTGTAGAGAATCTTATTCCGATCATTTCTAAAAAAAGATAAAGTTTCTAGCTCAATTTTAAAGCAACTTATGATCATTTTCGTGAAGTGAGCTTCACTATTTTTAGTGGAAACCGTCAACTTCGATACGCCCGTACTCGAAAAATAAAATTTTTAAAAATTCTCTGCCAACGCAGTTTGAAAGAGCTTTGTTCGAAGTACTTTCTCTATTTTTTTCAGAATTTTTAAAATTATCGATTTTATATTTTGGTCCACCCCCCACAGGTGGTCGATTCTCTCCCGATCCCTCTCATATATAGAGAGAAAATAATTCAACAAGAAAGAAGGAAGAGTAGTTCGTCAGAGACGAAAAAAGTGAAAGGATAATTCCATTTGAGAGCTTTTCAGGGGTCACACAATCTATTCTGGATCACAAAGAGGACATCTGATCACCTTTGAATTCTGCAGTGCGATGTGACGACGGCGATTGGGGAAGAATCTGGATGAGGAAGATCAATAATACAACTTCTCTTATTCGTCAAGGAACCACTTCGTGGAATCAACATATATCATATCTTCTGATGCAACTACCGGGAGCAATGCACTCACTTGTTGGCCAGATTGGCCTTCTCAGGATTGGAAAGAGGTCCTCCTTGTCCTGCTCTCCTTCCCCTCCCTCCCATTCCCATCTCCAGTCTCCGTCTCATATCCATCACTTCTTTCGTGTGATCTCCACTCCTTTCTCCATCTCGGTATCCCGAATCGGCACGAGAGACTGCTTTCAGATCACGGTAGTCCTCAAACGATCCATCACTTTCTTACTTTTAACTTTTCATTACCATTTTCAATATATTCCGCTTAAGCACCCAAGACCATCATAATATCCCTCATCAAATTATCACATTGGTCAACAGCTACGAAACAGAGCTTCTGTGATCTATAAAATGCCATTTCGAATTTTCCCGAAATGAGAAAGAGTATTCCCCGTCCTCGCCCCTCAATCATCTGTGTAGTTTGTGCGCGCGAAAGGAGCACGCGAGAGAAAGAGAGAAGATGAGAATAGTGGGAGAGGGGGGAGAGAGTGGGAGAGACCGTGGGGTTACTTTTGTCATCATCTACAACGTTCTCCACTCGTGTCTCTGCCTTCTTCAATTTGTCAGCTACACGAATCCAAAAGGGATGAGAATTGAGACGGGTGAGGAGAATCCACACGGAAACAGTACCAATTTTGTAGTCCACCTTTCACATATACTGGATATGGCCATCTCTACATAGTCAAAATGTATTTCTAGTATAAACGTGATCAGAACAGGATACGCTCTGGGAAGAGGGAAGAAATGGGAAGGAATCGAATGAATGCAAGCAGGGGGGGGGGGGTGAGAATGGTGTAAATGGAACTCACTTGTTCGTTCCTCACGATGAACTTGTACTCGTCCGTGAGAGGCTGCTGGGAGTGCGGCAACTCCTCAATTGTTGCTGCATAAACTACGCCCGTTTAAATCCCACCCCTTCTCAAGT
Source organism: Pristionchus mayeri (assembly GCA_036245805.1). Classification (NCBI taxonomy): domain Eukaryota; kingdom Metazoa; phylum Nematoda; class Chromadorea; order Rhabditida; family Neodiplogasteridae; genus Pristionchus; species Pristionchus mayeri. The sequence goes on along the minus strand of BTRK01000005.1, from coordinate 27,982,570 downwards.
CATCGCTGCAACTGAAGTTCAAACACTGAGGAGTGGATCTAGTCTGTGCTCTGGTTTGAGATATCGCCTTCACCCCACTCACTACACTCGCAGCACAAGCCCCCACACAACTGAGTGGGCCAACTCATCTATTCATAATGGTGTTGCCTGTCCTGTCTAGTTTGGAACACTCAAGAAGTATGGATCAGCCGATCTTTAAATCACAGTGAAAATGTGTCCAACTCTAGACTAGAGACTACTAGCACAGGCTGACGCAACACACTCGCACGCATTGCATCGCCTTTCGATCGATCGATAGAGAGAGAGAGACTGATTAAAGGGATGAATGGCGGGACGTACTACATCGTCGTCGTCGGTGTATTCCTCCCAGTCGCAGGAACACTCGGAATCACTGCTCGACTCCAGTTCTTCCTCACTCGTCTCTCTATCCAATTCCTCCTCTGCGAACGCACGCTCTTCGTCACGCCTTTTCTGCAAGAAGAAGATCGAAGTGATAATTGTAGGAAGTGAAACTACTTGAATTCGAATTCAGAAAACATACAAATGCCCTATAGCGCGGCAAAAGTTCAGCGAAGGTTAGAGACGGACTGGATCGCAGTGATGATAAAACGAGCATAAACTTCAGAATCATGATTTTTTACTCAAATTCTCAATTTTGGACCATGAACCCCCGGTCGTTGGTGAGGAGTGAAACTCATGATCGCCTTGCAACAAGATTTATACATGTAATTGTAGGGGAGCACACACTGGTTACAGTGAAACAATTCCCAAATTGCTAAGTCAACTTCCCATCGAACGGCGCTCCGTTGCGCAAATTTCCGCCCCCCACGCTTGATGATTTTTGTTTTGTGCTCTAGTAAAAGGGCGGGGCGAATTCGGATCTTTCCAGACTAGAACTATCCACTACGAGAATCTACGAAAACTTATCGAAACCTTGCGTGTGCGAACAATTGGCTTAACGCGTAAGAAAGAGTAGTAATGAAGGTGAAAAAATGGGTTTAACGGTCAACTACGAGTGATATAATGGCATACCAACTCCTCCTCCATTATACGACGAACGGCCGAATTGGGAGGGAGATTCTATAATTAGCACAAACTTTTTAATATTGAGAAACCTTATTGTACATAAGACAAAGAATAATTTTAATTTGATATAGACGTAAATAAATAAAGCAAATGATACCTGTGATACTTGAGCGTAGAAAGCAAGTCTTGGATCGACGAGTCTGATAGCGGCAAGGAGGATGTCTGGAGATTCCTCTCGATGCTCGCGAAGGGCACGATTAGAGAGATTGAAAAGGTTATAGGGCAAAACAAGAGAGAGAATACCGCCCATAAACGAGTCGACCTTTAGTTCATACCTGGAAAAAAACGGGTTTACATCGATATTGGCTTCAAGCATCGTGATTAACAATGCTACGGATTACTGATATTACTAACTAATCAATTCCAATAGAGAACACAGTGCATACAAACAAATTAATAAGGAAATGTGAACGCAAGACTAGTCATAGCCATCACGAGAGATGCACACACAGCATGTGGGCGACATGTCCACAACACCAAGAGTATATTTCACGGATCTTAGAACGGCTTGGTTCAGACGAACACTTAAAATAGCATAAAAGATATTTAGGATAAGCAAACATGAGCGCGAATGTCCAACAACAATATACTATTTCAACTTTTCAAAATTGTAGCAAATTAATAAATATCGGAGCTATATCCCACAGACACATAAAACAAAAACTATTTAATATATTTATAATATAATAATGATTTATTATTAAACAATAATAAAAGATCTAAATAAGAATAAAAAGATGTCATTCCATTGAAAAAAATATGATCAATAGCAGGCATCTTTCTTGACGTATCTCAAAAACCAGGGAAAATTACGGTATTTATATTTTTTTATTGATTTCGTAAGTTCAGCCCTTCCACGCTTCTTTTAATTATTTATAACTGATTTGATTGTATTTAATCCAATTTATATTCTTTCAGGTCCTGTAGTAATGTCCGTCCCGGTAGGGTTGCTCTGGAATATCGGACAGAAGCAAGGAATCAAAGAATCACGCGAAAACGTAAGTGTTTCAAAATTTTTAAAAATAATTATTCGTTCAATGATCATGCCCTTCTCCTTGGAAATATCTAATACAGCATACTCGCGAATGGTCATAGGTGATATCAGACAAAAAAGTTAATATTTGGCATACTCTGCATGTACTGGAAGAAATGTGTTGCAGACAGGTTCATTGGATGCCTCTGACTCTCTGAACTGGAAGATCACTCCATTGTTGCTCGCAGTCTGTGCTTTCATAATCGGGGGCTCGCAGGCATTCGGAGAGCCCATCTCATGCTTCCATCCGAGAGAGATTAAAGGTATCCTCTCTCTCCTCCTCCTAATCGATGTCTGCTTCAGTCTGGTACCAGTATGTCTCTGGCTATTGTTTCCTGGAGGGATCCTACAAAATTCCGCAGAATATGACGCTTCACGACGTGGCCAAGATGACTAGAACAGCCAGAGCGGACATTCGGGAGGCGAATCCCGTTGAAACCTATCAGGCATCTACTTTATATTCCCATTGTTTCTTTCGAACTACTTGGCATAATATTCTACTTCTCTCCATGTGAGTGGGTTCCCTTCCTGCTGTCTTTTCAACTCATCATGTTCGTCTCTCCTGGTCTTATCTGGAAATGGGCTCGCAAGAGACAGTGTGAGTACATTCATCAGCTATCTTATCGATTTACCGTATTCCAGCACTTGATCTCGACACGATCCTCGAGCATACACAGGGAATCAGAGATTCGATGGGTAATTCAGAAGAACGAGAGGAGAAGATGCATGATCTTGTCGGATATCTCTTCGAAACTCTGAGAGAGACTCCCCATTCGGTACGATTTAGAAACATTGTTGACATAAATAAATATGGGGGAAGTGAAAATTGTTTGATTAATGGAAGAGTTAACTATATTGAGACTGATCAGACCAATCGTGAAAACCACTCGTTGACTCTTCTCTTCCTCTTCACTAAGCTGATGACATTGCTGAATGTCATCTACCAGTTTATCTGCCTCATGTACTTCATTCGAAGCGATTCTGTCTTCTTCGGATACGAGGTTCGTTCACTCTCAACCATTTTCACTTACTAATCGAATATCTTGCTGTCATAGCCTCAATTCTCTTTTATGGCACTACATACAGTAGCGCCGGAAAGTATTCATACGATTTGATTTTTTCGAATAACTTTTTTCTGCAGTTGACTTAGCAAGTTAGATGTTGTAGCGATATATATCAAACCCATCGAAGAATACGATGCGAGTATTGCGTCATCACGTGCACCATAACGGATTGCGTAGTGATGACGCAATCGAATATCACTTTTTCAAACGGGCGTTATTCTTACATAGATTTTTCCCAGCTTGCCAAACTTTCTGACGTTGGAGATAGGACCGGCGTCTATCTAGAATAAAAATTTGAAGTTGCTGCTCGGTCGCACATTGGCTGCATCCTTGCTGCAAAATCGATCTCAAAAATTAAGATATCGGCTCCTAGTCAAGCTAGAGACTGTTTCAAGGCATCAAAATGATCGTCATCATGAGTCCAGATAATCCTGAGAAAATGAAAACAATATTTCAATATTTGCCCTCAGGGCACGAAAAAATCACTTTTACACATGACCACTTTTTGGAGATTCATAACTTTTCGGGAAATCTGTTTAAAAATCAGATTTTTGCTTAGGCATGTTCAAAATGTATCATATATATGATTCCCAGCTTTTTAGAGTATTTGAACATGTGTCCTGCGCGCGACGTGCGGTTTTCGGAGGTGCGCCGTGGTCCTGAATGCATGACCCTTCGGAAACAAGTTTGTGGGAAAGTTAAGGAAATCAATTGTTATTGTATATGCATGTCCAACGTGTTCTGAAGAACCGATTCCCAACTTTTTGAAATGTGTTAATATGTTTGGGCACGGCTGTAGATAGAGTGCAGACGAAAATAGCGGGTCGGGGACTCGAAAGTGCCTCCGAAAACCGCACGCCGCGGGCAGGAAAGATATCCAAACACTCTGAATAGTTGGAAATCATATATATAAGACATTTTGAACATGCCTAATTTCAAAAAGTTGGGAATCGGTTCTTCAGAACACGTTGGACATGCATATACAATAACAATTGATTTCCTTAACTTTCCCACAAACTTGTTTCCGAAGGGTCATGCATTCAGGACCACGGCGCACCTCCGAAAACCGCACGTCGCGCGCAGGACACATGTTCAAATACTCTAAAAAGCTGGGAATCATATATATGATACATTTTGAACATGCCTAAGTAAAAATCAGATTTTAAACAGATTTCCCGAAAAGTTATGAATCTCCAAAAAGTGGTCATGTGTAAAAGTGATTTTTTCATGCCCTGAGGGCAAATATTGAGATATTGTTTTCATATTCTCAGGATTATCTGGACTCATGATGACGATCATTTTGATGCCTTGAAACACTCTCTAGCTTGACTGGGAGCCGATATCTTAATTTTTGAGATCGATTTTGCAGCAAGGCTGCAGCCAATGTGCGACCGAGCAGCAACTTCAAATTTCTATTCTCGATAGATCTCGCTCCTATCTCCAATGTCAGAAAGTTTGGAAAGCTGGAAAAATTCTGTATAAGAATAACGCCTGTTTGAAAAAGTTAAATTCGATTGCGTCATCACTACGCAATCCGTTATGGCGCACGTGATGATGCAATACTCGCATCGTATTCTTCGATGGGTTTGGTATATAGCGCTACAACATTTAACTTGCTAAGTCAACTGCAGAAAAAGTTATATGAAAAAATCAAATCGTATGAATACTTTCCGGCGCTACTGTACATACTTTTTCGATTCTTATAGTACTGCGCATAAATTATATTTATTCTTCATCAGATTCTCTCATCCTTCGCGAGTGGATCTCCGACTTCTCGATTCTTTCCCCTCGAGGTCCTCTGTGATCTCTCCTTCGGCCACATGAACAATGTGTCCGTTTCTCTTTCACATCTCCAATCAGATCCAGTGATCATTTCTTACTAATTTTCATCTTTATAACATAGTATACTCACATTAATCCAGTCTGTATATTCGAATGATGTACATGGCAGGCAGTGGTACACGATGCAGTGTTATCTCTCTCTCAATTACTTCCACGATAAGATGTTCGCTCTCCTATGGGTCTGGTACCTATTCGTGAGTGCATTTTTTCACTTCAAACGTTACTCTATTTTCTTGATATTTAGTTGTTGAGGATATATGGGCCTTAGAATGGCCTCTCTCGATGTATGCAAAAATAAGCAACTGTCTACATTACATATAAATAATTTTTCTAATTTTTCTAACTTAAATTCTGATTTTATCACCATAAATCTAATATCTAATTCCAGATAATTGGGTACTCGATGGTATCATTCCTTCTCTTTTCCTTCTCTCTCATTCCCCTCGATCGATCCATTCGTTCTCATTTCTCTCCTGAACTCTACGAGACGAACAAGAGACTCATCAGAACCTTCTACAACAGAGTCAGTTATTTTATTCTATCCGTGGTCAAAGCAATCAGATCTGAAGTTGTTGATTTGACCTTTGAAACAGATTCCTTTCCAATTATTTTCGAATAAGAACTGTTGATGCACTGTGCACTAGCTGGTTGGTTCTCTCTCCTTCTCGTTCAGATTCTCTTCACAGACGGAATGTTCGTGCTCATGTTCATCTCGAGACTCAGAGGTCGCAGACTGGCACTTGAAATCAGCGAGAGACTCTATCATCACTTCGTGGAGGTCAGTGGCATGAGGGGGGGGGGGGAGTATCCATTATCTCCCTTGACAGGCAGAAGCATCCTCCTCCTGGGTGTATCCCCACAGTCTCGAGAGGAAGAATCGATCGAAAGGCAAGCGAAACTTGCACATCTTCTTCTTATGCATCGTTTCAGTGAGGAACGAGTAAGGCGCTGTGATATATCTCCATCCGCCCATCCTCTTATCCACTTTAAGATACATCTTTCCGCAACACAATAATGACTTCCCATATGTGTATATTAACTGATATTTTCGTTATAATTCTCGGTAGTTACTCGTCTTTTCTTCGTTCCTTTTTTTTTCTACAACTTTTCTCTAGAAGGTCCAACCACTGTCCATCTCCTTCCCATTCGTATTATTCTCTACGATATGAATCTGCTCATTATTTTAATGCTAAGAAATTTGAAATACAGTTACGTTGAAATGTCGGAACATCAGAAGCTAATCATATCTTAAAATTGTGATGAACAATTTGGCAAGAAAAGGGAACTAAGTAATTTCAAATAACAGATATGTCGAATGGGAATGGTAGAAATTGATATTTCTCTCGTTCTCGTTCTTCCATTTTCTCCCCTTTCTTCGATTGCATGCGGTTGCTTCTCTTCCTTCTTCTTCATTGCCGAGTGAGAAGAGAAACTACCATTATCAGACAATTCATTTTTGCCAATGCGATATAAACCTAGTACTTTCTTCCAGATATTACAATCTTCTGAAGTGACGCCATATCTGAATTCCCCCAACCGCTACGAGCAGAATGATAAGGTGAACTACACAGAATAGGCCTAGTAATTGCTTAAAAGGCATTTTTCTTCGTTTTAGAGGGATGAGGATAATATTGAGGTGAAACAAGTACTGTCAAAAAATTGGTGGGACAATTGGTGGGACCTATTCGGAGATAAAACTACTGATAAGACTGAGGTACAATGCAATGGCTCCTGCTATCGAATCGAATGATTTCTTCAGAAGCCCGAAGCGACAACGGGAGGTTCGATTGGTGGGGGACTGAATCCTATTACCGCACTACCAGCAACAACCTCTCCGCCCAATGATAAGACTGAGGTACACAATGGTTGTTGCTGTCGAATCGAATGATTTCTTCAGAAGCCCGAAGCGACAACGGGAGGTTCGATTGGTGGGGGACTGAATCCCAATACCGCACTACCAGGCGCAACCTCTCCGCCCAATGATAAGACTGAGGTACACAATGGTTGTTGCTGTCGAATCGAATGATTTCTTCAGAAGCCCGAAGCGACAACGGGAGGTTCGATTGGTGGGGGACTGAATCCCATTACGGCACTACCAGGAGCAACCTCTCCGCCCAATGATAAGACTGAGGTACACAATGGTTGTTGCTGTCGAATCGAATGATTTCTTCAGAAGCCCGAAGCGACAACGGGAGGTTCGATTGGTGGGGGACTGAATCCCAATACCGCACTACCAGGCGCAACCTCTCCGCCCAATGATAAGACTGAGGTACACAATGGTTGTTGCTGTCGAATCGAATGATTTCTTCAGAAGCCCGAAGCGACAACGGGAGGTTCGATTGGTGGGGGACTGAATCCCATTACGGCACTACCAGGAGCAACCTCTCCGCCCAATGATAAGACTGAGGCACACAATGGTTGTTGCTGTCGAATCGAATGATTTCTTCAGAAGCCCGAAGCGACAACGGGAGGTTCGATTGGTGGGGGACTGAATCCCATAACCGCACTACCAGGAGCAACCTCTCCGCCCAATGATAAGACTGAGGTTCAAAATGGTTGTTGCTGTCGAATCGAATGATTTCTTCAGAAGCCCGAAGCGACAACGGGAGGTTCGATTGGTGGGGGACTGAATCCCATTACCGCACTACCAGGAGCAACCTCTCCGCCCAATGATAAGACTGAGGTACACAATGGTTGTTGCTGTCGAATCGAATGATTTCTTCAGAAGCCCGAAGCGACAACGGGAGGTTCGATTGGTGGGGGACTGAATCCCATTACCGCACTACCAGGAGCAACCTCTCCGCCCAATGATAAGACTGAGGTACACAATGGTTGTTGCTGTCGAATCGAATTATTTCTTCAGAAGCCCGAAGCGACAACGGGAGGTTCGATTGGTGGGGGACTGAATCCCATTACGGCACTACAAGGCGCAACCTCTCCGCCCAATGATAAGACTGAGGTGCACAATGGTTGTTGCTGTTGACTCGAATGATTTCTTCAGAAGCCCGAAGCGAGAACGGGAGGTTCGATTGGTGGGGGACTGAATCCCATTACCGCATTACCAGGAGCAACCTCTCCGCCCAATGATAAGACTGAGGTACACAATGGTTGTTGCTGTCGAATCGAATGATTTCTTCAGAAGCCCGAAGCGACAACGGGAGGTTCGATTGGTGGGGGACTGAATCCCATTACGGCACTACCAGGAGCAACCTCTCCGCCCAATGATAAGACTGAGGTACACAATGGTTGTTGCTGTCGAATCGAATGATTTCTTCAGAAGCCCGAAGCGACAACGGGAGGTTCGATTGGTGGGGGACTGAATCCCAATACCGCACTACCAGGCGCAACCTCTCCGCCCAATGATAAGACTGAGGTACACAATGGTTGTTGCTGTCGAATCGAATGATTTCTTCAGAAGCCCGAAGCGACAACGGGAGGTTCGATTGGTGGGGGACTGAATCCCATTACGGCACTACCAGGAGCAACCTCTCCGCCCAATGATAAGACTGAGGCACACAATGGTTGTTGCTGTCGAATCGAATGATTTCTTCAGAAGCCCGAAGCGACAACGGGAGGTTCGATTGGTGGGGGACTGAATCCCATAACCGCACTACCAGGAGCAACCTCTCCGCCCAATGATAAGACTGAGGTTCAAAATGGTTGTTGCTGTCGAATCGAATGATTTCTTCAGAAGCCCGAAGCGACAACGGGAGGTTCGATTGGTGGGGGACTGAATCCCATTACCGCACTACCAGGAGCAACCTCTCCGCCCAATGATAAGACTGAGGTACACAATGGTTGTTGCTGTCGAATCGAATGATTTCTTCAGAAGCCCGAAGCGACAACGGGAGGTTCGATTGGTGGGGGACTGAATCCCATTACCGCACTACCAGGAGCAACCTCTCCGCCCAATGATAAGACTGAGGTACACAATGGTTGTTGCTGTCGAATCGAATTATTTCTTCAGAAGCCCGAAGCGACAACGGGAGGTTCGATTGGTGGGGGACTGAATCCCATTACGGCACTACAAGGCGCAACCTCTCCGCCCAATGATAAGACTGAGGTGCACAATGGTTGTTGCTGTTGACTCGAATGATTTCTTCAGAAGCCCGAAGCGAGAACGGGAGGTTCGATTGGTGGGGGACTGAATCCCATTACCGCATTACCAGGAGCAACCTCTCCGCCCAATGATAAGACTGAGGTTCAAAATGGTTGTTGCTGTCGAATCGAATGATTTCTTCAGAAGCCCGAAGCGACAACGGGAGGTTCGATTGGTGGGGGACTGAATCCCATTACCGCACTACCAGGAGCAACCTCTCCGCCCAATGATAAGACTGAGGTACACAATGGTTGTTGCTGTCGAATCGAATGATTTCTTCAGAAGCCCGAAGCGACAACGGGAGGTTCGATTGGTGGGGGACTGAATCCCATTACCGCACTACCAGGAGCAACCTCTCCGCCCAATGATAAGACTGAGGTACACAATGGTTGTTGCTGTCGAATCGAATGATTTCTTCAGAAGCCCGAAGCGACAACGGGAGGTTCGATTGGTGGGGGACTGAATCCCATTACCGCACTACCAGGAGCAACCTCTCCGCCCAATGATAAGACTGAGGTACACAATGGTTGTTGCTGTCGAATCGAATTATTTCTTCAGAAGCCCGAAGCGAGAACGGGAGGTTCGATTGGTGGGGGACTGAATCCCATTACCGCATTACCAGGAGCAACCTCTCCGCCCAATGATAAGACTGAGGTGCACAATGGTTGTTGCTGTTGACTCGAATGATTTCTTCAGAAGCCCGAAGCGAGAACGGGAGGTTCGATTGGTGGGGGACTGAATCCCATTACCGCATTACCAGGAGCAACCTCTCCGCCCAATGATAAGACTGAGGTTCAAAATGGTTGTTGCTGTCGAATCGAATGATTTCTTCAGAAGCCCGAAGCGACAACGGGAGGTTCGATTGGTGGGGGACTGAATCCCATTACCGCACTACCAGGAGCAACCTCTCCGCCCAATGATAAGACTGAGGTACACAATGGTTGTTGCTGTCGAATCGAATGATTTCTTCAGAAGCCCGAAGCGACAACGGGAGGTTCGATTGGTGGGGGACTGAATCCCATTACGGCACTACCAGGAGCAACCTCTCCGCCCAATGATAAGACTGAGGCACACAATGGTTGTTGCTGTCGAATCGAATGATTTCTTCAGAAGCCCGAAGCGACAACGGGAGGTTCGATTGGTGGGGGACTGAATCCCATTACCGCACTACCAGGAGCAACCTCTCCGCCCAATGATAAGACTGAGGTACACAATGGTTGTTGCTGTCGAATCGAATTATTTCTTCAGAAGCCCGAAGCGACAACGGGAGGTTCGATTGGTGGGGGACTGAATCCCATAACCGCACTACCAGGAGCAACCTCTCCGCCCAATGATAAGACTGAGGTTCAAAATGGTTGTTGCTGTCGAATCGAATGATTTCTTCAGAAGCCCGAAGCGACAACGGGAGGTTCGATTGGTGGGGGACTGAATCCCATAACCGCACTACCAGGAGCAACCTCTCCGCCCAATGATAAGACTGAGGTTCAAAATGGTTGTTGCTGTCGAATCGAATGATTTCTTCAGAAGCCCGAAGCGACAACGGGAGGTTCGATTGGTGGGGGACTGAATCCCATTACCGCACTACCAGGAGCAACCTCTCCGCCCAATGATAAGACTGAGGTACACAATGGTTGTTGCTGTCGAATCGAATGATTTCTTCAGAAGCCCGAAGCGACAACGGGAGGTTCGATTGGTGGGGGACTGAATCCCATTACCGCACTACCAGGAGCAACCTCTCCGCCCAATGATAAGACTGAGGTACACAATGGTTGTTGCTGTCGAATCGAATTATTTCTTCAGAAGCCCGAAGCGAGAACGGGAGGTTCGATTGGTGGGGGACTGAATCCCATTACCGCATTACCAGGAGCAACCTCTCCGCCCAATGATAAGACTGAGGTGCACAATGGTTGTTGCTGTTGACTCGAATGATTTCTTCAGAAGCCCGAAGCGAGAACGGGAGGTTCGATTGGTGGGGGACTGAATCCCATTACCGCATTACCAGGAGCAACCTCTCCGCCCAATGATAAGACTGAGGTTCAAAATGGTTGTTGCTGTCGAATCGAATGATTTCTTCAGAAGCCCGAAGCGACAACGGGAGGTTCGATTGGTGGGGGACTGAATCCCATTACCGCACTACCAGGAGCAACCTCTCCGCCCAATGATAAGACTGAGGTACACAATGGTTGTTGCTGTCGAATCGAATGATTTCTTCAGAAGCCCGAAGCGACAACGGGAGGTTCGATTGGTGGGGGACTGAATCCCATTACGGCACTACCAGGAGCAACCTCTCCGCCCAATGATAAGACTGAGGCACACAATGGTTGTTGCTGTCGAATCGAATGATTTCTTCAGAAGCCCGAAGCGACAACGGGAGGTTCGATTGGTGGGGGACTGAATCCCATAACCGCACTACCAGGAGCAACCTCTCCGCCCAATGATAAGACTGAGGTTCAAAATGGTTGTTGCTGTCGAATCGAATGATTTCTTCAGAAGCCCGAAGCGACAACGGGAGGTTCGATTGGTGGGGGACTGAATCCCATTACCGCACTACCAGGAGCAACCTCTCCGCCCAATGATAAGACTGAGGTTCAAAATGGTTGTTGCTGTCGAATCGAATGATTTCTTCAGAAGCCCGAAGCGACAACGGGAGGTTCGATTGGTGGGGGACTGAATCCCATTACCGCACTACCAGGAGCAACCTCTCCGCCCAATGATAAGACTGAGGTACACAATGGTTGTTGCTGTCGAATCGAATTATTTCTTCAGAAGCCCGAAGCGACAACGGGAGGTTCGATTGGTGGGGGACTGAATCCCATAACCGCACTACCAGGAGCAACCTCTCCGCCCAATGATAAGACTGAGGTTCAAAATAGTTGTTGCTGTCGAATCGAATGATTTCTTCAGAAGCCCGAAGCGACAACGGGAGGTTCGATTGGTGGGGGACTGAATCCCATAACCGCACTACCAGGAGCAACCTCTCCGCCCAATGATAAGACTGAGGTTCAAAATGGTTGTTGCTGTCGAATCGAATGATTTCTTCAGAAGCCCGAAGCGACAACGGGAGGTTCGATTGGTGGGGGACTGAATCCCATTACCGCACTACCAGGAGCAACCTCTCCGCCCAATGATAAGACTGAGGTTCAAAATGGTTGTTGCTGTCGAATCGAATGATTTCTTCAGAAGCCCGAAGCGACAACGGGAGGTTCGATTGGTGGGGGACTGAATCCCATAACCGCACTACCAGGAGCAACCTCTCCGCCCAATGATAAGACTGAGGTTCAAAATGGTTGTTGCTGTCGAATCGAATGATTTCTTCAGAAGCCCGAAGCGACAACGGGAGGTTCGATTGGTGGGGGACTGAATCCCATTACCGCACTACCAGGAGCAACCTCTCCGCCCAATGATAAGACTGAGGTACACAATGGTTGTTGCTGTCGAATCGAATTATTTCTTCAGAAGCCCGAAGCGACAACGGGAGGTTCGATTGGTGGGGGACTGAATCCCATTACGGCACTACAAGGCGCAACCTCTCCGCCCAATGATAAGACTGAGGTGCACAATGGTTGTTGCTGTTGACTCGAATGATTTCTTCAGAAGCCCGAAGCGAGAACGGGAGGTTCGATTGGTGGGGGACTGAATCCCATTACCGCATTACCAGGAGCAACCTCTCCGCCCAATGATAAGACTGAGGTTCAAAATGGTTGTTGCTGTCGAATCGAATGATTTCTTCAGAAGCCCGAAGCGACAACGGGAGGTTCGATTGGTGGGGGACTGAATCCCATTACCGCACTACCAGGAGCAACCTCTCCGCCCAATGATAAGACTGAGGTACACAATGGTTGTTGCTGTCGAATCGAATGATTTCTTCAGAAGCCCGAAGCGACAACGGGAGGTTCGATTGGTGGGGGACTGAATCCCATTACCGCACTACCAGGAGCAACCTCTCCGCCCAATGATAAGACTGAGGTACACAATGGTTGTTGCTGTCGAATCGAATGATTTCTTCAGAAGCCCGAAGCGACAACGGGAGGTTCGATTGGTGGGGGACTGAATCCCATTACCGCACTACCAGGAGCAACCTCTCCGCCCAATGATAAGACTGAGGTACACAATGGTTGTTGCTGTCGAATCGAATGATTTCTTCAGAAGCCCGAAGCGACAACGGGAGGTTCGATTGGTGGGGGACTGAATCCCATTACCGCACTACCAGGAGCAACCTCTCCGCCCAATGATAAGACTGAGGTACACAATGGTTGTTGCTGTCGAATCGAATTATTTCTTCAGAAGCCCGAAGCGAGAACGGGAGGTTCGATTGGTGGGGGACTGAATCCCATTACCGCATTACCAGGAGCAACCTCTCCGCCCAATGATAAGACTGAGGTGCACAATGGTTGTTGCTGTTGACTCGAATGATTTCTTCAGAAGCCCGAAGCGAGAACGGGAGGTTCGATTGGTGGGGGACTGAATCCCATTACCGCATTACCAGGAGCAACCTCTCCGCCCAATGATAAGACTGAGGTTCAAAATGGTTGTTGCTGTCGAATCGAATGATTTCTTCAGAAGCCCGAAGCGACAACGGGAGGTTCGATTGGTGGGGGACTGAATCCCATTACCGCACTATCAGGAGCAACCTCTCCGCCCAATGATAAGACTGAGGTACACAATGGTTGTTGCTGTCGAATCGAATGATTTCTTCAGAAGCCCGAAGCGACAACGGGAGGTTCGATTGGTGGGTGACTGAATCCCATTACCGCACTACCAGGAGCAACCTCTCCGCCCAATGATAAGACTGAGGTACACAATGGTTGTTGCTGTCGAATCGAATGATTTCTTCAGAAGCCCGAAGCGACAACGGGAGGTTCGATTGGTGGGGGACTGAATCCCATTACCGCACTACCAGGAGCAACCTCTCCGCCCAATGATAAGACTGAGGTACACAATGGTTGTTGCTGTCGAATCGAATGATTTCTTCAGAAGCCCGAAGCGACAACGGGAGGTTCGAATGGTGGGGGACTGAATCCCATTACCGCACTACCAGGAGCAACCTCTCCGCTCAATGATAAGACTGAGGTACACAATGGTTGTTGCTGTCGAATCGAATGATTTCTTCAGAAGCCCGAAGCGACAACGGGAGGTTCGATTGGTGGGGGACTGAATCCCATTACCGCACTACCAGGAGCAACCTCTCCGCTCAATGATAAGACTGAGGTACACAATGGTTGTTGCTGTCGAATCGAATGATTTCTTCAGAAGCCCGAAGCGACAACGGGAGGTTCGATTGGTGGGGGACTGAATCCCATTACCGCACTACCAGGAGCAACCTCTCCGCCCAATGATAAGACTGAGGTTCAAAATGGTTGTTGCTGTCGAATCGAATGATTTCTTCAGAAGCCCGAAGCGACAACGGGAGGTTCGATTGGTGGGGGACTGAATCCCATTACCGCACTATCAGGAGCAACCTCTCCGCCCAATGATAAGACTGAGGTACACAATGGTTGTTGCTGTCGAATCGAATGATTTCTTCAGAAGCCCGAAGCGACAACGGGAGGTTCGATTGGTGGGTGACTGAATCCCATTACCGCACTACCAGGAGCAACCTCTCCGCCCAATGATAAGACTGAGGTACACAATGGTTGTTGCTGTCGAATCGAATGATTTCTTCAGAAGCCCGAAGCGACAACGGGAGGTTCGATTGGTGGGGGACTGAATCCCATTACCGCACTACCAGGAGCAACCTCTCCGCCCAATGATAAGACTGAGGTACACAATGGTTGTTGCTGTCGAATCGAATGATTTCTTCAGAAGCCCGAAGCGACAACGGGAGGTTCGAATGGTGGGGGACTGAATCCCATTACCGCACTACCAGGAGCAACCTCTCCGCTCAATGATAAGACTGAGGTACACAATGGTTGTTGCTGTCGAATCGAATGATTTCTTCAGAAGCCCGAAGCGACAACGGGAGGTTCGATTGGTGGGGGACTGAATCCCATTACCGCACTACCCGGAGCAACCTCTCCGCTCAATGATAAGACTGAGGTACACAATGGTTGTTGCTGTCGAATCGAATGATTTCTTCAGAAGCCCGAAGCGACAACGGGAGGTTCGAATGGTGGGGGACTGAATCCCATTACCGCACTACCAGGAGCAACCTCTCCGCTCAATGATAAGACTGAGGTACACAATGGTTGTTGCTGTCGAATCGAATGATTTCTTCAGAAGCCCGAAGCGACAACGGGAGGTTCGAATGGTGGGGGACTGAATCCCATTACCGCACTACCAGGAGCAACCTCTCCGCTCAATGATAAGACTGAGGTACACAATGGTTGTTGCTGTCGAATCGAATGATTTCTTCAGAAGCCCGAAGCGACAACGGGAGGTTCGATTGGTGGGGGACTGAATCCCATTACCGCACTACCAGGAGCAACCTCTCCGCTCAATGATAAGACTGAGGTACACAATGGTTGTTGCTGTCGAATCGAATGATTTCTTCAGAAGCCCGAAGCGACAACGGGAGGTTCGATTGGTGGGGGACTGAATCCCATTACCGCACTACCAGGAGCAACCTCTCCGCCCAATGATAAGACTGAGGTACACAATGGTTGTTGCTGTCGAATCGAATGATTTCTTCAGAAGCCCGAAGCGACAACGGGAGGTTCGATTGGTGGGGGACTGAATCCCATTACCGCACTACCAGGAGCAACCTCTCCGCCCAATGATAAGACTGAGGTTCAAAATGGTTGTTGCTGTCGAATCGAATGATTTCTTCAGAAGCCCGAAGCGACAACGGGAGGTTCGATTGGTGGGGGACTGAATCCCATTACCGCACTATCAGGAGCAACCTCTCCGCCCAATGATAAGACTGAGGTACACAATGGTTGTTGCTGTCGAATCGAATGATTTCTTCAGAAGCCCGAAGCGACAACGGGAGGTTCGATTGGTGGGTGACTGAATCCCATTACCGCACTACCAGGAGCAACCTCTCCGCCCAATGATAAGACTGAGGTACACAATGGTTGTTGCTGTCGAATCGAATGATTTCTTCAGAAGCCCGAAGCGACAACGGGAGGTTCGATTGGTGGGGGACTGAATCCCATTACCGCACTACCAGGAGCAACCTCTCCGCCCAATGATAAGACTGAGGTACACAATGGTTGTTGCTGTCGAATCGAATGATTTCTTCAGAAGCCCGAAGCGACAACGGGAGGTTCGAATGGTGGGGGACTGAATCCCATTACCGCACTACCAGGAGCAACCTCTCCGCTCAATGATAAGACTGAGGTACACAATGGTTGTTGCTGTCGAATCGAATGATTTCTTCAGAAGCCCGAAGCGACAACGGGAGGTTCGATTGGTGGGGGACTGAATCCCATTACCGCACTACCAGGAGCAACCTCTCCGCCCAATGATAAGACTGAGGTACACAATGGTTGTTGCTGTCGAATCGAATGATTTCTTCAGAAGCCCGAAGCGACAACGGGAGGTTCGATTGGTGGGGGACTGAATCCCATTACCGCACTACCAGGAGCAACCTCTCCGCCCAATGATAAGACTGAGGTACACAATGGTTGTTGCTGTCGAATCGAATGATTTCTTCAGAAGCCCGAAGCGACAACGGGAGGTTCGATTGGTGGGGGACTGAATCCCATTACCGCACTACCAGGAGCAACCTCTCCGCCCAATGATAAGACTGAGGTACACAATGGTTGTTGCTGTCGAATCGAATGATTTCTTCAGAAGCCCGAAGCGACAACGGGAGGTTCGAATGGTGGGGGACTGAATCCCATTACCGCACTACCAGGAGCAACCTCTCCGCTCAATGATAAGACTGAGGTACACAATGGTTGTTGCTGTCGAATCGAATGATTTCTTCAGAAGCCCGAAGCGACAACGGGAGGTTCGATTGGTGGGGGACTGAATCCCATTACCGCACTACCAGGAGCAACCTCTCCGCCCAATGATAAGACTGAGGTACACAATGGTTGTTGCTGTCGAATCGAATGATTTCTTCAGAAGCCCGAAGCGACAACGGGAGGTTCGATTGGTGGGGGACTGAATCCCATTACCGCACTACCAGGAGCAACCTCTCCGCCCAATGATAAGACTGAGGTACACAATGGTTGTTGCTGTCGAATCGAATGATTTCTTCAGAAGCCCGAAGCGACAACGGGAGGTTCGAATGGTGGGGGACTGAATCCCATTACCGCACTACCAGGAGCAACCTCTCCGCTCAATGATAAGACTGAGGTACACAATGGTTGTTGCTGTCGAATCGAATGATTTCTTCAGAAGCCCGAAGCGACAACGGGAGGTTCGATTGGTGGGGGACTGAATCCCATTACCGCACTACCAGGAGCAACCTCTCCGCCCAATGATAAGACTGAGGTACACAATGGTTGTTGCTGTCGAATCGAATGATTTCTTCAGAAGCCCGAAGCGACAACGGGAGGTTCGATTGGTGGGGGACTGAATCCCATTACCGCACTACCAGGAGCAACCTCTCCGCCCAATGATAAGACTGAGGTACACAATGGTTGTTGCTGTCGAATCGAATGATTTCTTCAGAAGCCCGAAGCGACAACGGGAGGTTCGATTGGTGGGGGACTGAATCCCATTACCGCACTACCAGGAGCAACCTCTCCGCCCAATGATAAGACTGAGGTACACAATGGTTGTTGCTGTCGAATCGAATGATTTCTTCAGAAGCCCGAAGCGACAACGGGAGGTTCGAATGGTGGGGGACTGAATCCCATTACCGCACTACCAGGAGCAACCTCTCCGCTCAATGATAAGACTGAGGTACACAATGGTTGTTGCTGTCGAATCGAATGATTTCTTCAGAAGCCCGAAGCGACAACGGGAGGTTCGATTGGTGGGGGACTGAATCCCATTACCGCACTACCAGGAGCAACCTCTCCGCCCAATGATAAGACTGAGGTACACAATGGTTGTTGCTGTCGAATCGAATGATTTCTTCAGAAGCCCGAAGCGACAACGGGAGGTTCGATTGGTGGGGGACTGAATCCCATTACCGCACTACCAGGAGCAACCTCTCCGCCCAATGATAAGACTGAGGTACACAATGGTTGTTGCTGTCGAATCGAATGATTTCTTCAGAAGCCCGAAGCGACAACGGGAGGTTCGAATGGTGGGGGACTGAATCCCATTACCGCACTACCAGGAGCAACCTCTCCGCTCAATGATAAGACTGAGGTACACAATGGTTGTTGCTGTCGAATCGAATGATTTCTTCAGAAGCCCGAAGCGACAACGGAAGGTTCGATTGGTGGGGGACTGAATCCCATTACCGCACTACCAGGAGCAACCTCTCCGCCCAATGATAAGACTGAGGTACACAATGGTTGTTGCTGTCGAATCGAATGATTTCTTCAGAAGCCCGAAGCGACAACGGGAGGTTCGATTGGTGGGGGACTGAATCCCATTACCGCACTACCAGGAGCAACCTCTCCGCTCAATGATAAGACTGAGGTACACAATGGTTGTTGCTGTCGAATCGAATGATTTCTTCAGAAGCCCGAAGCGACAACGGGAGGTTCGATTGGTGGGGGACTGAATCCCATTACCGCACTACCAGGAGCAACCTCTCCGCCCAATGATAAGACTGAGGTACACAATGGTTGTTGCTGTCGAATCGAATGATTTCTTCAGAAGCCCGAAGCGACAACGGGAGGTTCGATTGGTGGGGGACTGAATCCCATTACCGCACTACCAGGAGCAACCTCTCCGCCCAATGATAAGACTGAGGTACACAATGGTTGTTGCTGTCGAATCGAATGATTTCTTCAGAAGCCCGAAGCGACAACGGGAGGTTCGATTGGTGGGGGACTGAATCCCATTACCGCATTACCAGGAGCAACCTCTCCGCCCAATGATAAGACTGAGGTACACAATGGTTGTTGCTGTCGAATCGAATGATTTCTTCAGAAGCCCGAAGCGACAACGGGAGGTTCGATTGGTGGGGGACTTAATCCCATTACCGCACTACCAGGAGCAACCTCTCCGCCCAATGATAAGACTGAGGTACACAATGGTTGTTGCTGTCGAATCGAATGATTTCTTCAGAAGCCCGAAGCGACAACGGGAGGTTCGAATGGTGGGGGACTGAATCCCATTACCGCACTACCAGGAGCAACCTCTCCGCTCAATGATAAGACTGAGGTACACAATGGTTGTTGCTGTCGAATCGAATGATTTCTTCAGAAGCCCGAAGCGACAACGGGAGGTTCGATTGGTGGGGGACTGAATCCCATTACCGCACTACCAGGAGCAACCTCTCCGCCCAATGATAAGACTGAGGTACACAATGGTTGTTGCTGTCGAATCGAATGATTTCTTCAGAAGCCCGAAGCGACAACGGGAGGTTCGATTGGTGGGGGACTGAATCCCATTACCGCACTACCAGGAGCAACCTCTCCGCCCAATGATAAGACTGAGGTACACAATGGTTGTTGCTGTCGAATCGAATGATTTCTTCAGAAGCCCGAAGCGACAACGGGAGGTTCGATTGGTGGGGGACTGAATCCCATTACCGCACTACCAGGAGCAACCTCTCCGCCCAATGATAAGACTGAGGTGCACAATGGTTTTGCTGTCGAATCGAATGATTTCTTCAGAAGCCCGAAGCGACAACGGGAGGTTCGATTGGTGGGGGACTGAATCCCATTACGGCACTACCAGGAGCAACCTCTCCGCCCAATGATAAGACTGAGGCACACAATGGTTGTTGCTGTCGAATCGAATGATTTCTTCAGAAGCCCGAAGCGACAACGGGAGGTTCGATTGGTGGGGGACTGAATCCCATAACCGCACTACCAGGAGCAACCTCTCCGCCCAATGATAAGACTGAGGTTCAAAATGGTTGTTGCTGTCGAATCGAATGATTTCTTCAGAAGCCCGAAGCGACAACGGGAGGTTCGATTGGTGGGGGACTGAATCCCATTACCGCACTACCAGGAGCAACCTCTCCGCCCAATGATAAGACTGAGGTACACAATGGTTGTTGCTGTCGAATCGAATGATTTCTTCAGAAGCCCGAAGCGACAACGGGAGGTTCGATTGGTGGGGGACTGAATCCCATTACGGCACTACCAGGAGCAACCTCTCCGCCCAATGATAAGACTGAGGCACACAATGGTTGTTGCTGTCGAATCGAATGATTTCTTCAGAAGCCCGAAGCGACAACGGGAGGTTCGATTGGTGGGGGACTGAATCCCATAACCGCACTACCAGGAGCAACCTCTCCGCCCAATGATAAGACTGAGGTTCAAAATGGTTGTTGCTGTCGAATCGAATGATTTCTTCAGAAGCCCGAAGCGACAACGGGAGGTTCGATTGGTGGGGGACTGAATCCCATTACCGCACTACCAGGAGCAACCTCTCCGCCCAATGATAAGACTGAGGTTCAAAATGGTTGTTGCTGTCGAATCGAATGATTTCTTCAGAAGCCCGAAGCGACAACGGGAGGTTCGATTGGTGGGGGACTGAATCCCATTACCGCACTACCAGGAGCAACCTCTCCGCCCAATGATAAGACTGAGGTACACAATGGTTGTTGCTGTCGAATCGAATTATTTCTTCAGAAGCCCGAAGCGACAACGGGAGGTTCGATTGGTGGGGGACTGAATCCCATAACCGCACTACCAGGAGCAACCTCTCCGCCCAATGATAAGACTGAGGTTCAAAATGGTTGTTGCTGTCGAATCGAATGATTTCTTCAGAAGCCCGAAGCGACAACGGGAGGTTCGATTGGTGGGGGACTGAATCCCATAACCGCACTACCAGGAGCAACCTCTCCGCCCAATGATAAGACTGAGGTTCAAAATGGTTGTTGCTGTCGAATCGAATGATTTCTTCAGAAGCCCGAAGCGACAACGGGAGGTTCGATTGGTGGGGGACTGAATCCCATTACCGCACTACCAGGAGCAACCTCTCCGCCCAATGATAAGACTGAGGTTCAAAATGGTTGTTGCTGTCGAATCGAATGATTTCTTCAGAAGCCCGAAGCGACAACGGGAGGTTCGATTGGTGGGGGGACTGAATCCCATAACCGCACTACCAGGAGCAACCTCTCCGCCCAATGATAAGACTGAGGTTCAAAATGGTTGTTGCTGTCGAATCGAATGATTTCTTCAGAAGCCCGAAGCGACAACGGGAGGTTCGATTGGTGGGGGACTGAATCCCATTACCGCACTACCAGGAGCAACCTCTCCGCCCAATGATAAGACTGAGGTACACAATGGTTGTTGCTGTCGAATCGAATTATTTCTTCAGAAGCCCGAAGCGACAACGGGAGGTTCGATTGGTGGGGGACTGAATCCCATTACGGCACTACAAGGCGCAACCTCTCCGCCCAATGATAAGACTGAGGTGCACAATGGTTGTTGCTGTTGACTCGAATGATTTCTTCAGAAGCCCGAAGCGAGAACGGGAGGTTCGATTGGTGGGGGACTGAATCCCATTACCGCATTACCAGGAGCAACCTCTCCGCCCAATGATAAGACTGAGGTACACAATGGTTGTTGCTGTCGAATCGAATGATTTCTTCAGAAGCCCGAAGCGACAACGGGAGGTTCGATTGGTGGGGGACTGAATCCCATTACGGCACTACCAGGAGCAACCTCTCCGCCCAATGATAAGACTGAGGCACACAATGGTTGTTGCTGTCGAATCGAATGATTTCTTCAGAAGCCCGAAGCGACAACGGGAGGTTCGATTGGTGGGGGACTGAATCCCATAACCGCACTACCAGGAGCAACCTCTCCGCCCAATGATAAGACTGAGGTTCAAAATGGTTGTTGCTGTCGAATCGAATGATTTCTTCAGAAGCCCGAAGCGACAACGGGAGGTTCGATTGGTGGGGACTGAATCCCATTACCGCACTACCAGGAGCAACCTCTCCGCCCAATGATAAGACTGAGGTTCAAAATGGTTGTTGCTGTCGAATCGAATGATTTCTTCAGAAGCCCGAAGCGACAACGGGAGGTTCGATTGGTGGGGGACTGAATCCCATTACCGCACTACCAGGAGCAACCTCTCCGCCCAATGATAAGACTGAGGTACACAATGGTTGTTGCTGTCGAATCGAATTATTTCTTCAGAAGCCCGAAGCGACAACGGGAGGTTCGATTGGTGGGGGACTGAATCCCATAACCGCACTACCAGGAGCAACCTCTCCGCCCAATGATAAGACTGAGGTTCAAAATGGTTGTTGCTGTCGAATCGAATGATTTCTTCAGAAGCCCGAAGCGACAACGGGAGGTTCGATTGGTGGGGGACTGAATCCCATAACCGCACTACCAGGAGCAACCTCTCCGCCCAATGATAAGACTGAGGTTCAAAATGGTTGTTGCTGTCGAATCGAATGATTTCTTCAGAAGCCCGAAGCGACAACGGAGGTTCGATTGGTGGGGGACTGAATCCCATTACCGCACTACCAGGAGCAACCTCTCCGCCCAATGATAAGACTGAGGTTCAAAATGGTTGTTGCTGTCGAATCGAATGATTTCTTCAGAAGCCCGAAGCGACAACGGGAGGTTCGATTGGTGGGGGACTGAATCCCATAACCGCACTACCAGGAGCAACCTCTCCGCCCAATGATAAGACTGAGGTTCAAAATGGTTGTTGCTGTCGAATCGAATGATTTCTTCAGAAGCCCGAAGCGACAACGGGAGGTTCGATTGGTGGGGGACTGAATCCCATTACCGCACTACCAGGAGCAACCTCTCCGCCCAATGATAAGACTGAGGTACACAATGGTTGTTGCTGTCGAATCGAATTATTTCTTCAGAAGCCCGAAGCGACAACGGGAGGTTCGATTGGTGGGGGACTGAATCCCATTACGGCACTACAAGGCGCAACCTCTCCGCCCAATGATAAGACTGAGGTGCACAATGGTTGTTGCTGTTGACTCGAATGATTTCTTCAGAAGCCCGAAGCGAGAACGGGAGGTTCGATTGGTGGGGGACTGAATCCCATTACCGCATTACCAGGAGCAACCTCTCCGCCCAATGATAAGACTGAGGTTCAAAATGGTTGTTGCTGTCGAATCGAATGATTTCTTCAGAAGCCCGAAGCGACAACGGGAGGTTCGATTGGTGGGGGACTGAATCCCATTACCGCACTACCAGGAGCAACCTCTCCGCCCAATGATAAGACTGAGGTACACAATGGTTGTTGCTGTCGAATCGAATGATTTCTTCAGAAGCCCGAAGCGACAACGGGAGGTTCGATTGGTGGGGGACTGAATCCCATTACCGCACTACCAGGAGCAACCTCTCCGCCCACTGATAAGACTGAGGTACACAATGGTTGTTGCTGTCGAATCGAATGATTTCTTCAGAAGCCCGAAGCGACAACGGGAGGTTCGATTGGTGGGGGACTGAATCCCATTACCGCACTACCAGGAGCAACCTCTCCGCCCAATGATAAGACTGAGGTACACAATGGTTGTTGCTGTCGAATCGAATGATTTCTTCAGAAGCCCGAAGCGACAACGGGAGGTTCGATTGGTGGGGGACTGAATCCCATTACCGCACTACCAGGAGCAACCTCTCCGCCCAATGATAAGACTGAGGTACACAATGGTTGTTGCTGTCGAATCGAATTATTTCTTCAGAAGCCCGAAGCGAGAACGGGAGGTTCGATTGGTGGGGGACTGAATCCCATTACCGCATTACCAGGAGCAACCTCTCCGCCCAATGATAAGACTGAGGTGCACAATGGTTGTTGCTGTTGACTCGAATGATTTCTTCAGAAGCCCGAAGC
The DNA here is from genome assembly GCA_036245805.1 of Pristionchus mayeri. Taxonomy (NCBI): domain Eukaryota; kingdom Metazoa; phylum Nematoda; class Chromadorea; order Rhabditida; family Neodiplogasteridae; genus Pristionchus; species Pristionchus mayeri. Next base: position 27,958,665 of record BTRK01000005.1, on the reverse strand, counting down.
GAGAACGGGAGGTTCGATTGGTGGGGGACTGAATCCCATTACCGCATTACCAGGAGCAACCTCTCCGCCCAATGATAAGACTGAGGTTCAAAATGGTTGTTGCTGTCGAATCGAATGATTTCTTCAGAAGCCCGAAGCGACAACGGGAGGTTCGATTGGTGGGGGACTGAATCCCATTACCGCACTATCAGGAGCAACCTCTCCGCCCAATGATAAGACTGAGGTACACAATGGTTGTTGCTGTCGAATCGAATGATTTCTTGAGAAGCCCGAAGCGACAACGGGAGGTTCGATTGGTGGGTGACTGAATCCCATTACCGCACTACCAGGAGCAACCTCTCCGCCCAATGATAAGACTGAGGTTCAAAATGGTTGTTGCTGTCGAATCGAATGATTTCTTCAGAAGCCCGAAGCGACAACGGGAGGTTCGATTGGTGGGGGACTGAATCCCATTACCGCACTATCAGGAGCAACCTCTCCGCCCAATGATAAGACTGAGGTACACGATGGTTGTTGCTGTCGAATCGAATGATTTCTTCAGAAGCCCGAAGCGACAACGGGAGGTTCGATTGGTGGGTGACTGAATCCCATTACCGCACTACCAGGAGCAACCTCTCCGCCCAATGATAAGACTGAGGTACACAATGGTTGTTGCTGTCGAATCGAATGATTTCTTCAGAAGCCCGAAGCGACAACGGGAGGTTCGATTGGTGGGGGACTGAATCCCATTACCGCACTACCAGGAGCAACCTCTCCGCCCAATGATAAGACTGAGGTACACAATGGTTGTTGCTGTCGAATCGAATGATTTCTTCAGAAGCCCGAAGCGACAACGGGAGGTTCGAATGGTGGGGGACTGAATCCCATTACCGCACTACCAGGAGCAACCTCTCCGCTCAATGATAAGACTGAGGTACACAATGGTTGTTGCTGTCGAATCGAATGATTTCTTCAGAAGCCCGAAGCGACAACGGGAGGTTCGATTGGTGGGGGACTGAATCCCATTACCGCACTACCCGGAGCAACCTCTCCGCTCAATGATAAGACTGAGGTACACAATGGTTGTTGCTGTCGAATCGAATGATTTCTTCAGAAGCCCGAAGCGACAACGGGAGGTTCGATTGGTGGGGGACTGAATCCCATTACCGCACTACCAGGAGCAACCTCTCCGCCCAATGATAAGACTGAGGTTCAAAATGGTTGTTGCTGTCGAATCGAATGATTTCTTCAGAAGCCCGAAGCGACAACGGGAGGTTCGATTGGTGGGGGACTGAATCCCATTACCGCACTATCAGGAGCAACCTCTCCGCCCAATGATAAGACTGAGGTACACAATGGTTGTTGCTGTCGAATCGAATGATTTCTTCAGAAGCCCGAAGCGACAACGGGAGGTTCGATTGGTGGGTGACTGAATCCCATTACCGCACTACCAGGAGCAACCTCTCCGCCCAATGATAAGACTGAGGTACACAATGGTTGTTGCTGTCGAATCGAATGATTTCTTCAGAAGCCCGAAGCGACAACGGGAGGTTCGATTGGTGGGGGACTGAATCCCATTACCGCACTACCAGGAGCAACCTTTCCGCTCAATGATAAGACTGAGGTACACAATGGTTGTTGCTGTCGAATCGAATGATTTCTTCAGAAGCCCGAAGCGACAACGGGAGGTTCGAATGGTGGGGGACTGAATCCCATTACCGCACTACCAGGAGCAACCTCTCCGCTCAATGATAAGACTGAGGTACACAATGGTTGTTGCTGTCGAATCGAATGATTTCTTCAGAAGCCCGAAGCGACAACGGGAGGTTCGATTGGTGGGGGACTGAATCCCATTACCGCACTACCAGGAGCAACCTCTCCGCCCAATGATAAGACTGAGGTACACAATGGTTGTTGCTGTCGAATCGAATGATTTCTTCAGAAGCCCGAAGCGACAACGGGAGGTTCGATTGGTGGGGGACTGAATCCCATTACCGCACTACCAGGAGCAACCTCTCCGCCCAATGATAAGACTGAGGTACACAATGGTTGTTGCTGTCGAATCGAATGATTTCTTCAGAAGCCCGAAGCGACAACGGGAGGTTCGATTGGTGGGGGACTGAATCCCATTACCGCACTACCAGGAGCAACCTCTCCGCCCAATGATAAGACTGAGGTACACAATGGTTGTTGCTGTCGAATCGAATGATTTCTTCAGAAGCCCGAAGCGACAACGGGAGGTTCGAATGGTGGGGGACTGAATCCCATTACCGCACTACCAGGAGCAACCTCTCCGCTCAATGATAAGACTGAGGTACACAATGGTTGTCACTGTCGAATCGAATTATTTCTTCAGAAGCCCGAAGCGACAACGGGAGGTTCGATTGGTGGGGGACTGAATCCCATAACCGCACTACCAGGAGCAACCTCTCCGCCCAATGATAAGACTGAGGTTCAAAATGGTTGTTGCTGTCGAATCGAATGATTTCTTCAGAAGCCCGAAGCGACAACGGGAGGTTCGATTGGTGGGGGACTGAATCCCATTACCGCACTACCAGGAGCAACCTCTCCGCCCAATGATAAGACTGAGGTTCAAAATGGTTGTTGCTGTCGAATCGAATGATTTCTTCAGAAGCCCGAAGCGACAACGGGAGGTTCGATTGGTGGGGGACTGAATCCCATAACCGCACTACCAGGAGCAACCTCTCCGCCCAATGATAAGACTGAGGTTCAAAATGGTTGTTGCTGTCGAATCGAATGATTTCTTCAGAAGCCCGAAGCGACAACGGGAGGTTCGATTGGTGGGGGACTGAATCCCATTACCGCACTACCAGGAGCAACCTCTCCGCCCAATGATAAGACTGAGGTACACAATGGTTGTTGCTGTCGAATCGAATTATTTCTTCAGAAGCCCGAAGCGACAACGGGAGGTTCGATTGGTGGGGGACTGAATCCCATTACGGCACTACAAGGCGCAACCTCTCCGCCCAATGATAAGACTGAGGTGCACAATGGTTGTTGCTGTTGACTCGAATGATTTCTTCAGAAGCCCGAAGCGAGAACGGGAGGTTCGATTGGTGGGGGACTGAATCCCATTACGCATTACCAGGAGCAACCTCTCCGCCCAATGATAAGACTGAGGTTCAAAATGGTTGTTGCTGTCGAATCGAATGATTTCTTCAGAAGCCCGAAGCGACAACGGGAGGTTCGATTGGTGGGGGACTGAATCCCATTACCGCACTACCAGGAGCAACCTCTCCGCCCAATGATAAGACTGAGGTACACAATGGTTGTTGCTGTCGAATCGAATGATTTCTTCAGAAGCCCGAAGCGACAACGGGAGGTTCGATTGGTGGGGGACTGAATCCCATTACCGCACTACCAGGAGCAACCTCTCCGCCCACTGATAAGACTGAGGTACACAATGGTTGTTGCTGTCGAATCGAATGATTTCTTCAGAAGCCCGAAGCGACAACGGGAGGTTCGATTGGTGGGGGACTGAATCCCATTACCGCACTACCAGGAGCAACCTCTCCGCCCAATGATAAGACTGAGGTACACAATGGTTGTTGCTGTCGAATCGAATGATTTCTTCAGAAGCCCGAAGCGACAACGGGAGGTTCGATTGGTGGGGGACTGAATCCCATTACCGCACTACCAGGAGCAACCTCTCCGCCCAATGATAAAAGACTGAGGTACACAATGGTTGTTGCTGTCGAATCGAATTATTTCTTCAGAAGCCCGAAGCGAGAACGGGAGGTTCGATTGGTGGGGGACTGAATCCCATTACCGCATTACCAGGAGCAACCTCTCCGCCCAATGATAAGACTGAGGTGCACAATGGTTGTTGCTGTTGACTCGAATGATTTCTTCAGAAGCCCGAAGCGAGAACGGGAGGTTCGATTGGTGGGGGACTGAATCCCATTACCGCATTACCAGGAGCAACCTCTCCGCCCAATGATAAGACTGAGGTTCAAAATGGTTGTTGCTGTCGAATCGAATGATTTCTTCAGAAGCCCGAAGCGACAACGGGAGGTTCGATTGGTGGGGGACTGAATCCCATTACCGCACTATCAGGAGCAACCTCTCCGCCCAATGATAAGACTGAGGTACACAATGGTTGTTGCTGTCGAATCGAATGATTTCTTGAGAAGCCCGAAGCGACAACGGGAGGTTCGATTGGTGGGTGACTGAATCCCATTACCGCACTACCAGGAGCAACCTCTCCGCCCAATGATAAGACTGAGGTTCAAAATGGTTGTTGCTGTCGAATCGAATGATTTCTTCAGAAGCCCGAAGCGACAACGGGAGGTTCGATTGGTGGGGGACTGAATCCCATTACCGCACTATCAGGAGCAACCTCTCCGCCCAATGATAAGACTGAGGTACACGATGGTTGTTGCTGTCGAATCGAATGATTTCTTCAGAAGCCCGAAGCGACAACGGGAGGTTCGATTGGTGGGTGACTGAATAC